>LR990626.1:10000000-11200357 GCA_905147815.2 Phalera bucephala
TCAACATACATAGTATATTTTAATTTAAAGATAAAATTGATAGCATTTATCCTTAGGCTCATCAGATATATTAAGCGACTAAGTGCTTAATACTAAATAGTATTAGGCACTAAGTCGCTTAATATATCTGATATTATGTTATTACCTTGATAGATTATGCGCTTATGATTACGAGAAAAGATTGTGATTTTATTTTGTATTTTACATTTCGTAGCATTGAAATTGTCTATATTAAAGAATTGACTATCGGATTATCGTTCATTCAACGGCCCCTATTATCGCGATTACGTGTAAAATGTTCTATTTCCTTATATCGGTTTTAGGAGATACACGGATAGTAGGAGATAACCGACATTTTAATACTCTGAGCAATATTGACCTCGGGAGCCAGACGAGAATATTATATTGTTGTATATTTATATTACGGTTCCGTAAAACGATAGTTAAGAGCTTAAGCCGCTCCACTGTGTCTAATAGTCGCGGGTTCGATTCCCGCACGGGACAAATCTTTGTGTGATTCACAATTATTTGTTCCGGTCTGGGTATTTGTGTATGTGAATTTTCATGTTTGTAAACGCACCCACGATACAGGAATAAATCCTAGTGTCCCCACACTACTACGTTTAAAAAAAAAAAGAGATGGGCAAAATGTAATCAGATTAATGATTAACTACCACCGCTTGGAGAATATAGGCGTGAAGGTGTATTAATTGTTACCGATTACAATTACATTTTGTAATCTTCAGCGATTACGATTACACTTTTAATCTTATATCATGATTGAATATTACATAATGCAATTGTAATCATTAATCTGATTACATTTTGTCCATGTCTGTTTCGCATTGCTAACGGCGAAATTAGTCTATATAAAATCACTATTATAAAATCGATACTTTAAATGTGAAAGTTCCTGTCTATCTGTAACCTTTTCACGCCTAAGCTGCTAAACAGATTTGAATAAAATTTGGCAAAGAAATGCAATCTGCATTCTGGGGAATGACATAGGCTATCTTTTGTCTCAAAAACGCAGATAAAGTCGCGGTTAACAGATAGTTCATAATAAAATACCTTTCATTTTCTTCTTAACATCGCTGGACAGTTCCATCGGCAGTCCCGATATAAGCCGTAACCTTCTCTCCTTATCCAGTTTCACCATTTTCCCGTGCACCACCAGAATCCTCTCCACGCTTCCCTTGACATCATTCTCAAACACTGACGCGTCCAAACTCTTCAACACTTCCATCATATACCCAACTTCACATATCGCCTCTTCGAAGACCAGAGGACAATCTTTCATAAGACTTTGCATAAGTACTAAAGCTAATAAATTCGATATTGTTGCTACAGTACTTTTTTGCTGCAAAGTTATGACGTAATCGGCTATGCTTTGGACGGCCTTAAATTGTTCTGTCGTCAGCTGTTGCAAGTCAACCGGTTTGAGTGTCTCTTCAGAATGGGAGATGTCGTTATGTAGGTACTCTCTGAGGGATAAAGGTGAGCCGAGGTTTATGTATATATTGCCAAAATGATCGTTCAAACTGTGTAGCGCTTTGATGAAGCCCTGTAAAGGAAGTAGCGGTGAAGTGAAGTAAGTCAATACAATATCACAAAACGTGGACCCCGAGCATGTTGGTGTAGGCAGGTTATTTACCCCCCTGCACCAACACCCGCCTTTGGGGTTCTGGGACGCTGGGGCGGGGGCCCTAAGCGTCCTTCACGCGCGACCCCGAGGAGGCTGCAGCGTGGTGTGGCCCACGCTGCCGTAAGCACCGCGACGGTGCAGGGGGGGAATTTTAGTCGGTAAGAGTCCGACATGCTCCGCCAGCTTCCCCCGAGGCTGGCGGAAGTCCATGAGGATTTCCCCACGAAAAAAAAAACAAAAAGGCAGGTTATTTAACTTTTTAAGGAAATTATGATCAATAATTTTAAAAGGGTTTGTGACACTCTTGTAGTTTAACACATAAGTAGGTGCAACTTAGTTATAATAAGTCAAGGTTTTGATTAGACTAATGTGAAACAAAATATTTTCATTACACATCAATACATTTTGTGGCGAACATTATAGCGTGCTCGAATAATTTTATGTATGTATAAAGGTCGCCAGCTGTATTTATAATAAAGTACTGTACTAGGAATTTCGGTCTAACTTTAAGTGAAAATATTTTTATTGAGTAATCGAGTTTTTGGTTTTATTTTAAATTCAAGGTGTTCTTTTAAATTTAACAGGGCATTTAGCTGTATCGACTGTTAATTGTCGCTGTCCAGTTTTAGATACATATTTTATGTACCTAGTATAAAAAGCGAGGCACGAGACGCTCGTAGCGCTGTGCGACCACGGTGTTCTTACCGATCACCAAGCAGCGTTCGACTCGGTCGGCCTGAGATAGGTGACCGTTTGTGGCATTTTCATATTCGAGCGTCTCCTTGTTTCGGAAGGCACATTAAACCGTTGGTCCCGGTTACCACTTAATGTGGTAGTCGTTAAGCCGAGTTGGAAGCCTTAAAGGCGGCTTGATAAGTTCCAACAGCAGGTGGCCACAATCCGCACTGGGTCCGCGTGGTGGAGTATGACCTAATCTATCTCACCTCGTTTTGTGAGAGAAGGCCTTTGCCCAGCAATGGGCAGTATATGCTGATATTATATATAAAAAGCGAACCCACATTTGTATAGATGGTTGACCAGAAAACTTATAATATAAAAATAATAATATTATTAGCCCTGTTAAGAAACTGTCCCACTGTTGGGCACGGGCCTCCTCTCAAACTGAGAGGGTTTTAGGCCATAGTCCACCACGCTGGCCCAGTGCGGGTTGGCGAACTTCACACACCTTCGAGAAACTCTTAGGCATGCAGGTTTCCTCACGATATTTTCCTTCACCGTTAAAGCAAGAGATAATTAATTTTTAATACGCACATGCTTTCGAAAAGACAGAGGTGCGTGCCTGGGTTTGAACCCGAGACCTTTGACTTTGCCGTCCAAGGGTCTAACCACTAGGCTATCACTGCTTTTAGTTAATTTTAGTAGAGAGAAAACTTAACCAGAAAACTTAACGATGTATTATTACTATGTGCATTTGAGTCAAAGTATACCACATAATGTACATAGCTCGTCCTTCACACAAAGATGTTAATGGCACATAATTTGACTAGCGGATGTTGCAACAAGGCAGGCACTTACACGCAATTAATAGTTAGGTGGGATATAACTTCGTATAATTTTGTCTCTACTGTTCAACCAAATTGGAGAATGGCGTTAGGTTAGATATCGAATACTCCCGAGTATTCATTCATATCGAGGAGGCATTATTCAATATTGTTTTTTAATTGTAGGATAAATTAATTGAAATTTCATTTCCAACTAAATGAATCCTCCTAAGGTACGCCAGAATAACAACAACTTCTAGACGTTATACAATTCAGTCCCTCCCGTGACCATGGGTGCTGTAAAGCACTTGAAACGTAGCCAAAAATATACCGCGATAAAACCCGAAATATTTTAATGGCTATTTCATGTTTTCACTATCAATTATTGTCAAACTCTTGCGTTTATCTAAGGAAAATTAAATATTGTGTTAAAACAGCTCACTTAATTTAGAACGCTAGCGACACCAACATTTCATTAAGTCAGATGTAAGCATTATGTTAACCTCAAATCGAGGATCATCAATTGGTTTTGTAATTTTAAATAGCTATAAACGTAATCATTACAATGTTGTAAAGAATTCATAAATAAACAGCGAGTCACAGCAGTAAATTTTGGATGGAATAATAAAGTTATATAGGATAGGTATCTACCGCCCATACTAGGACCAGGCCCTGTTTAATAAAAATGACAATACCAGGCGACAATCGACAACTTGACAAATTTGTCAATAATTGGTGCTTGATAAAGCAATATTGGATGGCTTGGGTAGCCGTACAAAACTGTTTAATCATTATGTCAACATTTTAAAACCGAAACACTCGATTTAAGGGTCTGTCTTATGAAAGCGGAGAGTGAAAACTGGCGCCAAATTTAAATAGGTCGTGCACCCCGGTTAAATTGGGAATAAATAAACTTGATACTTGAATTCAATTTTATGACTAAAAAACATTACAGCACAAGCAAAAAATCGTGTAAATAAGTTTATGATTTTAAGGAACACATACAAACAAAGGAGAGTGAAGAAACAACCGGAGAAGGGGTAGGAAGGGGGTTACATATAAATTATAGCATTCTAATATAATATAACATTCTTTTGTATAAAATGGTTTATACGTCATTGATTTTCTGCTATGAGAACCTGAGACTTATTGGCTTTCATACATTTTGATGAATTTCTTGTAAGATTTTAAATTTTTACATTAAAATGCGGATTGTCTGAAGATTTCAAATATGATATATGCAATCCATCAATGCAATACCACGGAATTTCATAAGATTTTTATTCAGAGGTGGTAAATTAAAATCATGTAAATTTTTTCATGGAATGATAACATTAAATAAATCTAGAGTGTATCAAACCCAGTTCGTCTATGAGTACGGTTCACTAGAACAATAAGGGGGATTAGTCTCAGTATTTACAGTTTGTGAAAACCTCAGCTTTCTTTATGTTTGCTATGCCATAGATAATATAGTATATAATAGGGAAATGAATATGACAATCAAACAAAAATTATTTGATACTTGTATATCGCCAGTACTTACATATGGCTGCCAAACCTGGGCAACCACCAAAGGTTATATTAGAAAACTAGAAACTTGGCAAAATTCCACGGAAAGGAGCATGATGGGTAGAAAACGATCAGACAGAATAAGAAATACAACTATTAAGGAATATACAAGAACAAAGAACACGTCACAGTAACTATCAGAAAGCTAAAATGGAATTGGGCAGGACATACAAACAGAGGGAAAGAAAAGTGGTCAAAACAATAATTTACTGGTTTACAAGTAAAGAAAAAAGGAAACGAGGCAGACCATTTAGAAGATGGGTGAATGATATAAAAGCTATAGCCGGTAGCGCATGGACCAGAACAGCTATAGATAGAGAGAAACGGAGGCAGTTGGAAGAGGCCTTTGCCAACAATGGGCATACAGACAGGGCTGTCGAGGCAAATAACTTTAAACTGTGTTTGTATTTTAAATTATAAAGTTATTAGGTTTAAGCAAACATATGTATAAATACTAATGTCTGAATAAAGGCTATTATTATTCTTTCTATCTATCTATATCATCACGCCAGCTCCCTCGCGGGGTAGGCAGAGAGTACAGAGTTCCAACAGGTTCTTTCCTTACATACCTCTCTGGCTTCCTCCACTCTCATAGTTCGTCTCATACACACTCGCCGGTTACGGAGACTCTTGACTTGCCCTTCAGATAAGACACGGTCTATTTGGTCATGGTAAGATAGTCTAGGTCTTCCCCGGCACCTACATCCTTCCACTTTCGCATTGTATATCTGTTTTGTCATTCTTTCTTCTGGCATCCTTTCTATATGCCCGAACCAACGGAGCATACCCTTTCTCATCTTTACACCGATACTATCTTTCATACCTACTCGCTTTATTATTATATTATATTATTATGCCATAGATGAATACCGGTACCTATAGATAAGATATAACAAATATAATAAACAACGCATTGCATGGAAGTATTAGTAATCTGTGTTATCCTTATCAAATTTGGTCAATTAATTTATTGCCTAATATTATCCCATCGGGCAAAGGCCTTTTCTCACAAATCGAGACGAGGGAGTATCATATTCCACCAGGCTGACCCAATTCGGATTGGTAGAAGCAGATTTTTATGACCACTTGCTGCTGGAAGTTATCACGATAATCTGTACGTCTTCCGACTTGCTTTAAAGACTACCACATTAAGATGGCAACGCTGGAACATGGAAATGGCACAAACGGTCAGAAATCTCCGAAGTCGAACGCTGCTTAACATTTGTGTTCGAAGAAGACCACGGCGATACAGATCTACGCTATCAATTACCTTATCATAATTCACGTTAAAATAAATGAGTAGCAGTAGATGTATCGTTTCAAGATACTAAAGCCACAGGATACTTCTAGCATCAGCGTTCAGCGATTTTGAAATTGTATCCATGTTGTTTTGCCATAGACATCTTCATAATAGGACACTTTATTACGATTTTTTTATTACAATTTCTGCGTTTAAATATTTATATGTGTGTGGTCGCTAATTGAACTCCTCTTGTAGACCCTCTAGGAGACTTATGACCGCCTTGACTTAAGTGCTAGCATGGTGTGCCGTAACAAAAGATTGACACGAGAAAACTCGTTTCAAGAAATGTATTGTATTGAGTTATCGTCAATTTGACTTGCGTACAATACTCGAATATTAAACGCGTACAGTATCGAGAATTTGTTTTGTAATTCATAGTAATTATGCAGGTCACCAAACTTATATCAGAGGGCTTAGTACAAGCAGATTGATATTAGCGTGACTCTATCGAGTGGATATGCCATCCTTTTCACACTGCAAAATCGAATAAATAAAGATGAACGTGAGAGCACGCTTTCTCGACAACGTTATTATTAAGTCAACTAGTTTGTGCTTAGCCCTCAGAAATCAAAATGGTAATCACTGACCTCCTTTCGGATGATAATTCGCGTTTATTATGACTAAACAAGTCTTGAACCAGCTTTAAAAGTTATGTTGCGCCCTCATTTCTATTCCGTTATTTAATATACTTACGATTTAATTTAGTGAAAGAGAAAGGCTATTATAGACCGTTCACCAAGAAAGGCGACTATCTTCAAATTACAGTTCGGATTATTATAAAAATATGTTGTTAGAAATAAAACTTCACGGCCGGTGCAGAACACTAGGCGAGACACCTAGTATATGCCCTCCCTCATAGCGACTGCCCAAGCTGAGACCGTTCCTCCTTGAGGCGCCCTTGAGCTATTTGCCCCCTTGCCCTTGCTCTAGCGTAGTGGTTGAACGCTCACCCTTTTGTACGGTGAGGCCCCGCAGCCAACATCGTATACATATCATGTTCGGCAAAGGGAAGTAATATCGTCATTTATTGATAGAATACAAATTGTTGTATTATCGCAGAAGTGGCAGACGATTACACGATCATATCACGAAGTTAATGGTAATGTGCCGCGTTTGGTCATAGGGAATAAAGGTTTCGCCACATAGCCGACGCAGCGCGATGGGAGCGCGACGGTGGCGCGACCTGGGGAGTTGTAATGTACTGAAATGTGCGGGAGACGCTACACAGCGCAGCCACGCTTGGCACGGCGGCTAACGTCACAACCCGCCGCGGTCGCGTCCGACGCGATTACAAATGAAGCACGGGGGGAGCGAGATGCCAATACGTGCGAGTGGGTCGCTAGTGTCAGGCGACCGCCCATTCGGCACGACGTCGTTGGCGTACTCGAGAACTGCCAGCGCGCTCCGTCGGCTATTTTCCTAAACCTTAAGGGCTCAGTAAAGTTAACAGCATTCTAAGTATGATAGCGGAGAGTGTAACCTCTCCTATGTTGAAGCAGACGGTGTGGAGGACGATCAATTAGATATCTTTATTTGGTCATTCTGCATAAGCTCTTTATCTTTTTTTACTGTTCTGGTTTCCTTTCCTTGGTTTATTAACACTAGTTAGTCCTACTAGTTCTACTGTATACTAACAAATTGGATCAACGTTGTCCGTAAATAATTTTTTTTTTTTAAAGACGAAGCCCCACACTAGGATTAATTCCTGTGTCGTGGGTACGTTTACAAACATGAAAAATCACATACACAAATACCCAGACCGGAACAAATAATTGTGGATCACACAAAGATTTGTCCCGTGCGGGAATCGAACCCGCGACTATTAGACACAGTGGGCGGAGCGGGTTAAGCTCTTAACCAATGCGCTAAATCGTCGGTGACTTTATCAATAATAATTTATTATTATTATTGATAAAGTTAGTACAACTGACGGCTAGTGGTTATGAGCTTAAGCCGCTCCGCCCATTGGATTGAGTAATCGCGGGTTCAATTCCCGCACGGGAGAAATCTTTGTGGGATCCACAAATATTTGTTTCGGTTTGGGTATTTTAAACGTGAATTTCATGATTGTAAAAGAAACCACGATAAATGAATAACGTATATAAGAATAAAAATTAAGTTTTTAAAAATAAGCTTTTATGCTGACAGATCATGGTGCAGTTTACAACCGATCAAAATTAAATGTGCATACAAAAGGTTGTCTATACATGCAGTTGACCGTTCAGGAGTTCCTTCGTCTGGAGCTAATCCTAGGTTCCTTTGTCCGAAGCCAATGCTTACCATAAAATGCATTGCAAGCAAATGTTAGGTTTCGGAAATAATAAATGGTTTTGGTTATATTACTATTACGTTTAAAATATTAAATACTATTTTATATGAGCAAATAATTAATATCGATTACGACTTTGTGTGCTGGCAACCCGAATCGTAAAACAAAGATTGCGGTTCGAAGTTGAGCTGGACGGATTGAATATGCTGAGCGCGATAGTTGGTTTTTGGCTGTCGTGGAGTTCGGACGCGTTTAACAGTATCGTGGTGTTATTATTAAAAGTTGGTTGGTGCGAGACGTGTCCATTATGTAAGTTCTATTATATTTATTGGAAATACATATTGAGTTTTATTACACAAACAAACATTTTAAGTTGAATAAAAGCTTGTAAAACCGACTCACCCCGGTAGATTCCTTAGGTTTGGGCACGCCGAGGTGCTCGTAAGCGAACAAGGCGTGCTCCATGAGCCGGTCGTAGCTGATGTTCACCGGGACCACGGTGATGTCGGACACCTCGCGGGCGAACAGCGGCAGCAGCATCATTGACAACATACCTGTTTAATTATTCGCTTAGATACAGGAAAAAAAGGTTAAGAACCTAAGGTACCTACTACTACGCTGAAATATACATAGATAATTTTTCCGTCGCTTGGTATATTTTATATTTAACCGGGCCGGGGAGGGTCGCCACCTCGGCTTCGCACGGGTTAGTGACACATAAACCTTCCTCTTGAATCATTCTGTGCATTGGTGAAAACCGTATGGAAATCCGATGGTAATTATTGAGTTTTTCGCGTTCAGACAGACAGACGCGGCGCGAGGACTTCGTTTTATAATATTTAGAGATATTGATATTGTACTGTATCTATATTTAAGTACTCAGAATGTTCTTCGCTTTCATTTGACATCATAGGACATAGACGTAAAAAAGAAAAAATTCAGTGACAACCACGTTTTTAGATATAAAATCCCTCATATTGATTTCCTTGTATAAAATTTAGCCTATGTCACCTCGTCTTCTAACCGAACGGAAATGTAGCCTATGTAACGAATTGGTTGTCACCTAATTCATCAATATCGGAACGGATTTTCATACGGTTTTCACCAATCAATAGAGTGATTTAAGTCGAAGGTTTAGAATTCACCCGTGCGAAGCACGAGCGGGTCTTTAGTATAGACTAAAATAAAGTTATATTATCCATATTATTCATAGATGAGGGGATGCCTACCCCTCAAGGATTCTGGCGTGATGATATAGATAGATAGAGTTAGATTAATAGACGAAGTTTAACTACACCGAATATGAAATAAAACTATTTTACGGATTTTATCGCGGTTTATTTTTTTATTTTTAGTTCCCGACGAAAAAATAAAAAAATTAACCGCGATGAAATCCGTAAAATAGTTTTATTTCATGTGTTATATTCGCGTAAATCTAAGAACTCAATACACCGAAGATGTTCTGCGGATTTGACGTCGATATAAATATTACTTAAATGACACCCTATGTTCAAGGTACGTACTTGTTTAAGTATTTACTTCATTCTGTCGCTCGCTGTTTAAATTGCAAACTCAATGTCCATGTGCAAACGATTGTGTTTTAAATTAGTTTCCGTCTATAGAATCGTATCTACAGATACTTACATAACTTGCGTACCTATGTATTACGTGAAGGATATATATCTTACGCAAAGAGGCAGAATCTTACATTAGATTTGTGTGTGTGTGTGTGAGTGATCACGAGTGATACGCTGTTTGCAACGGAACCTATACAGCTTCACCGGACAAGAGGGCGAGCGTGCAACCACTACGCTCGAGCCAGAAGGGCATGGGGGCAACTAGCTCAAGGCCGCCTCAAGATGGAACAGCCTTGGCTTGGACAGTCGCTATGGGGGAGGAAAGGAAGGAAGTAAGGGTATCGGGAAGGTCGGTAAGAATATGCCGCGGGCGGCAGTAGTGGCGGAAAGGAGGAGTCTTACATAAAAATTATTGCATCTGAATACGAAGAATAACACATAATGATTATAAGTTTAAAACAAAAATAAACATCAATTATGGTATTTATTAAATTTTTACGTTAAAATAATTTTGTCGAGATTGTCCAAGAGGACCTAGCAAGTGTATAAAAGACTAGTTAACGTAAATGTAAAATTAGGAATTGACCGACATAATGATCGATTAATTAAAAGATTCTCACGAAAAAATAATTTTTAATATGACAAACAACTGCAAGGTTTAGGCCAGTACGATTTTGAAAATATACATAAATTTATGAAATAGTTTCTAGTACATAGTGCGATTTACGTATTTTTTATAGATTAGGCCATTCTTCCCACACATGTTTTTAGCTTCATGTTCTCACTCAACACCTCAAATAATGGGGCCAAAGAATAGTTGTATATATACTTGTTTATCGACTGTCTAATTGGGATAAATTAACTTGACAAAAGCTGCCTGTATTTATACATCCGCTTATCCCTCGAGAACACTTAAGATATATAGATAGATAACACTTTATTGTTCCACCAAAGACACAATATATTACGTATTATACAATTTTATAAATTTACAAAGTAGTGTAACATTGGGCGGCCTCACTAATAGTGATCTGTTCCAGACAACCTTTAGATGGAGAGAATCTAAAGGAATATACTTAAGATAATTAATTTACATATTATTAATTTTGACCACTGCTCGGTCCAATAGTTTAGAGATTAAACCGCTCCGCCCACTAGATTGATTAGTCGCGGATTCGATTCCCACACGGAATAAACCGTTATGTGACCCACAAATATTTATTTCGGTCTGGGTGTTGGTGTATATGAATTGCATGTTTGTAAGCGCACCCACGACTCAGGAATAGTATCTACTATGGGCCTACGTTTTAAAAATACATATAATTAAGGCAATGAAAGTATATCACCATATTTAGGTGGGAGACTTTTGTTACTCCTGCTTCTAGTGCCCTCGAGAAAGAACTCGATGGGTGAGCAGTGCTTCGCCACCAGGGTTCGCACGTACTGCTTCAGGGTGGCTGCGTACAACGGCGCCCCGGCCAGCGTACGCCTGATGTAAAACGCACACGTCTCGCGCATACGCCGACCAATCACCGCCATTGAGTAAAAATCTGTTGCAGAATAAGGTTACTTGAAAATATATTAGGTGCCTAGTTGAGAATATAGAAGAAAGTAGTCTATTTATATAGGTGTTAATAGGTGTCTACTTGAAAATGTACAGTAGTAGGTGCCTAGTGCCTCCTTGAAAATGAAGAACGAGGTGCCTACTTAAGAATATAGTAGGAAGGAGTATACTTGAGAATGTAGTTGGTGCCTACTTGAGAATGTAGTAGGAAGGAGCTTACTTGAGAATGTAGTAGGAAGGAAGCTAGTTGAGAATGTAGTTGGTGCCTACTTGAGAATGTAGTAGGAAGGAGCCTACTTGAGAATGTAGTTGGTGCCTACTTGAAAATGTAGTAGGAGGGAGCCTACTTGAGAATGTAGTAGTAAGGAGCTTACTTGAAAATGTAGTAGGAAGGAAGCTAGTTGAAAATGTAGTTGGTGCCTACTTGAGAATGTAGTAGGAAGAAGCCTAATTGAGAATATATTGCCCACTTGAGAATGTAGTAGAAAAGAACCTAGTTAGAATGTAGTTAGTGCCTTTTTGAGAATGTAGTAGGTTTCTACTTGAGAATGTAGTAGCCTCGTTGGTCTACTGGCGTATGATACGACTTCGATCTCGAGGTCTTGGCTTTTAATTCTAGGTCGGACGGTCGGTCGGTTGGAGTATTATTGGTGTTTTCCTAATGACAAATTCTTAGTCTAGAATCCGGAATGGTGCCCGGTATAATGGGTTGTGAAATGTGTTTGTACACAGTACACATCTGCTATGCTCGCTTGATGTAGGTGTGACGGTGCTTATTTTTTTGACGTTTACTTTTGGTCATAATTCGTAGGTATTATAATTTAGAGTCTTCGTCATGTTTGTACGCACAAACTCACACAAGAATTGACACAATGACATCTTGGGAATGTTTATACTTATTAATAAATATTCAAAGTTTATTGTTAAGATAATTAATTAAGGTCAAGGTAAAAATAAGAGGTGTTTTGCTGTCCGCTAAAAAGGAGTCAAAATGATAACAGACTGATAAACAAAAAAATATTTTCGTGAATTCGAGCAGCAACAACTTAAGAGACTACCATATACATAGGACTATAGAGCTATTCAAAAAAGATATGTTTTTCACTATGTTCAGTATCTACGTACTATGTACATACCATGTATAACATAGGTATATGTGAATTTAAAACTTGAAAAAAGAAAATAGTACACACCCATGCCAGCTGCAACAGCTGGGAAGTCAATGTCGTAGTGATAACAAAGATATGTCATCAAACAAAAATCTGCATAGCTTCTGTGTGTAGGCAGAAATAGCACTGGATTATTGCCCATTGTTGATTTCAGCTAAAAAATATACATATAGAACACTATCTATCTATATTATTATGCCAGATCCTTTATGGGGTAGGCAGAGACTACACAAGGTAGTTTTACAACAATACATTATATTTAGGATTTATTTAGAAACATTAATACTAAACATTGCAACACATTTAATATGTTTTTAACACAATATGCGGAACATAGGCTTCCCCAATTGCTCTCCAGGGCAACCGATCAATTGCCACCTGCATGCAAAGACTTCCTGCGATCCTCACAAGATCGTCGGTCCATCTGGCAGGCGGTCATTCCACGCTATGCTTGCCAATATGCAGTCTCCACTCTAGAATTTTTCTGCCCCAACGTCCGTCTGATCTTCGCGCTATGTGGCCCGCCCATTGCCACTTCAGCTTACTAATACTTTAAGCTAACTAACACTTCATTTCTGATTCCAAATAGTATACCTATCTAAACAAATAGTCATTAAGAACAGGCAAATAGTTTTTGACTTATCTGTGATTTATGATCAACATTTAATTTAATGGATCCTGAAATCATACTTAAAAACCTCACCTGTAACACAGCTGGTTCATTGATATACAGTTTTATTTTCATCATAAAAGTAATTTTAAGGAAAAGTACTCCCATCCATCGGATGACATGTATCTTCTTGTCCAGGCCCATCTCTTCCAAGTATTCCAGAACATCCTGTTGTAATTTTTCTTTACTTTCACCAGTCCTTGAGCATTCCTGTATAATATACAAATATTTTTTTTTATCTTTCAAAACTATGATCCTATCTTTTTCAACTTTTTTTTTGTCTTTCATTAATTATGCATGTACTTTTGCGATCCTGTTTTATTTAATTAAATTAAATAATAATAAATAAAATTACATAATTAAATCTTAATTATAAACCATATTTCAAGTTGGGTACAGTTGGTAAGGACACCAGATGTAGAAATGTGATTTATTGTAAGCCTTAAGATAAATTATGTAAACTGTCTGTCTGTTACTGTGCCTATTAAAATAAAATAAATATAGTATTATGAAAAGAATGGTGCTCCATTATGCTTACTTAACTTGCAAAATTAATGTTCTATGAATGCATATGAAACTTAAAGTTTATGAAGCAAAAGTTTACACTCTTGCGAAGGATCTGATATGATAAGTTTTATGTTTGTGATGTTATTTTTAATTATCGAAAGCACCTTATGTTTATCTTTATAAACAAATATCAATAAGTGATGGTCTGTTATTAAAATCTATATATAAATCACACCAGATCCCTTGCAAGGTAGGCAGTGAATACAGAGTTTCAACAGGTTCTTTCCTTACATACCTCTCTGGCTTCCTCCACTCTCATAGGGATTATTAAAATCTGTTTCTGAGAAATTAAAATAACCAAAAGAAAAAACAATTACAATTAAGAATCAAAGTCAAGTGCCACCCAAGGTTTGACATTATCAATACACAATAAATTACTATTGTAAGCTGACAAACATCCTTGGCCTTTGTCCTGGAGTGGTTGCCTCTTGGCTAAAGATAGGAAACATGCCATAGTATAATGCTGAGAGTATAGTATTCATATAAACATCATTAACCTAGAAATAACACATACATTTGCAGACCTTCCAACAGGTTCTATCCATATAGGCTTCCTTTTCCATTCTCCAATCTCATAAATTACCCTTTTTTGCTAGCTGTGGATTTACAGTAATAATAGATACAAAGCTTTAAAAACTGTAATCTGATTAAGGAAGAAATTCTGAGGTATAGTAAAAATATTTTTGCTGTCACAATTTTCTGCTCTTTAATTTGATTCAAAATACTGACCACCACTTTTTTAGCCTATTGGAATGCTAACCACCACTTTTTTAGTCTGGGTGGACCCAGACTATAATAACAAATTAAGTGACCACTGATTCATCATAATCAAATAAGTAGTTTAGGCATCACAGTGAAACATATGTAAAAACATACATAGACCATCTATCTATCTCTATCATCACACCAGATCCCTTGTGGGGTAGGCAAGGAGTACAGACTTTTAATAGGTTCTTTCCTTACATATCTCTCTAGCTTTCTCCATTCTTTCTCTTGACTTGTCCTTCAGATAAAATTCCATCTATTTAGTTACATAAACTACTAAAACCTTAACCCTTCTTTTTGGCTTTGCCACAGTTACTTGAAAGAAAATTATAGTTTTCATGATCATTTGTTTTATAAGTGTATGTAGGTTAAAAATAGGTCTTGTTTATTACTAAATGGAATTCCGCACTGTGCCACAAAGCATTCAAATTTAGCAGTTCCACTTAATACTCTATGCATTTTTAAGTATTATGCATATGGTATCTTTTACACCTGGATGTGTGAGTCTTTACCCAACAGTGGGTGGAACAGTATAGGCTGATTTATAGATACAGTTCAGTTTACCGATTCAATAATGGAATCCAAATACACGGAGTTCGCGACAGCATCTTTGAGGTCCTGTGGAGAGTAGTACTTGTTCATGAGTAGCGTGCGCTGCGGGTACCAGTTTCGAGACATAAAACTCAGTATCCCTGACTGAGTTCTCCTCGGCTCCATGATGTCCACAAAGTTTACTTGTTCACTCATTTTTCACAAGATTTCTTGGTAAATGTTGACAATAAATTAACACATAACTATGCTTTCACAAGGTTATATGGTAAGATCTTCGGCATTTATGTTTTTAATACATTTTTTAGGTACCCCTATGGACAGTTCTTTTAGGGTTTTCATTTAATATTTATTATTTTGTACAGAGACACAACCAACCACACTCTACCCATGTAGGCAAATTGACATTTGGATGATTTGGATAAAGCCTAAAGTTGACATTTGACCAGGGTTGCCAATGCCAATTCTAATTACCCAAAAATCTAGGCCAAATTTCCCAAATTTAGGACTACAATATTTCGATTCCCCTCAAATTCCCCATGAAATTGGTTTGTTTCAGGGTATTTTTTCGGTCTCCTTCTTAAAAATTTAGCGGTAATTTAATTACATCGAATGGCGAATTTATTTCAGATCTTGTTATTCTTGCTGTTATAAGGTTTATAAATAACAGACTAGTCCATTTAAACAAATAAGTTATTGTAGCACATTAATAAATTATATGCGAAAATGGCAGGATGTAGGCACCGAGGAAGACCCAGACTATCCTACCACGACAAAATAGACCGAGCCTTATCTGAAGGACAAGTCAAGAGTCTCCGTAACTGGAGAGCGTGTATGAGACGAACTATGAGAGTGGAGGAAGCCAGAGAGGAAAGAACCTGCTGGAACTCTGTACTTTCTGCCTACCCGGCGTGATGATATAGATAGAATAAATTATATTTTATGGCCAAACCAGGAAGGAAAATAATTGAAAAACGTCATTGTATTCGAATTCATGCAAAAAATATAAACACAACTCGAGTGGCTCCTTGGCACATGTCACCTAATACTTGCTTGAGGAAAGCTTTAAAATATATTTTCTGAAATCACTTAGTCATTAGCCATATAGCATAAAACAAGATTCACAGTTAACTAAACCTCTTCCATTTATCTAAATTGATCCCGCGTGACAAAACCTAATCTTTTGCCCAGGAAGTGGCACTCAGATCGCAGCTAGTAAATTTTTAGGTAACATAATATAGTGGTAACCCATAGTGGTAGTGGTAAACCATCTACTTTATGCAGATGACGCGGTTTTAATAGCGCCAACAGCCACTGATCTGCAAACACTAGTCACAGTTATGAAAAACGACTGCATGATCAATGGCTTACACTTGAATGTGAAGAAAACCAAGATTATGGTTTTTGAAAGGGAAGAAACCAGAACGAATGGAAGGATTGTGGTTGGTAACGATGTGCTGGAGCAAGTGAATGAGTTTGTATATCTTGGATGCGCCTTCAGTAAGGATGGGAAATACACCACTGACATAGAGAGAAGAGTGAGTGCAGGGAACAGAGTGAATGGTGCGATGGGAAAGCTACTCGGGAGCCGGCACTTAAGCCATAAGGCGCAGCTGGCCATACATAACGGAGTTCTTGTCCCAACGCTGTTATATGGTAGCGAGAGCTGGGTATGTAAGAAGGAGAATGAAAGTAGGATAAATGCGGTAGAAATGCGAGCTCTGCGGGAGATGTGCGGAGTGAAGCTGACCGACCGCATTAGCAACAGCATAGTAAGACAGCGAGTAGGTATGAAAGATAGTATCGGTGTAAAGATGAGAAAGGGCATGCTCCGTTGGTTCGGGCATATAGAAAGAATGCCAGAGGAAAGAATGACAAAACAGATATACAATGTGAAAGTGGAAGGATGCAGGTACCGGGGAAGACCTAGACTACCTTACCACGACCAAATAAACCGAGTCTTATCTGATGGAAAAGTCAAGAGTCTCCGTAACCGGCGAGCGTGTATGAGACGAACTATGAGAGTCGAGGAAGCCAGAGAGGTATGTAAGGAAAGAACCTGTTGGAACTCTGTACTCTCTGCCTACCCCGCAAGGGATCTGGCGTGAGGTTATAGATAGATAGATAATATAGTCAGAGATTAAACAAGTTATGTAAATTGAATATTTTTTTATTTTTAGCCGAAATTGTCAAAATCCCCGCATTTTCCCCTCATAATGCCAATCCCCACTAAATCCCCAATCGACTTGAAATTCCCCGCAATTTGGGGAATTCCCCACAAATTGGCAACGCTACATTTGACACAGCGCGTCACAATCATTGAAAAATGATAAGTAAAAATTAGAATCTATTCTCCATTTTAATCTGTATTTTTTGATGTTCTTTCTGAATATAATGTAATTTTGGACACCTCTCTGAGTCAGTCTCATGGATATAATACAATGGATAGAGCACTCTGCGAAAAAAACGGGATGACAAGGATACTCACTGAGAGCCCTAGGCCTTTTTTTAAGTAGGGTGACCAAACATTGGCACGATTATGGACTTGGTGACATATAAGTAACGTATAATTTTAGGGCACTGTTTATTGGCGTAATTCTTTCTTTATACGCATATGCCACATCTTAAATGAGTAGTATTCAAAGTTTTTGATTAAATTGTCCATTTCCTTGCTGACTGTACATTTTTTCAGAATCTGTAAATTCAGCTCCTAATATCGCAAAAATTTAGGATAGTCCTCTAGAGCCGTTTTTCTGTATCTAAAACGGTTGAGATAGCTGCCCTTACTGCCCCATCTTAATCTATTCTGTATATAAAGATGAATAGAGAACCTTGTTCGTTTTAAACTCGGTAATAAATGGTTTACAGCGTATTTAAACCATATCATATATAGGTATAGTCCGTATTAGTTCTACCTTATGGTCACTGTACTGCATCGTAATGCGCGAACGAGACACGGGACTCCAGGCTATCACTCATCGGCTCTTACTCATCATGGTTTCTCGAGTTGTTTAAATAATAGAAAATTCAGTTTTGTGCCTGTGAGTAAGAGTTTAATTTTCTTTGGCAATATTTTGACAGTACTCAATCCATTTGTATTATATCATCATCACCACAAACATCAGGAACAGATTGCTGAAAACCATAAAAAGTACCAATTTACTTAGTATTTTAACAATAAACGTGTTTTGCGTTTGATACTTCAATAAATCGAATGGTTTGGATAACCCTTTTTTATCATTGCAACGTAATTCAATAATATGTTTTTGAAAGGAGTCAACAACCTCAGATTGATCTGAAAATCGAATAATTCTGAATAAATATAATTATTTAATGATTCGATTTTAGACCGACACTTTGTAGTGCACCTTTGCGTGCGTTTGTGTGTGTGTGTCTGTAAATGATCTACGCCATAGATAAAATAGTTATATGTTATACGCCATTGATATAGCATTAGATATACGCCGATGCCCGTGGGGCCACAGCGCGGGGTCCAAAGAGGATATAATCACTACGTTTGCGGGGCCTTTAGAGCTTAACCGGACAACAGAGTGCGCGTGCAACCACTACGCTTCAGCCAGAAGGGCAAGGGAGCAACTAGCTTAAGAGCGCCTCGAGGAGAAACGGCCGCGGCTTGGGCTTTAGCTATGGGGGAGGGCGTGTACTGTGTCTCGATGTGGTACTCTGCACCTTATATTAAAAAGTAATCTGTGCTTTGCACCGGCCGGCGGGATCCGACCGATGACTTCAACCTCGCTGGCGAGGTTATCTACTCATTATCACAAAATCAATCAGCAGCCTAAAAACAAGTTTACAGAAAGTACATTGTATAATCCTAATTCCTACTATATAATATTATAAATGTGGAAGTATGTGTTTGTTACTCATCATCATCATCATCTCAGCCTATACTTGTCCACTGCTGAACATAGGCCTCCCCAATCGCTTTCCAGCGTAACCGGTCCGATGCCACCTGCATCCAACGACTTCCTGCGATTTTCACAAGATCGTCGGTCCATCTGGCAGGCGGTCGTCCCACGCTGCGCTTGCCAATACGTGGTCTCCACTCTAGAATCTTTCTGCCCCAACGCCCGTCCGATCTACGCGCTATGTGGCCCGCCCATTGCCACTTCAGCTTGCTAATCTTAACGGCTATGTCGGTGACCTTGGTTCTTCTACGAATCTCCTCATTCCTGATTCGATCGCGTAGAGAAACGCCGAGCATAGCTCTCTCCATAGCTCGCTGAGCAACTCTGAGCTTTTTTATGAGACCCTTTGTAAGAGACCACGTCTCTGATCCATATATCATCACTGGTAACACACATTGACTAAAAACTTTAGTCTTAAGGCACTGAGGTATTTTGGATGAGAAGATGTTGCGCAGTTTCCCGAACGCTGCCCAGCCGAGTTGGATTCGTCGATTGACCTCTCTCTCAAAGTTGGACCTACCTAACCGGACTACCTGTCCCAGGTAAATGTATTCGTCGACAACTTCAAGAGTAGAGTTCCCAACGGTGAGTGCGGTGGGTACGACATGGACTTTAGACATTATTTTCGTTTTGTCCATGTTCATTTTAAGACCCACTTGTTGAGATACTCTGTTGAGGTCACCGAGCATTCGTCCTAGATCTTCCAGCGACTCCGCCACGACCACAATGTCGTCGGCAAATCGTTTGTTACTCAATCACGCAAAAACGACTGAACGGAATTGGATGAAATTTGGCACACAGATAGTTTATAACCTGGATTAACACATAGGATACTTTTTATAGGAAGAGTGTTAGGTCCTTGTCTAAATTCAACGCAGACGAAGTCGCGCGCAGATACTAGTAATATAAATAGTACCCTTTATTAGTTTCTTTAGTCTCCGTAAACGGCGAGCGTGTATGAGACGAATTATGCGAGTGAATGAAGCCAGAGAGGTCTTCAAGGGAAGAACCTGTTGGAGCTCGTTATTCTCTGCCTACCCCACAAGGGATCAGGCGTGATGATATAGATAGATTGCAGATTTCTTTATTATTTTTTTAACTAGTTAATGTCCAAATTGGAACAAAGCAAATTGAAAGCTTGTAAAGATTTGGACGAATGAAATACCTACTGGACCCAGGAATGGTCAAATGCCTCTATGGATCAGTATATATAGTCCAATATGAGGTTGATCGTGATAATATAGACAATTAAGAAAATAAAACACGAAATAATTAATACTAAATATTTTAATGAACCATTGTTAATTGATTAAAATTATTCGTATAGAATGTGTCAATATGTCAATATATTAAAAGGTAGTCAAAAAATATAAAATTGTGGAACAGATAGGACTGTACACAAAATACATATATAAAATCTACTAGAAAACAATATTGCAGAATGCATAAAATTGTAATCCGTTCCAGTTCATTTTCTAAGGAGAAAAAAAACACTTAGCAAATTAAGATGTAATGTAACAATTTGTTTTTTTTTTTATTTTATGTCAGGTACGGATAAGACGGAGGGTATGGTATGGAATGGAACTGTTACATTACCTGAATGAATGTGATCATGAGTGAATAGTCTGAGCCAATCAAATTTGCCATGGAACTGAACAAACCGTTAGTTACTAACAATTTTTTTTATGTGAGGTTCGGATAAGACACTGATTTGACAATTTTCATAATGTTATCACATATACATAAGCGCACATCGAAATATGTCAAGTGTGGGGAGAAATAGTTAATTAAAACGGTTAGTTCAGTTCCATGATGAAGGACATCATCAAAAATGGCCCCAGAACCAACAAACATGTGATATATACCGTCATTATTTATCTGTTTTATTATAGTAGATGCAAACATCCATATCTAACGGACAATTTGCAATCCAAAACGAATATTTTTCTAAGCACTTAAATCAAAGTCGCCAATGTCTTTTCCGAATGTCAACGTTGATATTGAATTACGGTTGGAGATGTCAATCCTATCAATCTGTTATATTCAATCGATTACATTCAATAATGATCGATTTGATTATGGCTAGCGTATTTTCACATAGCGAATTTACAATCATATTGTTAGCTACTAAATTATAACCTCAAAATCTAATACTTTTTTGCAATAAGGCAATTTCCCCGCTTGCCCGTTTAATAATAAATACATGAAGATAATTTGCAGGTAACCTGAAATCATACATGCATTTTTTCATTTGCTGTTAGTTCTGGGGCAAATCATGTATGGCCGTAGAACAATGTCCTTTAATTGGTTCGAACTATTTACTTATAATTACATTCATGCAACAGTAGCCACAGTACCACCATAAGTAATAATCTTTAATATTAAAAGCGGTGGGCAGTATTAACTAATATATCTATTCAATATTAATATCACTTATATTTGTATACAACGTAATAGCGTGAAATAATCGATCTACGTTCGCGGAAATAGTAACGAAGAACCAGTCCCCATTGTTTGCAATAAGTAATTAAGGCTGGTTTCATGATAACAAGTTGAGCTCCGCCGTTCAGCCGATCGCGGCTGTACATCAAATAAACTGGTTAGGGACTGTCGAGAGCTCACCAGCGTCTCATTGACACGCAAGCATTAGCTCTATATGTCAATATATTAAGGGTGCCAGCTGACTGATCACGACCAATAACAGTAAAAAACACCGTCACGTTTGCATTTACTTACACATCGACGGTTCCATAGAACAAAGTTATATGCCAAACAAAATAAATTGCATTTGCAACTTTCGGGCCTGCCCATAAGGTTACTTATAGCGAATATAAATATTGGATTATAGAACTTTGTTTGGACACGTCTACATGTTTACCTACTCGTAGCTAACAACTGTAGAAAATAGTTTAAAATTATTAAAATGACCTCAGATCTTTTTATTAAGGTAGTTTCAGCATAGTGTAGCATTTTAACACGACCTCACCTTGTCTAGGGTTGGATCGAACTTATTCGGAATAAGACCACCCCCTTAATTGTGCTCTTATTTTTCGGAGTGTTTTTCCGATTGTGACAGTCAATCTAACAAAAAATATATCAATCACATTTTCTAAATCAAATTGAAATAATTCATTTTTTAGCCCTGCGGGGGCGCTTACAAATAGTAATTTAAATTTTTTTTTATCTAATTTAACTGCTAATCCAATCCGGTTGGGATTGGAACGCGGCCTCCACTGAGAAGATCCGGCGAAGAAACTCATCGGGCGTCTTTTATATTCACTACTCTTTCTGTTCTTTTCAACCATATTGTATGGATACAATGTTTAGGTTTCAATTAAATAATTTATGTTCTAGCTCCAGTGTGATGCTGTAGGACCGAGATATGAATCTAATGAAGTTATTTGTAAAGAGTGTCCAAAAGATTCCAGATGGACCAGTCACCACAAGCAGCACCCGTTCACGAGTATGACTGCTGGTGGGCCATCATTCCCCTCGACCATATTGGAGGGAAGGGAGTGACCCGCGTCAGACAGCCACCGCAAGCAAAGACACAGTCCTAAAAACACTCCGAAAAATAACACCACAATTCAGGGTGTGGTCTTTTTTCGAATTAGTTCCAATCAATTATTGCTATACCATATATTCAAGCGCCTGCTACCCAACGGCGCATCTCAAACGTGTTTCCTTGAAATCAGCCTTAATTTATAATCAACGTTAATTAATAATGTTATAATATGTAAGATGTAGACAATTTTGATAAATTGGTGGTGATGGGCAGGGTAGATGGAAAAAGACCGCGAGGCCAATCACCTAGCCGCTGGCGTGATCAAATCACTGTTCTCACTGGCCTCTACAACAAATGCTCTTAGGAAAGCCGAGGATCGGATCAAGTGGAAGAAAGTCGTGCACAGGGCCATGAGGGCCTTTCAAGGACACGACCTTCAGTAATGAAAAATACGACTGATGAAGAACATGATGTAATATTGATTGCAGCTCTAGCTATTTATGTTGAACATACGATTCATCGTATAGAATAACAGTGATAGACTAGTGGTTAGACTGTTGGACTGCAAAGTCAGAGGTCTCGGGTTCAAACCCAGGCACGCACCTCTGTCTTTTCGAAAGCATGTGCGTATTAAAAATTAATAATTATCACTTGCTTTAACGGTGAAGGAAAACATCGTGAGGAAACCTGCAAGCCTAAGAGTATTTCTTGAAGGTGTATGAAGTACGCCAACCCGCACTGGGCCAGCGTGGTGGACTATGGCTTAAACCCTCTCAGTTTGAGAGGAGGCCCGTGCCGAGCGGTGGGACAGTTTCTTAACAGGGCTTATATTTATGTGATTCATCGAAACGTCACCTACAATAAACCTACTGGATCATGTATTGACGCTGGCAGAATAGAAGATAGTAATCTTCTATTCTGCCAGCGTAAGTATATAAACTAGTAAGTTTAAGCAGTTGATTTAATATAATTTATCAAATGTCACAAAAAATGATATATTTTTACCAAATGTCACAAAAAACAGTCCCTCGTTTAATATTTTATGACATTGCAACACCAATGGCAATGCCACAATTTTTCATATGAGATAATGGTAAAAAAAAGTGATACACAAATATAATTATACCTAATCATGATTCTTCTTATCATATAATGCCATGGTTCATCTTATAAAACTAATATTCTTAACTAATATTATTAAAGAGTATATATAAGTACTCAAGTACCAGACGTGAGATTTCGACATAATGGCATAGAGATCTTCATGTGAACATTCATTAATGACCATATTCATCGTACTCATTAATGAAAGAACATCACAGTTACACATTTCTCAACATCAGCCAAGCATTCGTTCGCGAAGTACGACACAAGAACTGGCGGTATTCATTGAAACGTACTTAGAAAAATAGCCTCGAGCTTGCATGCGAATTTTGTTAATTAATCTACGCATCGATATATTATTCATAGTTACCCAACTGTAGATAACAGTTTTAAAGTATTATTAACACCAGATAATTACAAGCTTTATTGTTTGAATTTACAGTTGCAAAACCTATGCAATAATACAATACTTGAAACCTATTTAAGCCGAGGCAAAATAAAATGAATAAGTTCAAAATGTGTTTGGCAAAACACTAACTAGGCCCTCTGCGGGCACATATTGGTCAAACCATATATTTTCGTTATTTTGTCAACTTATTTGGCATTTATTATATGGACGTTTTATTATTTAAACTATATTTGTATTTAAGAAAAATTTTTTTTACTGTTGTGATGATTATGATGACAATTTATAGTCGCAAACTGCAGCATTTTAGCGTCCTTACGTTAACTGTGTTTTTTTTTTGTGTTTATGGCATCACGACGACGCGTATGTTGCCAATGTCAAGTATTACGAATATTCATTTCAAAATTAATTCAACTCCCCCGATGAACTTGATGACAAGGATGATTATGAAATTGATGAAGTGCCCCACCCAGGATAGTAAAGCGATGGATACTTTACATACCAATTGCAACGGCCGTTTTGAGGGAAATCGAAAAGGCACGTTTTATCACTTTGTTACAATTACCTTCACTCGTCCACAGATAAGAATACATAATGGTTAATATTCCACCAACATTACACATTATAATTCGAAAAAACACAAGTTTTGGAAATTAAAACAAATTGACAACATCACTCTTCGATTTTTCGCCAAAAAGCCTTGACTGTGGTTGGATCGAACTTTTTTAAAATAAGAACACACGCGTAGTTCTGTTCTTATTATTCCGTTTTTCGGACCGTAACGCTTAATCTGGTACAAATAATATATCGATGATTCTACGTATATATCGACTAAATTTGCATGGTAGCCGAATATTCGTAACGCGCGAACGCTCGCAGTGGAGGTTGGATCAAGATTATTTATAAATATGGCACATCATAAACTATGGTAGTACATCGTAATAGTCGCACATATAGTCTATTCCAATCAAACTTTACTTTGTGAACAAACCATCACCATACTGTAGTATACAAGCTTGATTGTGAATGTGGTCACTCTTATATAGGACAAACAAAAAGACCAGTATAAACATGGGTTTAAGAAACACGTTGTTGACCTAAAAAAACGTCGTTCAAAGAAGTCTGCAATCTGTGAACATGTCCTTGACCGCTATAACATCAGATTTCATAGACCACAAATCCTTGTGAAAGCACCGATTCCTACCAAGGATGGTTCGCGAGGTTATTGAAATTAAAAAACATCCTAGTTCCAATAGAGAAGATGGCTGGGTCATCATCATCATCATCATCATCAGCCTATAACAGTCCACTGCTGGACATAGGCCTCTCCAAGTGCACGCCACTGGGTACGATCCTCGGCTACTCGCATCCAGTTTCTGCCAGCCGCCCTACGAAGGTCATCGCTCCACCTAGCCTGAGGGCGTCCTGCATTACGTTTGCCAGTCCGCGGTCTCCACTCAAGAACTCGTTTGTCCCAGCGGTTATCGGTTGTTCGGCTAATGTGACCGGCCCATTGCCACTTCAGCTTACTAATCCGGTGGGCTATGTCGATAACTTTGGTTCTCTGTCGAATGACTTCGTTCTGGATTCTATCCTTCAGAGAAACTCCGAGCATAGCCCTTTCCATAGCTCGCTGAGTGACTTTAAATTTATGAACCATTCCAACCGTGAGTGTCCACGTCTCGGCTCCATATGTCATAACGGGCAGGACGCACTGATTAAAGACTTTTGTCTTTAGGCTTTGTGGAATGGGCGATGTAAATACTCGACGTAATTTCCCAAATGCCGCCCAGCCCAGCCGTATTCTTCTGTTGACCTCTTTCTCGAAGTTGTTTTTCCCCAACTGCAGAGTTTGCCCTAGGTAAACATATTCTTGAACAACCTCGAGAATAGCGCCATGTATTGCAACAGGTTCCGGCACTACATGTCGGTTAAACATTACTTTGGTCTTGTCTAAGTTCATGCGGAGACCTATTTGTTTGGAAGAATCGGCTAGGCTGGTCAGCATCTGTTGTAAATCCTGCAACGTTTCGGCCATAATGACGATGTCGTCTGCAAATCTCAAGTGTGAGATATGACTGCCATTTATGTTTATGCCATGACCGTCCCAGTCCAGCGTCTTAAACATATCCTCCAATGCATTTGTGAACAATTTGGGGGAGATAACGTCCCCTTGTCTCACTCCTCGATGCATTGAGATAGGGTTGGTCTGCTGGTTTTGTAACTGGATGGTCATGGTCGCGGCGTTATAGAGACTTCTTAACACTTGGATGTATCGCCAGTCGACTTGGCATCGTTGCAAGGATATCAGAACTGACCAGGTCTCGATCGAGTCAAAGGCCTTCTCATAGTCCACGAATGCTAAGCACAGGGGCCGATTATACTCTTCGGTCTTCTGTATAATCTGCCGTATAGTGTGGATGTGGTCTATGGTTCCATACCCTCTTCGAAACCCGGCCTGTTCCGGGGGTTGAAATTCGTCGAGCCTTCGCGCAAGACGATTCGTGATAACTCTTGAAAACAGCTTATAAATGTGGCTCAGGAGCGAAATAGGGCGGTAGTTCTTCAGTTGGGTCTTATCTCCCTTTTTGAAAAACAATATGACCACGCTCCTACCCCAAGCCTCTGGAGTTCTCCCATTAAAGAGGACAGAGTTGAAGATATTTTGGAGCTCCTTAAGCACGGGTTCACCTCCTGCTTTTAATAGTTCAGTTGTAACTCCGTCCTCTCCAGGGGCTTTTCCATTCCTTAGCTGCTCAAGAGCCATCACGATTTCGTCTAGGCTGATTTCGGGCAGGTCTTCCGTAAAGTGGCGGCTTAATGTAGCTCTAGGATCCTCATTTCCGGGATCAGGACGAGATGTATGCGAGGCGTATAGTCGGCTGTAGAAGTCTTCTACTTCCAAAAGAATCTCCGGCTTAGAAGTGATGACGTCCCCACTGGCTTTGGACAACTTCGTCAGATGGCTTCTCCCCAAAGACTGAACGAAAACTTTCGACCCCCGATTTTGCTCGATTGCTTTTTCAATAGCGCGTGTATTAGCGCATCGGAAGTCATGTCGTACCAGTTTGTTAATTCGTTTGTTGAGTGCCCGTTGCTCTAACGAAGTGTTGGGTGGGTTTACACGTCGTTCCTTCATAAGCTGCAGTGTCTCCTCCGAAAG
This sequence comes from Phalera bucephala, assembly GCA_905147815.2. Classification (NCBI taxonomy): domain Eukaryota; kingdom Metazoa; phylum Arthropoda; class Insecta; order Lepidoptera; family Notodontidae; genus Phalera; species Phalera bucephala. Next base: position 10,027,257 of record LR990626.1, read on the forward strand.
CTTCGTTTTCCTACTTATACGTCGCGTTTCACAAAATCTCGTACCTTCCTCCCTGAGGATTTTAACTACATTTGTGAGGGCCTGGTCTACGTCATTTGTGGTTTCCATGGTAACGAATCGGCTCTCCAGATTTGACTGGAACGCTTCAGATCCTACTACGGTTTGGAGGAGGTTAGGCCGGAGCCTGGCCTTCATCAAACGGACTCGCTCGAGCTTAAAGTTGATATTCAGTGAGCCTCTGACAAGTCGGTGATCGCTTCCGGTATTAAACCTGTTGATCACTGAGACATCTCTGAATATGTGCTTCTTGTCCGTTATGATGAAGTCAATCTCATTTTTAGTCCTAGTGTCGGGGCTTTGCCATGTCCAAATTGCTTCCATCGAATTGGGATCCGGTTATTAATATAATCAAATCCAAAACCGAGCATAACACTCCAAGGCCTCAAGACATTGAAAAGTGAGCTCATTCTGCGTAGATCGGACCAACAAAAATAATTAAGAAGTTGGAAGGTACCATGGAACAACTATGCCTTTTGGAACTCCCGTGACCATGGGTCAAAAATCAAAAATAAACCGAGATAAAATCTGAAAAATAGTTTTATTTCACAAACCATCACCATTTTTATATGTTTTGGTTATGATTGCAATCTATAAGTGTCATATGAAGGCGACAGAAGCAACTATTTCAGGAAAGTGCTGTTAGCGAGACATCGACGTTTTTATGTTGGATGAAAAAATTTTTAAGTTTTAATTCGAATAGACTACAGTGGCACATCGTAAACGATAGTATATAAGAACATTACACGGACAACATTATTTTTATTAAGATACATATTTTTCTTAAAAAATAAAATTAATCCTATGACACACACAAACACACAAAATTATTCAATATTCTAGTTAATTATCCTACACAAGAAATGTCGAAATGGGTTAATATTTGGAATATACTAAATTTATGGAAATAGAGAAGAGTAGATACCGTACAAAATAGAGGTACAATCGGCAAAGTAAGTCGTTGAACATTCTCAGTTTTTCAAATCAGTAATAAGTTCTCCATAGGTAACAAGCGTTAGTGAACATTATCAATAGTAAAGTGTTAGCAACATATCCATACTAATATTTAAAAATCGAAAGTAGCTCCGTCAGGTTGACTGTTACTTTTTCACGCCCAAACCGCTGAATAAATTTTGATCAAATTCGGCAAGGAAATAAATTTTATCCAGGGGCAGGATAGCTTACCTATAGTCTCAAAAAAAAAACTTTAAGTGTGAAATACACACCTGAAAATAACGCAAACGAATTTGTTTCTCACAACTGCTAGTTCAAATATATTTAAATCAACGAAAATACGGTTTAAAAAACTAAGAATTTTCTGCGACTTTTGTTGCTAACCGTATTTGTTCACAATAAATGCAGATTCAGTCATTTTTTAAATATTTGACCCAAATTTTGTAGGCTTTTTTTGGAACTTGGCTTTTTTTATAGGAACTATTATATTAACTGCGTAAATAAAAGCATTTTAATATTTTGTACGAATCGTACAACAAATTACGTATAGTATATCTTCCTCTCTCTCTTCCTTACGTCAAGCAGTCTCTTTGTCTCTATGTCATAAAATATGTCAATTTAAAAATTAATGAGGTGGGTATATCGCACCGAGGCGTTTTCTTGTAACTTATATCTAACATGGAATTAAAAAATAGCCCCATGATTGAGAATGTTGATACCGTCGCAGCCAGCTGCGACAGGCCGAGTGTAAACGTGGAAATTACTATTTAGCACTGCAGTGCAATCACTAAACTAGCGATACCCTACAAAACATCCTTATTGTCACAGCTTGAAACGGCTACTTCACTCTATCAGTTATATTCCACGAATTCGGAATCACAATGTAAATAAAATATCATAAAACTCAGGCGTTTCTCACTAGTCGACGGTTAAGGCATTTTCGTTGTCGATATAGACTCATCGATGTCAGAACGTAACACTTAATCGAATGAAACGTCCAAATTCTTTTTGATTAAACGTAACCGATATATGGTATGACGACCTGTGATCATAATTATAACCGATAAGCCAGTGCGAAAAGGCTTGAAGACATTACTTTATTTCCATTGCGAATCTACACACTCGTAACATCATTGCTATTCGGCACGCACATGCGTGACCATAGGTATATAATGCGTTGATGTCGGCAAAGTGAAGTAGCTGCTATATTTATAAAAGAAATTCTTATGCTTCTATGTTTATAAAAGAAAAAATACTGATCAAGTAATTTAATAGCAAAATATCACGTCTAAAAATTATAAAAGAGTTGAAAATAATCACAGTTTTATCTCTCTTATTTTACTCTTTAATCTTTAAATCTTGAAACAGTGGTATCATGTTATTGACGAAGTCTTCACTTACTTTATTCCCGTTTTCCCAATCGACGCCGAAGTACGTGCCGAATTCGCGGCACATTTGCATCAACTTTTTCCATTTGGTATCCTTCTGGAGGCACATCGGGTTGCCTATGATGATTAATTTCGCCTTGGCCCTAGTTAGAGCCACGTTGAAACGCTGCAAATAAATATGGTAATAAAAATAGCAATAGCCCAGTTTCATCTTCATCTCTCTCTTTTAGTGTGTGTGTGTGTGTGTGTGAGTGATTAATGTTGGCCGCGGGCCTTTACAGCATCACTGGACAAGAGGGCGAGCGTGCAACCTGTACGTTCGAGCCAGAAGGGCAAGAGGGCAACTAGCTCAAGGGCGGTTCAAGGAGGAACGGCCTCGGCTTGGGCAGTCGCTATGGGGGAAGTCATATACTAGGGGTCTCGCCGTGGTGCTCTGCACCTGCCAGCGAGCAAAAATCCAACCCTTATCTACTCATGTAAACGTATAATAGATCTTTCGTAGGTGGGCTTAAGTCGCTTTTGACGTTTATATGTTTTCAGAAATTGATCTCGGCAGGCGAACTATAAAACATTCACTTCTATCGAACAGCGTTAGGTATGCGTTGGACCCACAGAAATCAGAATAATAAAAAACTATAATATTTTTCACATAGGAAGGGTAGTGACAGTTCTAAGTTCCAAACGAAATTAATATTTAACTCAATGGTCTTAAGGCATAAAACCATAAGTATAGAAATGGGTCACGGGTTGTCACTGAATAAAATATAATCTTCTTTGACAACTGTTATAGTACCTTACATGAAAAATACTATAGAAGTTAAATAGCGCACGGTTTTCGTCAAAACCACGGTCGCCGCTTCGCTGCACAGTTTGAAAAATAATAACACAGACTCACATACACTCACATTATTGCCTAATATTTTTCCACGCAGACATAAAGCATTTAATGATAACTTTCTCACATTTATTGCAATAAATTCACGGGGCTATGCGACTGCTAGCGTGTTATTATTAAAATTTCCATGGTTGAACCCACCCCTAAAGCTCCGGTTAAGAATAGATAGACGTGTAAAATCAAATTAAATAGGTACTTAAAGAAGTTGAACATTAGATATTGACGATTGTTTAACATAAATTTTATTTAAAAAACTTCTAATAACAACAAGCTCACTCCCTATAACGCGAGCAGTTTTAAATCATTTTGGTTGAAACTTTGGAATATGTAAGTTTTCCCATAGGCTGCTTGACATCATTTCTGTTTTTTTTATTTATAATAAAGATAGCCTCACATTAGAATGTATACCTGTGTCATCCATTAAAAATTTACATACACATTTGTGTATGTGAATTTCGGATGACACAGACCGGAACAAATAATTGTGGATCACACAAAGATTTTCCCAATGCGGAAATCAAACCCGCGACTATTAGACACAGAGGGCGGAGCGGCTTAAACTCTTAACCACTGCGCTAAATTCTGATTGGATGTTTAGAATAGTGAAGTTTCCCAAATGTTTCTGACGACCCCTTTTTGTGATAGCGTTCGTAATACGGCTTCGGGACATTTATCTCACCTTGTCCTCGACTAGGAAGCCGAGTCGGAACTTGGCGGCGTGGGCGAGCAGGTTGCTGTTGGCGCGGACTGTGGATATGATGATGAATCGCTTCTCCTTGCCCTGGAACGCCTCCACTGAGCCCACCTCTATGTCATCGAAACCTTTAAGTTTGAGGCTTTTCTTTACGTGGTACACCTGAAGGAGAAGAACGGGTTTTTGGGTCACCTTCAAGATAGCTGTATGACGGTTTGGGACTTGGACTAACTTAGAGAACACTGGTCATGAACACTGAACATTTTTGATGCTGGTCACACACCAGCATCAAAAATGTATGTATAAAAATATTTTGTTAAAAAACAAAGCAAATTACTCGTAAGATAAATATTTGTTGAGTTTCTGTTCTTTATCTATCTATCTATATCATCACGCCAGATACCTTACGGGGCACTCTGCACCCCACGACTCGCCAGTTCGGGCCCGGCGTGATTGGTGGCGGCCCCCATCGCCGCTTCCACCTATATTCGTACCGACGGGGGCACGCCGGTACGCGTCGCCTCGGGGGGACGCCCTAGCCCGCACTGCGGTACGTCTTCGGTCCAAGATTGCACCCATGACTGGCAGGGGTAGCTACGAGCATGCTCTTGTCCTTTACATTCTATAAACTAGCAGCCGATTTATCTAACATATGATTTTAAATATGTTGACGATAAATGATCATCGTACTAAAAATTTGTTTTTGAAAAGACCGCTCATATTATAGTAACATACACATTTAACGATTTTATCGATATGTAAGTTTTTTTTGGAATAAAATTTCAGTTGCAGATAAGAATTTTAAAAATTATTACGACATTAAATTGACCACTGGCTGAATAAAGTAGCGACAACTGAAAAAGCAAGAACAGTAGAAATAAGCATCCTAGATTTAAAATTCAAATAACCATATTTTTGAGTTGTACCACTATTATATCCGGCCAGCGGTATAATATTACATTTGTTTGTCTTCATACCTGTCGGATGTAAGGCGTAACGATGCCTATGTCGCTTTGTTGTATATTGTGTTTAGTTATTAGGCAGGTCACGTAGTTTCGCACTATTTCCACCTCCATGGTGTTGAAAAAACTGTTAACAATTAATATAATTAGCGCAGTTCGACGGACGATTTAGCGCAGTGGTTAAGAGCTTAAGCCGCTCCGCCCACTGTGTCTAATAGTCACGGGTTAGATTCCCGTACGGGAAAAACCTTTGTGTGATCCACAATTATTTGTTTCGATTAAAAATAAATAGAAGTAATGCAATAAGTATGCCAAAAGTTTGAGAATTACGGCTCTGCTTTGCGAGACTAAAATAAAACGGCTGTCAATCTATCCACAGTCATACAAGGATCTTTTGGCCCGCGAACAAAATCGGAACTAACGCCGTCATCAAATGCAATTTCACTCCATGACAGTCGCAGAGTTGCCGTTTGCTATGAAATTGACCCAAGTTCTTTATTTTTAATTTATAATCGCCCAGACCCATCTCTTGAACTATTTCCCTGGAAGTAGAAACATTTTCTTTCACACCAACGCCCCCCTATCAATGTCATCCACGGGCCAAAAAAACCTTGTTGCGTGGTAAACTGTCAATTCTAAGCAAAAGAAGTGTAATCGTAGGATAATAATTTTAGTAATGCCAGTAATTAACTACATTTGTAGTTGTTTGTACAGATAAATAAACGTTATTATTATTGAAGTGAAAACTTCTTTAGGCGCGTTGGGCATTTTTGAGATGGGAAAAACCATTGAACTCTCGACACTATTACCGTTACCGACACCTCTGTATATAATTATGTACATTTATTGTGTAAGTACGTACATAGATACAAATGCACGTTGTTCAAATTTTCACTTCTGTCGGCACTCCCGGAGTGCCATTGCTTGGTATTTTTTATTATATTATACACTATGTAATTGTAGTCGTCCTTGAGCGAAAGCTTAGGTAATGTATGGATACCTTACCTAGGCTTTCACTACGCGCGATATGCATACAATTCACAGGTAATAAAAAAAATGAAAAAAAACACTGAAATAAGTAAAATCTCCATATAAATGTTGTACGAATTGTAATCGTCCTTGAGCGAAAGCCTAGGTAATGTATCCAATGCATACAGTTCACGGGTAATAAAAAAAATGAAAAAGAACACTGAAATAAGTAACATCTCCATATAAATGTTGTACGAATTGTAATCGTCCTTGAGCGAAAGCCTAGGTAATGTATCCAATGCATACAGTTCACAGGTAATAAAAAAAAATGAAAAGAACACTAAAATAAAAATACTAATTAAATGCATTAAAAAACCAAATTTGAACCTATTGCAAGCTCAAAATGACATTGAGCGGCGGCGCGGCTCGTCAGCTGGTCGTCAGATACCATCGGTGTTCCGGATTTTCCCCCTAGCTATGATATGAAACGCCTCGCTGCCAGCTCCGCGGCCCAGTCCGTGACGTCAAACGTAAACTTCTCGTCGTGATTAAGCCGCCGCCGCCGCCCGCGCACCAGAGAAGACAATCGGGATGGCCCGTACGAAGAGTCGACTTGATAAGGAAGGCTTCATCAAGGTGGAGAGGAAGAAGAAACCTCCCCGACGAAACCGGTGTGGGACTATACCGGTAGAAGATGGCATAGTTCTTCGTTCAGCAGTACCAACAACACTGATGAACGTGTCTCGGATACACTACACTATTAAAGCCGAAGACATTGCGGAGTACGCCTATAAGAAGACTTTCTACACTCTGAGGGTCGAGAAGCTGAACTCGCAAAACAATGCGGCACTCAATTCTTTTGTTGTATGTTCCCACCACTAATGAATGAATGAATTATAAACCTCCTCCTTTTTTTAAGTCGGTTAACATTCTGATTATTTCTATGGCAGGGTACCTATAGGATTGAGGTATTACCCATAATATCTCAATCCACGCATTCGTATTGTTTGTCGTTAAGGAGTTCCCTGGTGTATCTTCAAAGTCCAAGGTCCAATACGAATGAAATTAAAATGGGACCACCTTGGAGCTATACTGAACCCAATGGAAAAAGAATCATCAAAATCGGTCCACAACTAACGGAAACATCGGCGAACTAACACATATAAAAAAAACGCATACATACAACCGAACATAGAACCTCCTCCTTTTGAAGTCGGTTTACAATGCAGCATTCAATTCTTTTGTTGTGTTTTCCCGCCACTAAGCTTCATGAGTGAGGAGTTCTTGCCGAATATCGTGCGAGACTGAATGACACCCAGTAGAGCGCAACATGTCGCCGGCGATACATGTTACTTAGTTCAGTTTTTATATATTATATGTATGTTAGTCTGTAAGGTATATATTCTATGGCCATGAAAGTTGAACAAAATTATTTTTGTAAAAATTTCACTTGCTAAAGATAAATGACACCGTCACGCGGAGGTGGCAGAGGTGTACTGAGTACACCCACGTTTCGCTTACGATGTTAGGTCCCATGTAATAGGAAGCGAGCCTATTGCCATATACTGAGCACAATTCCAGCCTCCGGACTCATACTGGGAAGTTTTTTCGTTAGAAAAACTTCATTTGTCCGACCTAGGATTTGAACCCAGGACCTCGTGATCACCAAGCGATGCGCTTTGCCACTAGACTAACGAGGCAGTCAAACCAAAAATAAATGAGTTATTATATATTATATTCGGATAGGTCAGAGGTAGATGTTACTTATTGAAATGATTTTTTATTCATTTTTTTATTACCAGGGAACAGTACATCACCTGGGCTTTCGCTCTAAAACGGTTAAACCACCATGTATATTTAAAAGTGCCTAGTGGTCGCCCATTCCTCGAAATTTGGCCTACTCTTTCATCGTTTGCTGATTATGTTTGACATTCAGTAAGACTATAGACAAATATTATTAAAGCAGACAATATTAATCTATTCCCAATTTGACCACAGACTTTAACAATAAACAAAAGTCAAATGTGTGTCTAATGTTTTTTTTATTGATTTAATGTACTTCTTATGCATAATTTATCTCTATATAAAGTGTGGGAAATTTCATACTCCTCCGTCCGCGCAATTTTCATAAAAAGGGATACAAAGTTTTTGCTTCACGTATTAATATAATGAATTAACACATTAAATTATAACAAGGTGGGCGTTCTAATCTACGCTCTCACTAATTGTGTAACTGTAACATAATTTACCTTGGCGACTTTCCGACCCTGTGTTCGTTAGAGAGAACACCGTGGAACACCACGGCGCGACTGTTTTCCCTCTCACCCATAATATCGGTACGGCTGAACGGGTCGATGGGCGCGCAAGCCTGAAAGAAACAATTTTAACATTAAGTACATCGATGCGATTTTATTTTGGATAATTTTATTTTATTACCAATACACCGTCACGCGTATATTCCTCAAGCGGGGTTGGCAAAGGTGTACGGTGTACACTCTTTTCTCCGACAATGTTAGGTCCCATGTAATGGGGGCGCGCCTATTGCCATATATCGGGCCTCGTTTATTATTATTAGGAAACAATTTTAAAAATTAGCAACCTACCTATATATGAAATAAAACTATTTTACGGATTTTATCGCGGTTTATTTTTTTATTTTTAGTTCCCGACGTTTCGAGTGCTTTGCAGCACCCATGGTCACGGGAGGGACTGAGGTGTTAGACGTCCAATAGGCATAGTTGTTCCGGGGTACCCTCAAACTTCTTAATTATTTTTGTTGTTGTTGGTCCGATCTACGCAGAATGAGCTCACGGTGTCTTGAGGTCTTGCAGTGTTATGCTTGGTTTTGGATTTGATTATATTAATTACCGGATCCCAAGACGATGGAAGCACCCAGCCATCTTCTCTATTGAAATTAGGATGTTTTTTAATTTCAATAGCCTCGCGAACCATCCTTGGTAGGAATCGGTGTTCTTTCACAAGGATTTGTGGTCTATCAAATCTGATGTTATGGCGGGTGCGGTCAAGGACATGTTCACAGACTGCAGACTTCTTTGAGCGACGGTGTTGCCTATTGGACGTCTAACACCTCAGTCCCTCCCGTGACCATGGGTGCTGCAAAGCACTCGAAACGTCGGGAACTAAAAATAAAAAAAAATAAACCGCGATAAAATCCGTAAAGTAGTTTTATTTCATGTGTAATATTCGCGTAAATCTAAGAACTCAATATGTGAACCTACCTATATTATCAAAATGAATGAAATAATTTTAGTTTTAATAAAGGTACACATATTAAATATAAGCAGTGATAGCCTAGTGGTTAGGCCGTTGGACTGTAAAGTCAGACGTCCCGGGTTCTAACCCAGGCACGCACCTCTGTCTTTTCGAAAACATGTGCGTGTTAAAAATTAACTATCACTTGCTTTAACGGTGAAGGAAAACATCGTGAAGAAACCTGCATGCCCTGAGTGTCTCGAAGGTGTGTGAAGTTCGCCAATCCGCACTGGGCCAGAGTGGTGGACTATGGCCTAAACCCTCTCAGTTTGAGAGGAGGCCCGTGCCCAACGGTGGGACAGTTTCTTAACAGGGTTAATATTATTATATTAAATTCGGATGTCCACATTTTCAAACCATATAGGACCGAGATAAGCAATCATTAAACTATTGCCTCGGAAATTTGAAACTTATTAATATGATTTAAAGTATATTTCGAATGTCACGTGGAATGAGAATAAAATCGACGTTTGAAAGGCAAAAGGAGATAAGTGACTCGACGGTTGTAAGGCTGATAGGCGTACCATCACTATGTGAAGGAGAGCCTGCGAAACGGCTCCGAACGATGACAGCCAATATAAAGCATTGCGTCATTGTCTGCCGTACAAATCACGCATTAATTTAATTCTATCGGATTTAAATTCGAACACTGCTTTGTCACGCGTTTCTATTGTAAAATACAGTCCATTCCTTAGTGTATAGTTTCAGTTTATTTTCGTACAACACCCGTAGGATAAACCCTAACATCCCAAGGTCCTTCGAGCCGGATATAATTTTCCCGAAATTATTTTGTAGGCTATACACAAAAGAAAGACTAGACTCACCTTGAGCTGATCTTTATAAAATAACTTGTTGGGAAGTTCGAGTATGTCGGGGTCGGACCTGAAGTTGTTCCGCAGCATGACCATGTAGTGAGGGTCATTGGTCTCATCGCTGTACAGTGGGCACGTGATTTTTAACCGCTCCATCAACGACATACCTATTTGGTAGAAATTTATATTCATCATCAGTCAACATCAACCCTGCATGGGATCTGCCATGATAATAGTCAATATCAGTAAGGCAATTTTAACGCTGTGCGACTGCGGTGTTCTCAGAGATCACCAAGGTTCGGTTCGGGGTCGGCTTGATCGATATGGGAGGGGTGATCTAAGTTTCCATATTAGAACGTCTCAGTGATTCGAAAGGCATATTAAGCTATTGTTCCCGTTTAGTACTGAATTTGGTAGTCTCTGAGCTAAATTGCAAGCCTTAAAGGCTTGATAAGTTCCAACAACAGGTGGCCATCAGGCCTTATCTTGGGCACCATGCAGGCACATGATACTTTATTAAAAACATAGTCTGCCAGATGTACTGATTGACGTGCGTGCGCGCTGATAGCTGAATGGTGGTTTTTGGTAGCTACGCTCGGCGCGACGACGTGTTGTGACATATTTCCGCCGCGCCCAACGCCTTTACAAACGAAGCACAACGAGAACGAGACGCTAATACAAGTGCGAGTATGAGGCGGCGGTATATTGGGTGTGTTGGTTAGTGGGCGCCATGTTGCCGACGATGCCGACCGTCTCGGCGTCGCGCCCGCGCTCCCGTCTGCCGGTGAATGATCTATGCCAGGGATTCCCAAAGTGGTCCGACCGATATCGACCCCTTGGGGTTTCCCAGGGGTCGACCTTAGTATAATATAGAAGTCGTGCGTAGTCATAATTGCAAGCCAAGCGGTGAAGCCAAAAAATCAACAAACGCCCCGCATTAACCGCACTTCCCACCCGCGTAAAGTTGGCAGAGCGGAAATATTACCACTTTTTGGGGTAAATGTTGATGACATTAGAGTACATGATAATAAAACCATTGTTGCGGTAACGTGTATTCTAATACAAATTAAACTTAAGAAATAAATATACTTGTACTATTAAGATTTGTAGTAACTTAATGTGAGGAAAAATACATTTTCATCATCTTAACTAAATATTAAAACCGTAGTAGTTAACTATATTAATACTATTTCTTACTAAAACTTATAAAGTCCTTAGCCAATAAAACTAGGGAGAAATAAAATTATTATACTAGCAACACTAACAAAATGGACGCCTATTTTACTATGACAATTACAGACGGACGAATTAATTCGATATATAGATAATACGTAAAGATGCGAGACTGTGAATAATCCGTCCATTCGAATCATCTACAACTACTAATTTTCTGATTCGACTTGAACAGTAATATATTAATTTTTATATATTCGAATGACGACTACTAATTAGTAACGATTCGATTAGATTATCTGCGACTCTCACCCGATAATGAATGAATTATTCGAATGATTCGCCGCTATTCGCGCCATTTCCGCGCCAAAACCAATAACGTGTGCGAGTGAGGAGTAACAAATAAACTATAAATAATAACGCTCCTGCTGGTTTGTGTTTAAAAGTCCGTTTTAATAAAGTTTCTAGTTTAGAATTTAAATATAATCTGCGCGCGGTAATCAAGTGCTGGGATGAAACAAACGGCTAATAGTACATTTTTTGAAAAGCGCTTACAGTGCTTCAGCACAAGAATTTTATTTATTTCTCAACACAAAGGCTTACATTCTTCATTAATGGATACACAGTTTGATATAAAAGTATACTTGAACACCTTTGTGAAATACTGTATAAGTTGTGTTACGTGTACCAACTTTTCTTATAACAAGAATGCCTAATATTTTAGTAGGAAGTATCATTGTTGAACTTTTAAAAAACTCAACAAGTCCATGAGCGTGCACAAGTTCGTACACGATGAAAAACTCAGCAAGTCAATAAGCGTGGAGAAGTTCGTGCAAGATAATATTTTCGAGCGCAGAAGTCTTTCAGGCACGTTTTGACTTGCTCTGTATTTGACGCATATACGCGATTTAACACGAACGAAATCATAATCAAGTTCAATTCTACCTGCTCCTGATATTTTACTATATAACAAGCTTCCACTTCGGTTGAAAGTTTAACTGCGTTTTGAAATTCGTTGGAGCTGGAATGATAATACACACCGTCACGCCTATATTCCCAAGGGGGGGGTGGTAGAGGTGTACTGAGTACACCCACGTTTCGCCGATGATGTTAGGTCCCATGTAATAGGGTGCGAGCCTATTGCCATATATCGGGCACAATTCCAGACTCCGGACTCATACTGGGAATTTTTCGTTAGAAAAACTACATTTGTCCGACCTAGGATTTGAACCCAGAACCTCGTGATCACAAAGCGATGCGCTTTGCCACCAGACCAACGAGGCAGTCAATAATACACACATCTAGTAATTTATTTCAAGAGATTACAAAGTGATTAAATAGTAATTTAGTTAATGAAAAAGTAACAGGCTAAGTGCAAAAAAATGTTTTTATAATTTTCTGAGTATTTTTTGAAATTACTTTAGAACAGTTGTTACCTAAAATTATAAATGTTCAGTTTTCTTTGTTTTCGTTTCTATACTACAGTGACTTAGGTATGCTCAAGAACTTACTCATTGATATCCAAGTTTATCAATGAGTAAGTTCTTGAGCATACCTAAAAAAACATCCAGTATGTAGGTGTGGTAAAAATAAGCTCGTGAGCAAATTTAACACTTTTATTATTGTTTTTTTTTCTTAATTTTTTTAATTTGCAGGTTTACTGCGAGTTTTATCATCATAAAACTCGCAGATGCGAAAAATGCAGACAATACAGTTTGGACTACTTGAAGTTTGGATTTATTTCATCTCTATCACTTGCCGATATGTCTCATTTGTTAAAAAGTATTTAGTAACGATACCATGAAGCCTTCAAAAATGGAGGACCACTTACGAAAAGTACATGCTGACAAAAAAGTAAGCCCTTGTCATTCTTTCAAGCACTTAAAGAAAAACTAGAGAAAATGCCTTCCATAAGATCGTTATCAGCGTCATCATCTATGCAAGACGTTGATGGTTTATGAGCGTACTATAATATATCTTTACTAATAGCAAAGTCGGGGAAACCCCACACAATTGGAGAGTAGCATATTTTAGCAGCCATTGTGGAGGTTCTCAAAAATGTAATGCACATGGTATTATATAGAGAATTCCTTTGAGCAATTACACCGTTCAAAAACGAATAGAGTAAATTGGACGCGACGTGGCAAACATTTAATACAATTTCGGACAAACGCTATAACAAGGCTATCCCATGGAAGAACATTGTTTCTGTTGCGACTGATGGTGTACCATCTATGTTAGTCGTCAGCGTGGTTTTATAGCTCACTTAAAGCGACAACTGCCTGAGGTACTGGTCATTCACTGCGTGATTCACAGACAGCATTTAGTAGCCAAAAATCTGATCTGATCTGATCAGCATTTAGTAGCCAGGTCTAGATTGCATCAGTATTTACAATGTGTATAAATGCTGTCAACAAGAATCGAAGCAATTCTGTGAACTCTCGGTTTGCTCAGCTATGTGAGGAAAACCATGAATTCTTAACACGGCTCCTTCTGCACACTGAAGTTCACTGGCTATCAAGAGGCTCTTGCTTAGCCAGATTTTTGTCTGTTTTTGAATCTGTGTTGGACTTTTTATAAGACAAAGATCCGAATTTTAAAGAACATCACAAAATCTGAACAATTGTAAAACAGATATTTATTACTTGACTGATATCTTTGGTACGTTGAACGAAGTTAATTTGCGGCCTGCAGCAACAAATAAAATCAATAATATCGGCCTTTGTAGGTAAACTCATGCTTTATAAACAAAATTTAAGCAGAAAAGAATATACACAGTTTCGGCATTTGTCAAAATTACCAGAAATGCTTCAAGACGATGTTATTTTATCATATGTCACTCACTTGGGCGCATTCCACAAGAATTTTAATAAGAGGTTGGAGGATCTCTTAAAGTTACAAATTCCCCGATGGATAATAAATCCGTACAATAGCACAGCCATGGAAAAAGCCTATGTGATAATGCTAGAAGAGTGGATTGCCATCAGCACAGAGCTCACAGCTCCTCGGAGCTTAAGCAGAAGTTCAACCAAGGCTATCAGAAGTTCTGGTTGCAACGCAATGTTAAAACACTGTATCCTGCATTGTAGAACATTGTTGAAAAATACCTTATCGCTTTTCCATCATCATACCAAGTCGAAAAAGGTTTCAGTGTGCTTACAAATATTTTGACAAAACAAAGAAACCGTTTGAAAATCAACGAACGCAGAGATTTAAGGACTACACCCTTCTCACCAATATTGAACCGGATTTAGCTAGATTGGTAGAAAGTCACCAGGTTCATCTATCATACTGAATTTTTTATTTTTTTATCTTTACTTTGCGATTGTATTGTTTTTTTTTTCAAATAAGAATTACCTAATGAAGTGTTTTTACGTAATTTTTATTAATAATTATTAATTACACTTGATATTTACTTTATCTGATAATGTATTTAATTTTATCTGATGGATAAGTAAAGAATCTCCGTAACCGGCGAGCGTGTATGAGACGAACTATGAGAGTCTAGGAAGCCAGAGAGGTATGTAAGGAAAGAACCTGTTGGAACTCTGTACTCTCTGCCTACCCCGCAAAGGATCTGGCGTGAGGTTATAGATAGATAGATAGATATTTTATTTTATATCTATTTATTTTGTTAAATTTTGATGAGAAAATGATGTTTCAAGTTTACTCACTTAACCAACCGCAAAGTTTTTAAATTGGTAAGTATTTTGTATCAATTGGAAAAAAACTAGAAATAGGATTTTTATAGTAATTTGACTATGGAGCTCTGAGCTATCAGTTCATTTGGAAAAGGAGTGTCTTGCCTAAAATAGTTCGTAAATCCCTGATCTATGCTGTTAACTGCGGTGCCTTTACAGCTTCACCGGACAATAAGGCGAGCATGGAACAACTACGCTCCAGCCAGGGGCAACGGGGCAACAACTCAGGGGCGCCTCAAGGAGGAACGGCCTCGGCTTGCACCAGACGGCGGGCAAGGGACTCTTCTTTCTCGCCGGCGAGGTCGGTGACTAATTCTATGTGCAGTATCTATATCCGAAAGAAGGAAAGTAAGTGCTTCGGTAAGAATATGCCGCGGATGGCGATAATGGGTGATAGAAGTTCGAATCTATGAATGATATTGTTTAATACTCACCTAGTCCGATGGCCTTGGCGCCCCGCGAGCAGATAACGGGCCCCAGCTGCAGCGGGTCGCCAGCCAGCACGAGCATGCCGTCGGTCGCCAGTAGCCCGCACACCGGCACCAGGCTCAAGGATTCCGACGCCTGCCCCGCCTCGTCGATAAATAGGTGCGTGATGTAACGCTTTACATATTTCCTCTTAAGTTCTCTGTTAAATAAAAAATAATCTTTTTGAATAGAAAAATGTGACCTCGTGGTCCTACTGCTTAGTCCCTCCGATCGGTCATCGTGAACTTTTTTCCACTGGTCCCCGAGAAACCGATGGTAAAGCGGTCACCCCCGCTTAGTAGATTACGGGTCCTAACCGAAGCGGTAAATTTTCCTTTGTATTTAGAATCACTATTCTATATATACAAGAAAATGCAGCATGTATTACACTAAAGTTATTCCAAAAAACAATTTTGTAAGTAGTCTATCTGAATAAGGTAATAAACACTCTCACATGTATTATCACCGACACATAAATTTCCAAGATTTAGCAGGACGAAAGTAACTTGGCTCAAAATAAAGATGGACCGAAAAGAAAAATTTCTATGTATTAAGGAACATTTGCTCCATATCACGAAATCAGAATCAGAATATTTTTATTCATGTAAACCATTACAGTATTTATGAATCGTCAGAATACTAACAAAGGCTCTACCACCACTTTGGAATGTCATTCCTGCGGAGGAGAAGGGCATTTAATTGGGACGGTTTAACATTATTGCAAGTAGTTACGTGGTTTGTCAGATATCCTGACTCAAAGTCATGGCGCCGGCTAAATACATTGATATCGCCGTCAATTTCTAATCCGTGCGCAGATTATATCATTCTGTTGTAGGCGTTATACTTTACTATTGAACTTAATCAAAATACTACATAGTTTCAATGTGTTAATAATTGTATCATATATTTATTTAAATGTTTACTGTTTTACTTAAAGAGAAAAAAATTAAAGTATGATTAAAATTGTACTCTTATTGTTTATGCCGAGGCCATATCTTTAGAGAACATGATTTTAATTTTATATGCAAGGAGCGATGCTTGAAGTGCGGAGTATGTGTACAGTCGACGCTGCTCATTGCTCTTGGCAGGAAGTGGCGGTAAAAGCAGTAGGTAAACAGGTAAACTGGATTTAAAACGATAAATTATACTGACTTGCCAAATACAGCGGAATGCGAGAGCGTGGTCACCACTATGCTGTATTCCACGAACATCGAAATATCCACGTAGTAGAAGTTTTCAGCACTGGTGCCATTGGAGTACTCTGCCAGACATTGCGGCAATGTTTCCCTGAAACAGATACTTTGAAATGCTTATACTGAATAGAAATATTATGCTGGCCATAAACATGCTTTAGTGTCAATTCTACATAATATATATTTACAGTAAAAAGGAGTTAAGTCCGGTGAAGCTGTAAAGGCCTCGCGGCCAACAGCGTACATCACTCACACATGTGAAAAGGAAAAACATTTTTTTAAAAAAACTTTTTGGCAACCAGCTTTTATAGCAAAACCTACGATATTATCTTGCATAGTTGAGAAGTTCCTATGGCTTCCTTCTGGCTCCATCATCAGACCTTGGACATCAATCGAGACTACAGTTCTCTTCAAGACAAATCCAACGAGCCCAAACACGGCGGGGTTATCTTGAGCAGTCGGATGGTTTCATTGGCCACCTTTCAGCGTCATTTAGACTCTGAACACTATCTGGTGCCATAGTATTTGTCAATACCAATCTAACAAACATAAACTCGAAGGGTATACGTTCACTTGTTTCTATGGCCAACTTTATATACGTATGCCAAATTTTAGCTCAATCGGATACCCGCAAGTGCTTAAAAAGTGAATCACAAGATTTGAACGGGAAAGACAGAGAGACAGACATACGAACATTGGAAGTTAAATAAAAGCAGATTTTACAGGAATGAAGTTTGAGCCGTATGAGGAGCGTGTACAGGACAATTCCGGCCATCGTGGAGATCATTATGGGAGGCCTTCTTCCTGTAGCGGACGGTTTTTTCTGATGATAACGTGCAAAGTTTCAGTTCGCATCAATACCCTGCCTAACGCTTCTGCCGAAACCGCATTGTAATTTGACGGGGTTCCCGCGATAAAAACGTGTTTGTACTTCATGCACTTGAAAAAGTATATGGATTAACATACACACCGTCACGCCTATATTCCCCAAGCGGGGGTGGCAGAGGTGTACTGAGTACACCCACGTTTCATCGACGATGTTAGGTCCCATGTAATAGGGGGCGAGCCTATTGACATATACCGGGCACAATACCAGACTCCGGACTCATACTGAGAAGTTTTTTCGTTAGAAAAACTTCATTTGTTCGACCTAGGGTTTGAACCCAGGACCTCGTGATTACCAAGCGATGCGCTTTGTGTATATGAATTAGAGACTTAATATTCAGAAATATGATTTTTGACTGTAAATTTTAGAATCTGGTAAAAGGAATATACAAGACCTGAAAGTACTTTGTTCTAAATCGGCAACTGAATCGATTACAACGCGCGTAATCTCTTTATCAATGAGAAAATGACCTAAGCTAGCGAGCGTGTGGAATTTCTAAAAGCCTTGACGTCATCGTTGCTTACCTTGGTTCGTCATCGGTACGCGCTCCATTCCACGACATTTAAATTCGCATAGCTATGAAATATTCTAGAATATTTTTATAACCTTAAATGTAAAGTGATGTATCTTAACATATGAAAATTACTTGGATCGACATTCTGGTCACACACATTTCACTTCAAATTTATTAAATTACTTCTATTACAAATGACATCTACCGTAATATACTTAAACTTATTTATTTATTTTTATTAAATCACCAACATAAGATACAGTAATACAATATAGTGGAAACTTAACATTTCAATTATAACTAACGGTTCTTACATTTATAGGTAATCACAGCATGATTGGTTATTTACTGGTTTTTGTATTTTTAAGTTGCAAGAAAAGTATTAGGGAGTCAGTAAGGTATATAAATAAACAAGTGCAGTTATCAGTAGATATGCAAGTCAAACTTTTTGAGCTTGGATATAAAACGAGCGAGACTATCAAAATGGACATCGAGTTCTGATATATTTTTGGTAAGTTCATTATACAGGCGAGACACACGAACTACAGGCGAATCACGACGTAAGTTGGTTCTGCAATGTTTAGTATGAAACAGACTGCAGGAATATCTGGGTATTCTACTGGATACACTGTACTGAAATTTGTTCAATAGGGAGAGACAGTCAATGCAATGGCTTATTAATTTGTGAAGAAACGACATGGCTAGGTAAGGTGAGCTCTGCGAGTGGACAATTGTTCAAGGAAATGTGGAAAAATTTGGTTTTATCATTATATGATTTTATGGATCTTGGTACTTTAAAGCGATAGGATAAGTTACGAACTACTGTTTTTGGACCCTTTCGATTCTTGCTATGTGTACTTTGTAGGTCGGACACCACGCTGTGATACAGTATTCCAGTTTACTTCATACGTAACTGTTGTACAGTTGCAGTATAGTTTTTATAGTTTAATTTAAATTCTAATATAAATATTCGTAAGCCTGTTAGCGTTTTAAACTCACTGTATATGACCCCTACCACTCCTGATGAAATAAATAGAATTATTACTGACCTAAGAAACACAAACAGTACAGGATACGATCATATATCTGCGATGATTTTAAAACGCGTATCATTAAAGATATCTCCAATATTAAGTCATATTATAAATTTATGTATAATTCATGGAATATATCCAGATAAATTTAAGTTGACAATCATTAAACCATTATTTAAGAAAAATGACAAAACATGTATGTCTTGCTATTATAGGCCCATTGCTTTAATCCCTGTTATTTCTAAAATTTTTGAAAGGGTCGTTTATGATAAAATTTACAATTATTTTGAGACACTGACAATGAACCTTTTCGCTTAAGAACAATTCGGGTTTCGGAAAAATAAATCAATAAATTTAGCAATCTATAACTTCTTGAAAACAGTAATGGAAAACGTGGAAAGTAAAATATCAGTGTGCGGGACTTACATGGATCTCACCAAAGCATTTGATTGTGTAGAGCATTCTAAGCTACTTCAGATATTACATGCGTATGGGGTGAGAGGAAACGTTTTGAATTTAATTGAATCTTATCTTTCTAATAGGAAACAATGTACTCAAATAACGAGAATATGTCCTGTTCCAAAAAAAAAAACATATATCTGCCTACAGAGTAGTTAGGTTTGGTGTTCCTCAAGGAAGCGTACTTGGGCCACTTCTCTTTAATATCTACATCAATGATTTTCCAAACGTGATAAAACGGCCAACATTTTTATTTGCAGATGATAGCACTATAGTTATAACTGGTACAAATAAAGTAGCTCTTGAGAAAAACATAAATGATACTCTCTGTCTAATTATTGAATGGCTTACTTCAATGAACCTAAAAATTAATTTGGATAAAACTTACATTATGACATTTAAAAATAGAATTTCACATCAATATAACCTCAATATTACCTATATGGGAACATCAATTCAAGAAGTTCAATCGACAAAATTTCTGGGACTACATATTGACGACGTACTAAATTGGAAATTGCATGTTGAGAGTTTGTGTCTAAAACTAAGTCAACAATCGTATGCACTTTATAGGCTTTCCAAGGTTGTTGATCGATCAGCAGTGGTAACTGCATACCATAGCAATGTAGGTTCTTTGTTGAGATATGGTATTATATTTTGGGGATATTCTACTTATAACGAGCGTGTATTTATATGCCAAAAAAATGCTTACGTGCTATTTGCAATCTACAACGAACAGATAGTTGCAAACCTGTCATTAAAAATTTAAAAATCTTGACTATGCCCTGTCTGTACATACATGAAGTGGTAATGTTTATAAAGAACAATATTAGCTTATTTGAACACTATAGGAGTACACGACATGCATACAAAATCAGCTGCCCAACTCATAAAACAGCAATGTTTAATAAAAGCATGTTTTGTATGGGACCTCGCATATACAACCATCTGCCGAAGTATATTCTAGACGTAACTGATATTAGTATTTTTAGATGTAGACTAAAACGACTCTTAGTAGAAAGGGCTTACTATAGTGTTCACGAATACCTTGTTGACAATATAATATCATGTTTTTAATTACGCAACTTATCTAAATTGAATGCATCAGTCCTGATATTATTTTAACTGTCACTATTATAATTAAAATTACGATACGATACGATAATTAGCATTAATACAGTATATATATAATAATTAAAACAGACACTTGGTATTAATTCAATTGTACATATTTGATTATATATTTAACTTTTAATTAAATAATTTATAAATGGCCGATACAATTACTATGTTTTCTTAATTGTTAGGTACTTTAAGTTCTTGGATTATTCCTAATGATATGTGCATGCCTACAGGCAGAATATGGCGTATGACCATTGTAATTTTAACATCCACTGTAACCCATTTTCGCAAATAAACTGATTTGATTTGGATTTTTAAAGCCTTTTGAGTATCTCAGAATAAATCCCAGAGATTTATTTGTTTCGCTTAATATTTTGTGAATGTGGTCCGAACAACTTAGTTGACTGTCCATTACAATACCGAGGTCTCGTGTGGTGGAAGCTTCTTGAAATTTGGTATTAGCGATAAAATATTATGATTGAAATTTCTTGCGTTTTCTGGTGAACTTAATATAAAAGTATTTTGAGGTATTTAGAAACATTTTATTGCACCACTTAGAGAGTTCATCAATGTCTTCTTGAAGGCATTTAGAGTCAGTAAGTAACATTGACATGGATGAACCGTTTAGTTCTTACTATCCTCCGCCAGATGGCAAATACAAATGCGGGTGGAGCGTAACGTTCATCTCGCTCTGTGCCACCCCGCGCAGGGGCACGTTTTAATTGTATAGGAAAAACGTACAACGCCATCGCCTCTTCGTATTTGCTTTGTGGTGGTAACGCATTATGATGCAGGTGGGACAGTAGCATAACAAAGACATTACACTGATGTAGCCAATATTTAATTCATTTATTGAGATGTGGCAACTTGTTCCTTTGTAGCGTCTTTTTTTTAACAAGTGCATTTTGATGTAAGCGTGAGCACTAAGAACAATTACTATGATTTAATTTTAATTCAAGTTTTATCATCTACTGTTCGTGTGTGTTCCATTTTGTTTTCATTTGCTCTATATTTATGTATGGTCTATTCCAATCAAACTGTTAACCTTTTTTAACTCAACATAATTACGTAAACGCTAACAGCATTTTCATTTTGATGCCTTCGGAAATACTGTCGCCTTCATATTACACTTGTTATAGATTGCAATCACAACTAAAATATATAAAAATGGTGATGGTTTGTTTAAAAAGTATTAAAGTTTGATTGAAATAGACTATATGCCGTCGTCTCCTTTAATTATAGTGGCATGTATTTTGTGCCAAGAAATATTATAAATAAATTGAAATAAATTAACGTTAACAAAAGGTGAGACAAGAGTATAAAAATAACATAATTACTTACCAAGGTCTGAACTTGGAGTTAGCCCGAAGCAGGAAATTATTTTTGGGGAACATATGAGCGTATGTAATGAGCATAGCGGCGACGTTGTCCGCCGCCATGTTGGAGTCAGTGCAGATCATTATGCGGTTCTCCGGGTCCTTTGCTATAAGCTGTAATAAAATGTAACAATGACAAAAAAACAAATAAAAGCTGTTAATGCTGATAGCAGCGAAACAATGACGCAATATCGACGTTCCCATAGAACAAAGTTACATATGCTAAACAAAATAAATGGAATTTGCAACTTTGGTGCCCGTCGATAAGGTTATTTATGCCAAGTACAAATACTGGATCATAGGACTTTGTTCATTGGAAACGTCGATATATCATCGGTTTAGAGGAAAACTAGCTAATCTGCAAACGTGGAATTGTTGAGAAGGTCGAAATAAAATAAATAATAAGCACCAGTGTTTTAAATACCTTTTCAAGTAAACTTTTATGAGACAATACCAAATGTCATCAGAAATATATTATTAAAATCACTTATTTCTATCTATCTATCTATAGCATCACGCCAGATCCCTTGCGCGGTAGGCAGAGAGTACAGAGTTCCAACAGGTTCTTTCCTTACATACCTCTCTGGCTTCCTCCACTCTCATAGTTCGTCTCATACACGCTCGCCCGTTACAGAGACTCTTGACTTTTTCTTTAGATAAGACTCGGTTTATTTGGTCGTGGTAAGATAGTCTAGGTCTTCCCTGGTACCGGCATCCTTCCACTTTCACATTGTATATCTGTTTTGTCATTCTTTCATCTGGCATTCTTTCCATATGCCCGAACCAACGGTGCATGCCCAACTTATTTAATTACTATTTAAAACACTATCGCAGACTGCTATATTTAATCTGCTGTAATGTCAGATTGTTTACAGACATAAAAATGATTGTCTCGGGGAATAATCAATTTGCAACTCAATTTCGCCAGTTTATTGTCTAGCGGTTATTAGTACATCTTCTGTCAAACAATATGAATATCGTGGGCTGCATTATGAACGACCGCCATTTTAATGTCCTAGAACTAGCCCGTTGTTTTCGTAATTATGGCATTGTAGTGGAATGAGATTAATATGTCATAAACAAATTTGCTTTTCTAAGGATGGTAAAACGTTAAAAAAGTTATGAACATGCACAACGTTCAATTTTAACGTCAATTTAGGTTTTTGAAGGTGATACATATTTAAATTATGCTAATAATCTTATTGTGCGTTGCTTATCTGGTTGGAGGGGCGCGGGCGTAATATTGTAATAATTTCAGGAGTAATAGTAAATAAGGTTGGTTATATTTTAGTGCGAACGGAGCGCCGGGCGGTGTTAGTGTGGAATTTATTATTTGTACGAATGCTATATTGATGCGCGGGTGTTGGTAGAATGTAAGCCAGGTATAAGGTAAAGCTTTCGTCGCATAGTCGACGGAACGGGACGGGCTTAGTCGGCGCCGGCAGTGCCGGTACCGTCAGCATCGCGCCGTCTGTTAAAAAAACACACAGTTCTAGCGTTGCGCTCGCACTAATATTGGCGTCGTTTTCGCAGTGCTTTATTTGTAATGGCGTCGGGCACAGCGGCGGCGGACTGCGAAGTTAGCCATCGCACCGAGCGTGGCAGATTTGTGTGGCGACTCCCGAACATTCAGTACATTACGACTCCCCATGTCGCACCATGTGATCGGGCTATAAGTGAGTACCTGTAACACCGCTTCGACGACGGTGACGGTCTTGCCAGTGCCAGGCGGGCCGTGCAGCAGATAGGGCGCGGTGCCCGCGGTGCCGCTCACGATGTTCTGCACCACCGTGCGCTGCTCCGGGTTGTCGCCCACGTGCGGGTTATAGAAGCTGTCGCCATACACATCCCATGTAATGCGTGACATACAAAATAGAACCCTATTGTGTTGTTATTGAAGTAACGATTTGAATGTTATAATATATCAAAGTTACAATTAGAATATAGAACTCTATTGTAACAAAGTGAAGTAACAATTTGATTTTATGTAGCGAGCGATTAGCCTTTAGCTGGGCTATTATCATAGTACATGTCTATTACACGCTTAAAGATCGTGAGATCGTACCCTCGAAACAGAAATTAAAGCCTCGTGTTCATTAAATTTGAAGAGGAAGAAATTTGTCTCGAAGAGGTTCCATACATCGTTTGTCCATTTTATTGCGCAACACACATCTAGACTCATTGACTTTTGTTTCTCCACAAAACCGACGCAGTGACAAGGAATAGGTCCCAGAAAGACACCAGACTTGTTAAGCGACATCGCTCGACTTTGACGTCACCAGCGACACTATCGCGGGCATTTGTCCCAACACTGCTGACAACACTATGTTTCAAGTAAAACAACTACAGAATTAAAAATTAAACTCAATTAAACAAACAACTAAGTATGGGAAAAATAATAAATTTAAGATATACAGTAATACAATAAGCTATGTAGGAGCCTATAAAATATTATTATTCTGCCTTCGCAGAGGCTTTTACTTTTCTGAAGGAACTGTATGATACATTGTAGATGTCGATTTTAGGCATAGACTTGTGGAGTTCATTCAATTCTTTACACATTCTCGCTAGAGGTGAATTTAGACCTATGTTTGTTCTACAGAAGGGGAAATGGAATGCTTTGGAAATAGGGTATATAGGAGGTTTAGGTGGTACGGTATAGAAGATACGCTCAACCAGATCGCTACACTTAACAATCCCATGGGCAATTTTGTAAATGAAAGATAGGCTGTGTAAACGACGGCGTTCACGTAACGACTTTATTTTGAAAAACTGAAGACGCTGGTTATAAGGGCGTCTGTGACTTATGTCTTGAGTGGTGAAAGCAAGATGTTTGGTAAAAGCTCTCTGGACGCTCTCTACTCTTTGGAAATGTTGCGCATAAAATGGATTCCATGCTACACTAGCATATTCAAGCGGACTACAAACCAGAGCATTGAATAAAATCATTTCATTTTAACCTGTCTTAATCCTCTTGCATTTCGCTTGATAAAGCCTAACAAGTGCGCAGATTTTTTTCATTATAGAGTTGACGTGTGACTTGAAAGTCAGAGCACTATCAATGATGACACCGAGGTCACGCGTTTCAGGAACTGTAACTAATGTGGTGTTGTGAAGAGAGTATGAGGTACGGTAGGGATTATTTTTTCCGGTAATTTTAATTTTGTGTGTATGTGTGTGTGTGAATGATCTACGCTGTTGGCTGCGGGGCCTTTACAGCTTCACCGGACAAGAGGGCGAGCGTGCAACCACTACGCTCGAGCCAGAAGGGCAAGGGGGCAACTAGCTTAACGGCGCCTCAAGGAGGAACGGCCTCGGCTTGGGCAGTCACTATGGGGGAGGGCGTATACTAGGTGTCTCGCCGTGGTGCTCTGCACCTGCCGGCGGGCAAGGGATTCTTCGACCTCGCCGGCGAGGTGGGTGTCTGATCTTGTGAGGGTAAATTTAATATGATGACACTCAAGTACATTAAATTTCTTATGATTTAACTACCACCAATTCTCAACTTTGTAAGTCACTTTGAGTAAGTTCGCTATCTCTGGATGCAACTAATTTCCTATATATTTTCAAATCGTCGGCAAAAAGTAAACATTCACAGTTTTTTATTTGAGATGTGATGTCATTTATAAACGCCAAAAAAAGAACTGAGCCGAGATGGGGATCATCAGTTACAGTGCTTTCAATACCTGAAATATGATCAATATTTATTTTTCTTTAATCGCCTAATATAATCACCGATATAACACTACATATATATATTACTACGCGGTAACATAAGCGCAAGGAACCTGGTACGTGGATGAGGAACTTTAATAGATTATTATAAAACTATAAATAATAAAATATAGTATTAACCCCGTTAAGAAACTGTCCTACTGTTGGGCCTTCTGTCAAAGTTTAGGTTTAGGTCACAGTCTACCACGCTGGCCCAGTGCAGGTTGGCAAACTTCACACACCTTCGAGGAACTCTTAGGTATGCAGGTTTCCTCAACGATGTTTTCCTTCACCGTTAAAGCAAGTGATAGTTAATTTTTAATACGCACATGCTTTCAAAAAGACAGAGGTGCGTGCCGGCGTTTGAACCCGAAACCTCTGACTTTGCAGTCCATCGGTCTGACCACTAGGCTATCACTGCTTTAAAATAACAACACAAAAACTAAAAATAAATAAATAACCCATTTTCCCCGAAGCGGGTAAGAAGAGGTATATATACAACATAAAATTCACATTTCGCCAATATATTTTAATGCCAAGATTACAGGATGAATAAAAATAAATGTAGCTCTGTCTTGGTGTCATCGATAACTACTGGCTGTGGTAACTTTAATTCTAGTACTCACTCGAGTAACGGCTGCGGGTTCACTACGTTGGGGTTTTTCTGCGGAAATATTCTCGACTCCTGTTTGGCTTTCCATACGTTGTGCACGGCGTCATGCATGCGCTCCAACGACACGCGCGTCAGGTAGAACTTTACGTCATACTTATTTTCTGGTGTGTAGGACCTGATGAATCTAGACATGGATAAAAATATCATATTAGCCACTGTTTTCTGTGAAAACTTCTTTATTGTTTTCGAGATGTGATTACGTTTCCCTTCTTAGCTATACTTTCTCGTATTTTAATTATACACGCTGTTATTTTACTTGTGCTGGAGCGAAATCCCAGGTAATGTATCCAATGCCTACTGTTAACTGGTAGTAAAAGAAAACAGAAAAATAATCGATATGTAACATCTCCATAACAATAATAATTAAGTGCCTTAAAAACACCTAGATTGTTTCTTATCCGAAGGGCAAGTCTAGAGTGTTACCGGCCAGCGTGTATAATACGAATTATGAGAGTGAAGGAAGCCAGAAAGTTTGTAAGGAAAGAACCTATTAGAACTCTGTACTCTCTGCATACCCCGCAAGGGATCTGGCGTGATGATATAAATAGTAAAACGCCTTTACCGAGGCAGTACGACTCTACAGCTGACCGGTACCTTCGGTGTTCCGGATTTTCACCCTAGCTATGATATATTCGGACAGGTCATTAGGTAGATATTACTCATTACTTTTCTTTTTTTTAACCTAGACCTACACTAGGACTTATTCTCGTCTCGTAGGTGCGTTCACAAACATGAAAATTCACATACACAAATACCCAGACCGAAACTAATAATTGTGGGTCACACAAAGATTTGTCCCGTGCGGGAATCGAACCTGCGACTATTAGACACAGTGGACGGAACGGCGGCTTAAGCTCTTAACCACTGCGCTAAATCGTCCAGTGAACATCAGGCATTGGATACATTAGCTGTGCGTTCGCTCCAAGACGACAAAAATTAGACTGTGTATATTATGGTATAAAAGGCATAAGTATCTTTTCCTTTTGT
Organism: Phalera bucephala; assembly: GCA_905147815.2. Lineage (NCBI taxonomy): Eukaryota > Metazoa > Arthropoda > Insecta > Lepidoptera > Notodontidae > Phalera > Phalera bucephala. The sequence goes on from LR990626.1 coordinate 10,054,561, forward strand.
GTACACTTTTAAAGGTTAACCCAGAACTAAATTAACATAGATAGATAACACTATTGTTCCACCAGAGATACAAAAAGGAGAACCTTTGGATGGAGAGAATCTGAAAAAAACGCAAGATTTCGGGGTGTAATTAACAAACAAAGCATCACAATGTATAAATAAATCTATAATAAACTACTTAATAATATACCTATGTATAATATGTACGAGTAAAAATGATACATACTTATTTAGTAAATAAATATATAATGCAAATAAATTTGGCAGACGCTCAAGTTTATTTAACTGCTCTTCTGTGAGATCTAAATAGCAGATGTCAGCATAATCGAGAACAGGAAGCAACAAAGATGGCGCTAGAGCAATTTTAGTGGTAATCGGCAGAAAGTCTTTAAGTCCTTTTATTATTATTTGTTTTAATTGTAATGTAAAAGTTAACCATGGCTAAAAGCTACACAGTATAGTGGCCATATGTTGTACGGGACAAAGGAGTATAATTTCTAATTCAGAATGATGAAATGCTTGGTCCAGTGATTAAGAGCTTGCTGCTCCACCTACTGAACGAATAATTGAGAGTTCAAACTCCGCACGGAACCTATCTTTGTATGACCCAGAAATATTTGTTCCGGACTGGGTATTTATTTATATGATTTTCAAGTTGTGTAAAATTACACTTAAAAAATTTGGATTACTCACTTTGGATCTAAACCCTTTAGGTACGCTTCGTTTTCTTCCATTGCTTCGACGACACCTTCGTACATGATGTTTTCAGTTTGTGGCTTCAAAAATATAATATCACCTGTAATTAAAACAAAAAAAAACTTACTAATGGTCATCGATGACCAAATTAACACGGCGAAACTGCCACCAAGATTTTATTTAAAATATAATATAATAGTATATAGCATCGTCACGTCTACATTATAAATAGTAGAATAAAAAAATAAAAGAAAAAATAGAATAAAAAGAATAGCGTATAGTGCGACAAAGATATTTTGGCCCGTGGATGGCACTGACAGGGGGGCGTTGGTGTGAAATCAATATCATCTTTGTGTGTGTGTGTGTGTGTGTGTGTGTGTGTGTGTGTGTGTGTGTGTGTGCGTGCGTGCGTGCGTGCGTGCGTGCGTGCGTGCGTCCGTGCGTGCGTGCGTGCGTCCGTGCGTGCGTGCGTGCGTGCGTGCGTATGTGTGAATGATCTACGCTGTTGACCGCGGGGCCTTTACAGCTTCACCGGACAAGAGGGCGAGCGTGCAACCACTAGGCTCGAGTCAGAAGGGCAAGGGGGCAACTAGCTCAAGGACGCCTCAAGGAGGAACGGCCTCGGCTTGGGCAGTCGCTATGAGGGAGGGCGTATACTAGGTGTCTCGCCGTGGTGCTCTGCTTCGACCGGCGGGCAAGGAATTCTTCGACCTCACCGGCGAGGTCAGTGTCTGATCCTGTGTGCGGTATCTGTATCCGAAAGGAGGGATATAAGGACATCGAGAGGGTCGGTGAGAACATGCCGCGGACGGCGGAATTAATGTTATCATTTAGTAAAATATTCTTAGTTACTCTTACTTACTAAATATTTCAACAGGTGGGACCCACCTGTGTGAAAATATTTCTCGGTTATTTTTTGACGGTAACTAATTAAAACTTATTTTGTAATAAATTTCATAGCAAACGGCAACTCTGCGACTGTCATGAAGTGACATTTTACTTGAGAACAGCGGGCCAAAAGATCTTTGTATGTCTGTACCTACATATCGCCGTCAAATTTGAGTGAAATGTCAATGAAATATAGAGCGAGCGTATTGGCGTGATATCTTTATACCGGACACAGTTCCGGACTCTGGATTGCTACTGAAATTTTCTATATCTTTCGAGAAATCTTAATTACACTATCCGAGGATTATAATTATTAATTAAGATCCTACTATATAATAATAATACTAAAAACGTTTATTTTGTAACACACAATACAGAGATAAGATTAAATATTACACGGTGCAAGTACATGATGGTATAAGTAAATATGGTAAGTACCTATTAAAAGAGGCGGAACAACTTTAAAGTGCATTACATAATAGGTCCTAACTCAGCAGGTTTGCTGGGTGTGAACAGCCAGCGCTGATCTTCCGTTAGTACCTTTTTGCAGGACCGTGCAGGACGTCACAGCGTCACTAGAGATGGGTCGTATTTATTAGAACAAACCCGAAGAACAGATATTTTATGAGAATAGGCGGCACCTAATCTAATTCTGACAATACTTAATCCACCTAATATTCATATTCAATAAAAACTATAAACTAATGTTTAGCCGTTTAGCGCGCTCACTCACTCATATGCTATAAAGTCTTCGCTATCCCGCTTACGTGTATGGGCGGAGGGAGCGAGACAGGTCTATACAACGCGTATTGATATAAAACAAATGTAAATATAATGAATTGAAATCTTTTCATCTTGCGAACGCTAAACTTTTGCGCAATATTTAATTTCGCAAGACTCAAACCTTCATACATTCGTTATTCAATTCATCACTAATATATCATTGAATGATACTTTTTGATTATAACTTCCATTTCCATTTCATTTGCACTGCTTAAAATAGTGATTATGACTGTACCCGTACTTAACTAACAAAACAATTTAACATTCATTTAATTCAAATATTGATAATTCGATATCGGGATTAGATATAGAATAGGCGGATTGAGATCACCAAGTAACGGTATGTGTATAAGATCATTGACATCAGGTGGAATAGGTATTTGAATCAGGTATTAATGCAGACTAGGAACAGGTGTACTTAGTACCTAATTGACCTAATACGACCAATCTCTAAGCGTCACACATTATTATTTACGAATTAACAGAAGAGAAATAATAGAGAAAAAAATAACAAAAAAAATAAAAAAGTAATTCTTGTACTAAGTCAGCTAGTTTTGGCGGGAAATCGAGGAGTGATGTCGTCAATTTGTTTTAATTTCCAAAACTTGTGTTATTTTCAATTATAATGTGTAATGTTGGTGGGATATTAACCATTGTGTATTCTTATATGTGCACGAGTGAAGGTAATTGTAACAAAGTGATTAAACGTGCCTTTTCGATTACCCTCAAAACGGCCATCGCAATCGGTATGTAAATTATCCATCGCATCGCATCGCAACACAAAAATGGATAATGAGGCATTTCCTTTTTGCAGTGAGTTCCAGTTACCGTCAGAATCGCCCAAAACGTTCTATCTGCCATATCACTATTGCCTTGTGGAACAGATAAATGTTTCACACACAACCACTAGCGTGACATCTGGCAACTTCTTTACGAGTATATTACTCGACAACACTAGGTACCACACACACAATAAAAATGTACAAAAAAAATATCGTACGTGTCAATTACTAACTGCATTAAAATATAAAATAATGAAAAATCTACAATTATTGACTTCTTTTTAATAATTTGCGTGATTTTGTGTACTGATATGACGTGTTAATAATAATAAGTGGTATCGAGGTATATCGGTCGATCTCAGATGGCGGAAACAATAACTTCACATAGCAAAAGGAATGTACACTGACCAGTAAGTATAAAATTTATTACCTATAATTAATTAAAAGGTTATTTCGATCCTAAAACTTATTCCCTATTTGCCAGCACACGATCTCCTTATATCTAATTAATTATTCTTAAAAAAGTACAAGCGGAAACCAAATGCCGTATACTCGTTTTCATATGCAACGGCATAGCGTATACTAGAAAGTAAAGTTTGTATAATATAGGCTAACTATGTACGGACTATTAGTGTAAACCTTTTGTGTTAGCTGTAAGCAGAGCAATATTGTAACTCTCGGAGAATACATGTATCGACTCCTCACTGACTTTTCATTACTCTCTCCCAGGGTACCATCGCTACACATACATTAAAATTCGCTCAAGGATTCGTGAGCAAAATAGTAAAACCAAGGTTTTTATTTATGTAGACAAAAAAGTACTTATGTCAGTCAAGAAATAAAAGTTATTTATTACTTAAGTCTCTTTCGAATGTCATTCCTGTGGAGCAGAAGAGCAAGTAGCTCCACGGTTACTCTTTTAAAATGAGTTTTACAATTATTTTTGTATACTTTAGGCCACTCAGCTGCAAGACTGAAATCGAGCTGGGCCCGACATATCTGCCGCATGACGAATGATTTTTAGGCTAAAACAACAAAAGAAGCAGTTGGCGAGACCAGTTGGACTCCTACGTTAAGGACCGGCATCAGCTTGCACTGGACCGGGACAGGTGGAACAAGCGGGGGAGGCCTTCGCCTTGCAGTGGCTTATAATAAATTGTATACATTGCGTTCCTGGGGTATGGGAGAACAGTGCAGAACGAGCAAAATAGACGTGCTTAAGTACGGATTAAATGTAAATTTACTTACATTGATGGTGTAATCTCTTTGATAAAACTTACCTACTAATAATGAAGGACGTTTCTCCGCTAATCCCGGTATGTGCAGTGAGTAAGTACGTCTCCGTTTTATTAAATGAACTCCAGTCATATTGTAGTTCTAATAAAATAAATTGAAAATAGGTTTATTTATTAGAAGACAAGCATACGCAAATTAGCAATCGAGTGGTTATGCACTTATTTGGTACATTGAGTAATTTGTTCGAATTGAACGTTAAAAAATTGTGTATTTGTGCGGGAGAAATAAACTAATAGGTTTCATTGTATTTATAACCGCAATGAAAGACATTGCGGTTATAAATACAAATTATTATTTTTTTATACTTAAGAAAACGTAGCCCCACTCTAAAATTAATTCGTGTGTCATGGCTGCGTTTACAAACATGAAAATTCACATACACAAATACCCAGACCGAAACAAATAATTGTGGGTTACACAAAGATTTGTCCCGTGCGGAAATCGAACCCGCGACTATTAGACACAGTGGGTGGAGCGGCTTAAGCTCTTAACCATTGCGCTAAATCGTCCGTATTTTATTTTATTTTGTTGTTATTAGTATGCGAGTACTAATGGCACAGCTTTAATAGGAACAGCTGAGTCACTTCGGTATGACGACGTGGCTTTGTTTCCGGCTCCACCTATGTGAACTACGTTGAAATTCTTGATTTAAAAGATGAAATATATTGGATCAATATCAAATAATATTATAATAATAAGTTAGCCTCTACTGTCTCCCTCCTGGGAAAAGGCATTCTCTCACAAATAGAGGTCTCAAATAACTTTACCTCTCTACAGTGCGGTGCCGCGTACAACATAGAGGTCACACTCTATCTGATGGTATAACAGAGAGGTCATGTTGCATATACGGTTTTGATCAATCATATCGCAGTTTTTAAGTGAAAATAACAAAACGGAACAGAAAAGAGTTCAGGGGTTATTGCGAGATCCCCGAACAAGCGGACACACTGAAATATATTTTTTAAACATTATTTTGTATTCAGAGACTTCTAAATACTCGATTCCAATATCTTTTTAATGTATCAAATGTATAAAGAACCCATCTATTTTTGACTTCACTTTGTATTTTTCTGGATCAAGTAATCGCAGGTTCGATTCCCGCATGAGACAAATCTTTGTGTTTCGGTCTGGCTGTGTGTATGTGAATTTCATGTTTGTTAATGCATACATCCACGGCACAGGAATAATTCCAAGTGTCACTACTACGTTATTTAAAAAAAAAAAGTATATTAATATACTCTTAGCTCGTAGCTGAATGAACGTGAAAGTTACAAAAAAAAAAAACGAAAGATTAAGAAATAATTTGTTGGATAAGTACGAGAGGGCGATAAATAGATTAAGCACACTTCAATTGAAAATATCTTTTGTTATGTACCTTTAGGTTTATCCGGGCGGCTGTTTCATCATACCATAGGAGGCAGTGAAAGAATCTCACGTAATTATCTTTGGTGACACCAGTATCAAATGTATCTCTGTAAATAAAATTTTGAATCTATATGCATTACTTCCTTTCACACCGACAATATATGCTGTATGCTGATAGTGAAAATGTACACCTCACTGCTCACTCTCGACGTAATAGACTATGCATTCTTAGTTGACTATTGGATAGTGAGACAGTATTTGGTATTAAATCCATACTAATATTGTTGTTATTTGAAAGTGACTGTGCTTATGTGTTTTCTTTTCACGCATAAGCAGCTTAATCTGTTCAGCTGCTTAGGCGTGAAAAGAAAGCAGATAAATATTATATTAAACAGATATGTTTTATTAATACTTGGCAAGGAAATAGATTGCATATACTTTTGCCACAAAATAAAACAATGCAGACGAAATCAAGGGTAACAGCTGGTACATAATAAATGTCACTGACCTTAATGTATCCACTAAAGCTTGATCTCCCTCAGTCGCAATATCTTTTAAATTAAGCCCTTTAGCAAATAAATTCTTGTAATTCTTTGGTATAGGAAAACAATTTGAGCAGGATGGACTGTAACACAAAAATAAAATTACTGACACGATTCATGCATATTGCCTCATTGGTCTAATCCTATACAGCGTGGGTAGATATCACGAGGTCCTACGTTCGATCTTAGGTCAACTGAAGTGTAATATTCGAAGCAGTCCGCAGTCTGGAATAATTAAGACCGGTACAAAACATATTAAATAATATTTTTTCCATATCTCCCATATGTGTAGACGCATGCGTGAATGTGTGTGTTTCACACACAAGCTCACTATTTCCTGCAGCTAATTAATAGTTCTTAAGATATACCTACGGCAAGAAGCTCGGGTGCGTCAAAGCAAATCGGCGTTGTCGCCAATTAAATTGACCTAACTCTGTGTGATGTGACCTCGCTGTTTATAGAGCTGTGTTAGGTTTTCTCGTATAATCCGTCTGTCGTCTGTTCCCAGAGGACCGCGAAAATTCTAATGATTCTTTAATTAATATTGTCTAAAATGGAATACCACTTACGTTGCCATAGTGGTTTTGTATACTTGACACGCAATCACTGGTTTAAGGTCGTAGGGACTTGCAACTGTTTCATTAACTGTTTCACCCTCTTGCACGTAAACAACCTGAAATATTAAAACATTTTTTTTTTAATTAATAATATCTACTCGCCTAGTTCGTAAAGTATCTAATGGATAATCGAAGAATCACCATCGCCGCCGAGGTAGGCCCGGAAACTGCTGGTGTGAGAACCAACAGCATGCATGGAAAGCTATGGGTAATTGCCCACCAGCAGAACAGCATGCAAATCAAACTTGCGCATAGATAATAGCTATATTTATAATTTAGTGATTTATGTAAGTTAATATGAATGAATGAAATTTAAAATACATTTTTTTTGTTGTTGAATAGAGGGATAAGACCGATAATAAATTAACAAAACGTATTAACAGCCGGTTTCCGGTATATGGTGTAGGTGACGAACTGTCAGATTTATTATATTGTATGTACACATATATTTTTCTTTGTGCTAACGTAAATGGTGTATCTGCCATGTTAAATAAATAAATAAATGTATTTTTTTACATTTCGTCACTTAAACCATAGGTACAGATCCTCAAATGCTTTAATAATAAGCCGGTCGTAAGCTTTTTAACCGATAGACAGGTTTCGAGAGACGATGACGCAGCATGTTGAAAAAGACATTTGACAAACACTCATTCCCATTGGTGGATTTGAAAACAAATGCGTAGAGCTTAAGTGTGGCCATTTCGTTTAATAATATTATGTGGAAATAGGTGTGTGCAGTTCGCCAACCCGCACTGGGCCAGCGTGGTGGACTACTGCCTAAACCCTCTTAGTTTGAGAGGAGGCCCATGCCCAACTGTGGGACAGTTTCTTAACAGGGCTACTATTATGTGGAAATATATCTTATATTCTAATATAAATCAATATTTAATAAATAATTATAATATATTACTACCTAGAATTTGCGGACAGGAACTCACAATAACAAATAATCGAATACACGAAGATTACCTTTGATAACTTTATTAACACTGGTTACTGGATCTAGAATGAGTGAACTGACTGTTCATCTAATAATATAAGAGTACTTTGTGTTGCAAGTTTCTGGCTAGTATAATTTTAACTACATTAAAACTAATACCGATTTTTTTATTTAAGACCCATAAAAAGTAGCCGTTGTACTACGATAATGTTAGCTATTATTTTTTAGTTTGGTAACACATAGTTGCATTATTCGGGGAAAAACCCACGCCGAATTACTATGTAACTAAACAATACCATATTCTAAGTATCAGCTGCTGTAGATAAGCACAGTTAAGTACAGATTTGAAAGTTAATATCAAATTATAATTGCGATGGAGCATTTTTAAGGGCTTTTAGGTATTGTAATCTTACATAATTAAGCGCTAAACCATTGTAGCTACAGTAACACGGTATTAAGAGACTATACCTAATTTTTTTGCGATATTTTGAACTATCTATCTATTTCATCACGCCAGATCCCTTGCTGGGTGGGCAACGCGTACAGAGTCGAGAGTGGTCAGTTCCAACAAGTTCTTTCCTTACATACCTCTCTGGCTTCCTCCGCTCTCATAGTTCGTCTCATATACGCTCGCCGGTTACGGAGACTTGTCCTTCAGAAAAGACTCGGTGTATTTGGTCATGGTAAGATAGTCTAGGTCTTCCTCGGTACCTACAACCTTCCACTTTCGCATTGTATATCAGTTTTGTCTTTCTGACATTGAACGACTTTTTGAACTGGATTTACAGGTTATAAAAAATGCCTCGTTGGTCTGGTGGCAAAGCGCATCGCTTTGTGATCACGAGGTCCTTGGAATTGTGCCCGATATATGGCAATAGGCTCGCCCCCTATTACATGGGACCTAACATCGTCGGCAAAACGTGGGTGTACTCAGTACACCTTTGCCACCCCCTCTGGGGAATATAGGCGTGACGGCTTTTTTTTTATGAAAAAATGTACTGTCAGTTAGAAAATGGGCAATTCACACAATTATTTTTTTGATGTCAAGTTGAGTCCAGTCGAGTTTGTTCATTAAAAGAATAAAATCTTCTATTTAACCAACTGCTGTTGGAGTACTAGAAAAATCAGAAATTAGGTAGCTGCCCTTACTGCCCCGTCTCGAAAATCCACCCTGTATACGTATAACATAATCTAGAGAAAAATCCAATACGTGGGTGATTCATATTCATCATAATATAAATAGCACGTTGTTTCGCGTTTCTATTATCTAATATTTAGTAAGTACCTTTATATACTGTGTTGGCAAGTACTTAGTACTCGTTAATAATATTAACCCTGTTAAGAACTGTCCCACCGTTGGGCATGGGCCTCCTCTCAAACTGAGAGGGCTTAGTCCATAGTCCACCACGCTGGCCCAGTGCGGGTTGGCGAACTTTATACACCTTCGAAAAACTCTTACGGCCGAATACTCAAACGTCACTTAAATCAGACATTCGTTGAGAGCTGCTTATTTTTAAGAGCATCTTATATTTAAGTGGTATTCACAAAAGCTGCTGTCATGATTTAGGACCATGATTAGCTAAGTGTCCCTCAAATGTTTTAAATATGGCAACATTCGGGATAAAAATACGAAAAAAATTCGTTCTCGTTTACAATATTAACGATATAAGTAGTAGTTTCATTTTATGCAAAATTTCTAAAGATAAGTGAGGGGTAAATTATTTAATTATTTTAAAATACACTCCCGTGATATACGTAAAAACATTTATAATTCATAATAATTTTAAATCATAAAGTTATTAAAATTTTAAGACCTAATGGCCTTAAAGGTACTCAAACGACATAACAACGGAACGCAATAATAGTCTGTCAATATTGACATTCGATTGATGAAGGAAAACAAATTCAAGTAGAAACTAGATATCTACCAAAGATCTTTTTAATTTTGTTATCACAAATACAATTTATAATTGTTTTGTTGCCCGATATGGACGGTAAGAAAAAGCGGGGTTGCAATTACACCAGTGCCGAGAAAGAAATTTTGTTAAAAATAATTAATACGTAAGTTTTGTGATTACTTATTATATTGTAACAGTTTTAGCAACAAAATACGAATGCTTAGTTTTCAAATTCCGTATTAATTTTAGGTTTCACCACATAATTGAAAACAAGGAGACAAATGCAGTATTCATCACTAAGAAGAAAAATACATGGGAGGAAATTACCCATCAATACAATGCCGTAGCTACGAGTGGTCACAGAACTTGGCTTCAACTACGGCATCTGTATGAAAATATAAAACAGAAGTCAAAGAAAAATGTGGCAAAAGAAAACGTAAAATGACTTTTTTTATTTTGTATCTTCTGTATATTTCATTGTGTGATGTTATATATTCAACAATATGTGATTTTTCATTGTAGAAACTACAGTTTTATGAAAAGGATGAAGTCAACAAAGCTAAAAAAAAAGCATCAGAGGATAAGGGTGAACATTTTCTTTATTAAGCATATGTATTAACACAATTTGCCTGCATGCTAACTAATCTTTCCATTTCTATAGAGAGAAATTTTAAAAACTGGTGGTGGATCACATAAAAGTGTGCTAAGTGAAACTGATAACCAAATCTTAGCTATGGTGGCTCCTCAAATAAAGCCAGTGCCCAATCCGTATGATGATGCAGCCTTGTATTTTGGTTAGTTATAAATATTCTTCTTTTGTGTGGTTGGTCGTCAATCCTGTGGCAGTTATTCAAGACCAGTACTTCTCTGACTTAGATTAAATACTGCAATAATGACAGTAAATATATTTTTTATCAGGTGACATGGAGACTTCATCATCTCAAGATGTTCAAATAGTAGAAGTACATGTTGATAAGAGCTCTATAGACTCTATTCCTATTTCATCTACTTCGTCTCAACATATTAATGGTAAACTACTGTAACATTATTTTATTTTATGTAATAGACATAGAAATATCTATCCTAAATTTATTTCACTAATTTCTGCGCCTTATTTCAGAACATGAAGTAACTATTGTTAATGACAACAACATTAACAAACCAAATAAAAAAACAGGTAATCTCTAAAGTTGTCATCATATAAGTGAATAATCTATTCTGTATATGTAATTACCTATTTGTTTTGTTGTAGGGAGTAAGAAGACAGTAAAAGCTAGCAGCACCAAAGAAATGTATTTTAAAACAAAGCTGGCTAATGCTAGGTTAGAACGAAAATTGATGATCAATAAATATAAAATGGAACATCAAAAATTGAAAATGGAAATGGAAATTTTAAAATTAAGATTAAAAAATCAGACTAAGAAAAAGCCTAATTAATACTTAATTACAGGGCTGCATCCTCATCTACTAGATGTAAAACCGTGCTCTTGTCGAGGCGAAATCTCATTTTAAATTCAATGTCATCATATATTGCAAAAGCGTCCAATTTTTCTAAATTCCGGCGTATTCGGCCGCTACTCGTTGACACTTCTTCTTCGGAAAGTGAAAAAAGTGAAGATAGAGACATTTTTCACAATTTATCAGTTAAATACAAAAGACAAAATAATTTAAGATTGCTTGTGAGGACTCTTAAGTTTAACGGGGTCTTAGAGCTATTTAAGTGAAGATTTGACAGATGTCAAACACTAAGTGGCGTTTGAGAATACGGTTTTTGGTTTAAGTAGCCATTTAAGCGGTACTTAAATTAAGTTCAATTAAATTTAAGACGATGATTTAAATGACGTTTGACAATACGAAAATGCAAGTTAACGACGTCTCAAACATCTAAGTGGGACTTAAATATTTAAGTAGCGTTTGAGTATTCGGCCGTTAGGCATGCATTTTTCCTCACGATGTTTTCCTTCACCGTTAAAGCAAGTAATATAAAAATATCACTTGCTTTAACGGTGAAGGAATTTTTTAATACGCGCATGCTTTCGGAAAGACTGAGATGCGTGCCGGAGTCTGAACCCGAGACCTCTGACTTTGCAGTCCACCGGTCTAACCACTAGGCTATTACTGCTTTTAGTACTTGTTAGGTAAGTGTAAATGACGGTCACCCATCTCAGACCGACCGAGGTGACCGTTACTTAACCCTAACTTAAAATTCAGGATACTTTTTATCCCGGAAAATGAAGCAGTCCGGGGCTATCGCGGAATATAGCATAAAAAATAAAAATTATTTTGGGTCGAACGGCCTTTACACTAGGCTGTACCTGTGCGAAGACTCGTTCTTCGCACGGGAATACAAATAAACTACGGCGTCCGTCTGTGATTTCGGAATAAAGAATTTTGAAACTCATAATGTCACTATTCGTACGATGTTAAAATCCAAACGTCTTTTTTAATACTTTATTTATCTGTCTGCATGTTTGTCTAGGCTAATATCCGAAACGGCTGAACCGATTTTAACGGGATATCATTGCAATAAGGAGGATTTTCAGAATATTTTAGGCTACTTTTTATTCCATGACAAAGGTCAAATTACTTATTTTTAAACACGGACGTTACGTTAAAACGTGGAATAATGTCTACACATTAATACCTCTATGAAGACATATTAGTTGACTCAGATTTCTATCCATATGAGGAAACTTTTTAGTGGATAAACACAAACACCCGATATTTTTCGTACACGTTTGATTTAGACACTTAAACATGTTTTCGTGCATAAATTGATAATGCAGTAAGCTTTGTCTCATCGGGAGTGTACATCGGGCACGAAACTTTGCATATTTGTTTATTGAAGATACCTAAACTTGAGTGTGGTCATGAATTTTGACACAGTGGAAATCGACTTCTTACGAGAGAACTAACAATTTTTGATCATACTTAGCTTAAAAAAAGAATTATCGGTGCACGCTGCCGACTGGGAGTTTCTCACTTTTTTAAATGATCTATATCATCACGCCAGATCCTTGGCAGGATAAGCAAGGGCGTAGCTACCGCCGTATCAGCCGTATCAATGATACGGGGCCCCCGGGCTAAAAGGGCCCCTAACGTGTGTAAGCAAAAATTAGTAAAATGTTATCCACAATGTCACTTAATCTCGTGCTTCCCGGAGAAAAAAACATATAAAAATACCTGTCATACGTGCCTATAGAGTTTTCACTTCAGAAATGACAAAAGTCAAAAATGCAATCTCTTTTTTTCCGGGTTAAGCGTGCGCCCAAAAGTTGGCAACATCCTACATCGGTTATTGTGGGATTCCCCCTTTTGAGTCATTCACTTAAATTTGGGAATCCCGCAGTACAATGACAAACCACGGAGAGCAATATTTACGCGTTTTATTTCATTCCGGTTCAAACAAATTATATTATACAATACAATCTTGTTCTTCTGATTATTTATTGGTTAATTAGTTTGAATTGTGAAAAGAATTAGTGAAAGGAATAGATTATCCCAGTGGAGCTATGAAAAGAAAAAGTAAACAGAAAAGGGAGGAGGTTATAAAAAGAATGCCCAACATTTCTTCATTTTTTCATCAAGCAGCTTTTGTGAGTGATTTAGATTGCAATGGTAAGTAAAGCTATTTATCTAGTAGATAAATTAGCACACCGTGTGCTATTGAATCCAGAGATGAGCTTCCGAAACCGGAAATACTCCTAATAATAATTGTAGAAGAAAACGATGCGCGGCGACATGATGACAGACAGATCGGCGATTCAGAAGCGTTTTCATTTATCTAAACATTAGTTTTACTCGTCTAGTTTTAAATAATTAAAAAAAAATCTTTACTGTATTAATTTTATTCAATTATATTTTTAGATTCTTCTGAAGACATTCTCCATTAGATCTCCATCCGGAAATAGAAGAAACCCAAATCGATGATTCTAAGAAGTCTGAAGAATTTAATAATATAATTTCTTCAGATAGAGGAAATTTTGGTGACAACTGAATGCAAACGAAAAATAATTTTTAAATTGGGTCCATTTAAACCACAAGGACCGTTTCCAAAAGATTCAGAAACAAAGCAATGTTTTTCGGCCTATCATTATTCATGTTTAAATAAGGCTGGCATAAAACTTCCAAGACCGTGACTATGTTATTCTAATGTTTTAAACAAGCCGTATTGCCACTTCTGTTGGCTATTAGCAGATCGTCAAAGCAAATCGTACTCCTCTGCATGGGTTAACGGTGTTTCCGTTAGAAGCAATTTTACGCAATGTATATTTGCCCATAAAAACTCACAGCAGCATATTAATGCATCCTTATCTTATAATAATTGGTTACAAGGAAATACCATCGATACTTTATTACAAAGTGAAATCAATAGTAAAATTACATTCTGGAGAGATGTATTGCATCGTATAATTAATGTTATAATTACTTTAGCATCATGTAATCTACCTTTAAGAGGCCATGATTCTGATTCTGGAAATTTTATGTCAATTTTACGTTTACTATCTAATTATGATTCTCTTTTAAAACCGAAAGTCGAACTAAATTATTTAAGCCCTACGATTCAAAATGAAATTATTAATTTACTTGGTACCGCAGTTAGGAATAATATTATTTTAGAAACTAAAAAAGCTCCATTTTTGGCAATTGTTTTGGATACAACACAAGACTTGTCAAATATTGACCAACTTTCTATAGTTTTTCGATAAATCTCGATAACAGAAAATGATGATAATTTACCTAAAGAATTAAAAATCTGTGAGTCCTTTTTGGGGTTTATAGCAGTATCCGATTTGCAGTGCAGAAGGACTAAAACTGAAATTTTTAACACGTTTAAATAATATGGTTATGGCCAGGGTTACGATGGAGCAAATGTTATGACGGGTGTATATGGAGGACTACAAGCCCTTATAAAAGAGCATGCCCCGAATGCTGATTATGTTCATTATGCTGCACACGCATTAAATTTAATTTTAAACGATGTTGCGAAACATTTTCTTGAAGTGTCGACTTTTTTCGATAATTTAGAAAAATATATGCTTTTTTAGCAATAGTATAATACGCTGGGCAATGTTGAGTAACTAGGATAAGCCCAGTTGTAAAGCACCACGGTCACGAAAAAATATTAACAGGTCCTATTTGTGAGCCTCATATTTGATTCCAGTAATAGCTATGGCATACTCTATACTACTATTATAAAGAAAAAAAATTGTTTCTATGTAATTAATAAGCTCTAAAACCAAATAAATAAATAAAAACCGTCACGCGTCTTCTATATACACCCAATTTTCGACGACGATTTTAGGTCCCATGTAATAGGGGGCAAGCCCATTGCCATTATACCGGGCACAATGGTAATCGCCAGACTAACACTGAAAATTATTCTATTGAAAAATCACATTTTGTCCGTCCTAGAATTTGAAACCAGGATGTCGTGATCGCTACGCGTATTATTCGCCACTAGACCAAAGAGCCCCTAAAGGACATCGTCGAAAATGGCCCCAGAACCAACAAACATGTGGCCTATGCCATAATGATTTATCTGTTTTATTATAGTAGTTGCAAATATCCATATCTAAAGGACAATTTGCAATCCAAATCGAATATTTGAAAGTACTGTAAGTACTTAAATCAAAGTCGCCAACGTCTTTTCCGAATGTCAACGTTGATATAGAATTACGGTTGGAGATGTCAATCCTATCAATCGATTACATTCAATAATGACTGATTTGATTATAGCCACTGTATTTTTACATAACGATTTTACAAATGTATTGTTGGCTACTAAATTATAACCTCAAATTCTAATACTTTTTTTGCAATAATGCAATTCCCCATCTTGTACGATTGACAATAAACGCATGAAAATGATTTGCAGGTAACTTGAAATCATACACGCATTTTTTTATTTGCTGTTGGTTCTGGGGCAAAACATGTATGGACGCAGAATAATGTCCTTTACTAATTTTAATCATTGTTTATTAGCCTCTCTATACAAGGTGTAACGAATTAACGCAAGACCTCAGACACCCCGATAAGAGAAATGCTTTATAAATTCAAAACGAAAACCAAATTTCCAAATTTAAAGGCTTTTACCCATTTTTAAGCACTTTTATACCCCAATTATCAACGAAACTTGTAAGTGTATGTGTGCGTTTTGAGAAATACTTTTTAGGAATGCATTTGAAATCTCCTTATTGCTATAAATCAAAAATAATGTTATTTTTTTATAGCGCACTGAAGAGTATTTTGCAAATTAAAAAAAAAAGTAAGATACATTAAAAATTATTGGAATCAATTCAGTTACCGATTTAGAACAAATTACTTTCTGGTCTTGCGTTTATTATGTTACACCTTGTATAGTCCTTACACAAAAGTTTTCGGCGAGCAACGGACTATTTAGCTCAGTGGTTAATAGCTTAAGCCGCACCGCCCACTGTGTCTCATTGTCGCGGGTTTGATTCCCGCACGGGACAAATCTTTGTGTGATCCACTATTATTTGTTCCGGTTTGGGTACTTGTGTATGTGAATTTTCATGTTTGTAAACGCACCCACGACACAGGAATAAATCCTAGTGAGGGGCTACGTTTAAAAAGAAAAATTAGTTATTTCTAGTTCCACTGTGACTGATGATATAAAACTATCGCTATATTTGAACCCTTTAACTAACTTTGTTCTAGGCATTATTCCCGAGACGTGAGTGTCCTTATCAATATTTTGACATACACTATCAGCCTATACTGCCCACTGCTGGGCAAAGATCTCTCACAAATCGAGGTAAGAGTTCAGGTCATACTCCACCACGCGGACCCAGTGCGGATTGGTATAGTCAGATATGAGGCCACCTGCTGTTGGAACATATTGAGCCGTCTATAAGGCTTCCAACTCAGCTTAATGACTATCACATTAAGTGGTAACCGGGACCAACGGCTTAACGTGCCCTCGGAAGCACGGAGACGCTCGAATATGAAAATGCCGCAACGATCACCCATCTCAGGCCGACCGAGTCCAACGCTGCTTAACCTTGGTGATCGGTAAGAACACTGCGGTTGCACAGCGCTACGAGCTCCTCTTTTGACATACACAAACACCCAAACTAAGATAAATGTTTGTGTTATCAACACAAAAAATTGTTTCATGCGGAAATTGAACCCGTGAATCTCTCATCAGTCTTTTGAGAATTTATTTTATGTTTGGGGCATGGGAGTTTTTCGTAGTGTTTTACTTCGAGGTTAGCATTTTAAAAACTCTAAGCACATCATTAGGTACCTAATCATAATGGCTCATTGTTTATGAATAGTTTAAATTCGCAGTTATGCGGTTTGGATTTTCTATAAAACACATAACGACGAAAATCTTTATGATAATAATTTTTACGAAAGTTAATTTTCTCAAATTTTAACCAAAGTTAAGAATAATATTAGGTATGACATGCACATCTCACTTATAATATAGTTTTCAGAACTTGCCATGTCACGCACGACGATAATACTCTCATTAGTACGGAGATTGTTGAACCGAAAAAATATTGGTGTTTCATATTGTCCAATGTCTGAAGAATTGAACTTAACCACGATTTTTTTATTGCATTTCTTTCCTGAAAAAAAAAAGAAAATGGAATATTTTAGTTTTAAAATATTGCAAGTTATTGAGAACATGTCAACCGCTATACTTCCTTTTATTCTAGTCTGTACTTTTAAAATCATAGTTCGGTTAAAAAACAATTTATTTTACAAAATTCTTAGCATATAAAGATCCACAAGGCCCGTATAGTGCTAGCTACAAGGAACAACAACGGCATTATGGAATTTGTTCACTTGAAACCCGCCGCAAAATAAACGATTTAGTATTTTTACATAAACTAGTGAATGGGACTATTGAAAATTCAAACCTGTTGGAAAAATTAAAACTATCAGTACCCAGTAGGTTCCCTAGATTCCCTTTAACTTCGACCTTTGTACCCACACTACACCGAACCAAAATTAATTGCCCCTTGAATCGTATTATTAAAACATACAATGAAGTTAATAATGTTGGCATCTTCAGCAATTCCCTGGTCATGTTTCGTTGTGAATTATTTAAAATATTTAATGACACCTAATTATTTTATTATAATCATATTTTAATTTTCATCATTCTCTTTTCCTAAATTGATTGTGACTACTATTATATAATATTAAAATCTATCTATCTATATCATCACACCAGATCCCTTACGGGATAGGCAGAGAGTACAGAGTTCCAACAGGCTCTTTCCTTACATACCTCTCTGGCTTCCTCTACTCTCATAGTTCGTCTCATACACGCTGGCCGGTTATGGAGACTCCTATTAATATTAAAATGACATAATAATAAAAATGATTAAATACCAACATATATATTATAATTTTATTATATAATATCTCTAATCTCCATAATCTTAACTTTAACATGTTTTTTTTCACTATTATTTTAAATATTCATACCAATAGATTGCATGTTCACATAATAAATTTTGTATTCTTTTCTGTAAAAGCTGTACACCCATGTAATGACAGTTCACACTGTCTTAAACTGTTACAATATTTATACTGTGATATCTGTGATTCTGTCGATGGTGTGTCTTTATCCTAAATAAATAAATAAATATAATTTATTGACTAAAGAAAGTTAAACCTAATGTTTACAGTAAATGTACACAAATATAAAAACACTAGGCTATAAGCATAGGAATCGGAATGGAATACAATTTTTAATGCATAAAGTTGTAGAACATAATATTTATTTAATTAATAAAAAACGATAGCCCTAATTAGTGCTATCATTTCAAGAAATATTTTAATGCTAACATTAAAATATTTCTAATCGTTAATATAAATTAGATAGTCAATATAGATAAAATTAAAACTTATTTGCACCTTAATGGTTCAATCTACGTTTTTTATTTAATAATCATTAAAATAACATTAAACATCATTAAAAAATACTTTTAAACAATAAGTTCATTACAGATCACTCGTTTTTTAAACTTGATCTATTATGTGTGTGTGTGTGTGTGAATGATGTACGCTGTTGGCCGCGAGGCCTTTATAGCTTCACCGGACTTAAAGGCGAGCGTGCAACCACTACGCTCTAGCCAGCCAGAAGGGCAAGAGGCGACATACGTCCCAACCGAGGGCGCCTCATACATCGAGGCGCCCTCGGTTGGGACAGTCGCTGTAGGGGGACGGGTGCACTACTAAGTGCACCGGTCAACCGCCGGCTATGGGAGGGGATCTACTACTACGTCGTCGTCGTCGCCCGTATTCTGAGCGGAAAGAAGGGAAGACAAGGCATCGGGGGGGTCGGTGAGAACATGTCGCGGCCGGCGGTGGCGGCAGGGGTCGGGGGGGAGATCGTAGTCGGCGGCGGCTACGATTAACGGATTCCCATGGGTAGATGCGTTCGCGAAGTGACGTGTTGACGCCTTTTTAATAAAGGCGCGAATAGGTTCGACACCTAGATCGGAGTGGAGGTCGACGTTCCGTACGAACCAGGGGGCTGCTACGGCTTTACAGAGGAAGCGGTTTTGAACCGGGGCCGAATGCCCGAACACAACACACGCATAAGTCATGATGGGTCGAACGCAAGTTTTGTAAAGTGTCACCTTATTTCTAAGGGACATTTTACTCCGCTTGCAGATTAACGAATGGAGACGACCGAGCACAAAGGATGCTCGGTGACGGACCCGCTTGATGTGCGGGCCGAAGGACATGGTGCTGTTTAGGGTGACACCTAGATATTTGACCTCTTTGACCCAGGGAATGGGTCGGTCGAACATGGTCACTTGGCCGAGATTACTTCTAGGGCGGCGCAGGGAGTAGCGCGGGGTGGCACCTCTGGAGAAGAACACCGCAGCGCTCTTGTCCGGGTTCACCTCAATACGCCACTTCCTGAACCAATTCCCTAGGGAATTGGCGGATGCCTGAAAGTTTCTGGTAATGAAACCCTTATTCCTATGCGAGACGGTATCATCAGCGAATAGGGCTAGATGCGACTTACTCGAACGAGGAATGTCGTTCGTGTAAAGGCTAAACAGGAGCGGAGAGAGAACTGAGCCCTGTGGGACTCCAGCACTGATGGAGTGGGAAGTGGAGCGCGTCATTTCGACGCGACAACGGAAGGCGCGATTCGACAAGAAGCCTCGTAAGATGAGCACGAGTCTGTCCGGCACACCCAATTGGTAGAGCTTGTAGATCAAGCCGTTGTGCCAGACTTTGTCGAATGCCTTCGCGACATCTAGGAAGAGGGCGCCCGTGTAGATGGGTTTGGGTCTATTGAGACCGCAGAGGATGTGCTCCGTGATGCGGTGCACTTGGTGGACACAAGAGTGTTTGGCTCTAAAGCCGAACTGCTCGTCGATAAGGATACCCCTGGACGTGACGAAGTCTTTGAGCCTCGCCAGAAGGAGGCGCTCGTATATCTTGGCCAGGGAGTTGAGGAGACTGATAGGGCGGTAGCTCGCGGGGAGATTGTGAGGTTTGCCGGGCTTGGGAATGCCTATGACGTCCGCCTCCTTCCACATGGCGGGGAAGGTGCAGTTCGTCATGGCGACGTTCAATATGGCCACTAAGAGGCAGATGAGTTGGGCGGGCAGGCATTTCAGAACGCGATTCGAAATGCGTTCAGGGCCGGGGGCTTTTTTAGATTTGAGACCCATAATCAGATCTTCGACCTCCGTTTGGGTGATAGGAGGCAAGGAATCGACGGGGGGGAGGGATGCCCTTCGCTCGACTTCCCTGTCGACCGCGTCGACGTGGGACTGGTCGACGGACTGAGAGCTGGGGGCGCACTGGCTCTCGTGGGAGTCGGCGAGAAACTTGGCCTTTTCGTCGTCGTCGAAGGCTGGGGGTGCGCCTGAAGGGCGGGACAGCGGGGGCATGTCAGTCGTGGAGTCGGATTTGAGGCTACGCGCCAGCTGCCAGTAGGCCAGATGCGACGGCGCGATGCCCTCTAGGAGGACACCCCACCGTTCCTCCCGGACCTCCGCGACACGACGCTTTAGGTCGCTGAGGGGCGGAAGGAGGGGAACCGAGTCTCATGACTACAGGTCGATGGTCAGAGTCGAGTTCCTGGACTACTTCCAAGGAGTGCAGCCGTAGGGTGACACCCTTCAGAAGCGCCATGTCCAGGACGTCGGGTCGGTGGTTGGGATTGATAGGATAGTGGGTAGGGTGCATAGGTGCGATGACGTCAAAGTCGAGAACGTCGACCAGAGCGTCAAGGCTCCTACCGTTAGGGGAAGTGGTGAGACCGTTCCAGGCCACGTGCTTACTGTTGAAGTCGCCCGCCAGAATGACGGCGCTTCCCAGATTGAGGAGTGCTTCAAAGTCACTCCTGAGAACGGATTTAGTGGGGGAAAGGTATACGGAGGCGATCACGATGGGCTGGTGCCCCGTGAGAGAGACGCGACAGACCGAGGCTTCGATGTTGGTGAGCGCGGGGGGATCGAGAGGTATGCAGTGCAGGGACCTCCTGTAGTAAATGAGAGTACCGCCTCCGCGGGAGCCGATTCTGTCATTACGCACGAGGTTATAGTTTGCGATCCTAGGATCGCGTTGTGCGGGCTTAAGGAAGGTTTCCTGCACAAGGAGGATATCAAGTTGGTGATCTCGGAGGAAATCAGCAACCTGATCTCGCTGGGAGCGAAGGCCATCGGCGTTAAAGAACGCCAGGGATAGGTTGTGGGGCTTATGGCGGGGAGGTCGTAGATCCATTATTGGGTGCGGGGGAGTTGGGTTCTAAGGGTCGCCAGGACGTCATAGACGTCCCTGTATTCCGCGGCCAGGAGAACCTGGTCCGCCAAGTTGGTGGCGGCGCGGAGTTGGAGGGCGAGTTCGCGGACTCTGGGGAATAGTGCGGGGCTTATCACCGCCGAGACGCTCATAATGAGGTTGACGTCCTGACTGACGTTAGTGGGCGGAGGACCTTGGACAGATATTTTTCTTTGTATTGATGAAAAGAACAACTTTCATAATTGACATTACTTTGAGTGCTATGCTCTTTTAAAAATATACTTAAAAGGACAACTTGCTATGATAAGTTCAGGTTACCATTACTCACTCAGTACCCTATTATTCTCGATCTATCTATCTGTACCATCACACCATACTCCTTGTGGGGTAGGTTCTTTCCCTACACACCCCTATGGTCTCCTGCTCCGATTACAGCAAAGTGTCACATTTAAGTGCTGTTTTATTTTAAAAAAAGGCCTTCCTGTGCACTGAGATACTGTTTAAAATCCATTAATCGAAAAATTGTTTTATAAGCCAATTAATCGATTGATTTAAACCACTAAATCGATTGAGTAGATCGATTCCGAAAGCTGTCGAATCGCATCTATTCACGATTCAATCATAAAAAAGTGGTAATCGAAAATATGACCTTAATTAGGTTGTGTAAATTAGGGATAAAAATAATGGCAAAACACGTTTCTTGTAAAAAAATACTACGTTCCAAACATGACTTTATTTTAAGTCAGATCTCTTTTTAATAATGTCTAAATTGAACGTATCAAGAAATTATAAAAAGAAAGGAATCAAAAAAAAAAAAACTCATTCAATCGGCAAAATAATAAGATTCGACTTCGAATTTATTAATTGAGAATCTATCTTTTAATCTTTGATTTATTCGAGTATCGATTCTTGCGCGTTCGATTCGAATCGATCCAAAGATCGGTTTTTCTTTGAATGAATCGACATGCCTATTGTGTGACATTTTTTAATTAATTAAATACAGTACATAAATATTTAACGAACATAGAAAACTTATGTCCAATAGATAATGCAATCAGTGGCATGCATTGCGTATAGCAATTAAGCAGTGCCTACCTCATAGGAATGCACCATCACGCCTATATTCCCCAAGCAGGCAGAGGTGTACTGAGTACACCCACGTTTCGCCGACGATGTTAGGTCCCATGTAATAGGGGGCGAACCTATTGCCATATACCAGGCACAACTCCAGACTCGTACTGGGAAGTTTTCGTTAGAAAAACTACACTTGTCCGACCTAGGATTTGAAACCCAGGACCTCGTGATCACAATGCGCTTTGCCACTAGACCAACGAGGCAGTCATAAGAATGCAATTACACTAATTTTAATGATTACTACATAATTTAAATCATGCATCATACTTATCTAAATATAATAGTTCCATTATATCTACATTTAGTATAGCAAACACATTAGCGGTTGGGGAGGCCTATGTTCAGCAGTGGACAAGCATAGGTTGAGATGATGATGATGATAATACATTATAGTGTTAAATTGTCAATATGCAATGTTGCTACTGAATGCAAAATCCCTCAATCCCTACAATACTTACTTGATTTTATGAGCGATGGTTTGCATCCTAACTTCAAGCCATTCATGCTAAACACAAAATTTAATTTAGAATGCATAATTACATGAATGACCTCAATGTCCTCGTTTTTATTATTATTGGACAAAAGAAATTGTATTAGCACATCTTCATTTGGCTTTGCCTGAAAAAGAAATTCTATGTTTATTCCTGTATGTATACAATAATGGCTACTATACCGGACATAGTCATCACTACATTCAATAAAATAAAGTCCCCCACCGCTTCGGTCTGTCTAAATGCAATAAACTCAATAAGCACCCAACAGATTTTCAACAATGGACAGTGTGATTCAAAAGGAAGCTTTATGTGTATAATTGACCCATGCGAAGCCGGGTGAGTCGCTAGTGCTAAATACTAAAGCTTAAAGGTAAATTCACAAAGTATCATCAAATAAGATGCTTTAGGTAAATTTGCAGTTCTGAAATAAGCTGCAATATTATATTCTACACAATGCAAAAATGTGTTAGAGGTTTGAAGTGTGTAGGGATAGCATGGGGCATCAGTATTGCACTTAGCACATCTCTTTCTGACTTGCCTGGTTCCATCATACTCATGCATAATTCTATTCGAAGCTGACTGAGTTGCAAGGTTATGTGGTGCATAATAATATGCATTTTCATATCATCATCAATTTCAACATTTAACTATTATGACTAGTTTACTAACCAAATTTTCATATAAAAAGACTGCTATGTGACTCTAAACATTATACGGCGAACTGTGGTCTCTAAAAACATATTCTTCAAAATTATGCTTTATATAAAATTATACAGGAGAATGTTTTTAATCAATATCTCAAAAGTTATACTCTTTGCACATAGCAGGTATTGGTTTGATGACAACATATGCATAATATTAAGCTATAAAGTGGATTTTTGCCCTAAACTACTATGATTGTGCTGGTCCACATACTAGTATCTAACTGAGTAAGACCTTAATAAATGTTATTTTCCAATTTTATTCACTTTTCTTTTATACAAGTGTGTAAAAATTATTTTATGATTTACTCACAATTATTTTAATCCTATCATCAGCACAGATTGTTGTTGATCCATTCACAGTGCGTGCATGGCAGTATATAACAATTCCATTTCTGTTTTCAGCAAGTCTTTTCCTGATAAAAATAAAATAAATGTCAGTGATATAACACAAATATCATAATGTTGGATGGATATTCATGGTGCAAACAAATTGTTGGCTCATACATACAAAGTAACATATTGATGGTTCCATAGAAGTTACATATGTATTATGTTTAATAAAAGACAATTTAACGATTCACATGTTTACTGCTAGGTAGCATACACAATCCTGTCCAGACTCCAGTTAATCTCTATGTACCCTACATTGTAATACTTATTTAGACAAATAAGAACACAAGTACCTACATTATATGTAACATACCTTTCCCCCAAGAGTGTACACTATTCTACAGTACCATTGAAACTACGTTTATATGACAGTTAATCAAAAATACTCCTAACTGATACAAAAGATACTTAACTAAGTGATCTTAAAAAACTACACATTTAATCATTAGCTGTAGGTCTCACATATGGTGATTTAGATCGCCTATATTGCCTATTCCTAAATCGCCTACTAGCATAATTAGGTTCTGCATCCGATGTACTGGGAATACCCAACATCTCCTCCCATTTGTCTGAATTAGGAATTTCTATGATGTCTTGAGTGTCGATATCGTTATCTATTCCTGCTTGTCCATATTTATTATAAGAATCCTCTTTTACCATTTCCGAAGCTTCCTCAGTCCGTTTTTCAGTATGCTGTTCCGTCTCTTTCATTTTAATTAGCTGATCAATATGCCTGTTCACGATGTCCCCTTCTTTAGTTGCGACTCTGTAACTAGATGGACCATCTTTATTCCTTACAATGCCTGGTAACCACCTAGGCCCACTACTGAAATTTCTGTACATTACATTCTGACCAACATTAGTTTCCCTGTGCTTCTTCTGCTGATTATTTTCAATTTGTAAATCTCTCTTTCCTCGTCTAATATTATCAGGATGTATAGTGTCCAGCAGTGTTTTTAGTCGTCTGTTCATTAAAAGTTCTGCTGGGCTCTTTTGTGTTGTTGAACATGGAGCAACTCGTAAACCTAATAACACATTCGGTAATTTTATGTCCCATGGTATTTTATTCATTTTCCGTAGCTTGTCTTTAACAGTCTGAACCATTCTCTCAGCTAGACCATTCGTAGCGGGATGATGAGGAGCCGTAGTAATATGACGTATTTTATTTGAAGACAGATATTCCTTCATTTGAGCTGAAACAAATGGTGTACCATCGTCTGATACAATTGTCTCACACAAGCCATGGGTAGCGAATACCATTCTCAGGTGCCGGATCACTGTTTCAGACGTCATGTTATTCACTATGAATACTTCAGGCCATCGAGAATAGGCGTCAACCATTATTAAAAAGGTTTTATTCTGAAACGGCCCTGCAAAATCAACATTGATTCTGGACCACGGTTTAGTCGGTGTAACCCATTCATGCGCTGTTTTAGGGGGCATGTGGCGGTTTTCAAGGCATACATTACAGCCATTTACTACAGCTTCTATGTCATTGTTAATGTTAGGCCACCAAACGTAACTTCGCGCCATCACCTTCGTCTGCACTATTCCACTGTGTGTCTTATGTAAAGTCTGTAATATTGACTCACGCAATGAAGGTGGGACTACAACCCGACAGCCAAGCAATATGCAATCATCCTGTAGTGACAGCTCTGCTCGATGCAGCCAGTAAGGACGTAACTCATCGTCGGCAACCTTGGGAGGCCAGCCGCTGAGCATGTGATGTACAACACGCGCTTAGGTTTTGTCTTTCTTGGTTCCTAGAATTAAAGCGTTAATATCGACTGGGAAGACTGTCGGAGTTTCTGCCATTAATAAAATATCTCCCGTCTGTGGTTCGGGTTCTTCGTCTACCGGCTGGGGCCAACGGCTGAGCCCGTCCGCGTTGCCAATTTGAGTCCCAGGCCTGTATACAATATTGTAATCATGCGATGTGAGTGCAATTGCTATTCTTGTTAAACGAGGTGATAAGATACTAGGCATAGGTATTTTTGGGTCAAAAATACCAAGCAAAGGTTTATGGTCCGTAACTACAGTAAATGACCTGCCCATTAGGTAATTGTGAAACTTTTGAATGCCAAACATTATCGATGTCGCTTCTTTGTCCAGCTGCGAATATCGTCGTTCATGTATGTGAAGGGTTCTGGACCCCATAGCTATCGGGCGCTCGCTACCATCATCCATGACGTGCGCCAATACAGCGCCCACCCCGTATTCGGAACTGTCGCATGTCACAATCAGAGGTTTATCTAAATCGTAGTGCACCAACGTCATGTCAGATGACAATAAACGTTTAGCTATATCAAAGCTTTTCTGTTCCTCATCTGTCCACTTCCATTCCTTGGATCTGTCTAACAACCGGTGCAGCGGCTCAAGTATCGTCGCTTTATGAGGTATGAACCTTTCATAAAAATTGTATAGGCCCAAAAACGCTTGCAGTTCTCGTACATTTTTAGGTTCTGGCGTTTTCATTATAGATTCTACTTTACTAGGAGCAGGGTGGATACCCTCGGCATCAATAATGAATCCCAAAAATTCTACTCGTTTTTTGGCAAACTTGCATTTATGCTTGTTGAGCCGCAGTCCGGCGCGTTTAATCCGTTCTAAAACTACGTCCAGACGTTGACCCATCTCTTGCATTGTATGCCCACTGACTATTATGTCATCAATCAGGATTGCGACGCCAGAAATGCCCGCCAGCAAAGAGGTCATTAACCTTTGAAAAATTCCTGGACATGCCTTTACCCCAAAGGCTAATCTATGTACTGTGTAGAGGCCTTTGCACGTATTTAGCGTTAACAGCTTAGCTGTCGTGTCATCAACTGTCACCTGTGTATAGGCTCTATTCAAATCCAGTGTGGTAAAGAATTTACCACCAGCAATCGTAGCGAATACTTCACTAGCTGTAGGCATCGGATAGGTGTCAGACTCTGTAGTCTGGTTAACAGTGCAGCGGTAGTCTCCACAGAGACGAATTTCACCTGACTTCTTAATTATTGGTACAACAGGTGTTGCCCATTTCGAATAAGACACGGGACGAATCACCCCCTCGTCCACTAAACGCTGTATCTCATTTCCTACTCTCTCCTTCAAGGCGTACGGCACCGGACGCGCCTTCACAAATTTCGGTGTAGCATTGGGTAATAAATTTATGGTCACAGGGTCCCCACGGTAGGTACCGAGGTCCGCTCTGAATACTTCTTGATGCTTCATAACAATGTCGTCCACTAATGACATGTAATCATATGATACAGTATTTAAACTTAATGTAATATTAATCGGTTGAAACCAATTTCTTCCCAAAAGATTTGGTCCGGCACCTCTAGCAACAATAATATTTAAATCGCGTATTATATCATTGTATTGCACACGCACAACCGTCTGACCGATCAGTGATACAGGAGACTTGGTCCACGTGTGTAAGTTCAGTGGTGTAGAATGCAGTGAGTCCCGCGATCGCATTCCGCGCAGTATACGCCACGTATGTTCATTTATTAATGAGAAGCTGGCCCCGAGTCTATTTCCATAAACACAGGCGTGCCATTCAATATCAGCTTAACTCTGAATGGTTGTATTAAATTCCGTGAACTACCAAAACAATAAATCCCATTTAAATTATAGTCGCACTCATTCGACGCACAGTAGTTTATCTTGTCCGCTTTCTTTTTTGTAATACATACTTTTTCTATATGCCCTTTTTTCTTACAATATCGACAAATTGCATTTACAAAACGGCATTCATTACTATGTCTATCACCGCAGCGATAACAGAAACGCATCATATTATTAGCTTTAATTTGCACGGCGTTAATATCCATGGGTTCCGGCGCGCCGTCCGCGGCCGCCGCCGCGCTGGTCGCGCCGGGCGCGCTGCCCGCGGCTCGCGCCGAGATCATGCGCACGTCCCGGCCTGCGCTCTCCGCCGATAGCATCGCGTCCGTGACGTCCTTATAGCCTAGGTTGTCCCGCTTCAGCAATTCGTATCGTATCTCGTATTGTAATTTCTGATCACTCATGCCACATACGAGCCTATCGCGCAGCATTCGTTCTAGGTTTGGAAAATTGCAACCGGTACTTAATTTTCGCAACTGTGCAATGTATTCGGATGCCGGTTCATTTCCTTTCTGATCACGATTGTAAAACTGAAACGATACCGAAATCTCATTCGGTTTTGGGCTATAATGTTCCGATAAAATAGTTTCAATCTCATTAAAGGTTACATCACATGATTTCCTTGGTGTAATTAAAGCTAAGAATGTTTCGAACACTTGTGCACCACACACTGTGAAAAAGTTAGCCCTTTTCGCTTGATCTGTCACTATGTTGTTTGCTTCCAAACAATATTTTAGTCTATCCAAGTAACTGTCCCAGTTATCTATGTGAGGATTGAATTCACAAAAGTTTATACACTTGTTACGCTCCATTATCACCAAATTTTCTACGTCGTCGCCACTATTATGTTTAATAAAAGACAATTTAATGATTCACATGTTTACTGCTAGGTAGCATACACAATCCTGTCCAGACTCCAGTTAATCTCTATGTACCCTACATTGTAATACTTATTTAGACAAATAAGAACACAAGTACCTACATTACATGTAACAATATGCCAAACATATAAACCCATTTACTAATTTCATGCCCTCTGATAAAGTTGTTTATGCCAAATATAAGTACTAGATATAGGAATTTGTTCCTTGGACATGTCAATATCAAACTACATGTATTAAGATATACTGCTCTGACATTTTGCTACCCCAGCTTGAGGAATATAGGCAAGGTGGTGCCCTCTATGACTACACCAAAATTTGGGTCAGTGTTGGGTAGGTTGGGTAAACATATGTTAAAATATTTGATATTTTAAAGTAAATGAAATATGAAAGTTCACCCTTTCGAGTACCATTGTGAAAGTGGAATGATGTAGGTATTGGAGAAGATCTAGACTATCTTACCATGACCAAATAGACTGTCTTATCTAAAGGGCAAGTCAAGAGACTCTGTAACCAGCGAGCATGTATGAGACGAACTATGAGAGTGGAGGAAGCTAGAGTTGTATGTAAGGATAGGACCTATTGGAACTCTGTACTCTCTGCCTACACTACAAGGGACCTGGGTTGTACAGTACGACGTCTGCATGATATATAATTAGATATGAGTATTGTCATAGATTAAGTTACAATAGTACATTATGTAATAGTTTAAGTTAGAAGTAAGATAATGTAATAGAATTGTAGCACATAAACACTAGTATACAGTTAAAAGAGTGTAACCCTGGTAAGGGATAGGAATAATTAGAAGAGATTTACCCTAGAAAGGGATAAACAATTGTGCTATGATTGGTTTATTTCACTATTAAAGCTCAATGCAAACCCCACTAGTAGCGCGAAACATCGCGCCACACACATTCGAGCGACTGGGCAACAAGATTATAGGAAGAAACTCTGCGCGAAGATGGTCACAACTGGTGGGTGGAGCACTGTTTCAAGATTATTCAGCTTTTATTTGAATCCTCCTTTGCGATGCATACTGGCCACAGCAGCAACAGGGTGCACAACATACTATTCGTCCTGTTCACTGGGTGATGAGATATATAGATAGATAGATGTGTAACACTAAGAATATTTTGCTCACTTGGATGGCAGTGTGCAAGGATGCACCTAGATAAAAAAATCAGCAGAACAGGTAGAACTCCCCTCACTCACTCCCCACACAATCCAGGGTTAAAAACTTTGCACAAGCTCTTTTTAATGCACATTAGTCAAGGTCTGGAATGAAATAAAGGGCTAACAATACATTTTTTGACTAGGACTTACAGCTCTTCAGCACAAAGCATTGAGAAAATGCCTGTGCAAATGAGGTTTAAATATACATCTCTACTGTATGCTAACAAAAAAGTTACCTTGTGCTATTTTTGTCTGTCAATAGGTAAAAAAAAGGAAAGTATAATCAGTGCCTAGATTTACATCGGAATATATTAGTGGTAGGTATCGCGGTATGACACAAGATCGTTGCCTATTTGTTGGTATATTTTTTTTAATATATCTAACGGTAAAATAGTGAGCTGCTTTTGTTAACAGTACCACAGCAGCCATTAAATTATAACTATACAGTTTGATACAACTATTGTACCCTAGTAACATAAAAGTAGCGTACAGTGCCTAGCTAATAAAAAATCAACTTACTTATTAGATGCGTATTCAAGTAAAAGTTTATTTTTGATGTGTTTTTCAGAATTATAATGTTCCGCGTCCGTATTGTCCTCGGAACACAAAGCACAAAGCGTCATTTTTAAGAGCTTTTTGGAAAATAAATATTACTTCGGCGGTTATAGATACTTTAAAAGGGCACTTTTATACGAATCTTTCGGGTTTTCAATAATATCGGTAAATTACACTACTGTGCGCTAAATAAAGACTTTAATGAAAGACGTTAAAGTTGTCTAGTAAAATATAGTACTTTTCGTTTATATTTTGGTACTCTTTGACTGTTAATTTATGTAGCGTCGTAGCGCCGTTGTTGTTTTCCTTAGTGACGTGAACCAGTTCTATAAAAACCGGAGATGTACCGGTTAACACAGGTAGCGGTTTTTCGCCGGTAATTACTACATATACCGGAGATTTTTTAATGCATCCTTAGTCCATAATTTTGCCCATATAGGAGGAACTCCCGACAAACCTAGATGTGTAATTAGGTACCAATTTATTAAGTATAAGTACGTACTACGTAAGTCGTAGTCGTTTATATCACTTAGAACTGTTACTTAATCCCGTCCCGAGAACTTTCAACTCGCATTGTCGAACCACTTCGTATTGCTAAACAGCAGCGCATCAGTGGAAGATATCAACAACAGGCAGGTAGAGATTGTCCATACGGTCGGTTCCAAGTACTTCAAACTTCACCGTAAAAATAGACCTCAAAAATTATTTGATCACACCCGGTAGGGTGTGGTCAGATAATTTTTGGCGACGTTTTATGACGCTCAAAACCTCCGACGATGCTTAGTCCTATAGGCAGCTCAATGGACATATATTTAAGTCCTTGCAGCACGGTTTACAATCCTTCAGTACAAGACGTATTGAGAAGACCATAGAGCATAACTCCACTCCAAGGCACAGATCCATGGCTTTTCGAGGGTCTTTTAGATTTGCTGCCTCTCGATGCTGGAACGATCTACCTCCCCCCCTCCGTGCTCTAAAAACAGTTAACAACTTTAGGATAACACTGAAAAAAATACTATTAGCATCACAAAAACTGTAATATAAAGACTTACAAGTAAATTATGCACGTTCTGTGTTGGAGGTTATTTGTTATTTGTTGAGTGTTTAAACTGTAGAGGTAGCCTAGAGGAGCCGGTACTGTCGTGTACATGTCCTTGGTTTGATTTCAGATTCTTCGTTATGTTAATTTGTGTTATATGGATTCGAGCTCTAAGACAATATACACATTCTTCACTATAAATATAATTGTATTTTATTTATAAATTTATTTGCATTGTATTACTTACATTATTTAATATTGTTTCTGTATTATTCTGAGCTGTGTGCTGTTTTATATATGTCAGTTTTTTCTGTATACTTATTTTTTTACTATCTTGATATTTTATATGTAGATGTGTATGTATATGTATGTGTGTGTATGTATATATATATATATGTGTGTATATGTATGTATGTATGTATATATATATATGTGTACCCGTGACGCCCCTTACAAAGGTTCTGCCAGAATACCAGCGCTGCGTTATAGCCATAGTGCAGCAATATGCTGAGGCAGAGTCCTGTTTGGCCCCACACAATTGTGCTTTTCTTTACATAACTGCCTGTTTACTCTGTATTGTAGTGTGTTGGTCAAATAAATGTTTTTTCATTCTTTCTTTCTTCTAACAAGGGCTCCAAAGTGTTCGCAAGAGACGCGTCTATTGGATAAAGCCAGTTGACGAAGCTGTAGACAAAGGACGGAAACTTAACGTCGAATAAGTGGTGCTCAGGGAGATCAAGAGGTTCTATAAGCAGTTACATACCTCAATAGCTGAGCCTGATGTTGATTGGTAAAAGACCCAAGAGCCAAGCTAACCCGACACTATACTGAAGATATCCCGGAAATCAAACTCAAAAAAAAACTAAACGCCGGGCGGAGACAGAATTACCGCAGACCTTTTGAAAGCGAGCAGAACGCCGGTACTTCAAGACTTTTACATCTTCAGAAACTATTTAATTCTGTTTTACTTGAAGAGAAAACACCGGAATCATGGAACAGGGATGTGATGTTACAGTTTTTCAAGAAAGGTGTTAACACTTTATTTAAGTCCAACTTTGAGAGGGAGTTCAATCGACGAATCAGACTCAGCTGGGCTTCGGAAAACTGCGCAACGTCTGCTCATTCATAATACGGCCTTGCCTTTTTTTTTTCTTTTTTTTTCTTTTTTTTTCGTGTCAATTGCGTTTACATTATGCCATTGTACAAAGTTTACGAATATTCATTTCTAAATTAATTCAACTACCCAATGAACTTGATGACGATGATGATAATGAAATTAATGAAGTGCCCCACCCTGGATAGTAAAGTGATGGATACTTTACATACCAATTGCGACGGCCGTTTTGAGGGAAATCGAAAAGGCACGTTTTATCACTTTGTTACAATTACCTTCACTCATGCACATATAGGAACACATAATGGTTAATATTCCACCAGCATTACACATTATAATTCGAAATAACACAAGTTTTGGAAATTAAAACAAATTGACAACATCACTCTTCGATTTCCCGCCAAAAAAGTCCCGCCTTGCCTTAAGACTAAAGTTTTTAGTCAATGTGTGTTGCCAGTGATGACATACGGATCAAAGACGTGATCTCTTATAATAGGTCTCACAAATAAAGCTCAGAGACACTCAGCGAGCTATGGAAAGAGCTGAGCAGAGATCGGCGCTTCTTTACGTTATCGAATCAGGAATGAGGAGATTCGTAGAAGAACCGAGGTAACCGACATAGCTCATATGATTAGTAAGCTGAAGTGGAATGGGCGGATTTCATAACGCGGAAGTCGGTCGTTGGGGCAGAAATATTCTAGAGTGAAGACCGAGTATTGGCAAGCGCAGCGTGGGGCGGCTGCTTGCAAGATGGCCCGACAATCTTGCAGGTAGTCGTTGGTTACAAGTGCCATCGGAACTGTTGCACTGGAGAGCTATTGGAGAGGCCTTTGTTCAGCAGTGGACGATTAAATTGAGATGATTATGATGATGAGAACACACCTATGCAGTTGCGTTGAAAATAAAGATAGAGAACAGTGTAGCTATATTCCGCTCAACTGCAAACATGCAGATAGATGAGTTTATAACGTGTAAGAAGTAAAAACAACAGTCAGAAACAAGAACAATAACAGTAAACCTTAATTTTGATCACTGAACTCTATAAAAGATAATGATAGCCAGTAATCTTGATGGATTGGTACCATTAACAAACATATAGGCATATCCTCCATATCCTAGCGTAAATAAGCGAGATCAATTTTGCGCTATTAAACTCAACTATAATCGATCGCGGGCGTGTGTTTTCAGGATTAATTTTAGCGGCCCTTGTTATACGCATGATATTGTCATCCTTTATTTCACATGATATACTTTTGCCCAACTCCTTTAAGATAGTGACTAAGTTTTCGGACCTTTTTTCGGGGAGACATTGTATCTCTATATTTTTGCACCGAGCATGTTGTTCAAGCTGGTTAATGCGTGATTTTAAATCTGTGATGGTGGAGTGCATTAAGGTACTTTGTTCCTGAATTTTTTTCACATTACTTTTGACTGCTTTTTGCTCATTTACAATTTCGTCGAACTTGTCACTCACAAATTGCATAGCTTGTTTTACATCCTGAAGCTCATTTTTTACCTGTTGAAGTTCAGCATCTAAAATTGCACGCATTTTTGAAATGAACTTTTCTGTGAGATCAGCTAAATGCGTTCTCAAAACATCGCCCATAATTTTGCGAATCTCATCGCGTGTTACTGGAGAATCCTCATTGCCAGACAACGCCTGCCTCTTGGTAGGACGGAGAGTCACGTTTTCGCTTGGGTGTATCCGGGTATTATCGTTATTGCTGCCCTCTGGCGCATTATAGCGTTGATTTGTTGATTGACTCGCAGATGGCATCGTCCCGTGGAGTAATTTTATCTCGGAATGTGGTCTGGTATCCGCCTTACAGGGGGTGTTTGGTGGTGTTCGTTTAAGCGGCATAATAAATAATTATATTCATCAAAACCACCCGCAGAACAATAAAATTATTTCCTTGCCAAACTGTTCGAATAGTTTCGTTGTCCGATGCACAGTGCGGTCACGGCAAGAACGTCGTAAGTGCCGTGGGTATCGCGTCGCTTACGCTTTACAGCAGAGCACTTCCCGATATCACTTTATGGCAGCGTAAATTAGTTATTGCTTTAATTTGTATGGTAATAGTCTTGTATATTACACTTTTTAATCATTACTCGATGCACAAAACAGCTAAAAACCAATATCACTTGTCGATTGACAACTTAAAATCGAAACCAGGTGACTTAATAACAGTAGATATAATTTAAATATAGGAGACAAATTGAATAAGGTATTGTTTGCACGGTAGCCCGAGAGTTAAGTGATCTAGTGATTGAGCCAGTGGCGAATAATGGGCCATCAGGTCCCGGGTTCGAATCCTAGGGTGACTTATTTCGCGTAAATAACTAATACATTCCTGCTGTTAAATAAGGCATAAATGGTAGCTTCTGAGATTTCTTGCAACAAGAATTTCAATCCCATAATTATTCCTATATTAGAGTACTATGGAGTGACAGTATGCTACAAGAGTATACAAGGTGTTACATAATAAACGCAAGACCTCAGATACCCCAATTAGAGAATTGCTTCATAAATTCAAAACGAAATCCAAATTTCCAAATTTAAAGGTTTTTACCCCGTTTTTAAGCACTTTTATACCCCAATTAACAATGAGACTTGTACGTGTATGTGTGCATTTTGAGAAATACGGGTTAGGAATGTATTTGTAATCTCCTTATTGCTATGAATCAAGAATAAATTTAGTTTTTTATATCGCACTGAAGGAGTAAAAACATTTTTTGCAAATTAAAAAAAAAATGTAAGGTACATTAAAAATAGTTGGAATCAATTCAGTTACCGATTTAGAACAAACTACTTTCAGGTCTTGCGTTTATTATGTTACAGCTTGTATATTTGAACTGCTTACCCTTATGTCATATCAGCATACTCATGTCAGTCAATAAGCAAGAAAGAGAAAAAATTTTTTTTTCTGTTCTTATTGTTTCTTAATATTGCATGAGTTTTTTGATGTTTAGTCAGCCCTTGTTCCTATTCACATTGGATTCCTATTCACCCGTATAAAGGATCGAAAGGCCTGTTACATACTCTGTGGGCCTGGGTCCTTCTAAATCCCGTCCCCTTTACATACAACACAATCCCATGTTGCACAAAATTAGGGGTTGGAATAACTGGAAAAAGGCGACACCGTTACCGGCTTAAAAACAAAGTATCTTTATTTTGACAAATAGCGGTACCCTAAAATAGTTACTCAAGTAACAGTCACTGTCACGCCTATAGTCTCCAAGCTGGGGTGACAGAGGTGTTGTTGTGTGTGTTACTAAAATATTACATTCAAAATGATAAATGTTACATTTAAAATGATATATGAATATATTCCATTATTTTCGATGGGTACTAAAGTAATCGAATAAGAAACGGTATTTCCGGATTAACGTTATTCTAACCATAAGTTCGTACGAGCGCATTTTCAACGGGCGATAAGGGGCCGTAAGCATGAGCGTTTTTTTGCAGCGCTGGAATAAAACGCCGTAGGCGATATTTAATGGCTTGCAAAATAAGTCTTCAAACGAGCGTTAAAATATCACTTAAAAATGTTATGGCTTCACACTAATTTTAAGTGTATTTTGCCATTGTTTAGTGAAATGCTTAATCGTGTTTTTAAGATTTCTAAAAGAATTCAGCTCCCCGATGAACAATAATTATAGATGATCGAGTTCATAGATTATAAATAGGATTGGTTTGACGGGGTTGTAAGGTTTGGTTCCTACCTATCCGTAAGGATTTGAGAAAAGTGGGCAATATAAACATAAATTGAATAAGATAACTAAAAAAACAATTATAGATATATTACAAAATTAATTATAGATATTATTATTGTGGGGGGCCAACAGCAGAGATCCGTAAATCCTTATTGTTTAACAGGATCAGTTTCTCTGCTTACTCTAATGCGCAGTGTAAGAGAAATCCTTTTTAAGGGAAGCTTGAAATAAAAGGCTGGAGCACTTCATGCATTGATATATGTTAACACTAGATTAGCAGTTACGGCGTAAATGTATGGCAGCTAAAAATAAGCCCGCAACCATTTTACAAGCTTATGTCATTCATTCGCATGCCTGACGTCTATCGAGTTACATGTATTGGTAAAAAATTACAAAATGGGTAAATGTGTGGTAAAAGCATGCGATTCGAGGTCTCAAAAACACAACAAGGCAAGCGGAATTACTTTCCACAAGTAAGCTTGTTGTTTTTCTATTCGTATTACAGTAAATAAAAAAAAAATGATTTAAAATATTCGAAGACATATGTAAGCTGCAGTGTTGCCATTAAAAACATAATTTGATGTTTCCGTATTTACGGGAACTGTGTTACTTATGCTTAAAATAATTATATTATTAATTTTAAAGGGTCCCTAAGGATGCAGTGCGTTGTGATAAATGGGTAGAAATTATTAGATTATTAAGGAAAGAAACGGATTGACTACCTACGAAATCGACTATTATTTGTTCAAAGCACTTTCGAAATCAAGACAAAATTAAACCAAAAAATGATGGTGGCCATGTTTATTTGTCTACTAATGCAGTTCCCATGCTTTTTGTAAATACCTGCACAGGACGAATAATACGTCGTGCGCCCTGTTGCTGCTGTGGCTAGTATGCGTCGTGAAGGAGAATTCAAATAAAAGCCGAATAATCTTGAAACAGTGTTCCACCCACCAGTTGTGACCCTCTTCGCGCAGAGTTTCTTCCTATATTTTCCAATGCCCAGTCGCTCGAACGTGCATGGCGCGATGTTTCGCGCTCCTAAATATTATTTTGTTTTGCAACAACTAGTGGGCTTTGCATCGAGTTTATTAATCAAATAAACCAATCATGATACAATTATTCCTGTCCCTTTCCGGGGTTACACTCTTCTTACTATTCCTATCCCTTTCAGGGTTACACTCTTCAATTACTCCTATCCCTTTCAGGGTTACACTCTTCTAATTGTATACTAGTGTTTATGCGCTACGATTCTATGACATTATCTTATTTCTAACTTAAATTACATAATGTACTACAGTAACATAATCTATTTATACTAATCATGCAGACGTCGTCCTGTACAATACCATTTTGATTATTTGAAGCGTAGTTTGTATATTTACTCTTTATTACATTACATGATTACAGTCTGGTTATTATATGAAGAGCTCCGACAGATGACAATTCGTAAAAACAATACAGATGGGACGCAAATCATCGATCCCAATTTTATCCCTAATTGATAGTTACTGTAAACAAAATGTTATAGATTACACATTATACTATAATTGTGTTTAGGTGCTCGATTTCTATCTAAATGCAAACTGACGCGCTATGTATATCATTTTGGTAAAATATAGATTGAAACTCTCTTTACATAAAATGTTTTTTTGTTTACTCGTATTTGTTCGTATACGAATACGCGTTAAAATAATGACTCATAGTCTTAATTCGAGTAATATAATTGTAATATAAGGCATTATATTATTGCAACAGATTTTACTGATTACTCATTATTTATAAATAGCGGTGGAACCGATATATTAATATTCGCTAAGATATTAGTAATATCAGGTGTATTCATGTATTAGTAATCCGACGGATTCTAATATACTAATATTCTCTTTATTCATACAACGACCTCCTAACTACAGTCGATTCATATTCATATTAGCATACGTATCACTATCGGCACCCGAATACTGGCTTTCGTAAATATTCGTCGAGTCTTCGGGTATTCAACATCATAACGGATGCGAGCGAGCGAGAAAGAATACATAATATCTTTACCCCTCGTTCGTAAGAACGCTTATTCAACGCGCGGTGGTGAAGCGCTGTAAGTGCTTTTAAAAAAGTTTACTGTTACCCGTTTGATTCATTTCAGCATTGGTTACATATAGAAAGGGGTGGGGATTAATTTGTGTTTTATTTATTATGACAAGGCGACCGCGCGAGCGGTATTTTTAAATACAACGATGCCGCCTTTAACTTTTTTAGTTTTAATTAATTTAAATTCATTTATATTAATAAAAAATATTTTTTTTTTATTCATTCATTCAATCATTTATTAATTATTGTATTATTTATTATTAATATTATTATATTAATAAAATTATTTACCATATTGTCATATTAGTTTCATTCTCCAATACGATTGTGTTACAAGTTACTATGTCTATATCACTATAAGATAAACGGAAGCAACACCTTGTTGTTTAATTATTTTACATATACATAGGGTCATAATACTATCTACATAAATGTTATAAAATATAGAGATAATATTTTGCTGCAACGTTATTATTTTTTCGTTCTGAAAACTATCAATACATAATCTATAAATAAAAATATAAGGTTGACAACGGAGTTAAAAGTATTGATACCTCGGGGTTCAAACGGCGTAAAGGACATTTTAGCGGAAATGAGTTTTTAACCTTATCACAATAATGATAATGTTAAAAACTCATTTTCATCAAAATGTCCTTTACGCCCTTTGAACCCCGAGGTATCGAAAGTACACTTGTAAACAGATTCAAGTGGATTTGGTGAACAAAACTTAAACTTTTAATTTTTATTCATTTCTGAGTGCAGTCTTATAGTGTAACGTGTTACATATTTGTTCTATCTATCTATCTATATCATCACGCCAGCTCCCTCGCGGGGTAGGCAGAGAGTACAGAGTTCCAACAGGTTCTTTCCTTACATACCTCTCTGGCTTCCTCCACTCTCATAGTTCGTCTCATACACACTCGCCGGTGACGGA
Organism: Phalera bucephala; assembly: GCA_905147815.2. Lineage (NCBI taxonomy): Eukaryota > Metazoa > Arthropoda > Insecta > Lepidoptera > Notodontidae > Phalera > Phalera bucephala. The sequence continues at coordinate 10,093,960 of LR990626.1, forward strand.
GACTCTTGACTTGCCCTTCAGCTAAGACACGGTCTATTTGGTCATGGTAAGATAGTCTAGGTCTTCCCCGGCACCTACATCCTTCCACTTTCGCATTGTATATCTGTTTTGTCATTCTTTCTTCTGGCATTCTTTCTATATGCCCGAACCAACGGAGCATACCCTTTCTCATCTTTACACCGATACTATCTTTCATACCTACTCGCTTTCTTACTAAGCTGTTGCGAATACGGTCGGTCAGCGTGACTCCGCACATCTTCCGCAGAGATCGCATTTCGACCGCATTTATCCTGCTTTCGTTCTCCTTCTTACATACCCAACTCTCACTGCCATATAACAGCGTTGGGACAAGCACTCCGTTATGCATGGCCAGCTGCGCCTTTTGGCTTAAGTGCCGGCTCCCAAGTAGCCTTCCCATCGCACCATTCACTCTATTACCTGCATCCACGATATACAAACTCATTCACTTGCTCCAGCACATCGTTACCAACCACAATTTTGGTTTTCTTCACATTCAAATGTAAGCCATTGTTCATGCAGTCGTCTCTCATAACTGTGACTAGTGTTTGCAGATCAGTGGCTGTTGACGCTATCAAAACCGCGTCATCTGCATACAATAGGTGGTTTATCACTAGATCACCCATTTTTACCCCTTCAGTCATCGCATTCAGTCTTTGAAGACTTTTATCCAGATACACTATAAACAGTCTAGCGGACAACACGCAACCCTGCTTGACGCCGATTTTAACGTCAAACCAAGGTGACATGTTACCACCCACCCGTACGCATGCCTTGCTGTCCACGTAGGTGGACTGGACGGCTCGCAACAGGGTGCCGTTTATACCATACTCTGGCAAAATGTCCCAAAGTCTCTTTCGCACGACTCTATCAAACGCCTTCTCCAGGTCCACAAAACCGCAGAAAACCTTCCGGCCTACTGCCAGATGCTTTTCTACGATGTTGCGGAGGGAGAAAACTTGATCCGAACATCCTCTTCCAGACCTGAAACCTCCCTGTGCCTCACACAACACTCCATCGGACTTCTATTTGTTATTATTATAACTATTATACTGTGTGAAAGTTCATACATAAATAGCGATAGTGTATAGTGTACCAGTTAAAAGTAAAATTTTACTGAAGTTAGGTATAAGTGGTCATATTTTAGTGAGATAGGTACGTACGTAAAAAAAACTTGTATTATAAATATTAATTGAGCTAGAGTAAGCGAAGTTTGCTATTGTTTCACAGTTGATTCCGAACAAAATAAGCTTGCAAAATGTACTATTTGTGTCAAAATGTAGCTTTAAAGGAATTGTATCTAATTCAAATAGACATTTGAAAACTAAAAATTTAATTATTGCTACGAATACAAATGCAATTCAAGAACATGAGCTTATTTCAGTGAAGCCAAAAACACCTCAAATAAAAATATAATAAAAAAATGAAAATATCATATGTTGCCAGTTATCTATGAGAGAGCAAACACTTTGCTCTAAGGAGTACATATTAAACAACTTGTTAATCCAATAATACCAATATCAATGTCAAATTAAAAGATAAATATAACCTTCATAATAAAAGATATCAGTAATATTCAAATATTAGTTTAAGTATCATAATATTCACTGACGAATATATTCATATTACTGTTGGTTATATTACGGTTGGGATGGTATTCCATCGACAGTCCTACAAAAGTGTCGTCACTCTCTAGTGCCGCCCCTTACTCAGATTTACAACAGTTGCATACAACACGGTGTGTTCCCAGACGCGCTAAAAAAGGCAATAGTTCACCCAATTCATAAAAGCGGAGACAGAAATTGTGTCAACAACTACAGACCCATATCAATACTATCTGCACTTTCAAAAATTCTCGAGAAAATATTAAACAAACGTCTCAGAGCTTTCTTAAACAAACATCACGTAATAGCTGATAATCAGTACGGATTTAGGGCAGGGATTGCGACTGAAGATGCGGTACTTGAATTAACTCAAACCATAGCTAGAAATTTAGATAGTAAAACGAAGTGTCTGGGCATATTTCTTGATCTTACCAAGGCATTTGACACAGTTTCTGTTCCTGTGCTTACCTTCAAGTTGGAACAAATTGGAGTTCGTGGTGTGGCACTGGAGATTTTTAAAGATTACTTAAAAAACCGTATCCAAATGATAAAAATTGATACATACCTCAGTGATGAAGCACTTGTCACTTTCGGAATCCCACAAGGTAGCGTACTGGGCCCAACACTGTTCCAAATTTATGTTAATGACCTCTGCAGAATGAGTATACCTAACTGTAAAATATTTGCATATGCAGATGATACTGCGATAATAGTTAACGGATCCACGTGGGATATTGTGAAAGCTAGAGCTGAATTAGCCCTTACCAAAATCATGACATGGCTCTTCAGTAATATGTTAACGATAAACTTACAAAAAACCCGTTACGTTCCTTTCGCTATCCGCAACAACACTAAACCATCCGAACACTTCTCTTTAACAGCCCACTCATGCTTATACTTATCACCACACTGCAGCTGCCCAGTACTTACAGGATCAAGTACTGTGAGATACCTTGGTGTAGAAATCGATGATGGTTTGAGATGGGACAAACATATTGATGCCCTCACAAGCAGAGTAATGCGCCTTATTTATATCTTCAAATCACTGAGAGAATCAGCTAGTTATGATACACTTAAAATGGTGTACTATGCCCTATGCCAATCCATCATCGGTTACTGCATCGTTGTCTGGGGCGGAGCCGCAAAAGTAAATTTTCTTAGAATAGAGAGAGCACAGAGAGCTATTTTGAAAGTTATGTCTAGAAAGTCATTCAGATATCCTACTACAAAACTGTATTCCGAAAGTCAAGTACTAACCGTTCGTCAGCTTTATGTGCTCCAAGCGATTCTCAGAAAACACTCCAGCCTTCTCCCCACTGGTCTAAATAAGCGATCAAAAATCCCGCCAGGTATATGTCACAGGACCACATTTGCCCAGCACCAATATTATATATTAAGTACCTTTATATATAAAAAAATACAGAATGAACTCAACGTACTAAATTTGAATAAATTTAATGTTAAGACCAAACTTACAAAATGGTTGTTGCAGCAAGACTATTCCAGCATAGAGTATCTTCTCACATACGTTACTTAAAATAAGACATCGAATTATACATAATTTATCACCGCACTATATACACTTATTACTAATAAATTAACTCGCACACACACACTCACAAACACACATACACACACACACACAAATGCATGTCAAACCTTTTGGTAAATGTATCCATAGTTACTAACAACCGCGCACTATTGTACGATAGATATCTCACATTGTAAATTACTCTAGTTTAAATCACAACATTTGCTGCCATTATATAGCCGAAAACTGCCCCTTAAGATACAGGGCAACCTAGTTTAAGAGGCAGGGTTCACATGTTTTGTATACAGATTTAACTTGTACAACCTAGATACTGAGTATTATCCTTGTTATCATCTATCAATCTGTAATTACTTATGCGCAAATAAACAAATTTATTATTATTATATTATTATTATTACTAATACTTAAAAAAATATCGGTATTAACCCATCTTTATTTATAAATAATCGGGAAAATATGTATTGTCAGCACTAATATGTTTGCGTTCCATTCTAACTGCAATCATAATTTTCAACATATATATGAATATTATTTTCTTTCGTATCGATAAAGATATGCCTTATTATTTAATAGTTTAATTCATTAACACACATACAGTTTTTTTAAGGTTTATAGTAGTACAGTGTTAACATGTATATCAATGGTGGTACACAATTATAAATTGTATTTTGATAAACTTAAAAGTTGTTTGCGTGGAATAAAATGTTTCAGTGCTGTCAGAGCGCATCTTTTTATAATCAGCCAGCGTGTGAATCAAACGAAATAAGATTTTTAAACATTGTAAATTAGTATTTACATATACATTATTGGTTTTGTTAGGAACAGTCAAACTTAGAAGAGCAAATATTACTTCCAGTATCCGAAAATATGGAACTGGATGTAGTGGAAACTGATGATGAGATAGAAAGAATAACTGAAACGCCATAAAAGCATAAAATAAGAAAAATCATTGATCGTTTAAAGATAATACCCACAAAAAGAAAGAAAAAAATAAAAAAAACATGTCACAAAAGAACAGAAGATTACAAATGAAAAATTAAAAGAAAGCCGTATGTTGAGTGAAGAGGTAGAAATGCAGTTAAATTTAAATAATAAAACATTGCAGCTAATGGAAGAATTTAAAAAATCATTTAATAAGAATATAAAAATAAGCGTGTCTTTATGTGATTGTGGTCAGACATAATTTTGCCCTTTGGTTTTAAGCTCAGTATGATGCCTAATATTTTAATATATTACACCATCAAATGGGTATTAAAACGTAACACGGTTTAACTTGAGCTCATCAATTAATGTCGTTGTTCGCGTCTTAATTAACGCATTACGACCCAGGTATGGCAAAAAAATGTGTTAGGATAACATATTAAAGTTTCACCACAGAATCAGTATCGACTTATTACCATCACACGTTTATCAATGCTTATTACTATACAAATAATATAAATTTTTGATTCAATATGATGACGAACGACATAAACGTAAACTATTCTAATTAAAACGTAATAAAGGTTATATATTCAAATAAAAATATTTATTGTAAGAATAATTTAAATTGTGGGAAAAAATTATATAGTAAGCAACACCGAGCTTCCCACTACTAGTAATATTGCTACCTCTATCGGATCAACATAATGTCGGCATGGTGGGGAACAAGAGCAAAAGAGATGGATATATGTTTACTCCAAATTATTTATCGGGTTCATAGCTACGTCAGCATACTTTTAAGTGGTTATACTTTTTTCGACGCGTCGAAGTGACGTTTGCTTCTCTATATTTATTTACTTCAATGACTTCATGGTATACACATTATTAATCCGTTTATACAGTATAGGTGTATAAGTTATTACAAAACGTTCATTATGGTATAATTGTAGAAAATTATTACTATACTGTTTACTGACAACACAGCTCTTTCAGTTCTAACAAAATTTTTGCCAATCAAAAATTTTCTCAACTCGATCTGTAAAAATATTTAAATTCAAATTTACTACATCAGTCATGTGTGCCAGTAGTGAGATTATAAAAAACTAAAACCTAATTGCAAACCACTTTGCGTCTACAATTATGATGTACAATAAACTTTACAATAGCTTAAATATATCAATTGTTAGATTATGACAGAATAGTTGATAAATTCTAAGCAAGAGGGGCTTCACATTCAATAAGGATCCACATCGAATATCCAGGAATCCAGGCTAACAAAATGTTTTACCGGATTCGAACTAAGAGAATCAGTAAATATAATGGAGTAGTTTATACTGTTACGTTTAGGAATTCTAAAAAAGAAGGAGGTTCTCAATTCGACTGTATGTTTTTTTTTGTATGTATGTTACTCGAACATTCCTCCAATTATGAATCGATTTTGATGATTCTGTTTTTGAAATCCAAGATGGTGGACGCGAATTTTTGTGTAAAATCAATATGGGTATCATTTTTAGAGTTTTAAGTGATGCTGATTAAGAATATGGGGTTAATTTTGCAATTAAAGATGTTGTGTATTTGAGTATTTGAGTACTAACGAGAGAAGTACTAGTGTGTGTTTAGTGCTCGTGTGTACTAGTGTATGACGAACTGTCTTGTGCGTACAGCGCCTAATAAAGTACTTCGCACGTTAGTTGGCATTTAATTAACGTAACATTATAAACTACTCTATTATATTTACTGATTCTTTTAGTTGCTTGCAATCTCTGCATGCTAATCCATTTAGCAAACATATGTATCCGGTAAAACCTTTTGTTGGCCTGGATACCTGGATATTCGGGTATTCAGAGCAATGAAACTGTGGATGGTCTGGCAAAACTAGCAAGCCCCCAAGGCCGTTTAGATAGTACTGTTTATTGTAATGACATTCTATTACTTCCACATATACAGGTATTTGAGAATTGGAATCGTGATGAAGCAAATTTATACAAGGCCAAATTTTATCGGACAATTTAATTAGTAGTACAAGCCAACCCTGGTTCTCCAAATTAAAATTGACTAAGAAAACGACTTTTATCCTTTTCTGTCCTAGATGTAATCATTGTTACAGTGCTGTACATCTTTATTATCATATAATTTGAATATAAGAAACTCGCCGTTGTGCGAGTTGTGTGGCCAAGTAATTGGCGACCATAGAGTAAAGTAATATAGTGGAAATAGAGAGCCAACTCGGCGCTTTTTGACGCCAACACGATTTCTGTCACTTAGTAGCGCCGTCTATTACTAGTATTCCGAAACTTTTAGACGTACGTACCTATATATAGCTAGCTATAGTGGTATGCCTATATAGGTATATATTCGTATATGCATATATAGTTCAGAATCCATGTGCGTACTACCTATAAGAATGTATAGATACAGTTGTATCTATACATTCCTATAGGTAGCACTCACTAATATATATTCGGTAAGATAAAACAATATTAATAAAAATTTAACTTATTATTACGAGGAGCAACAAATCTACAGAAAATAAAAAGCACAAAATGATATCTTATTTTTATTACACTACTAACTTTAGCAACTCACATACATTTAGGGCACACAATTACATAGATTAATTCAATTAAATCAATCAATCTAGTTCAATATCACAAAAAGCACTTTAGTTCAAAATTCGTGAAAACACCAAAACAGGCGTCCAGAGGATGTTTGAACTCGACGTAAGGCAAGGGCAAAAATGTTTATAGATTGATAAAGATCCCCCACGCAAATCCATATAAATTTAACTCCTAATCAGTGAGTAAACACATAATTACAAGCGTACCTACGCGCACAACAAACAAACAATACAAGTTCGGCGATCATTTGTAAGAGTCCCACAGACTAATTAGAGTAAACAGTCCACAGACTGCACATACACACTTTGTATCGATTTTATGTAGAAAACAATTGATAACATTACTTTTACTAAAATAAATCGAAGTATCAGATTAAAAGTGTAATAAAAAATATATAACGATGTTGATCACAGGTTCAGTTGAATAAGATTAATATATTAATTTAAAAGACACAATTTTTTTTATTATCAAAATCGTTTTTATACCGATACTAATCGGTTCTGTTGTGACATCTAGCGAATACTTAATAACTAATTGGTCTTATTTTGTTTAGGAATAACGATATGAGATGGCGCGACCAAAAAAACTGTTTTGACTGTGTAGGCGACTTTCCGACCCCTGTTGGCGACCTTACCCACATTTTATTTTCCTGTTAAAGCTTTCATCCTTACACCATTTCTTTATTGAATGTGAAGCTCCTCTTGCTTAGAATTTTCAACTATTCTGTCATAATCTAACAATTGATATATTTAAGCTACTGTAAAGTTTATTGTACATCATAATTGTTGAAGCAAAGTGGTTTGCAATTAGGTTTTAGTTTTGTATAATCTCACTACTGGTACACATGACAGATGTTGTAAATTTGAATTTAAATATTTTCACAGACTTATATAGACTTGAGAAAACTTTTATTGGCAAAAATTTTTTAGAACTGAAAGAGCTGTGTTGTTACTCAAAGCAAACAGTATCATAATATTTTTGTACAATTATACCATCATGAACGTTTTGTAATAACTTATATACCTATGCTGTATAAACGGATTAATAATGTGTATACCGTGAAGTGTTCCAGCCTTTCATTTCAAGCTTCCCTTAAAAAGGATTTCTCTTAACTGCGCATTAGAGTGAGCAGAGAAACTGATCCTGTTAAACAATAAGGATCTACGGATCTCTGCTGTTGGCCCCCCACAATAATAATATCTACATCTAATTTTAAAATATGTCTATAATTGTTGTTTAAGTTATCTTATTCAATTTATGTTTATATTGCCCACTTTTCTCAAATCCTTACGGATAGGTAGGAACCAAACCTTACAACCTCGTCAAACCAATCCTATTTATAATCTATGAACTCAATCATCTCTCATTATTGTTCATCAGGGAGTTGAATTCTTCTAGAAATCTAACAAACACGATTAAGCATTTCACTACATATTGGCAAAATACACTTAAAATTATTGTGATGCCATAAAATTTTCAAGTGTTTTTTAACGCTCGTTTGATGAAAAAAAAACACCGTCACGCCTATATTCCCCAGAGGGGGTGGCAGAGGTGTACTGAGTACACCCACGTTTCGCCGACGATGTTAGGTCCCATGTAATAGGGGGCGAGCCTATTGCCATATACCGGGCACAATTCCAGACTCCGGACTCATACTGGGAATTTTTCGTTAGAAAAACTACATTTGTCCGACCTAGGATTTGAACCCAGGACCTCGTGATCACAAAGCGATGCGCTTTGCCACCAGACCAACGTGGCAGTGCATAAATAACTTGTAAAAATCGATTTATCGATATTTTTAAGGCGATATTTTTTTTACAAACCATCATATCATACATCGATAAACGACAATAAAGAAAGTTTAATAAAAGATTGATGTTTCGAAACATCACCAATACTTTCATTTTATATCGATCATTAAGAATAGAGGGTATTATTTAACCGACTTCTAAAAAGGAGGAGGTTCTCAATTTGACTGTATGTTTTTTTTTGTATGTATGTTACTCGAACATTCCTTCAATTATGTTTTGTTTGTTTTTTTTATTATTATTTTTGAGTATATCACACACATCACACGTGAGCGCTTTTTTATCGCGACCGATTTTAATCGCGCTTGTTGTACTTTCACACGGCTTAATCGGTCGCGTTAAAAAATCGCTCACGTGTGATCGCATATACTGTTTTCCATTTGTTTCATCTTGACGGTTTATTCCAGCGCTGCAAAAATACGCTCGTGTTAACGGCCCCTTATTGTTGTACTTACACTTTTTCAGCATCCATGTAAATCGTTATTTCATTTTGTTTTTGGATGGGGAATTCGGGGAATTACTAGTGTAGTGTGACTCATTCAACGGAAGCAAAGCCGTACTGCAGCAAGATAAAGTCTGTTTCTCTGTGGTCATCGTACTGGGCTAGTGATTATATACTCTTTGTACAGGACTAATTAACGAATAGGTATTTGTGCGTATTGTGTGGTTAATTATTTGATCATTAGAGTTTTTAATTTAGATTTTATCATACTAGCAAGTGTTTATATAAAATCTTTCAGTGATTGCCATTCTATTCTTGCGGAAGCTATCCTGTCAGTTTGTGTTTGAGTTGTGTTTTAGTTGCATAAACACCATACTTATATTCTCAAATTTCAGTTGGTCTTTTGGTTTTTAATAAAGACTGCAAGAATAGTTAACGTTTCTTCCTTCGCCACTGCCGTATATATTTAAAGGTAATTATTATTTTTTTTCAAATTAGGAAGTAGGTAGATAATTTTGTCTACTTACAGTACATTCTCTTTGTTTGTCCTCCCCATGAAAGTAACTACATAAATAAGTAATAGGTATAAAAAACATCTGTTATATTTATTACATACATTTTTAGGAACTTGGGCGGTTTACCTAAGTCCATGTTTTTATTCTATCACAACCTCTTATAGATGAAGTTTTTAACTTTTGAAACACTTCTTGAACTCATAATATATTTTTTTAAACAGAAAGCTGAATAGATAAAAATATGTGGCAAGGAAATGGATGGCATATACATTTGTCTCAAAGAAAAACTTGTATAAGATATGATAGGTATTATTTGCACTTTCATCTGTCCATAAGGACGAACAATACTACTACTGATAGGTTACTACTTATAATGGTATTATAAATAAATCTTTGGTTGTTTCCCAATTTAGCATTGCATCTCTCTTTTCATATAGAAGTGATAACTTAATTTTGGATTGGGTTTCTTTATTCTTGTAAGGATTTTCTATGAATAGTACCTAGCAAGATAGCATATGTCTGATGTTGTAATGTATAAACTGAAAGATCTTTTAATGACTTACTACAACATTAGGCAGATAAACTTCTGTTATCAGTATACTTAGTAAAACATGACAATATATAAAAAAACAAAAAACAAGCTATTATTCTATTGTGACTTGATGAACACTTGTTAATTATTTATTGTTCTTTTCAGTAAAATGTATTGCAATTATTGTGGTGAAGTGGACGATCATTATGATGGAGATGATGAAGCGATCCATAACATGTCTACCAAACATTTATGTAATGTGATACTGTATGAATATAAGGAGAAAAAGTAAGATTATTTGGTGATTGACTTACGGCCAGTTTCAATATTTAACTCAAACAATAGATTTGCCTACTACGGATAGAATTTTGGTATATTTTGTATGGAAAATCCCCCCTTCCCCCGGACCGCCGTAAGGTGTTGACGTGCTCTGTAACCGTATTTTAATTTATTCATAAATATTTAAATTTAAATTAAATTCAGTTTATTAACGCACAAAAATAGGAGTGCATGAACTTCAAAGAGTGACGAATTAAGCTTAGAAGAAAGAATCTCTACTAAACTTATGACAGTCTGGTAATTTCAACCGGTAATCTACAACCAAGGTACGGTGCAACAACTTTGTTACCACGCAAGAAAAACTGCGCACACACTGACGTGTACCCCTGCTACATAACCCCGCCCCTTATCATTCATCAAGCAACGCCTTCTACCTTGCATAGCGGGATTACGCTCCGTGTGCATGTGCTGCAAAATTTGGTTGTACTAATTAATTTGCACACTACTGCAGATCATCTTTACTACTGCGACAAACCAAAGTTATCGTTTGCATGTTTATTAGCTCCTAGTACATAATAATTGTGACAAGTACAAATTAGAAAGGAGTGGGACGGCTGGAGTATTTAAACACAACTTTTAAAAATTCATCATATGATAGATATTACAGCGACAAAATCGACATTAACTCTTGTAACTTCATTCACTCCTGGTACTCTGCAATCACCGCAAATACGAATTAGAGAAGCGTGGGACGACTGAAGCATCTAAAAGCATTTTATTGAACATTTTACTAGCAGTCACCTATTATATCCCGGTAGTTGAATTAATTAAGTTTATTGATGCGTTGGACAAGATATCAATGAAACCCTGCGAAATAGGCTCATTGCTATAACTTTAGTCAGTTGTCACATCTCTTCACTTCATAAACGCCTGGAAATTCTGCCTTACAATATCCAACCGAAAGTAAGCCCAACGCTTAATAATATCTACACTCTATCTCATTATCTCCTAGTGCTTGTTAACAACTGAATCTTGGCTTCCCTGCCGTATAACATAACTTAAACTAATAACTCCAGAAATAAAACAGCTCCTGTATCTCATTGTCTCCTCGTACTTGTGATGCAAGAATTAAGCAACAGATCCTTGTCAGAATCAAATATCTCTGAGCAAATGGAACATCGCACCCCTCCAAACTTTAAAAATCAGCGTAATAAAAGGCTTAGAGAGCCTGAATATGATAACGCTGACTTTTAAGGAAGAAATGAAAACCATGATTTCTACAATGATAGCATCACAGCATGAGGAACTCAAGAAAATTTATCCAACCCTTATGGAAATAAAAAGCACTAATTTCAACATTGAAACTGCAATGACCGTTCTTTCAGCACAAAACGATGATCTTAAGAAGAAATTAGAGCAATTAGCGGTCCAAGCAAAAAAAGACAATGAATACATAGTAATTCTGGAGGATAAAATTGAGGAACTTCAACGAGGTAACAGGAAATCCAACTTTGAGATCAAAAATGTTCCAAAAATAGAGAAAGAAACTAAACAGGACTTGGTAAATTTGGTGACAAATTTGTCCACGGTGGTAGACTGGAGTATCGATTCTAAAGATATTAAAGATATATATCGAGTAGAGAACAGACGTATCAACAGACAAAACAGTACTGTTATAATTGAGCTCGGTTCCACACTCCTTAAAACCGAATTCTTAAAGAAAACCAAAGAATTTAACAGAAAACGAAAAGACAAAATCTGTGCAAAACATCTTGGTTTTAAGTCTGATGTTTGTATAAACATCCCTATTTATGTCTCAGAACAACTGACCACAAAGGGTTCCAGGCTCCACTTTCTAGCGCGAGATTTGGCAAAGTCGAGAGAGTACAAATTTTGTTGGACTGCTTACGGAAAAATCTACGTGAAAAAAGATAAAAGCTCGCCTACAATATTAATAAAAAGTGAATCACAAGTTCATAATCTAATGCAGCAAAAATGACTAGACATCTCACTATTGTGGTCAAGTCACAGTATTTATTTTTCCTATTCACTAAAAAACATAAGGTGTTGTAACAATGATTTAATACTATTGTTTAATTATAATATTAAAAATGTAATTGGAGCGGGATTACTTAATCAACAAATACTGAAAAATACTATTTTCGAGTCACATACTATATATCCACAATCACACACTAATACAGTACACATACACACTAACACTTCACTCACACTTTTCATACCATAACTAATAATAGTTTCATATTACTGTACATATCATTACATTAATTATGGATCATCATCATCATTTCAGCCTATACTTGTCCACTGCTGAACATAGGCCTCCCCAATCGCTTTCCAGCGTAACCGGTCCGATGCCACCTGCATCCAACGATTTCCTGCGATTTTCACAAGATCGTCGGTCCATCTGGCAGGCGGTCGTCCTACGCTGCGCTTGCCAATACGTGGTCTCCACTCTAGAATCTTTCTGCCCCAACGCCCGTCCGATCTTCGCGCTATGTGGCCAGCCCATTGCCACTTCAGCATGCTAATCCTGAGGGCTATGTCGGTGACCTTGGTTCTTCTACGAATCTCCTCATTCCTGATTCGATCACGTAGAGAAACGCCGAGCATAGCTCTTTCCATAGCTCGCTGAGCAACTTTGAGCTTTTTTATGAGACCTATTGTAAGAGACCACGTCTCTGATCCATATGTCTTCACTGGCAACACACATTGACTAAAAACTTTAGTCTTTGGGCACTGAGGTATTTTGGATGAGAAGATGTTGCGCAGTATCCCGAACGCTGCCCAGCCGAGTTGGATTCGTCGATTGACCTCTCTCTCAAAGTTGGACCTACCTAACCGGACTGCCTGTCCCAGGTAAATGTATTCGTCGACAACTTCAAGAGTAGAGTTCCCAACGGTGAGTGCGGTGGGTACGACATGGACATTAAACATTATTTTTGTTTTGTCCATATTCATTTTAAGACCCACTTGTTGGGATACTCTATTGAGGTCACCGAGCATTCGTCCTAGATCTTCCAGCGACTCCGCCATGACCACAATGTCGTCGGCAAATCGAAGGTGAGTGATGTATTCGCCATTGATGTTGATGCCAAGTCCTTGCCATTCCAAGACCTTGAAGGCGTCCTCTAAGGTGGCCGTAAACAGTTTCGGAGAAATGACGTCTCCCTGTCTTACTCCTCTTTTTATGGGGATCACCTTCGTGCACTGCTCCTGTACTCGGACTGACATGGTGGCGTTATTATACAAGCACTTCAACACTTCGATGTACCGATAGTCAATGCGGCATCGCTGGAGAGATCTAAGAACCGCCCAAGTCTCGATCGAATCAAAGGCTTTCTCATAGTCCACAAACGCCAAGCATAGTGACCGATTATACTCCTCAGTCTTCTGTATAACCTGCCGCAGCGTATGTATGTGGTCTATGGTACTAAAACCTTTCCGGAAACCGGCTTGTTCGGGAGGCTGGAAGTCATCAAGCCTGCGTTCGAGACGATTTGTAATGACTCTCGAAAACAACTTATAAACATGGCTCAGCAGTGTGATGGGCCTATAGTTCTTCAATAAGGTGTTATCACCTTTCTTGAAAAACAGCACCACCACCAGTTCTGCAGTAATTCCGTCTTCACCCGGCGCTTTGTTGTTTTTTAGTTGTTTGAGAGCCATCCTAATCTCGCACAGGCTGATGTCCGGGATATCTTCAGTGCAGTGTCGGGTTAGCTTGGCTCTTGGGTCTTTTACCAAGTCAATAACAGGTTTAGCTACTGAGGTATATAACTGTCCATAGAACCTCTCTATCTCCCTGAGCACCTCTGACCTATTTGACGTTACGTTTCCGTCCTCCGTCTTCAGCTTCGTCAACTGGCTCTGCTCAATAGACGCGTCTCTTGCGAACACTTTAGAGCCCTTGTTCTGCTCTATGGTCTCCTCAATACGCCTTGCATTGAAGGACCGTAAGTCGTGTCGCAAGGACTTCAATATCTGTCCATTTAGCTGCCTATAGGACTTAGCATCATCGGAGGTTTGGAGCGTCATGGAACGTCGCTCAGCCATGAGGTTTCGGGTGTAGTCAGATAGTTTTTGAGGCCTATTTTTACGGTGGGTCTTAAAATTCTTGGACCCGACCGTATGGACAGTCTCTACCAGCCTGTTGTTGATTTCGTCCACTGATGCGCTGCTGTCTAGCAATTCGAAGCGGTTTGACAATTCGAGTTGAAAGTTCTCGGGGTTTTGGATATATGCATGAGTAGGTCGGAGCGTAGACTTCATCAGACGCGATCTTTCCATTTTGACATTAATAATATGGATAGCACCCTACAAACTTTAAATAACATTGATAATACAGAGATTGCACAAGTTCATGATTGCACGCCTGATGAATTTTCTGAAATAATTAGTGTGACGCCTTCAGATTTTACCATCATATCCCAAAATATAAGAAGTATTTACTCTAATCACCACGACTTATTACTAAATCTATTAAACCAAAAACTAGAAGTTGATCTAATAATTTTGACTGAATGTAGAATAAATAGTAATAAATGTCTGCCTCAAATAAATAACTATTCCTCCTATCAAACAACACATCATCTAAACAAAGCTGACGGAGTAGTCACTTATATTAAAACCCCTCATAAAGCCAAAGTAAAGGAAATAAAATTAACACACGCATCTTGCCTACAAATTAACATTTCCCCTGATCTTATAGTCTTAGCAATATATCGGTCTCCATCAACTACGAAATTAGAAGACTTTATTTATTCTCTTAATCAAAATCTAACCACTATTTCATTCAGTAAAAACATTATAATCACTGGCGACATTAATATTAATTTAATATATAATCATGAAGAACAATCTAGCGACCGCTCAAATAGACTAAATAACTTAAATATGCTAGCTATGCATGGCCTACTTCCAGGCCATTACCTACCTACTCGAGGTAAAAATTGTCTTGACCACTTTATCGTTAAGCTTAATCCACTGAAAAGAAAGCCCGACATAGCTGTTATTAGCTCCACAATTACTGATCATTACATGATTTTCTTAAAATTATCTAATCGAAAATACATGCATAAAAACACAACTACAAAAATAACGATTAATCTAGATAACGCACTCGAAAGTCTAAAACAAATTGAACTTCGGAGTCTTTTAAAATTAAGTGACCCTAACATACTCACTGATCGTCTAATAAAAATATTACAAACTTGTCTTATCACTAGTACTCTAACAAAGATTATTCCTGTGAAATATAGAGCAATTAAACCTTGGATGACCATGGGTTTACTTCGCTGCATTCGAAATCGGAACGAGATGCAAAGAAAACTTAAATTAGACCCATTTAACAAAGTACTAAAAATCACTTACAAAAGATACCGTAACCACTGTAACTGTATAATTAAAAAACAACAGCGTAAACATGGTAGAGATCAACTAGCCAAAGTGCAGAAAAATACCAAAAAGTTATGGAATACAATAAACAACATAACCCAACGCAAGGCAACCAAAACACCTAACCAGCAGTTACTAGAGCTTAATAATAGTCCTCTAGAGTCTGTAAATTGTGTTAATAAATACTTTTCTAACGTAGGCCAAATCCTTGCAAATGAAATTACGGTAAACACCGCCCGACCGCGTAAACTTAGACCTAATACGACGAATAATAATTCCCCATTGTCATCATTTGTACTATTTAATACCGATTATAAAGATGTATACAATATTCTAATGAACATAAAGTCTGACAGCGCTCCCGGTTGGGATGGAATTCCGGTCAGCTTCCTAAAAGCTGCCCACAAACTAGTTGTCCCACTTTTATGTCATTTAGTTAACTTATGCTTTGAACATGCAACTTTCCCATCTGCTCTAAAACTAGCATTAATTACACCGGTTTACAAGGATGTAGACAGAGCTGTTCTGTCAAACTATAGGCCCATATCAGTCCTACCATCTATATCTAAAATTCTTGAAAGAATAATTAATATACGTCATATTCATCATCTTAACAAGAATAACCTATTGTCACCCAACCAGTTTGGCTTTAGACAAGGCATGTCTACTGAAGATGCAGCGCTGGCACTTGCCTCCACTATTACTCATAAAGTAGACAGCGGTGATAAATGTCTTGCAGTGTTCCTTGACCTTAAAAAAGCGTTTGACACTGGCACTTGCCTCCACTATTACTCATAAAGTAGACAGCGGTGATAAATGTCTTGCAGTGTTCCTTGACCTTAAAAAAGCGTTTGACACGGTCTGTGTCTCCATTCTTGGAGGACAGATTGGAGGGTTGCGGTATTAGAGGGCTACCACTTACTGTACTTAGAAATGATCTAACAGGACGCAAACAAAAAGTTAAAATTGGCGATGTCATCAGCCTTGAAGAAATAGTGACATACGGGGTTGGGCAGGGAACTGTCCTTGGACCGACACTTTTCCTGGTGTACATCAACAGCCTTTGTGACATGAAAATTGATAATGGTAGTATCTATTCATACGCGGATGACACCGCAATAGTTTTCGGTGGCAAAACTTGGAAAAGCATTCAAAAATCTGCAGAATGTGGACTGGCTAAGATTTCAGCCTAGCTATGCGATAACCTTCTATCTCTCACCACTACTAAAACAAACTTTATTTGCTTTACCAAATATGAGAGCTCCCAGCCATCTAATGAATTAAAAATTAAAATTCACAACTGTCAAAATCCACTCAATTCAAGCTGCACATGTACTAACATTGCTAAAGTTCAATATACTAAATATTTAGGAATTATTATTGATCAACGTCTGTCATGGCACAGACATATAGAATTAATTATGAAAAGGGTGAGAACACTGATCTGGACATTTAAAACGCTTCGTCACATAACATCGAAAAGCTTACTTCAACAGATCTATATCTCGCTAGCCCAGTCGGTATTAACTTATTGCTTACCTGTATGGGGTGAGGCAACAAAAATTAAATTCCTTGAATTGGAAAGGGCCCAAAGATCTCTAATTAAGTTCATGTTATTTAAGCCCTTTAAATTCTCAACTGATAGCCTTTACTCAATATCAGACCTTTTAACAGTTAGAAAGCTCTACGTCCACCACATCATTCTAAAAAAACATAAATCTCTCACATTTGATCCGCTCGGTAGCTCCTTCAGTCATAATTAAATCAACATTTGCTAAGAGACAATACGCTTGGCAATCGTCACACCTGTATAATCTCACTAACAAAGAGATATTTATTTATTCCCTCACATATCAAGAATGCGAAAAAAGATTGACTAACTGGCTTAAGTCTAAAACATACGATGAGATCGAAAGATTAGTACAAGCTTTAACGTTGTAGTCATTTATAATTTTTCAGTGAATGAGTAAATCACGCAATTCATTATTTCATACTCGCAATAGTCTCTGCATCATTCTACTCACTCTCAGCTCATCACACACACACACACACACGCACACGCACGCACGCTCGCACACACACACGCACGCACGCACGCACATACACACATACGCACACGCACACACACTTATACATACACACACATTTGCGCGTTCCTACTATTTTACACGACCGAAAATTGCACGACCTGCTCTACGAAATTACTAAACAGAAGCCTATTAAGCAGACCCAATGGATAGAAGAAGTGGATCCTGAGTCAAATCTAATTGTATAAAATAACTTTTTAATCATTATTTTAGGAAGAATTTCCATAAACATGAAGGCATCTCCATATTCTGTGAAGCAACGAAACAAGAACCTGATGGCACATTGAAACAAAAAGAAACTGAACATTTTAAAGTCCGAATTTATGTAAGTGTAGTAATAATATTAGCCCTGTTAAGAAACTGGCCCACCATTGAGCATGGACATACTCTCAAACCAAGAGGGTTAAGGTCATAGTCCACCAAGCTGGCCCAGTGCGGGTTGGCGAACTTCACACACGTTCGAGAAACTCTTAGGCATGCAGGTTTCCCCACGATTAACTATCACTTACTTTAATGGTAATAAAGCAAGTGATAATTAATTTGACTGCCTCGTTGGTCTGGTGGCAAAGCGCATCGCTTTGTGATCACGAGGTCCTGGGTTCAAATCCTAGGTCGGACAAATGTAGTTTTTCTAACGAAAAATTCCCAGTATGAGTCCTGTGTCTGGAATTGTGCCCGGTATATGGCAATAGGCTCGCCCCCTATTACATGGGACCTAACATTGTCGGCGAAAACGTGGGTGTAATCAGTACACCTCTGCCACCCCCTCTGGGAAATATAGGTGTGACGATAAAAAAAAAAAAAAAAAAAAATAATTTTCAAAACGCACATGCTTATGAAAAGATAGCAATGCATGCCGGGTTCTACCCGAGACCTCTGATTTTGCAGTCCATCAGTCTAACCACTAGGCTATCACTGCTACCTATGTTAGTGTAGTGTTCATTAATATTGATTATAATAGAATGGAGTTAGTCCCACATGACACTCAAGAAAAAAATGGAAGGAGCCCCAATGTAGCCCTTTTTAAAAATATCAATAATATTCTATCTATCTATCTATGTATAACCTCACGCCAGATCCAATAAAGAGTAAATATATTATATTATTTATATTAATGTAGTTAATAAGGTTAAAAGTTTTCAGATAAGTATGATATAGAAGTGTAATTGATATTGGCATATGTGTGTGTAATTTAAATTTTACGGTTCATCTTGGCCCCTGGTTATAGTATAATGCGATTTTCAGGTGAAACCAAAGCAAGGAGTGAAGTTTGTTTTTCATATTAAAAACGACATGAAAAATGACAATCTACTTGTCATTGGTATCCACAATGGGCATCCACAACCACAATTTGTTATGAACAACCATCCTTATGTGTTTGGTGTGGAACCTCACATTTTGGAAAAAAGTAAGTTTGATCACTATAGAATTTTGTCAACAGAAACAGAATCAGAAATCATTTATTGCCTGATACATTGGTTACACAGATATTACGAACTTAATTATAGTTCAACATGTTTCGCCAAATAATTGGCATGCAATAAATAATAAGAATACATTAGCTTTTCAATCAACAATTCATATTCAAACATAAATGTCAATCACTCACTAGTAATAGTATATATACATGGATCATAAATGTCGAAAAGAAATCATGAATTAAATAAAATTAGTGTATGTTTAGCTGAATGAATAAAATGTCATTTATATAGTCATATATTTCGTATTTTATTCTCTATGAAATGGTGTGTTACTAAAAAAATCGGAACCTGGCTTACAGACATCAAAATTTATGCATTATTTAGTCAAGTATTCATTGACAGAATAGTATGCTTTTACTACCAGAAAGTCGAATAGTTTTCTTTTAAATACAATGTCCTCTGTTGATTTAATTGCTTTTGGCAAGTTATTAAATAATTTGGAGGTCATCCCAAGAATACTCTTTGCGAACAGTGCAGTTTTATGAGACTTTACTCTAATATTGTTTAGATGTCGCTTATTGTTTAAGGTCTCAAATAAATTGGTCTTACTTTTCACAAACATTATAACTTCGTTTATGTATGAGGCGGGCATGGTCAACATTTTTAGTTTGATAAGGCTCTGAAGTACCTCCTTTGTGCCTTGAACGCTAAGTGTCTGTCTGGTGAATTGCCAGAACATTGTGCCTAATAGAATATTGTGTTCACTAATGACTGATTTCTATATTCAACTCACAGTTAGATTGGCTTACTGTCAGTAGAACAAAATTTTATCCGTAGTAGCCAAATCTATCCCTAGCTTAAATATTTAAAACCAGCTGTGAATCCAATTTTTTAAACCTTTTTTAATCTCGTTTTTTTTTGTTATAAAATTCTACTTTTTAAATACTGATGTTACTTTGAAAAAATACTAATGTATTAAGTGAACATATCCATAATTCATTTTTCAGAATCAATACTGAAGGAAGAGGTTTCAGTTGAATTTCTAGGTGCCGATATAGGACAGTATGAAATGCCTATAATGTTTACATTTCACAGAAGTAGTACTGAAAAGGACTTGATATTCATCAGGGAATTGGTATGTTTTAGAAACTTTGAATTATTACCTATATAGTTCTAATGGTTATAGAGATACTCTAATAATACTAGTCTCATATATCCACTTCAGGGATTATGACATGCAACTCTCTCTCGTTCTTAACCGAAATCAGTTTGAAACATCCATACTTTAGGTACCTTAAATTTATTCATTAAAGGTGCACTTAGTTGCCTGACCGCCTCGTTGGTCTAGTGGCACAGCGCATTGCTTGGTGATCACGAGCTCCTGGGTTCAAACACTAGGTCGGACAAATAAAGTGAATACTTCCCAGTATGAGGCCAGACTCTGGAATTGTGCCTGATATATGACAATGGGTTCGCTCCCTATTACATGGTACCTAACATCGTCGGCGAAAAGTGTGTGTACTCAGTACACCTCTGCCACCCCCGCTTGAGGAATATAGGCGTGACGGTGTTTCTTTTTTTTTACACTTAGTTTTTTATATTCTTACCTCAATACCATGCAAACATAAACAAATTTTTTTATTACAACTTATATAGTAAATAGTTGCTATTATAATCAAGTCTGGGTTCAAATCCTAGGTCGGACAAGTGTAGTTTTTTTAACGAAAACTTCCCAGTACGAGTCCGGAGTCTGGATTGTGCCCGGTATGTGGCAATAGGCTCGCCCCCTATTACATGGGACCTAACATCGTCGGCGAAATGTGGGTGTACTGAGTAAACCTCTGCCACCCCCGCTTGGGGAATATAGGCGTGTGTGTATTAAATTTAATTATAATTTTTGCTACAGGTTGTTATGGTAGAAGAGTCACCAGTAGAAAACAAATTCTTGAAGAGTCCGTACATGAATAAGGACTTTCCACGTTCTGACCATTTTATTTACTCCACCACTGACAGGTGCGTAACTATGAGCAGAGATGGGCAAAATGTAATTACATTAATGATTAACCACCCCGCTTGTGAAATACAGGCACGACGGTGTATTTATGATTACCAATTTTTTTTTTGGTAATATTTATCAATATAAAGATAACAAAATAAAAGGTTGACATAATTGGTATAATATAGACCACTGAGGTTTGTGACTTATACCAAGAATAAATAAATCTACATCAGGCCTATGAGTGTACAAAGAATATAAATTAAAGGAAAGGAGAACATTAATTGGTACAACACACACGCACACGTACACACGCATGCAAGCACGCACGCGAACGCGCACGCACGCGCACGCACACACGCAATCACGCACGCACGCACGCACGCACGCACGCACGCACGCACGCACGCACGCACGCACGCACGCACGTACGCACACACATACACACACACACACACACACACACCCACCCACACACGCACGCACGCACACACACACACACACACACACACACACACACACACACACACACACACACACACACACCCGCACGAACGCACGCACGCACGCACGCACGCACGCACGCTCGCTCGCTCGCACGCACGCACGCACGCACTGTTATACCCTATAATAATTCGTAGAAATGTTGACCACCAACCCCGATCTGCTATGTCAGCATCTCGGGTTGGTCGGAACACTGAGCGTAGGAGCGCAGGCCAACAATGGGCCAGTCTGTTACGAAACTCCAAACGGGTCGGTTCAAATCCATTTTATTCTGTTTCTATTTCTAATATACCCTTTCCCAGTTAAATATCTTTTTTTAAAAACCCGTTGACGAACTCTCTTATAATATTTGGTGGCATTTGGTGGGATACCGATGGTGAAGGTATCCCTGGTACGTCTCCGTTCAGACTCATAAACCAAGTGAACATTTTAAACAAATCGTTACATTACCCTTGTGTGTGTAGTGAACAACTTTGGAAGTCAAGGTCGTTGTAACCTTGAAAATTTCGTGTCTCGTCTCTGTGGAGAACACACTTATACAGAGACCCTTATTCCATAAGCTTCGTGGTAAACCTGAAAACAAAATCTTGAAAATTACAATACTTACCGTGTCTGAAAACCGCGGTCCTGCTCCATTTAATGTGTATCCTGAAAGAAAAATCGTCGAAGTTTGGCTACATCATGTTCCTGAAAAGTGATCATGTTCCAGTACATACTCTGCGTGTTCCTGTAAGTCTTTTCCATGATAACTTTTTCTGCGTTGGTGAAAGTGCAAATCTAACGTAACTTTTAATAAAATAAGTGTGTGGTTTCAGTGAAAAGTTTACAGATTTAAATCATCATCATCATCTCAGCCTATACTTGTCCACTGCTGAACATAGGCCTCCCCAATCGCTTTCCAGCGTAACCGGTCCGATGCCACCTGCATCCAACGACTTCCTGCGATTTTCACAAGATCGTCGGTCCATCTGGCAGGCGGTCGTCCCACGCTGCGCTTGCCAATACGTGGTCTCCACTCTAGAATCTTTCTGCCCCAACGCCCGTCCGATCTACGCGCTATGTGGCCCGCCCATTGCCACTTCAGCTTGCTAATCTTAACGGCTATGTCGGTGACCTTGGTTCTTCTACGAATCTCCTCATTCCTGATTCGATCGCGTAGAGAAACGCCGAGCATAGCTCTCTCCATAGCTCGCTGAGCAACTCTGAGCTTTTTTATGAGACCTATTGTAAGAGACCACGTCTCTGATCCATATATCATCACTGGTAACACACATTGACTAAAAACTTTAGTCTTAAGGCACTGAGGTATTTTGGATGAGAAGATGTTGCGCAGTTTCCCGAACGCTGCCCAGCCGAGTTGGATTCGTCGATTGACCTCTCTCTCAAAGTTGGACCTACCTAACCGGACTACCTGTCCCAGGTAAATGTATTCGTCGACAACTTCAAGAGTAGAGTTCCCAACGGTGAGTGCGGTGGGTACGACATGGACTTTAGACATTATTTTCGTTTTGTCCATGTTCATTTTAAGACCCACTTGTTGAGATACTCTGTTGAGGTCACCGAGCATTCGTCCTAGATCTTCCAGCGACTCCGCCACGACCACAATGTCGTCGGCAAATCGAAGGTGAGTGATGTATTCGCCATTGATGTTGATGCCAAGTCCTTGCCATTCCAAGAGCTTGAAGGCGTCCTCTAAGGTGGCCGTAAACAGTTTCGGAGAAATGACGTCTCCCTGCCTTACTCCTCTTTTTATGGGGATCGCCTTCGTGCAATGCCCCTGTACTCGGACTGACATGGTGGCGTTATTATACAAGCACTTCAACACTTCAATGTACCGATAGTCAATGCGGCATCGCTGGAGAGATCTAAGAACCGCCCAAGTCTCGATCGAATCGAAGGCTTTCTCATAGTCCACAAACGCCAAGCATAGTGGCCGATTATACTCCTCGGTCTTCTGTATAATCTGCCGCAGCGTATGTATGTGGTCTATGGTACTAAAGCCTTTCCGGAAACCGGCTTGTTCGGGAGGCTGGAAGTCATCAAACCTGCGTTCGAGACGATTCGTAATGACTCTCGAAAACAACTTATAAACATGGCTCAGCAGTGTGATGGGCCTATAATTCTTCAGTAAAGTGTTATCACCTTTCTTGAAAAAGAGTACCACCACACCCCTGTTCCACGCTTCCGGCGTTTTTCCTTCGAGCAAGACGGAATTAAACAGCCTCTGAAGGACTTTAAGTACCGGCGATCCGCCCGCTTTCAGAAGCTCTGCGGTAATTCCGTCTTCACCCGGCGCTTTGTTGTTTTTAAGGTGTTTGAGAGCCATCCCAATCTCGTACAGGCTGATGTCCGGGATATCTTCTGTGTAGTGTCGGGTTAGCTTGGCTCTTGGGTCTTTTACCAAGTCAACAACAGGTTCAGCTACTGAGGTATACAACTGCCCATAGAACCTCTCTATCTCCCTGAGCACCTCTGACCTATTCGACGTTACGTTTCCGTCCTCCGTCTTCAGCTTCGTCAACTGGCTTTGCCCAATAGACGCGTCTCTTGCAAACACTTTGGAGCCCTTGTTCTGCTCTATGGTCTCCTCAATACGTCTTGTATTGAAGGACCGTAAATCGTGTCGCAAGGACTTCAATATCTGTCCATTGAGCTGCCTATAGGACTTAGCATCATCGGAGGTTTGGAGTGTCATGGTACGTCGCTCAGCCATAAGGTTTCGGGTGTAGTCAGATAGCTTTTGAGGCCTATTTTTACGGTGGGGCTTAAAATGCTTGGACCCGACCGTATGGACAGTCTCTACCAACCTATTGTTGATTTCGTCCACTGATGCGCTGCTGTCTAGCAATTCGAAGCGGTTTGACAATTCGAGTTGAAAGTTCTCGGGGTTTTGGATATGTGCATTAGAAGGTCGGAGCGTAGACTTCATCAGACGCGATCTTTCCATTTTGACATTAATATTTAATGTGCCTCTGACCATTCGGTGATCACTGCCGGTTTTTACCCTGTGAATCACGGAGACATCATTAAATATTTGTCGCTTGGTGCTCATGATGAAGTCTATCTCATTTTTTGTGGAACCATCAGGGCTCATCCAGGTCCATTTCCTATGAGGTGGCTTCCGGAAGAAAGAGTTCATCATAAAGAGTCCCTCCTTCTCCAGATATTCGGCCAGCCTCTGACCCCTGGGGTTGCGTTGCCCATATCCAAATTGCCCCACTCTCAATTCATCATCGCCCCGTTTGCCCAGCCGCGCATTGAAGTCACCCATAACCACTGTAAAGTGTGCTTTGGAAGTATGTATGGCTCTACTAATGTCCTCATACATTACTTCGACGTCATCATCTGAGTATGCCGAGGTCGGTGCGTAGACCTGTATGACCTTCAGCGAATATCTTTTGGATATTCTGAGTATCAGGTACGCTACCCTGCTCGACACACTAGTGATGGACACAACGTTGTCTATGAGTGACTTGTGGACGATAAATCCGACACCACCTTGGGACTGCTGTTCGCCCTCCCGGTAGTAAAACAAGTTGCCGGATTTTAAGGTTATCGTGTCCTCGCCCTTTCTTCGGACCTCCGATAAACCAACAATATTCCACCGCAACTTGTTTATCTCTTCTTCCAGCTCAACAAGCTTCTCATCTGTCCTTAACGTGCGTGCGTTGTATGTCACCAGGGCCAATTTTCGGTGTTGGTGGTAGCCGAATCTCTGCCGGAGATTCTTAGCACCCCTTGTCCTGTCGTTACCATGGCTGCTACCGTGGCCAGGACGAACAGGACCGCCGGGGACTAGGGGCCTGGTTTTCTTACATTCTTCCATAATTGGGGGTGTTTGCCATACTCGCCACGCTTGGCAGGCGGGTTGGCGAGCGCAGTTATTGGTCGTCGAAGTGCTAAGGGAACGCTGCTGCCCATTCCCTAGTTTTCCCTTAGTCGCCTTGTACGACACCCAATGGGATGAGATGGGTTGGTCCTATTCTAAGCCGGGAACCACGCGGCAACATTTAAAGATTTAAATTAATTAATCTTATTACCATTCTAATAATTGTCATTGTAACTTTCCCATATGTATTATTTTTTACCATAAGATAGTTCTAAGAAATATCTCGGTGCCTTATCGCGTTCGCGGTAATCGACACCTCACAGTAGTGAACAATAATAAGTGGCCGTCTATTACACCGAATCGTATCGTGTCGTGTCGTATTTTGTTAACAGAATATTTTCTTTTATTATATATAATATAAAAAATGCCTACCGAGGAACCACAAGTTAAACAAGAAAAGTCAGACCTCGTTGAAATTGGAACCCTATTTAAATTTATAAAACCCTTCGATGGTACACGCGAAAAATTAAATTCAGTTTTGACTAATTGTGACAACGCATTTCAATTAGCTTCCGGTACCCAAAAACCGATTCTATTTAAGTATATTTTATCACAACTCGAAGGAAAAGCTGAGACAGCCTCTTCCATCAAAGAATTTGATTCCTGGGATCAATTAAATAATTTCTTAAAAACCCAGTTCGGTGAAAGAAAGCACTATGCCCATTTGTTGACTGATATACAAGAATGCCGACAGCTTAGCAATGAACCAGTAAATCAATTTGCATTACGTCTAGAAACCAGCTTATCAAAATTATTAACGGAAATAACTTTGTCCAATAAGAAAAAAACTGAATTACCTGGCCGGATAGCGGCTATGGTAGACTTAGCACTTCACACGTTTTTACTTGGCCTTAAGCCTGATATTTCTAATTTAGTTCGGGGTAAAAATCCATCCACCCTTAATGATGCCATTAACTTAGCGGTATCTGAGGAAAAAATCCTTAACCTATTTACTAAACGTAATATCCACACATCAGCGCCACAACGCCAAGCTCCAAAACCTAACTACTCGTCTAGGCCTCTTATGTTAATTCTAAGCTCCAAACGCCTAAACAATTTGATCGATATAATCAAAGTCCATTTTGCCGATACTGTAAAAACCCAGGACATACCATAGAAACGTGTCGGAAACGGGAATATAACAATAACTGGTTTAAAGTTCCTCAAATACCATATTCAAGTCAACACTTTGCCATGCCGAAGCCCGCTCGCGTTAACTGTGTAAGTAATGCAAACGATTCTGATGACCCTGATCCGCAACCTACCAGCATAGACAAAACTATGATGAAAACAATTTAAACGAATAGTGGGAACACGGAGGTGTCTC
This sequence comes from Phalera bucephala, assembly GCA_905147815.2. Classification (NCBI taxonomy): domain Eukaryota; kingdom Metazoa; phylum Arthropoda; class Insecta; order Lepidoptera; family Notodontidae; genus Phalera; species Phalera bucephala. The sequence continues at coordinate 10,120,891 of LR990626.1, forward strand.
GTGGTACCCAAACTCCTAACCTTAGCCATACCCTTACATGATAACGACACCCTTTCTATACCCAAGGACCACACGGGTAACCAGCCCCAAGCAAGTGTCCACTCTACTATATCCAAGGGCCACACGGGTAACCAGCCCCAAACAAGTGTCCGTAGTTCTATATCCATGGGCCGCACGGGTAACCAGCCCCAAGTAAGTGTCCACTCTACTATATCCAAGGGCCACACGGGTAACCAGCCCCAAACAAGTGTCCGTAGTTCTATGTCCAAGGGCCACACGGGTAACCAGCCCCAAACAAGTGTCCGTAGTCAGTCAAAATCCAATACAATTCAATGCAATGAAGTATATGAAATATCATGTATCCCTAACAAAACATCCTTACCTAATATACTCGTTCAAACTTCAATATCTAATAAACCACTCAGGTTTCTCGTTGATACAGGATCTTCTGTGTGCCTTATCCAAAACTCTTCCATCCAATCTTACTCCAATCTGAAACTAAGGGGTAACATAATAAAATTAAAAGGTATAAACAGTTGTGAAGATACTATGCCCACTCTAGGTGATTTTGAAATGAATCTAATATTCGGGAAAGAATCTATCCCTTTTATGTTTCACATAATAGAACACATAGACCTACCCTATGATGGTATTATAGGAAATGATTTACTTACTGTCTTTCAATGTTCTATTGACTATAACCGACAAATCCTTAATCTAAACAAAAATAAAATTAAACTTAATTTTACTGACCCAACTTATCAAATTCCATCTCGTTCTGAAATCACTGTAGAATGCTCGGTTACTAATCCTGAAATAGGTGAAGGTCTCATTCTTGATCAACACTTAAGTGAAACATTATTGATAGCTAACTGTTTAGTTAAAGTAAAAAATAATAATCGAGTAAACCTTACAATCTTAAATACATCTGAAAAACCAGTTCCATTAAATTCTAACCTTCAACTTACCTTACACCAAGTTGATCGTGGATCTTACCAATCATATAATACTAATAAAACATGTTTAGACAGAACTAACGAAGTCCTTCAACTCCTCCGCGCTTCACATTTAAATTACGAAGAACGCGAAGCCCTCTACGATATGTGCTCTAAATATTCAGATTATCAGAATATTCAGATATCAGACGGACGATTTAGCGCAGTGGTTAAGAGCTTGAGCGGCTCCGCCCACTGTGTCGAATAGTCGCGGGTTCGATTCCCGCACGGGACAAATCTTTGTGTGATCCACAATTATTTGTTCCGGTCTGGGTATTTGTTTGTGAATTTTCATGTTTGTAAACGCACCCACGACACAGGAATAAATCCTAGTGTGGGACTACGTTTTAAAAAAAAAAAAAGATATATTCCACTTACCTGATGATATACTTACCTCAACTGATGCTATCCAGCATAAGATCCGAACCTCCTCTGATCAGCCTATCAACGTTAAATCCTATCGATTTCCCGAAGTACATAAACAAGAAGTAAATGCCCAAATCCAAAAAATGCTGGATCAAAAAATTATCCAACCCTCCTTATCTCCCTGGTCTTCTCCAATATGGATAGTTCCCAAAAAGATTGATGCCTCTGGTCAGAAGAAATGGCGCGTTGTAATAGACTACCGAAAATTAAATGACATTACCATCGGCGAAACTTATCCTATTCCCAATATCGTCGAAATTCTTGATCTATTAGGTAACTCCAAATACTTCTCAACGCTTGACCTAGCATCAGGATTCCATCAAATTAAAATGGCCCCACAAGATGCCTGCAAGACTGCATTTAGCGTCCCTCAAGGACTTTTCGAATTTACTCGCATGCCTTTCGGCCTAAAAAATGCTCCATCTACTTTTCAACGCCTAATGAACAATGTCCTTACCGGTCTCCAAGGAGAACGATGTTTCGTTTATTTAGATGATATTGTCATATATTCTCATGACCTTCGGAGCCATATCCAAAATCTAACTGCAGTTTTCCAAAAACTTCGATCATTTAACCTTAAACTACAGCCTGACAAGTGTGAATTCCTTCGAAAGGAAGTCGGTTACCTAGGACACGTCATTACTGAAAATGGCTTAAAACCCGATCCTAGTAAAATTCATGTCGTACAAAAATTGCCAGTTCCTAAATGTCCCAAGGACATTAAATCATTTTTAGGGCTTGTATCTTATTACAGACGTTTTATTCCAGATTTTTCAAAATTATCTAAATCCCTTACAAGCTTATTGAAAAAGGATGTTCCTTTTGTTTGGACCAACGAACAACAACTAGCTTTCGAAATGCTCAAAGAAAAACTTGTCACTGCTCCAGTCCTTACCTATCCAGATTTTACCAAACCCTTTAACCTTACTTGTGACGCGTCTAACTATGCGGTCTCCGCTATCCTTTCCCAAGGCCCCATTGGAAAAGATCACCCTATAGCATTTACCTCCAAAACCTTAAACAAATGTGAAATCAACTATAGCACAACTGAAAAAGAACTGTTAGCTATAGTCTCCGGCTGCAAAGCCTTTGGACCATACTTGTCTGGCCGCAAATTTACTATTGTAACAGACCATCGTCCTTTAAAATGGCTTTTTAATCACACTGATCCAAGTAGTAAATTACAACGTTGGCGTCTCCAACTTCAAGAATATGAATACGAAATTGTATACCGCAAAGGTAAATTAAATTCAGCAGCTGATGCGCTTTCTCGTTATCCTGTTAATCCAGTTTATCCTGAAAATCCTGCAAACTTACCTGATACTGACCTAATCGACCTTGGTCCCCTAGATATGAGCTCTTTCAACACAGAGGTTAATGATTTTAGTCCTTTCAATATCCCAAGTCCAGAAAATCTACCTGATCCTTTGTTAAGACAAAGACAACAATCTTCAATTCCTCAATTAAACCCCATAGACTTAGGACAACTCGAAACTAGCCCTAGGAGTGCAGAACCCAACCTTGATTTCGATTCATTATTAACTCCCTCACCTTCTAAAATTACGCCAGACCCAAAATCAAATTTAAATAACGACGATTATTCCAAATTCTTGAAATCCATCTCTGATAAGGAGGTCACACGCAACACCGTTCTAAAAGAACACAACGAAAACTTACTTAAGTCTCCTTATAAAATAATCCTTATTCCTACGTCTATAGATCTTGATGAATCGAATCCTTATATCGCAGAAATCTTACTTAATGCTGAAAATAAAGACGAAATCTTAAATTCTGAAAAGGAATTACATTCCTTTCTGAAAGTAAACCAGGATAATAAAATCGTGTACCTAATATTTACCAAAGTTCATCACTTTGATGAATCATCTTATCCCGATATTTATAATACCCTGAAACAAGTGAGAGGGGATCTCATGAAATCTGAAGAAGTAACAGATATTGCAATATCTGATTTTAAGAATCTTTTTGATCAACACTCATATACAAAAATATTTAATATTCTAACTTATATTTTCCATAACACTAAAATCTGTATCCATGTTTATTTAAATAGGATCATTTATCCTACTTTGAGCGAAAGACCTAAAATTCTCCGTGAAAACCATAATGTCCCAATCGCTGGATATAGGTTCAACACGTATGTATAACCGTATACAAGAACAATTTTATTGGAAAGGAATGAGGAGCGATGTAGAGGACTATGTCAAAAGGTGTATACAGTGTCAGGAAAACAAAGCCCTAAGAAAATTGAATAGAGCTCCTATGGAAATCACCACTACTTCCACAGCCCCATTCCAACGAATAGCGTTGGATATCGTAGGTCCTCTGCCGGAGTCTGGACCTGCTAAACTGAAATATATCCTTACCTTACAAGATGACTTAACAAAATACTCCGTCGCTTACCCCATACGTAGCACAACAGCTGAAGAAACTAGCGATTGTCTCATACATTTTATATCCCTTTTTGGGATTCCTAAATCAATCTTGACAGATCAAGGCACCAATTTTACTTTCGACCTTTTTAAGACTACATGCCAATTCCTCAAAATCAAACAATTGTGGTCGTCGCCTTACCACCCACAGACACAAGGCGCTTTAGAACGTAGTCATTCAACCCTTAAGGAATATCTAAAATCATTTATCAACGAAAATCAGGACAACTGGCCCACCTACGTATATACTGCTACGTTAACTTATAATACTACGCCACACTGCACGACAAAATTTACACCCTACGAATTAGTCTTCGGACATAAACCTTACCTACCAAACTCCATATACGAAAGTGGTCCTGGAACAACCTATTCAGACTATATTAAAATGCTACAACATAAGTTAAAATACTCAAGAGAAAAAGCGTTAGAGAATATTATCCGGTCCAAAGAATCTTCTAAATCTTACTATGATAACCACGCTAAACAACCGCCACAATATAAAGCCGGCGATTATGTCTATCTTAGGAACCATCTTAGACTTAGGAAAGCTTTGTCACTCGTCTGGAAAGGGCCGTACAAGATAGTAAAGGTACATAAAAATCACACAGCTACTCTTCTCATCAACCGACGCCATGTGACTCATCATTTCGATCAGTTTAAACCGGCAGAAGTCACATATCCTTCGTAGGCTGTAGGAACTTAAATACATGACTTATCCTATTTATGTTTTAATTAGAGTTCATTTCTATATAAATTACTATTTCAGCGTCCCAATCAGTGCAGAGCCGGATATTGTCCAGCCACTTCCCTCTAACTCTGGTATCTACTTCGATAGCCTGGGAAGACTTAAAATAATTAACGGCCAGTTAAATGTCGTAAGTCATATAGATATATCCTTTATAAGTCCTCACCTTGCGAATCTTAACGAAGTACTTGGTACCGTTAGATTTATTTGTCAACAATCGAGTATTCACCAGTGCCTGAATACGCTCTCGCCGTTAACAGTTCGCTATAATGATATAACTCGTGAATTGGAATCTATATCTCATTTGATTACTAAACGAAATCGGCGTTCAGCATGGTTCGGCGCAATAGGCACGACTTTCAAACATATTTTTGGTACTCTTGATGAAGACGATGCACAAAAATATGACTCAGTCATAGAAGCCATTCAAAACGATGAAAAGAAATTAGCTCAGATGATGAAAGATAGTATTTTGATAACTACTTCTACATTAGACTCATTCAAAACTACCATAAATAAACTAATGACCAACCAAAATGTCTTTGATGTTGAGATAAATATTCTTGTAAATTTAACAAGTAATATTACGAAGGTCTCAAATTCTTTGATATTGGAAACTAAGGCTTTAGCTATACTCAGCAATTTGGAAAGTTCTCTCATGACCCTCTCGTTCCAACTCGATTTGATAAATGCTATTATACTGAGTAGTCAAAATATCTTACATCCAAACATAATTACTCCAGCTCAACTTTATCGCGAACTGGTTAATAATGATAGGCACCTTCCAAGGAACTCCAGAATTCCCGTTCTAATTAGTATAGATAATATACATTTAATTTTAAGTATATCCAATGTAGCATGTTACTATTTTAATAATAAGCTCGTATTTGTTCTACAAGTTCCATTGGTTACGAATGACGAATTTATTTTGTATCATAATCTAGCACTGCCCACCCCTCACGGAGTGGACAATCCTAAAACATTTAGTATGATTCAACCTTCCAGTACGTATACTGCTATTTCTAAGGATAAAGTTAGTTTTTGTAATCTAGATAGTTTAGATAACTGTAAAACGATAAACTCTGAGTTCTTTCTATGTCAAATACCCACAGTGTTATTAACGAGTAGTAGCCCTACATGTGAAAGCGAACTGCTTGTAAAAACAATCAGTGCTATTCCCGAACAGTGTAAAACTAAAACTATTATCGGTAACCTAGATATTTGGAAACCACTCGTAAATAACAAATGGATTTTTATACAATCTCATTCAAATAAGATATACATAGATTGTGGTATTCCAGAAATACGCGAAGTAGTAGTATTAGGTGCGGGTATACTACACACCCCAGGACAATGTACGGTGTATACCAATAGTATAAGGCTTATATCGTCTGATAATGTTGTAGAAATAAATATCCCAGCTTCTAAGTTAGAGTATAGTATTATTAATGATTCCTGTTGTAAACTAGAAAATAAGTTCGATTCCGTCGATAACAATGTGTCTCCTATTATACTTCAGAATATTGATTTGGACGATTTAAAGTTAAACAATCAAAATGATAGACTACTTTCCAATTTAAATGACATCATTAATAAAAAACCTGTCCTTGTAAAATATGGGACACACTATTTTATATTCAATTCTTTGGTCATACTAATTCTTATAATTGTAACTTGTCTTATTATTTTTAAACTATTTCATGTTACTCCTAGACTTAAGAAATTAATTGTAAAACCGACTCCTATCGAGAATGACGTCACAGACATACAGCTTGAAGATCTAAGTACTTCAGCACCTCGTTTAAAAGAAACCGTTTAACTTGTATTTACTGAAATTCGGCATTTATCCCCGAATTTCAGTCTTACGCGGGGGGTTGTTATACCCTATAATAATTCGTAGAAATGTTGACCACCAACCCCGATCTGCTATGTCAGCATCTCGGGTTGGTCGGAACACTGAGCGTAGGAGCGCAGGCCAACAATGGGCCAGTCTGTTACGAAACTCCAAACGGGTCGGTTCAAATCCATTTTATTCTGTTTCTATTTCTAATATACCCTTTCCCAGTTAAATATCTTTTTTTAAAAACCCGTTGACGAACTCTCTTATAATAGCACGCACGCACGCACGCACGCACGCACGCAATCACGCACACACGCACGCACGCACGCACGCACGCACGCACGCACGCACACACACACACACACACACACACCCACACACCTACACACCCACACGCACACGCACGCACGCACACACACACACCCACACACACACACACACACACACACACACACACACCCACCCACACACACACACACCCACACACACCCCCACACACACCCCCACACACACCCCCACACACACCCCCACACACACCCCCACACACCCACATGCACACGCACACGCACACACACCAGAAAATGACATTTTAGCTTAGATTTAATATTATTTTTATATTTTTATCTTTCATAGAGGAGGGTTGTTTGTTGATAAGTCGAGGAACGAGGAACCGCGCGGTTCGCTCGCCGTACATATTGTTTGCTCGTGTTGAGCACACACCCAATTACAATAACATTTTTTAATCTTCAACGATTACAATTACACTTTAGTCATGATTGAATTTTACAAAATGCAATTGTTATCATTAATCTGATTACATATTGCCCATCTCTGACTTTCAGTGACTTATAAACTAGCTAATAAGTCACCTACTATCATGTCGTTTCTTCATACCTATCTTAATGTTTATTTATATATTGTTATGTATCATATATATTTATAAGCATATGAACCTATACCTATTACACAAAATAAAAGTAACTAATAAATGTACGCCACCTGCTGCCCTCTTTTTTTTTTAGTTTTGGTTGTCTGGAAGAGATCCCTATTAGCGATAAACCGCCAATGGTACCTTGTTTTTTTTTTTTCAAAATATAGATGTATTAGTGTACAATAAAGAGTATTCTATTCTAAACTAAATTAACTAACCTTTTCATCATGCAATGATGTGTGCATACCCCATCATGATCATCAGCCGAAAGACTCTAGGAAGTCCAATCTAGGATAAAAACCTCTTCTGAAACATCGGCACGGCGAGCGACTTTGTACTACTGCACAGTATATAGTTTTTTACCCATGTGTAGACGTAATGGTTCGACGGCGATTTAGCGCAGTGGTTAAGAGCTTAAGCCGCTTCGCCAACTGTGTCTACGAAATAGTCGCGGGTTCGATTCCCGCACGGGACAAATCAATGTGTGACCCAGAATTATTTGTTTCAGTCTGGGAAATTGTGTATGTGAATTTTCAGGTTTGTAAACGCATCTACCATACAAGAATAAATACTAAGGCAGGCTACATTTAAAAAAATATTGTCGATTTTGGTATAAATATTAAATATGTTATTCCTTCTTCCAGACCTTTAGACAAATTTAAAGTTCCAAAACTACTGAAGATTCTTCTACCCCGAGGACTGGAAGAGAAAGCTCTTGAAGGTTTGGCTCAGCCCCGAGAAGTGAGAGAACAACTAAGGATCCTACTGATAGATATAAGGTAAAAAATACATGCTAATACTTTTGATCATTGATTCTTTACCCTGTTCAGATCGCTGTGAGATTTTATAGATAAAGAAATCTTAAAATACTTTCAAATAAAAGAGTATCGTTGTCGAAATAAAAGAGTATCGAAGTCATAAGGACTTGAGTTTATAAAACAATCTGAACAACTTTTGTTCTACAACTTCGGACGGACTATTTAGCGCAGTGGTTTTGAGCTTAAGCCGCTCCGCCCACTTTGCCTATTAGTCGCGGGTTCGATTCCCGCACGGGACAAATCTATGTGTGACCCACAATTATTTGTTTCTGTTTTTTTTTTATTAATTTTAGCTTTCCATACAAGTTCTCCAGTCTATCAGCTGATTAAATTGTATTATGATCAATATTGTCGCAGATCAATGTCTTCGTATTCTAGTAGTAGGTACATGAAGATAGCTAAACGCCGTTGAATGAATGAATGATTTTTTTATGTTAGATGGGTACTGTGACAGTTGTGAGTGTCAAAGAAAATTATAATTTATTCAATGTCAATAAAAGGCATGACCCGTTTCTATACTTATGGTTTTATGCCTTAAAACCATTGTATTAAATATTAATTTCGTTTGGCACTTAAAACTGTCACTACCACTATCTTCTTCTTCTTCAGCCGAAAGACGTCCACTGCAGGACAAAGGCCTCCCCTAAAGACCGCCACAACGACCGGCTTTCTGCTGTACGCATCCAACTTCTACCCGCGACCTTCACCAGGTCATCGGTCCATCTTGTAGGGGGCCTACCCACTCCACTATCTTATGTTAAAAATATTATAATTCGATTATAGCAGAATTTCGTTAGCAGAATTGGAGCTCTGAAGGTCATGCTAACTTGGTTAGACTCTGAGCTCATCCTACATTGCAATACAAACAGCGGCTCGAATTTCTGGGTTTCTCCCCATTTATTATCGTTTGTTCTTTCCTAATGGTGAAGGTCAATATCGTGAGAAAATCCTCGGTGTTCGAGAGAGCGTAACAGGTTTTACCAAGACTAAATGTGATCACGGGTTTACCAACGATTACATGAAGGTTAAAAATACGCTGCTTGATTGTGACTGTTCTGCGAACTGTTTACCTGTGCTTACCCCTTCGGGCTGTCGTGAGATTTACACTTATTTATGTAAAGTATCAATGAGGTGTTTTTTACTTTCAGAATATGTTATATTGATTATTCACGTACGCTGAATGTGTTAACAAACTTATTTCACATTCTTAAATACACAGCCGAGACACACAAAGGTGTGTGACTGCCTCGTTGGTCTAGTGGTAAAGCGCATCGCTTGGTGATCACGAGGTCCTAGGTTCAAATCCTAGGTCAGACAAATGAAGTTTTTCTAAGGAAAAACTTCCCAGTATAAGTCCGGAGTCTAGAATTGCACCCGGTATATGGCAATAGGCTCGCCCCCTATTACATGGGACCTAACATCGTCGGCGAAAAGTGGGTGTACTCAGTACACCTCTGCCACCCCCGCTTGGGGAATATAGGCGTGACTTGGGGTGTTTTTTTTTTAAATATGATGTGTGGCGTGAGGGAGTCGATTCCAGTGAGCGGCTAGCCTACGCTCAGACGTCTAACCACGAACGATTGACTAAGTTTTTAAATTTTTATGTTTATGTGCTATTAACATAATTGCCGTTTTATTGTCCTTATTCCTACTTTTTTACTCCTAGATCTATTTTCGACGAAGGCCTCACTGCAAACAACTATATGGCTTATTTTCATCATTTGCTCTGGTGGGAAGAAGTTATCGCGAAAATCAATATGAGGGTAAGTTATGTTGAGATTTTAAAATAACTCCCGATTTCATACGCATACATGATACATTTGTTCGATCAATACTAGAAAAACTAACAGCACGGTATATCTACTGTAAGTACTATGATTTTCCATTGTATATACTTATTTGGTTACAAGTCCAAGGCGACATAATCTGGCCCCTGTAATCAGTCATATTATCACAGGAGCCAGGATACTCATTAAAATGTATGTACTAAATTATGTCACTAAAGAATTTATTATTTACTAGTTTCTGCCCGCGACTCCGTCCGCATTGATTTTATACATATCCTGTGTGTTCCATAACTATCTGTGTGCCAAATTAAATCCAAATTCGTTCTGCCGTCTTCTGCGTGATTAAGGAACAAACATTTAAGCATATACTTTCACATCTATAATAGTAGGATTCATTACATTTTTTTTTCCACAGAAATACAACATGACTGGTGTGACTCTATTGAAAAAAGATAACTATTATCACCTTGAAGTTCCTGGACTTGCTGAGAAGCGGCCATCATTATTACGCGGTGAGTTTTAATTATTACTAGTGGTCGCCAATAGGTCGATATTCGACCTACTCTTTCATCGTTTGCTGGTTATGTTTGACATTCAGTAAGACTATAGACAAATAATATTAAAGACAAACATCAATTTGACGTGTATTGTGTCAAATACATGGTAGTTGTGTGTAATGTTTTTTTCATTGATTTAGTGTATGTATTATAAATAATTAAAAAAAAAAATTAGCATTCTGCACTCCTCTATATAAACTATAAGTGTGGGAAATTTCATACTCCTCCGTCCGCGCAATTTTCGTAAAAAGGTGTACAAAGTTTTTGCTTTACGTATTAATATATTGATTTATATTTGTAAACCTTCTACAATCCTTTCATAGTTGAGCTGATTTGTTACTACCCGTTCGGAAACTAGATAGATAAAAGGTACTTAAACCTTCGTTGTGAATCAATTTATCATATACGAGGAGGGATCAAAAAGTAGTGAGAATGAGACAATATAATAACTATTGATAACTTAATAATTTATTTTTCTACATAGTTTCCGAGTCTCTCTACACACAGAGTCCAGTGCTTTTCCAAGGCTTCAATCCCATTCACAAAAAAAGTTTTGTCTTGGTCCTGCAAAAAGCTCTCCACGGCATACATCACCTCGTTATCGTCTTCGTACCTGTTTCCCCTTAAGTATTTTTTCAATTTGGGGAACAGATAAAAATCGCTAGCCGCCAGATCTGGCGAATAAGGGGGGTATTCAACCAATTCGAAGCCAGCTTGCTGAATGGCAGCCATCGCAACTGCCGACCTGTGCGCGGGTGCGTTGTCGTGATGAAACAGACCGCCCCTTCGAAGTTTCCCTCTCCTTTTCTCTTTGATGGCATTCCTCAACTTGGAAATTAAAGCTGAATAATATTGGCTTGTAATAGTGGTTCCACGCTCCAGGTAATCAATCAAAAATATTCCTTCTGAGTCCCAAAATATTGAGGCCATAACCTTGCCAGCCGATGCCACGACACGAAACTTCTTCGGGGTCGGTGATGATGGCCATTTGCATTGCGAAGATTGCTGTTTTGTCTCGGGATCAAAATGATGGACCCATGTTTCCTCCATTGTTACGAAACGAGACAAAAAGTTTTCAGAATCTTCTTGATACTTGTCCAACAATATCTTCGAAATGTCAAGTCGATTTTGTTTCTGACTGTCGGTTAACATTTGCGGCACCCATTTTGCGGAGACTTTTCTCATATTCAAAGATTATTTCAATATGGATTGAATACTTCCATATGAAATGACCGTTTCTTGAATTAAGTATCGGGTGGTAACTCTTCGATCGCTCAATACAATTTTCTCGACTTTCGCAACATTTTCTTTGGTGACTGACGTCGATGGACGGCCACAACGGTGTTCGTCTTCCGTGCTCGTTATCTCTACTCGAAATTGAGAAGCCCACCTTGCGACAGTGGAATACGGCGGAGCAGACTCTCCTAATGTTGCCTCCAAATCGCAATGAATCTCTTGCGTCGTTAACTTTATTAAACAGAGGTATTTAATAACGGCTCGCACTTCGTTTTTCTCCATTTTCGAGAACTCGTTCCGACACGAAGCAAACAAATTACCACATTCAGAAAAAAATAAAATAGAATCGAAGTTTTTTTTTTTTAATTAATGTTACAAATATGTATCTGAGCTATGCCTGCCAGTATTTTTTTTTTACCAAGGAGCATGTCATTCTCACTACTTTTTGATCCCTCCTAGTATTGCTGCTTTGTACACACAATCTGACCACCGACTTTGGGATTCTGGTTTGGTCTTGCTCACTGTAATGTCTTTGCTCGCGGTGGCTGTCTGGCGCGGGTCACTCCCTTCCCTCCAATTTATCCAGTAGTCATACTCGTGTACGGGTGCTGCTTGTGGGGACTGCTCGATCTGGAATCTTTTAGACACTCTTCATAAATAACATTAGTCTCATATCTCGGTCTCACACTGGAGCTAGATTGTACAGTATTTAATTGTAACCTAAACATTGTATCCACACAATATGATTGCATAAAAAATAGCAAGGAAAAAAGAGAAAGATAATTAAATAAAAAAGACATGCCCGCTGAGTTTCTTCGCCGGATCTTCTCAGTGCCATATTCATATCCGGTAGTAAGTAGATTAGTAGTTAAATTAGATTTAAAAAAAATGTAAATTTACTATTTGTAAGCGCGCCCGCAGGGCTTCTACTAAATAAATTATTTGATTTTGGGTTTTTATTATTTAAAATTTCAGAAAGAATAAAAATGATCCAGAAGCCGCGTTTAGTCGTAATTGCACGCCGCGCGGTGAAGCCAAAAATTGAACAAACGCCCCACACTCACCACTTTCCACTCGCGTAATGTTGGCAGCCCGAAAAGATTACCACTTTTTGGGGTAAATGTTGATGACATTATAGTAGATGATTATAAAATCATTGTAACAGTAACGCGTATTTTAATGCATATTAAACTCAAGAAATAGATATACTTAAACTATTAAGGTTTGTAGTAATATAGGGAAAATATATTTTCATCATCTTAAATAAATATTAAAACCATAATGTGGTAGTTACCTATATTAATACCATTTAATACTAGAACTAATAACGTCCTCAGCAAATAAAAGTAGGGAAAAATATAATTGTTATACGAGCAACACTAACAAAATGAACGCGTGTTTTATGATGACAATTACAGACTGCAGAATTCATTCGATATTTAAATGATACGGCACCTGAATGCGCTAGTTAGGTATGAAATATGATCCCATCATGTTTGTCTTTTTGATCTCAACAGCATTTTTCAGGCAGAAACGACACAAGACGGCATCATTCCATTTAATTTGACATACGCAGAACACGTTATTCCGCACGACTACTGTTGTGCGAGTGAGTACTCGCGTGAACGTGTGAGAACCTGCTTCGCAGGTAGTAATTGTTGCTTCAATTTGATACGCGCCCGCGGTTTCTGGATTATTTTTATTCTAAGATTTATATGTAACTAATTTCCCGCGGCTTAGCACGCGTTTATTTTATAGTCTATAACAGTCCAACTATAGTTAAGCCGTTTAGAAGGGGAAGAATTACGAACACACGCACTCCGGAATTGTATATATAACATAAAGATGAACTAACATACTTTGTTTATTTTTGTTTTAGGCGATAGAGTTTATCTGCTTTCAAAAGAAAACAACAGTGTTACCTTCGAAGGTGTAATCAAGAACATTGAGGACAATTGCATTCATATCGGCGAACTAGAGGAGTCGTATGTTTTTTTTGTATTAAATATACTAAATACATCACTAAAAAAATCAACATCACGCCTATACTTCCCAAACGGGGTTGGCAGAGGTGTACTGTATACACTCGCATTTCGCTACGGGTGTTTGATCCCGATGTAATAGTGGGAGAGCCTATTGTTATCCTATCAGGTACACATCCAGGCTCTGAACTACATTTATAATTTTTCAATAGAAGAATTCCAACATCACTTGCTGACCTAGTATAACCTGACCCATGTCCTCGTGATCGCTAGCCATACCCTACGCCGCTCTACCAATAAGGCAACTTTCACTTATCAAATACCTTTTAAGTGCATAATAGAGCATTTTTTGTTTCATCATAATTCAGACTTAAAAAACAAACACCGCCTATCCAATATTCCCCAGAGGGGGTGGCAGAGGTGTACTGAGTACACCCACATTTCGCCGACGATGTTAGGTCGCATGTAATAGGGGGCAAGCCTATTGCCATATATCGGGCACAATTCCAGACTCCGGACTCATACTGGGAATTTTTCGTTAGAAAAACTACATTTGTCCGACCTAGGATTTGAACCCAGGACCTCGTGATCACAAAGCGATGCGCTTTGCCATCAGACCAACGAGGCAGTCAATTCAGACTTAACCATGAAAATGAATTATACTAATTATGTATTTTAATTTTATTTTTCTAGACATATCTAATAACAATTTGTTATTCCAGTTTTCACGGTAGACACAACCCGGAGGCGCCGTACGACGTGCGCTTTATAACTTCCCGTGTACCTTTCGAACGATGCCACGAGGCGGTCTCGCGGGTGTTCTCGTCTTCGCAGAATTGTCGAATCTTCCCTGAACCGCCGCGGCGTAAAGTACCTCATATAAAAATCTCCAAGTAAGTATTTATAAGGTAAAAAAAGATCTTTTTAACAACATAATATACACAACAAGAGTGTTTTGCTTAGTGAGGAGTTCTATGGCCTTCCGGCTCCGAACCCTAGTTACCACGTGGGTTTAAAGCACTCTTCAAGACAAGTCCGATAAGTCCAAACACAGCGGGTTAATATTGAGTAGTTGGATGGTTCCATTGGTCACTTTTTTAGCTTCATTATCAGACCCTGTTCAATCTTGTTGTATAGTACTCGTTATACCCAATCCAGCATGCCTAAACACGAGGGGGTTATATTGTACAATCCACTGTTATGGCCATCTTTCGACTTCATCATCAGACCAGCTCCATCCTACCATATTATTGCATTGTCACTAAATTTACATACATCTGCCAAATTTCAGCTCAATCAGATACCCGCAAGGGGTTGAAATGAGGATTACAAGATTTGAACTGGAAAGACAAGACGGTGCAAGTTAATTTAAAACTTGTAAACAAATAAAAGACACTTTCCATGTTCTATTGTTAAAAAAATACAGGAACGCCTGCACTCCCCAAGTGCAGGTGGTAGAGAGATTTCGATTGAATATCACACTGCGTTCGTTCTAGAATTCGACGAGGTCGACAGTAAAGTTTAGCTAAGCTGCCTACGCTCTAACCTCTAGAAATTTTTTAATTATATTTCAGGTTTTATAATGGACTCATAAAGAGTAACGAGGAACAAAAGGTTGCTGTGGAGCACATTGTCTCCGGGACATCTGGGAAGGCTCCTTACATTGTGTTCGGTCCGCCAGGAACTGGAAAAACTCTAACAATCGTCGAAGCAATTGTGCAGGTATGAAAATAATGGTTCAAATAAGATTTCTCCAGTACTTGACAGCCAAATTTATACTTGCTAATGTTGAAGAAAAACATTGCTAGGAAATCCTAATGTTGGGAAGAATTCCGTGGAAGAATCTAAACGACTTTTCGAATGAATTTTTTTTATAACAGTTAAGGTCACAACCCAAATAGAGAAATATGTACTAGTTTAATACGGAAATTGGACAGAGCTAGATAAGCTTTAATATTTGTACAATGCATAAAACGATTTCAACATAAAAACTTTACTAAAATTCCTTTATTTGGTGAGAAAGCATAGAAAAAAATATAGGCCTGCGTATGATATGCCCTGTATACCGAGACACAAGAGAAAAAGATGTGATATAATAAATAAAGGCATCAAAAAACAAAACATCTCGGAGAAAAATATATGTTGTGTACACCTTAATTACGAAGACTGCCGTCGGAGGTCGCAAAAAAAAGCAAATTTATTCATAAAATATAATTAAATTGTTACAATGATTATCTATTACTAAATTAAACTGATGCCCGGTCGATGTTGGACACAGGAATGCGGCGATTTCCGTTGCATTCGGCCAGGTTTCCTCCGTTGACGTCAATTGCAACATGATTCGCTGACTGTGCGCCTCGTGTACATCGATGTTGTTTTAGGTCACTGCAGCGTCGACGATTTTCATATGTTAGGCTAGTGTAGCATGATTTTTATAGATAAGGCTGGCGTAACACCTCCCCCCGTAGAACAGCGACTATTGAAGACGTTCGTCGTAAATTGAGCTGGGGGTTGATTAGGGTCAACCCTTCTGGCCATGGGGACTGCGTAGACAGCTTGCAGTTCAAGTTGGCCCTCTTCATTTGACTTGCTTGGTGATGTCGTCGCTTGTTTCAAGTAATGTCTTCGACAGTAAAGGGTAAGGATAACTGCGCCTGCACTTATTATAATGACGTAAGTTGGTATGGTAGTATGGTAAAGGCTGTTATTTACGTCATTGTTAGTTTCCAGCGGCGGCTGCATAGATAGTTTCGCGTTGATCTCGTGCAGATTCTTCAGGTCGACAGAGTTCAACTCGATTCCTGGTGCTGAAGATGGGATGATAGTAGTGTCGTTAGGCAGGTCCATTAACTTTAATGCTTGTCCCTTAACACGATCGTGGACGTGTTAGAGATCGTGAAGTGTGGTGTTTCTAGGTAGCACTGATGGGGTATTACAGCGAGATAGCTGCCCTGCAGGGTTTCATATTGGTGTTGCCCGCAGGAAAGTCGGACTTTTGTTGGCCCAGGGAAGCTGATTGTGTAGTGCCTCTCATCCAGTTCTTCATACGCCGGTTTGCTTAGTGTTACTGAGATCGGGTTACAGTTGGCGTTCTGTTGCTGCGTAGTTATGAGTTGCTGGATACAATCTTCCGATGTTCTGCTTTGCAGGCTCCATTTCTCTTCACATAAGTACCATTTACTGGTCTTCGGGCATTCAGCCTCTATGTACCTGAATTCGTTCTCATATAGTGCTAGGAACGGATAGGAGGGGGAAAGGATTTTATGATACCTATTCGGAACTATAGATATCTTATATAAATCGTAAATGAATGAAATGACGATGGGAATTTTATAGACTATCACTATCTTGTTACCTACATAATATGATCCTAATTTAATTATATCGAAATACTCCCTAATATCTAAATCTAACACTCTTTCTCTGCCATATAGTGTGCTCAACTTACTTATTATAGCGCGTATTGCATACAAATCTAACACTGAATGATGCATCGTGGAGGTCCTGATGAAAGCTAAAACATTCTGTAATTTTATTAATTCTTGCGATATTAAGTCAACATTGTCACTCAAAATCATAAGGACTTGAGCTAGGTGTGCGTATTTAACTAAGTCGTTATCCCTAGTACTTTCAGATTCTCTAATCTTATTCATTAAGTTTTCTATTTTATTCTGATTGTCTAGTATGCTATCTATGACGTGGGAATATTGGGTTGTCCAATTATTAGAAAGGCTAATATGACTATTGAATTCGGTAACTAATTTATTTTGAGTGTCCTGAAGGGACTGAAGGGCTTGGTTATAATGTATTGCATCGGTGTAATCCAGGTTTCCGGTTACACTTTTAATTACGGATCCTAGAACATCAATTAATCCCCTTTTAACACGATCAGACTCAAATGTCTCTAATTGGCTAAAGACACTTATAAGTTTACTTCTAAGGTATATTATATGTGGTTCAAATAAGGATTTAGTTTTATTATGCAGCTCAGGACTGATAATTTCTAATTGATTGTCCAGAGAGGTGATTTTATCTCTCAACTCCTGAAGATTAATATACTGGAGGAAAGAATGGTAATGGGATATGATCCTAGCAGGTCCTAATTTAAAGGGCAAAACACCGGGTCCTTCGTTGAGACTTTCAAGTCTTATCTCCTGAGCTACACATGTCGCCAGGAGGAGATGGAGGATCAGCGGTATTCTGTAACAATTTAGCGGATTTAGGGATTCTCTTTAATCTAGCTTTGGCAACTGGACCTCGTTTTTTCTTGGTATAAATATGAATGGGGAGGTCAGCCATAACGACGTCGTGAGTATAACGGGGTGCTAATTTTTGACGTGAGGCAAAAGGGTTTTTGATAAAAATCTGTTGCTCCGGCGAGTATTCGGCTTCGGGCTCACGATTTTTATTGCGGTTATCAGTAAGTTTTTCGCGAGAGGTACTACAGAGGTCATGTATGGCGTTGTAGGCTAAAGTCATCTTTTGTTTGTGGTTAACCGTATATTGCTGTAATAATTGAGCGGAAATATCTACATCAAAAGGATCGCGAGGGTCGAAGTGCCCTGTTACTATCTCAATAGGTTTACATTTCGTAAGACTATGTATACTACTGTTGTAAGCTAAAAGGGCATAGGGCATCAAATTAAATACTGACTCTGATTTTTCTCTGATCTTTAGAATACGGAGATGTTCTAGTATCGTTGAGTGAAATCTCTCAACTATACCATTTTCGTTAGGTGTATGAGGAGCTACGCGATGATGATGAATATTGTGAAGCCTTACGAATTCCGCGATAAGTTGATTAGTAAACTCGGTGCCATTATCGGTGACTATAGCGATAGGCATACCATGATGCGTGCAAAAATTGAGAAGTGCTTGTACTACACTAACTGCAGTCCCATCCCTGAGATAATAAGCTTGTGCGTATTTGGAAAATGAATCTACGATAGTAAGGTACTTTTCGCCTTGGATAGTCAGTAAATCTAAATGTACTAGTTCAAAAGGCCTAGTGGCCGGTGGAACAATTTTGAATTGCTGTTGTATTGGGTTGCGGTCATATTTGGCACGCCCACATACTGTGCATTCATTGATAAATTTCGTAATACTGTCTCTCATTTTAGGCCAGAAGTACTTGTGAGATAAGGCTAAAAATGTTTCGTTAATGCCCCTATGATTAGTTTTCCCTTCATGGTATTTGTTAATTATTTCTTGTTGCCTAAGGTATTCGCGTACGTTTTCGACTTCGCGTTTTGTTAGTGTAATGTTCATGGAGGAACTTTTAAATGTTCTTTGTACTATTGGTATAATGGTGTACATGGCTAAGTGTGGGTTAATTAGGAGACCAGTTTTAATTTTTGGATTAACATATTCCTTTATAGTCTTAATCACATCCTCCTCTAGATTGGATTCAGACAGTTGTACTGAAATTCGTGTGTGAGTTTCAAACGGCTTTGTTACCATGGGTCTACTTTTAATATCACCGACTACATTAAAAATTAATTGTTTAGTGAATTTATTTAGTGGATCGTCAGATAACGGGACTTCTAAGATAGGGTTTTCATTATCGGTATGCACAGTGGCAGTCCTTGAGTCATCGTCAGGTTCTGTCACCGTCATAGTCCTAGAATCATCTAAAGTGGGACCCTTTTCAGATGGGTTAACTATAATCGACATTAGTTCCTCGTTATTGAGTTCTATTCTTGAAAGCGCATCAGCATTCGTATTATGTTTACCCTGCTTATAGATTACTGTAAAGTCATATTCGCTGAGCTTTAGTCGCCATCTCGTAAGTCGTGAATTGGGTTCTTTAAGATTCATGACCCATTGTAATGGCTTGTGATCGGTGATGATTTTAAATTTACGGCCAAATAAGTATGGTCTGAAATACTTTGTTGCCCAAACTATTGCGTAAAGTTCTTTTTCAATTGTACTATAATTACACTCACTCGAGTTAAGGGTTGTAGAGGCGTAAGCAATCGGTCTGTCTGAGCCTACGGGGCCCTGAGATAATACAGCGCCAAGAGCTACATTTGACGCGTCTGTAGTGAGAATAAACTCTTTGGTGAAATCTGGGTATTGTAAAATAGGGTCATTTGTTAAAAGAGTTTTACAGTGTTCAAAACAGTCAATATATTTTCGATCCAGAGTAATTTTAGAACCCTTTTTAAGGCACTGGGTTAGTGGTTTAGTCACACGTGCTAGATCCGGTATGAATTTCCGATAATACCCAATTAGTCCGAGAAAACGTCTGATTTCTTTAGGCGTTTTCGGTAGAGGGTAGTTCTGGATAGCTTGGATTTTATTAGGGTTTGGTTTAACACCCTCGTTACAAATGACGTGTCCCAGAAACTCAGTTTCCAATTTCAAAAATTCAGATTTATCCATCTGGATTTTGAAATTGGATTCTCGTAGTCTCTCGAATACCTTTTTTAGGTTTAAAATGTGTTCCTGAAGGGATGTGCTGAAAACCACTATATCATCAAGGTACACAAGACATACTTTGTGCTGTAAATCTTTTAGAACATTATCCATCACACGTTGGAAAGTTGATGGAGAATTTTTCAAACCCATAGGCATTCTTAAAAATTCATAATGCCCATTTTCAACATTAAAGGCAGTCTTGTGTATGTCCTCAGGGTCCATTTCCACCTGATAAAATCCACTTGCCAAATCCAGGGTTGAAAAATATTGGCACCTACCTAATTTGTCAAGTACGTCTGTGATGTTAGGAATAGGGTACTTATCATCAATGGTTTTCTCGTTTACTTTCCGAAAATCCACGACAAGTCGCCATTTTGTTTTACCCGAAGCGTCTGCCTTTTTGGGTACAATCCAAATTGGAGAGCTCCATGCAGAATCCGAAGGTCTGATGATATTCTGGTCAAGCATTTTATTAATTTGATCTCTGACCTCTTGTCGATGGACGTAAGGATATCTATAAGTTTTCGTGTGTACTGGGATTTCATCTGTCGTTCTTATTTTATGTTTCATCTTGTTGGTGAACGTTAAAGGTTCCCCTTCGAGATAAAACACATCAGCGTACTCCGCGCAAATTCGTTCTAAGTTTATACGTTCCTCTGGATTTAAATGTTCAGTACGAAGACGGGAAATAACTTCCTTAACACGGTCAGACAAAATTTCAGTATACTCACATTCCACATTAAATAATTCGGCTTCTATTGGTCTATCCATAGAAAAGATCACGTCGTTACATGAAGGATTAGTTATCTCTACCCAACCGCGGTTGTTAGTGACGTTTGTTAAACAGTCTGAAATAATACAATTAGAAATAGTCTGGTTATGGACTAGTACATCTCCGTCTTGCGTGTTTACTGGTAGCCGAATTAATCTAGATGAGTTGGCCGCAATAATTTCCTCATAGAGGTTAACATTGCGTGAGTCGTACATCTGAATATACCTATTCAGATGTACTTTCGCGTTCCGGGTCACTAATAATTTGTTCCTGAGGTCTATATTAGAACCCCAACTATCTAACAGATCTAGTCCTAGTAAGCCGTCAAAGTAGTTGTGAAATTTGTACACGAACAATGTAATATTACCCTGTTCACGAAATTCCGTGAAGCAAGGTAGCGTAATTGAGTAGTCATTCTTGCTGGTGGCGTGCACATTGGTTACCTGAAACGGCTCATAATTAAGTGGGATGTAATTAAAATATTTTTTGACTGCTTCAGGGCTAATAAAAGACTGGTTAGCCCCTGTATCAATTAGGAGTTTTAACGGTGGGTTAGTTATTTGGATATAACCCAATTGCCTTTGTATGTGGAAATTAAGTTCTATTTTGGTTTGTTGGATTTTGACTCCTCCTGAAAATTTTCATTTGAAATGTTAGTGGCCCCTTGGTCTACCTCTTCTACGACTACAGGCTCAGAGTAGGAACCTTGTTCTGGATAATACGAATAATCAGGGTACTCAAACGGATAATAATTTTGTTCGAACTCCGGATAATAATCATTATAATCGTACTGGTAATAATTATTATAATCGTAATCAAATTCGTTAACATTTACGTCGCGCGTTTTGAAATAACTGGTTGGGGGTGGATTTCCAGACCTGCGCCAGTCATGACCCTGTAGGGTAGGTGGTAACTGTCTTGGATTAAAATGACTAACACCGCTCATTGGGCGGGGCTGATTGCCGTAATTAAATGACTGCTGTTGCTGAGTCTGGGGCTGATTAGGCATTCTAAACACATTGCTGTGTGAATTATAGTTTTGAGGAGGAGCGCGCATCATCTGTTGGGTTCGAGTAGGGCCACGTGGTTGTTGAAGTTGAGATGAAAAATTAGGCCTCCAACCTCGAGGAGGTTGAAACTGCATCGGTGGCTGCCGAGATGGACCTGGCATACTAAAACCAGGCTGCCTCATTGGAGCGCCGAATGCGAATGGTTTAGGTACAAAATTGTTAAGGGGTAAATTAGGATTCTGTTGAGAGGGTGGTTGCTGCCAATCCTTTTTGTTGGAGCCACCTTCATTGCGCTGCTGCATATATAAAGTATTGAGTTCGTCCTGCACAAACTCTAGAGCGCTTTCCATGGATGCAGGTCGCATACAGCGTATCCTACATCCTAAAGGATCTTTAAGTCCTCTTAAGTAAGCTTTAAGTGTCAATTTCTTATATAAGTCGCGCTTTGCCGTTATAGTAGTTTCTACGGTTTCGTGCAAGGATACATAGGTCATGATCGTGCTAAACTGGTTTTGACACCGCTCATAGAATTTTTGCGGCGTACTGGACCCTTGAATTAACAGGGCGAGATCATTATATAAGGTAGCTTCATCGCGATGGTCAGCGAAATTATTGATCAATGAGCTTCTAATGCCTTGCCAAGTTCCAGGAATGCCGTTAGCATTGATTAATCTAGCTGCCGGCCCCGTTACTTTGTTTAAAATTCCGTTTATGAGAGCCAAATTTTCTAATTCATTTCCTGCTTCAGTGCTGAAGTGAGATATAATTATTCGGTCACATAAAGTTATGAACCGCGTGAGGACGTGCGGATTGCCGTCAAACTCGGGCAAAATCCTTAGCGATTTATAGATAGCGTCCATGTCAGATCGAGCCATATTTTCTTCTAAGTTTCTGTGCTCGTCAATTACACTAAGCCTATTGCTACAAGACCTATTACTATTTCCTAGCCTAATTTGCCGTGATTCTCTCGGATGAAAAATCTTGACACGCTAATTTTACCCTTATAGTAAAAATTACTAATGGAAAAGAACACGGTATATAAAAAAAATAGAACACACAAGGAAAAAAGGAGAGAAAAGAGAAAAAAAAATTAATGGTAAAGAATATAGGATAAGGAAAGAAAGCACTAAGAAAGATTCAGAGCACTCACAGCATTTCTTTTGCCGAATCGATGTCTGGATTCCCTCGTTCCGCAGCTCTCGTAGATTCAGGATCCTCGTAACGTGGCTGGATAGCCGCCCGGGTGACACGCGAACGCGTATATCGATATAAGATAACTAATGCTCGCGAACCGGCCCGCGAGGATCCTACCGACTGCGCCAATTACGAAGACTGCCGTCGGAGGTCGCAAAAAAAAGCAAATTTATTCATAAAATATAATTAAATTGTTACAATGATTATCTATTACTAAATTAAACTGATGCCCGGTCGATGTTGGACACAGGAATGCGGCGATTTCCGTTGCATTCGGCCAGGTTTCCTCCGTTGACGTCAATTGCAACATGATTCGCTGACTGTGCGCCAGGTGTACATCGATGTTGTTTTAGGTCACTGCAGCGTCGACGATTTTCATATGTTAGGCTAGTGTAGCATGATTTTTATAGATTAGGCTGGCGTAACACCTTCTTATCCCTTTAGAGAGAAATCTCTATTATGAAAGTCTTTATTTTATGAGTTAATTTCTGTTGGTCTAGTGGCACAGCGCATCGCTTTGTGATCACGAGGTCATGGGTTCAAATCCTAGGTCGTACAAGTGTAGTTTTTCTAACAAAAACTTCCCAGCACGAGTCCGGAGTCTGGAATTGTGCCCGGTATATGGCAATAGGCTCGCCCCCTATTACATGGGACCTAACATCGTCGGCGAAACGTGGATGTACTCAGTACACCTCTGCCACCCCCGCTTGGGGAATATAGGCGTGATGGTGTAGTATATGACCCTAAATATTTGTGCATATGCATATTGATACACAAAAAAGGAATAAACATAAGGCAATAGATCAAAAAACCTACGTAGGAATAACATTTAAACCTAATCAACAGAACGGCAACAGAACAACACAAGAGGGAAGAAATAAAATCTATAAAATCGGCCACCACAAATCTATACAAATATACAAAAATTTGGAAAAAAAACCCAGAAACAAGGACAAATAACACAGTCTTAACAACGATAAAAACAGGAAAGTGGAAGATTGGCGAAATATTAAACTTTTTTGAGGATAGTAAACCAATCAAACCCTACTTATTCAAGTCTAAACATACTTATAAAATCAAGAAACGAGGACGCCACAAGCAACGTCGACATAATTGTCTGCAGCGCTTGTCTGTTAAGACACATCCACAAAAAGAAAATAAAAATAGACATAACAGATACGAATTTAAATCATAATACGAGTACATTTAAGCCTAAACTGGCAAATCACACAAAATGGAAGATACAAATAATAATAAGAACATATAACACCAAAAAAGAAAACCGGAAAAAGCATGCCGATGAATCCAAACGATTGTCAAACAACCAAATCACAACATCAAAACTAAAACCAAAAATAAAGAATGACAAACAGATAGAAAAAAAAGATAAAATTCATATACATAACAAACAGAATACATGGTAAAATTAAACTTACAATAAAGATTAGACCAAAAAATGGATACCCATCTTGGCGGACCGCAAAAAGGAAAAATATTGAAATAGACGTCACAACGAAGCGAAGAGGTACTACCCATGTAGATTTCAGCAGAAGATCATACTTAGATAAGCAAAGTTTACAACTAAGAAAGTCACTGAAAAACCACGAACAGGGTGATTTGAGGAGCGACAAGGAGGAAAAAAGACCAACTTTTGGCGTAGACCGAGGAAACAGGGAAATAGCCGAATACTCGGCGACCGTACTCTTCCCGCGGGAAAATAGATGCATAGATAATGATATCCATAACTCTATTAAAGAAACCAGGCATGACGAAGAGCAGGTTGCCGATTAAAATTGAAACCATCTTCTCAACGCCCGAAATAAAAACCTCAATCTGATTGAACCTAAAGGCACCAGGAACAAATTGATTAAAACTCGATTGATTAAACAGAAACTACAAATATAGCAATAAAGACTAGAATCAAATAAACCTGGAAATCGAAAATATAACTAACGCAAAACGTCTTATCACCCTAAAAGGAAACCTCAGTCGCAAACATAAAACAATAGAATTAAAAACCATGTAACATAACCAACAAAATTATAAATAATACGAACACTCCAATAAAATAATCAAAAATTAAAAATAGAAAACCAAATAAGTTACGAACCTACAAAATGGCTCCGAAGAATATCGGAGGGCCTCACCTGTAACTCATTAAATAAATAAATATAAATATATATATATATATATATATATATATATATATATATATATATATATATATATATGCAATGCAAAAAACGAATTCAACATAAAAACTTGACAAAATTGCTCGATTTGGTGAGAAAGCACAGGAGAAAAGATAGGCCTGCATATGATATGCCCCCGTAAACCGAGAGACAAGAACAAAATATCTCAGAGAAAAGGATATACTGTGTATACCTTCTTATCCCTCAGAAAGAAATCTCTGTTATGAAAGCTTTTATTTCATGAGTTTATTTTTTGTTAACAACTGCCTCGTTGGTCTAGTGGCAAAGCGCATCGCTTTGTGAGCACGAGGTCCTGGGTTCAAATCCTAGGTCGGACAAATGTAGTATTTCTAACGTAAAATTCCCAGTATGAGTCCAGAGCCTGGAATTGTGTCCGGTATATGCCAACAGGCCCGCCCCCTATTACATGGGATCTAACATCGTCGGCGAAAAGTAGGTGTACTCAGTACACCTCTGCCACCCCCGCTTGGGGAATATAGACGTGACGGTGTTTATTTTATTTTTATTTGTGTGTTTTGTCAATAGTTGGTGGCTCGTAATTCGAGGAACCGGATTCTCGTGTGCACAGACTCCAACATGGCCGCCGACCACATAGCTATGATGTTGCTCAAGTACAACCAGGTTTTGAACATAAACAAGTTCCTATTGCGAGCCAACTCACAAACTCGAGAATGGTCAGTTACATTCGTTTTAACTTCTATCTAGATATCATTATCAGATGATAATTATTTAACTATGTGATAATGATATATGGTAGATTCCATGCGGCATTCCTTTGTTTTAATTTTAATCAGTATAAGAATATTTGTACCGCTATTTATGCGGAACAAGTATCTAGATAGATGTGTAGTATAGAGTTACAAACTGCGTTACCCCAGTCTTTTTCACGGCAAAGAAAGGTTACAAAAGATCAGTGACGTATTTACCAGCAGGCTGAGTTGGCTGGAGCCTAGGGCGGTAAATTTGGTTCAATTTTTTTTGTCTTACAGAAATTTAAAAAAAACATTATACACACGTGTAAGTAGTTTTAAGGCAAACCTTATCCAATCTTATAAGTAGTACATGATTGAGGTTTTCATAGGCCAAAAATATACCCAAAGACTATTTCTTGTGTACAATTCCCTAAATAATAAATAATAATAATATCAGCCTATACTGCCCACTGCTGGGCAAAGGCCTTCTCTCACAAATCGAGGTGAGAGAGATTAGGTCATACTCCACCACGCGGACCCAGTGCGGATTGGTGGAGGCAGGTTTGTGGCCACCTGCTGTTGGAACTTATGAAGCCGCCTTTAAGGCTTCCAACTCGGCTTAACGACTACCACATTAAGTGGTAACCGGGACCAACGGCTTAACGTGCCTTCCGAAGCACGGAGACGCTCGAATATGAAAATGCCACAAACGGTCACCCATCTCAGGCCGACCGAGTCGAACGCTGCTTAACCTTGGTGATCGGTAAGAACACCGCGGTCGCACAGCGCTACGAGCGCCTCCCCATTCCCATTCCCTAAATCGTGAGTTGTAAGAATAATCTAAGACCTGACACAACGATCCCTTAGTTCACAATCATACTAATAACGGAAAAAACTGATGTAATGATGATGATAGAGCACAAATCATAATATTGCAATTTCATTGACAAAGAAAATTTAATTAATATGATTGTGAACTAGGGTATTGAATTGCAGAGGTTAGTAGGGGCGGCAAAAATTAATTAGCCTACTGGCGGCAAATGTGTAAACCCCCAAATGGCTTCTTGAAAGTGTTGTGCTTAATTATTTATTATGTGCGTATTTGTGTGTATGTGAATTTTCATGTTTGTGAACGCACCCACGACATAGGAATTAATCCTAGTGTGGGGGTACGTTTTCTAAAACAAAAAAATAAACAAAAATTAAACGCACTCATAGTCATAAATAATCATAGAGTTGGGAGCCGCCGCGTTCTAGAGGATACCTAGGTTGAGCAACGTTCTGCTCGATCAGTCTGAGAGGGGTGACATTCTGATTTGAGTGCTCCAGGCGACACCCTAAGTCCTTGATTTATAGGCCAAGAAACTTAAACAGCAGGTGACTACAGACCTGTCTACTAGGTCACCGTTCCAATTCTCATTGGGTCCGTGTGGTGAAATTTGATCTCTCTCATGTTGATTTGGGAGAAAAGGTCTAAGAAAGGTAGAAGAAAAGTTTAGGCTCAAGGCCTTAGCCAAGGTTATCTCTATCAACTTACACTGTTCTATTGTTGGCAGTAGGATAGTATATATATGCAGCTTTATTATAATTATACACATCGTCACGCCTATATTCCCTAAGCGGGGCTGGCAGAGGTGTACTGAGTACAGTCACTTTTCGCCGACGATGTTAGGTCCCATGTAATAGGGGGCGAGCCTATTGCCATACACCGGGCACAATTCCAGACTCCGGAATTATACTGGGAAGTTTTCGTTAGAAAAACTACATATGTCCAACCTAGTATCTGAACCCTGGAGCTCATGATCAGAAAGCGATGCGCTTTGCCACTAGGCCAACGAGTTGGTCATTATAATTATATTAAATTAAATAATGTTTTTAGGACCGTGATGCCCCCGGAGTTGGCGGTCGTGTCCAACGGCACTAGCTTCGAGACATTCTTCTCTCTGGACAACACCCAGGTGGCCATGTACAGAATCGTCGTGACCACTTTGTTGCACGCCGCAAAATATGGATCGTAAGTACACAAAAAAAGATTAATAATTTCGCTTTATCGCTTATTTAATGCAAATACTGAGAAAGTGCTGTGTTTAAGATATGAGATTACTTAAAGGTAATTTGTAGAGTGTCCTTAAGAGTGGAGACCACGGTCTGGCAAACGTAATGCAGGACGCCCTCAGGCTATGTGGAGCGATGACCTTCGTAGGGCGGCTGGCAAAAACTGGATGCGAGTAGCTGAGGAGCGTACCCAGTGGCGTGCACCTGGAGAGGCCTATGTCCAGCAGTGGGCTGCTATAGGCTGATGATGATGAATTTGTACACATGGCAAGTGTCTCACTGTTTAGAATTGTTCATTTGTATCTTAGATATATCTTCTTTAGAACATTTGAATCAGCCAAAGTCGAGCACAGTCTGCCCACCGACCGCCGTCGCATCGCGTATTCATTCGTTCTGTCAGATAGCAAATTTAGTGAATGTAAGATCGAGATTCAGTTTCAGATTGGAATGAACTATGAAGCATTTTGTTTGTTCTGTACGATTACAGCCTCCGTATACTGATTGGTGAATGTAAGAACGAGATTCCTATACAACTAAGCAATTTTTTCTATACAACTCTTTCGAACTTTGTTGTTCTCGTTCATGTTTCATATCCCTGTAACATATTAATAAAGATCGATACATGCCTAGTAATTTGTATTAGCTGTTACCGGCGGCATTGCACGTGTTTGTTTTGTAATTTGGCTAATGTAATAGAAATGTCAAAAGAAAAATGCCTATAGTACTGAGGAACAATGTAGCATTCTGTCGGTGAAAGAATTTTCAGAATCAGATCGGTAGTTCCAGAGGTACCTCCTACTAACTTGCATACTCACATACAACTTTACCTCATTGTGATTATACAATAAAATTGATACAGACTTTCTGTGATTGCATAGCCCTGTATAGCCCTAGCTTATGGCTGATTCACATGTATGTATTCAGTTCATGTAAACATTGAATTTAGTAACAAGTAGTAGTTATTAGTCACTTAAAGTTAAGTTAAAATTTTAGTTAAGAACTTAATAGTGTAAATCAGCCTTAGTGCCTGGAATAAAAATGTATCTCTTTGTTCTGTGGCTTAGTCCGATCGGACAATATTACTGCCGCCTACTATACATTTCGTAAACGTTGGACCTATAACTGCAAGCACCGCTCAGTGTTTCTGTACAGTTTGTACATTTGTTATATGTTCGTTATGTAGTTAGTTAGTTGGTTGAGGTGCGAAGAAAAACGATCACTATAGTTTCCAGTTAGGTTTACTAGTTAAAAGTACAAGTTAAAACAAATAGCAATTCCTTTCTCTATATGTGTTCACGTCAGTGGTTGTTATCGCACTCTATCTTATAGTTCCCGTATCCATTATTTTATACATAAAACATATGACGCGCGCCAATGAAGGCAGCAAGTATGAGCGGTGTGAGACCGTACAGTTTCTCGTTATGTTTGAGAAATTCCCTCATATCACCTTGTTTATTCCACGAAATTAAAAATATTACCAATCTAATTTTTTATGCTAGGTCAATTTTTATGCTTGCTTCTTCTATTTTTTACTACTACTACTTTTTCTGTCCCCATAAATATTATTTTCCCCAAAATCCCAATAATAACTGAGCAACAAGCGAGTATAACGTAAACGCGTGACTGACATATTTTGCTGTTCGTAAATAAAGAAGAAACTGCCTTCGCACAGATCGCGTAGTCAGAGGTACCATCGAATGCAAATGAGCCACGTGTTCATCGACGAGGCTGCGCAGGCGTCGGAACCGGCGGCGTTGGTGCCGGTGTGCGGGCTGCTGGCGCCGTCCGGGCAGCTCGTGCTGGCCGGTGACCCGCAGCAGCTAGGGCCCGTCTGCATTTCCAAAACCGCCGCCAAACTGGGCTTAGGTAAGTCCTACCACCATATCATATTAGCCTATCCTGTTCCACTGCTGCGCAAACGCTTACACACAAATCGAGGTGGAACAGTTGAGGTTATGCCGTACCGCCTATTGTTGAATCTTGTTAAGCCACCTTTAAGGCTTCCAACTTGTTTAACGACAGGTGATAACCGGGACCAACGGCTTAGCGTGTCTTCCGAAGCACGGAGACGCTAGAATATGGAAATGTCAAAAACGGTCACCCATCTAAGACTGACCGAGTCGAACGCTGCTTAAAGTTTCGCTACATAGCTGACACAGCACGAAGGGAGCGCGATTTGGAGAGTTGTAATGTACCAAAATGTACGGGAGATGCCACACAGTGCAGCAACGCTCGGTGGGAAGGCAAACGAAGCATGGGGAGACGCCAATACGCGTGCGAGCGGGTCGTAAGTTTTGTGACGGCCGCCCGGACGGCGCGCCTTCGCTTGCGCAGTGTGACGTATGTGCCTCGCTGCCGAGCGTAGCCGAGAGTCGCGCTCCGTCGGGTATTTGACCTAACGTTTTAACTAAGTGATCGATAAGAACACCGCGGTCCTACAGCACTACAAACCCCTTCATAGGACAGTTAATATTATTATGTAAACAGTTTATTATCTTAGCACAAGTGATCTGAACAAGAATCACGCACTCCGACCTCCACGCGGCTACTCGGCTGATCTCGGAGGACTACGCGCTGAACACTTCCGAGAAACTGCGTAGAGCGTGCGTCTCGGAAGTGTTCAGCGCTCAACTGTTTATTAATATGTTTACTATGGCCATAGGGACTCAATAGCTAGAAAAAAATATTTGCATGCACTAAACACAATCTATGAGAATAAACTAACACAAATTTTGTTTATTTCTAGATAATAAAGTAAACAAATTAATTGTGTATAAAAAAGATCGAGGAAATATTAACTTGTGCAACTCGGATTTAAACAAATTTTCTTCCCACAGGAATTTCTCTAATGGAACGCTTGTTGATATCATACGGAAACCTGTACGAGAACAACCCTGATTTCATGACTCTACTCGTTAAAAATTTCCGTTCCGATCCGGAAATATTGAGAATACCGAATGACTTGTTTTATAAAAATCAGTTACAGGTGAGATTTAGTTAATATTTAATATATTTCATTTGTATCCTAATCAATAAATCATCCAATCTATTTTCAGGCCTTGATACTTTTTATTGGTTTACTTTACTAATGTTCAAATGTTATTAACTGATATAATCACTTCTCAAAACTTCTGCTTCCCAATAACAAAACCCAAATCTACACAAAAACCTACCAATGCCGACCATTGTTACACTACCTTGCATTTCCCATTTTTATTTGCATTGTGTGTATCTTTGGGGGAACAATAAAGTGTTGTCAATCTATTTGTGTCTTCCACAAATTTCATTAGACGTCGCAGGTTTGACACAGAGGAAAATCTTTGCAGGCGCTCGCTCCGCTCGATGCTCTAAGTAAAGTAAGCATTCTTGGACTAGAAGGAGGCGACCACGCAGTAGTGTTCCACGCCGTGCATTCCCGAGAGCAGAGGATGGGGAAATCTCCCAGGTAACCAAAGTTGGTTGAAACCAAGCACGATGAATTATAAGTGACTAAATTGGATGTGCCTTAATAGTTTTATGGGAAACTATTTTGGTTTATTTATAACTTTAACTCATACAAGCTCTATATAACGCACTAACGTCGTAAAGATAAATCTTATATCATTATTATATCACGACGGACGATTTAGCGCAGTGGTTGAGAGCTTAAGCCGCTCCGCCCACTGTGTCTAATTGTCGCGGGTTCGATTCCCGCACGGGTCACATCTTTGTGTGATCCACAATTATTTGTTCCGGTCTAGGTATTTGTGTATGTGAATTTTCATGTTTGTAAACGCACCCACGACACAGGAATAAATCGTAGTGTGGGGCTACGTTGAAAAAAATAACTATCGGCTGGTTTCACGGATAGATTTTCCTACTTCTTTGCCAACATATTTTGTATGAAAAATCTGTCAATATCCTACTGAGTAAGTAAATGTATTCTTGAGTTGAATTTTGAAACCGGCCATATACCGTACGTGCGCTTGCGCATTTCTCTTACACAAACATCCAAACGCTTACTTATAGGATTTCATAGTTGACAAAAAAATGGTCCGTATGAGGATCGGAACTGCGATATTTCAATCTAAATCCGGCCTAAATTAAGGCTTAATTCAAGAAGTAATTATTTCGTAAGGATCTTTCATCATCATCATCATCAGTCCTATAAGAATCTTTAGGCCCGCGGCCAAATCCCAACTAACGCTGTCATCGAATGATATGTTACATTATGACAGTTGCAGAGTTGCCGTTTGCTTTACTTAAGTTCTTTTTTAATTAGTATGCATGTGGAACCGAGGCGCTCGTAGCGCTGTGCGACCGTGGTGTTCTTATCGATCACCAAGGTTAAGCAGCGTTCGACGCGGTCGGCCTGAGATGGGTGACCGTTTGTAGCATTTTCATAGTCGAGCGTCTCCGTGCTTTGGAAGTCACGCTTAGCCGTTGGTCCCGGATACCACTGAATTTAGTAGTCGTTAAGCCGAGTTGGAAGCCTTAAAGGCGGCTAGATAAGTTCCAACAGCGGGTGGCCACAAACCTGCCTCCACCAATCCGCACTGGGTCCGCGTGGTAGAGTATAATCTCCTAATCTCTCTTAACTCGATTTGTGAGAGAAGGCCTTTGCCCAGCAGTGGGTAGTATAGGCCGATATTATTTTTATATATGTGGACCCACCTGTTGAAATATTTCCCTAGAAGTAGCAAAATTTGTACTAAACGTTAACCGAATTACATACGAAAGCCCCCTGTTAGTATCGTTCATGGGCCAAAAGATCCTTATCGCAATGTACCTTATGTTTATTCGATGAAATACAGTCCCCATTGGCTTGCCTTGCTATATTTATTAATATATAATGCTACAACACAAAATAACTTTTGTATTGTATTTACCAGCTATTACAATGAAAAAGAATTGGATATGCTGAAACGTTACATCACGAGATTGATAGGCGTACACAATGTTTTGCCTGAAGAAATCGGAGTTATCGCGCCTTATATCAGACAGGTATTTTATTCAAATACTTTCATTTTCATACATTTTTCCAATAAACTGTTATGTTTTTAATTATTGTGCAATTCTGTCTGACCCTCACTTTTATAAGTGTGGCTCAACCAAGGTTCAGAATAACGGTAAAAAGGCGGCAAAGTTACTAGCTTATAAACGAACTCTCGTTATTTTGAAAAATTACGATACCTTAATATATGTTACATGTTATAAATATGTTCCGTTATTTACGTCGAATGAACGATATTTAACGATTCATCATCATCTCAGCCCATACTGGTCCACTGCTGAACATAGGCTTCCCCAATTTAACGATCACGAGTTAATATCTGATAATCGTTATTGGTTGGTCTTCTTTTTACAAGATTTTATTTAACTTGCTATTCTCAATTATGTCTCTGCCTGTCTGTCTGTCTGTCTGTAGTCTGTCTGTCTGTCTGTAGTCTGTCTGTCGTCTGTCTGTCTGCCTGTCTGTCTTTCCGGTTCAAATCTTGTGATTCATTTGTCAAGGACTTGCGGGTATCCCATTAAGCTGTAATTTAGAATATGTATGTAAAGTCGACGACAATGCAATAATATGGTAACCATAATAATTTATATTGCAAGTGCAGGTAGGTAACAAATAGGACTTGCATATTATAAAATAAAACTCCACATTGCCACAACGCGTGCAAAATTTGGCAGTCTTACTAAATATTTGTTTTGTTTGACATTACAATATTGGGCATTCCATCACCTTTCTCATTCGATCTTGTTAACTATAAAAGATTCCCACAATATTCTAAGAATAACAATTATAATAGTAGATAAATAAAGTTAATAATAATTTTGGTCAAAAACAGTAAAAATGACAATGATAGTGAGATTGTCAAAATATGTGATCGTAATGACTGTTTAATTGAAAATGTCATAATTAAATTAAAATGTCAATTTTAAAATTTAAATGTCAATATTCATTCATAATTCATTTTGTAGGTGTATAATTGTTAGGATCCTTTCTTTCTAAATATTCTTTTACACTAAAGAATGCAATTTCAATCAAAAAGTCCTTTAAATCTCCGCTTAAATATTTCCAGTGTGTATCTATTTCAACAATACAGTTTGGTAGTTTATATGACTCATACAATATACACTTCTATTTTTTTTTAAAGTTCTGCTAGTTACTACTATTAACTTATGCATTTGTCTCCTGTTCCTCAATTTGTCATACATCGCAATATTAGTTTTAACAAATACTGCTATCTCATATATGTATATGCAAGGCACAGTTAAAATTTTCAACTTTTTAAAGTGGGCCTTGCAAGTGTCGGTGGGTTTAAAATTACATATTGCACGTATACATTTCTTCTGGGCTTTAATTGCTAATTCCCACTCGACAGAAATACCCCAGAAAATTATGGCGTATTTTTACGTAGACGATACATATGCATGGTAAGCTGTCATAACAGTGGCAATGCTAACAACTTTAGAGTGTGTGCATACTGATTCTACTTGTGCTTTCCAGTTTAGGTTGCAATCGACATGAAGTCCCAAAAACTTTAACCACTTCTACTTTCGTAATTTTTGTCAAAAAGTAGAGAATTTCTATTGGTGCTGTGTGTTTGAAATAGGGCTATTTCGAAGAATCATAACGTCAGTTTAATTAAGACTTGTTAACAAATTGTTGGCTTCTAACCAGTTTACTAAAGGTATTCTTGAGGTATTAATGTCATTTTCTAGTGACGCGTAGTCCTTATTAGAAAATATAGCTGTACTGACAGCTGCAAATAGTACAATAGGACATGATACTGCTATTGGTAGGTCATTAATATAAAAAAAAACAACAGAGGGCCTAAAACGCTACCCTGAGGTACACCGAATTTGGTTTTCATGTAATCGGACATGATTGCTCTTTCTAATTTCTTGGTAGGGCAAAATTGTCTTATTGTAGTTTTTTGTTTCCTGTCACTAAGGTATACCTAACCATATAGATAGTTTCTCTATCAGTTAGGTAACATGTAGCTGGTCTGATGATGGAGTAAGAAAGTGGCCATAGGAACATGTGATCTCGACAACGTAACCCCCTCGTGTTTAGGCTTGTTAGATTTGTATTGATGAGTACTTCATAACCAGATAGTGTTCAGGGTCTGTTGATAAAGCCGAAAGGTGGCCAATGGAACCACCCGACTACTCAATATAACCCCACCGTGCTTGGGTTCGTTGGATTCGTCTTGACGAGTACTTTAGACCTGTATGGTGTTCAACGTCTGATGATAGAGCCGGAAGGAAACCATAGGAATTCCTCAACTAAGCAAGATATTTTCGTTATGTGTTTGCTATAAAAGCTTCTTCTTCAAATTATGGCTTCACACTAATTTTAAGTGTATTTTGCTTTTTTCCTGTGAGATATATAATCGTGTTTGTTTAAATTAATTCGACTCCCCGATGAACTTGACGACAACGATGATAATGAAATTAATGAAGTACCCCACCCTAGATAGTAAAGCGGTGGATACTTTACATACCAATTGCGATGGCCGTTTTGAGGGAAGTTGAAAAGGCATATTTTATCACTTTGTTACAATTACCTTCACTCATGCACATATAAGAACATATAATGGTTAATATTCCACCAACATTACACATTATTAGTCGTAATAGCACAAGTTTTGGAATTTAAAACAAATTGACAACATCACTCTTCGACTTCCCGCCGAATATTAAAAGAGTTTTGGAGGCGCCGGGTAACTATAAAAGCTTGTTTTTTAATTAAAATTATTTTTTATTTACTCCGTTGTCTATGTAGTTATCTCGCGCTATCGCCACTGTTCTATGGTGTGCATAACTAGGTAGGATCAATAATGTTAGCAATTTGCAACTTGTGTAATTTCGCACCTGCAACACTTGTTTCTATATCACTCTGAGGTAGACTGGCAGAAAATGCCTCAGGCATAAAGTCCGCCTATGTACATAAAAGTGCATTAAGTATAAGTAAATAAATAACGTTAATGTTGCACAAACAAAATTTCATTCTCTTGCCCGATACCGTTATTTCAAAGTATCAGAAAAAAATGTTATTGCCTCGAAACCGTAACTATAATAACGTTCAAGTATCGTTAATATAGTGCCATCGGTAACGTTTCCCAACCCTGGGCGCACCACTTGTATGCGTACCGTGACAAATGTAAGGCCGATACTTATTGTGCTCTGCGCACGAGCTCACATATACAAGGTCTATCATATCATAAATAACGCAAGACCTCAGCCACCCCGATTAGATAATTGCTTTACAAATTCCATACGAAAACCAATTTTCCAAATTTAAACACTTTTATACCCCAATACCGCGTGGTTCCCGGCTTAACCGCGTGGTTCCCGGCTAACCGCGTGGTTCCCGGCTTAGAATAGGACCAACCCATCTCATCCCATCGGGTGTCGTACAAGGCGACTAAGGGAAAACTAGGGAATGGGCAGCAGCGTTCCCTTAACACTTCTACAACCAAAAACTGCGCTCGCCAACCCGCCTGCCAAGCGTGGCGAGTATGGCAAACACCCCCAACCAATATGGAAGAAAGCAAGAAAACCAGGCCCCTAGTCCCCGGCGGTCCTGTTCGTCCTGGCCATGGTAACGACAGGACAAGGGGTGCTAAGAATCTCCGGCAGAGATTCGGCTACCACCAAAACCGAAAATTGGCCCTGGTGACATACAACGCACGCACATTGAGGACAGATGAGAAGCTAGTTGAGCTGGAAGAAGAGTTAAATAAGTTGCGGTGGAGTATTGTTGGTTTATCGGAGGTCCGAAGAGAGGGCGACGACACGATAACCTTAAAATCCGGCAACTTATTTTACTACCGGGAGGGCGAACAGCAGTCCCAAGGTGGTGTCGGATTTATCGTCCACAAGTCACTCATAAACAACGTTGTGTCCATCACTAGTGTGTCGAGCAGGGTAGCGTACCTGATACTCAGAATATCTAAAAGATATTCGCTGAAGGTCATACAGGTCTACGCACCGACCTCGGCATACTCAGATGATGAGGTCGAAGTTATGTATGAGGACATTAGTAGAGCCATACATACTTCCAAAGCACACTTTACAGTAGTTATGGGTGACTTCAATGCGCGACTGGGCAAACGGAGCGATGATGAGTTGAGAGTGGGGCAATTTGGATATGGGCAGCGCAACCCCAGGGGTCAGAGGCTGGCCGAATTTCTGGAGAAGGAGGGACTCTTTATGATGAACTCTTTCTTCCAGAAGCCGTCTCATAGGAAATGGACCTGGATGAGCCCTGATGGTTTCACAAAAAATGAGATAGACTTCATCATGAGCACCAAGCGACAAATATTTAATGATGTCTCCGTGATTCACAGGGTAAAAACCGGCAGTGATCACCGAATGGTCAGAGGCACATTAAATATTAATGTCAAAATGGAAAGATCGCGTCTAATGAAGTCTACGCTCCGACCTTCTAATACACATATCCAAAACCCCGAGAACTTTCAACTCGAATTGTCAAACCGCTTCGAATTGCTAGACAGCAGCGCATCAGTGGACGAAATCAACAATAGGTTTGTAGACACTGTCCATGCGGTCGGGTCTAAGCATTTTAAGCCCCACCGTAAAAATAGGCCTCAAAAGCTATCTGACTACACCCGAAATCTTATGGCTGAGCGACGTACCATGACACTCCAAACCTCCGATGATGCTAAGTCCTATAGGCAGCTCAATGGACAGATATTGAAGTCCTTGCGACACGATTTACGGTCCTTCAATACAAGACGTATTGAGGAGACCATAGAGCAGAACAAGGGCTCCAAAGTGTTCGCAAGAGACGCGTCTATTGGGCAAAGCCAGTTGACGAAGCTGAAGACGGAGGACGGAAACGTAACGTCGAATAGGTCAGAGGTGCTCAGCGAGATAGAGAGGTTCTATGGGCAGTTGTATACCTCAGTAGCTGAACCTGTTGTTGACTTGGTAAAAGACCCAAGAGCCAAGCTAACCCGACACTACACTGAAGATATCCCGGACATCAGCCTGTACGAGATTAGGATGGCTCTCAAACAACTTAAAAACAACAAAGCGCCGGGTGAAGACGGAATTACCGCAGAGCTTCTGAAAGCGGGCGGATCGCCGGTACTTAAAGTCCTTCAGAGGCTGTTTAATTCCGTCTTGCTCGAAGGAAAAACGCCGGGAGCATGGGACAGGGGTGTGGTGGTACTCTTTTTCAAGAAAGGTGATAAGACTTTATTAAAGAACTATAGGCCCATCACACTGCTGAGCCATGTTTACAAGTTGTTTTCGAGAGTCATCACGAATCGTCTCGAACGCAGGCTTGATGATTTCCAGCCTCCCGAACAAGCCGGTTTCCGGAAAGGCTTTAGTACCATAGACCACATACATACGCTGCGGCAGATTATACAGAAGACCGAGGAGTATAATCGGCCACTATGCTTGGCGTTTGTGGACTATGAGAAAGCCTTCGATTCGATCGAGACTTGGGCGGTTCTTAGATCTCTCCAGCGATGCCGCATTGACTATCGGTACATCGAAGTGTTGAAGTGCTTGTATAATAACGCCACCATGTCAGTCCGAGTACAAGGGCAGTGCACGAAGGCGATCTCCATAAAAAGAGGAGTAAGACAGGGAGACGTCATTTCTCCGAAACTGTTTACGACCACCATAGAGGACGCCTTCAAGCTCTTGGAATGGCGAGGACTTGGCATCAACATCAATGGCGAATACATCACTCACCTTCGATTTGCCGACGACATTGTGGTCATGGCGGAGTCGCTGGAAGATCTAGGACGAATGCTCGGCGACCTCAACAGAGTATCTCAACAAGTGGGTCTTAAAATGAACATGGACAAAACGAAAATAATGTGTAACGTCCATGTCGTACCCACCGCACTCACCGTTGGGAACTCTACTCTTGAAGTTGTCGACGAATACATTTACCTGGGACAGGTAGTCCGGTTAGGTAGGTCCAACTTTGAGAGAGAGGTCAATCGACGAATCCAACTCGGCTGGACAGCGTTCGGGAAACTGCGCAACATCTTCTCATCCAAAATACCTCAGTGCCTAAAGACTAAAGTTTTTAGTCAATGTGTGTTACCAGTGATGATATATGGATCAGAGACGTGGTCTCTTACTATAGGTCTCATAAAAAAGCTCAGAGTTGCTCAGCGAGCTATGAAGAGAGCTATGCTCGGCGTTTCTCTACGTGATCGAATCAGGAATGAGGAGATTCGTAGAAGAACCAAGGTCACCGACATAGCCCTTAAGATTAGCAAGCTGAAGTGGCAATGGGCGGGCCACATAGCGCGAAGATCGGACGGGCGTTGGGGCAAAAAGATTCTAGAGTGGAGACCACGTATTGGCAAGCGCAGCGTGGGAAGACCACCTGCCAGATGGACCGACGATCTTGTGAAAATCGCAGGAAGTGACCGGTTACGCTGGAAAGCGATTGGGGAGGCCTATGTTCAGCAGTGGACAAGTATAGGCTGAGATGATGATGATGATGATGATAATTCTTAGTTTAAAGTGATCTTCACAGCAATATAAACAAGTTGATGGAGATATCATGTCTCTTTTTCTGATTTTACACCACTTTCTCCTTACGCCCGCACCTATCGGGTGCATTTCTTATTATATTTATTACACCTAGGCAGAACACAGTGTTGTTCCATTGTATAATAGTCGCAAAATACAAAATAAAAATAAATAACTTCTACAGTTGTTCACTAGTTAATTGTTATTTATAGAATTTGACGTCACGCCAAGCGCGCCTAAATGGCGGGCGTTTAAAGTGCTCTTATCTGTTTGATAACTTCAACATTTTTTATTGCCCTTTACATTTTGTTTTAACGCTTAATTTTTTTTTGCAATTATATATTGATGTAATCTATCGTATAAAAATATAAAAAAACATGCACGCATATTCCCTATTATCAACGAAACTTTTACTTGTGTGTGCAAATTGAGAAATACGTTTTAGAAATGCATTTGAAATTTCCGTATTGCTTTCAATCAAGTATAAATTTAGTTTATTATAGCGCACTAAGGGCGTAACATCATTTTGTCATATTTAAAAAATATTTGTATTAGAAATAATTGGAATCAATTCAGTTATCGATTTAGAACAAACTACATTTAGGTCTTGCGTTTATTATGTTACACCTTGTATAATATCGAATCATTATCGTTGTTCATTACTATCACTGCTTACATTTTGAATAAAATTTTTTAGAATAACAAAGCTATCACTTCGCATATGACAAACATAACATACATTGACTTATCTTTAACTTCAAATCCAGGTATACAAAGTGAAAGGATGGCTTCTAGATCAGAATTATCAGAAAATTGAAGTGGGCACCGTTGAAGCTTTCCAAGGTAAAGAGAAACGCGTCATCCTCGTGTCCACTGTGAGGGCGAACTGCAGACTTTTAGAGTATGACGCCAAATACGGCCTTGGCTTTTTGGTTGATGATAAGGTAAGTTGAGCACCAGGGTGATATAATTCATAGGATTCAAAGCCGTTGTTTTGGGTTTGGCTGCCCGCCGTTTGGGTGTTGGTCTAGTGGCAAATAATGCGCGTAGCATCACCAGGTCCCGGGTGCGATTCTTAGGTCGTACAAAATGTAGCTTTTCTATGGAACAATTTCCAATATCAGTCCAGAGTATGGCATTGTGTCCGGTATAAAGGGAATAGGCTCGCCCCCTATTACATGGGAGCTAACATCGTCGGCGAAATGTGAGTGTACACAACACAGTGACGATCTGTTTTTTATTTTATGTTTTGGGTATGACGAATTAATGAAAACGCGCCTGTGATACAGCGCAGCGTAGGTCGTAATGGCTCTATACACAGCACACTTATATAAATAAATATATGGTGTCTCGACAAACTTAGTATGTTAAATTATTCAAATGTTTAAATTTCTTCGAAGTTTTTTTTTTAATTTAACCGGAAATTTCGTATTAAAAACTAACTGCGGTGCGCTTGGGCAAGTCTATACCGGTCTTAAAAATATTACTTTATCTCTTTTTTTTTAAAGAACGTAGCCCCACACTAGGGTTTATTCCCGTGGGTGCGTTTACAAACATGAAAATTCACATACACAAATACCCAGATCGAAACAAATAATTGTGGGTCACACAAAGACTTGCCCCGTGCGGGAATCGAACCCGCGACTATTAGATACAGTGGGCGGAGCGGCTTAAGCTCTTAACCACTGCGCTTAATCGTCCGTCCAACGTCCGTCCGTCTTTAACGTTGTATCCTAGAAATAATTGCGTGGACATTTGATTTTTTTAACATTTTCTATTACAGAGATACAACGTAGCGCTGACACGGGCGAAAGCAAAGATTATCATAATCGGCAACCCAGCCTGTTTAGTCAGAGATGAGAAATGGCGGTTATATATGGGCCTTTGTGAAGAATACAATACTTATCACGGAAAAGATAACCAACAGTTAGAACGCACGACCGACCTTCTGGTGGATATAGCTAGGACCAGACTCGAGAAATGCCGCATCGCGAATGTACTTAAGGAATTAAAGGAAAATCAAGAGAACGGTGGGAATCATAATGGGCGGTTATAATTTTGATATGAGAGTTAATCTGGTTGGAATGTCACTGTTGGTTAAATGGTTTTTGAGCGAAAATTGGCGATAAAATCCATATAGTATTTTTCATGTAAGATGGGACAGTTCTAAGAAAATTCTACTTTATTCAGTGGCAATAAGAGGCATGGCCCGTTTCTATAATGAACTATGGTTATGCTTTAACACCATTGAATTAAAGATAAATTTCCTTTGACACTAAGTAGGTATAGTCACAGTATCTTAAGTGAAAAATATTATAGTCCGTAATCGGCAAGTATCTTATACTGTTAATAAAAAAAACTTTGAATTACTTAACTGATTTGGGTAAATTCCATGCCTGTATGGAGTTCTCTATGGCCCTAAATCATACAAATATCATACGGATATTTATATACCCAAAATCGTGGTTTAATTAATATAAATTTATTTTTACTTTACTAAATTAGTGGTTAGAAACCGCTAAAATAATTATTATCGATGACTTAACATAGAAATTATCTATGTTATGAAGAAATTTATATGCTAATGTGATATAAGACAGGGCGTGCGTGAAACCTGAATCAGGTTATAGTACTTCTCTTGAAGTGTCTAAATCTTGAAGTGTATCCATTACTCGAGATTGACCGTCATCTTTTTTCTACTTTATCTTGAGCCACATGGAACAGCTCTAATATGCTACAGCCTTCTTTCAACGCGTTTTTGCTTATCTTTTCAGTAAAAACTATTTTTACTATAGTTACTGTAATTAGA
Source organism: Phalera bucephala (assembly GCA_905147815.2). NCBI lineage: Eukaryota > Metazoa > Arthropoda > Insecta > Lepidoptera > Notodontidae > Phalera > Phalera bucephala. The sequence goes on from LR990626.1 coordinate 10,163,340, forward strand.
AAAAAACAGTTTCACACATTTTGATTTAAATGATGAACGATTTGTATGAAACTTTTTTTCTTTTTGGTGAGTGTTTTCTTAGTAATAATTAATCGTATTGATGGGTACTATACTGTTTCAGGTTTTGCGTACCCTTCCTTCACACCCTGTATGTAAAGTAAATAAGGTAACTAAGTGGATAATGTCTTGTTTGTTTGTTTACATTTAAATTGACTGAATTTGAAAACTTGACATGGATACGAAAATTAAGCCATACGAGTATATTGATATAACTATTTAGATATTCGTGGTTATTATTCATTTAGTAGTCCTTCCATATCAATGGAAAGAACGTGACACTGTTGAACCGTTGTTCTTAACACGTTTATTAATACATTTGTATTTCGTACATTAATTTTACTTTTAACAATTTTGACATGGTACATATACTTTTACCGATTATGTCATATTTATAAAAATAGCATTATTTTTCTGTATCTTTAGTTTAAGATGTAGTTATATTACATAGTCTTAACATTTTACTTAGTCTTCGCGACTTCGGGGGTGCGGGACCTGCCGAAAGACGGCTTGATGTGAGAATTGCACACATAGTTCGGTTAACATTTTCTCGGTGAAGTTGTAAAGCCTCTTCGCTCAAAAGCGTAGAGCCTTACATAAACTACTTGTCTAGAACATCGTGCGCGCGGAAACGGCATAAAAGGACATTGACGAAAATTGCCCCAGAACCAAGAAACATTTGACCCATGCCATCATTATTTATCTATTTTATTAAAATAATGGCGAATATCCGTATCTAACGGACAATTTGCAATCTAAAACGAATATTTCAAAGTATTGTAAGTACTTATATCAAAGTTGTCGACATCTTTACTGAATGTCAACACACATACTATAATCATCATCATCATCATCATCATCTCAGCCTATACTTGTCCACTGCTGAACATAGGCCTCCCCAATCGCTTTCCAGCGTAACCGGTCCGATACTACACTAAGGTTACTGAATTATAACCTCAAAATCTAATACTTTTTGTGCAATATTGCGATTCCCCTGCTTGTCCGTTTAATAATAAATGCCTGAGAGAGAATTTATGGGTGATTTGAAATCATACAAGATTTTTTCATTAGTGTTGGTTCTTCATGTATGGGCGCAGAGCGATGTCCTTCACCACTATGGTAGATAAATTCGCCCTTACGTCAGTGTTAGTTGAACAGCTATACATTAATAAGCTCGTCGCTAATTATAGGTCAAGCTGATAAAAACGTGTTAAAAACACAAAATGGTTTACGCTATTAAGTTGTGTCACTATGTTGCAGACAAGTCTTAGGCCCGTATTACAGAACGTAAATCATTCGTGAATCTAGTTTAAAAAAAAGCATTCATAGCCTAGTGGTTAGACCGTTGGACTTCAAGGTCTCGGGTTCAAACCCAGGCACGCACCTCTGTCTTTTCGAAAACATGTGCGTATTAAAAATTAATTATCACTTGCTTTAACGGTGAAGGAAAACATCGTGAGGAAACCTGCATGCCTAAGAGTTTCTCGAAGGTGTGTGAAGTTCGCCAACCCGCACTAGGCCAGCGTGGTGGACTATGGCCTATAAACCCTCTCAGTTTGAGAGGAGGCCCGTGCTCAACAGTGGGACAGTTTCTTAACAGGGCTAATATTATTATTATTGAATCTAGTTTTAAAAATAGATTTTTGTACTAACATTTTTGTTTCAAAACTCTTTTAACGACTGATTTTCGTTTCGTAATACGGACCTTAGTCTAAACGTAGACCACTCACACACGCACAAAAATGTTCGGTCAGCAAACATGAAGACTGAGTTAAGTGTAAAGAAATATAGATAATTGTGCCTTATTATTCTTTTACTTTTTTAGTTAGTGTTATGTGAATAAGTATAATCTGTCGTTAATTTGTAAGTATAAGTGTAAGTATATTTCGTCGTAAATTAATTACCAAAACATGTCTAAAGACTTACTAGACATCTACTAAGCAATCACGAAGGAGAGAATACATTTTTTCCTTTACAGATTTACACTGTAAAGCTCTTTGGGCCACTTACACAATTTAAAATACACACGTACGAACGTAACACAAGCTATCTCTGTTTTTTCATATATACATGTGAGTGATAGCATGTGATCTAGCATAAAGATAGGTCAGGTTATTTAGTACATATTTAAATTTTCACTTGTAAGCTGGCCTTAGCTTTGCCCGACTAATTTCTTTATTATTTGCTTTATAAAGGTAGCTAACAAATAACCACACAAGAACTTGACAAGTGCCTTTTTGTTTCCCAAAAGGAAAATCTTCGAAAATTTTCCAGTCTTGTACTGAAGAGGGTATGTGGGTTTTGCCATGTTAAAAAGCTCCCGTAATGGTCTTCCTCGGTACGGTAGAGGGGCTGCGGAGTCTCCAAATGGAACGCGCTGGTGCCTCTTGTGTTTTGCTCGAGTTCGTTTTGAAGGGAATTATCATTCCCTTGCAGTGCTCATAGCAATGCGAAGCCGCACCTTGCAATCCCCTTTAAGGCCCTTTTTTGGTATGACCAAACGCTGTACATTATAACATCATGCAATGATTAGTGCATTGTGTAACGGTATTCTGTCTGCCACTGCACTGGTGCATTTTTTTTTTAATTTTAAAAAACCGCGCCTGTCCCTATGTATTATTCTTTGTTGTGGCTGCGTTTACAAAATTACATACACTCACATCCAGACCGATTCAAATAGTCGTGGGTAACAAAGATTTGTCTCGTGCGGGGACCGAACCCGCGACTGGACTAAGGCGTCCGTCGATAATATTCGATAATTACACGAAATTATCGTCGTTAATTGGGAATAAGAGCTTTAGATCGTTTAGTCAATTGGACACCGTGGCCCACACCCCAGCCGCCTGTTGTTCCTGTCTAATTCATACTTGACGACAGTTATATGGACCTTCTCAGAAACTTACAAACGGTATCTCTGAGTTATATTGTTGGAGTGTTTATAAGTTCTTGAGTTCGAAAAATGTATCTTGAGATCGTTTGATGCCTACAATGAGATTTGAAACGACGTCTTTAGAAATGGAATTGATTATTAGATGTAGTTCTTATCTGTGGTTCTTATAATGTAAGATGACATTTTTGAATTTTATTTAGATGATGACAATTGTGTATTTTATAAGGATGATGTTACTATGTTCTCGGGGCCAAAAATATTATTATACAATTATTCTTTATCGCATTTCTTCGTCACTTTCGTGTGTTTTGTTTTTCTTTTGTTAACTGTTCTATTGTTGTATTCTGTACATGACTTTTCCTTCATATATTATTTAATTAAATATTATTTCTTATATCCGAGAATCTTACTTTCTAATTAGGACTTTCAAAATTATGCTGTAAAGAATATACTAGTAATTGATTCTTCTCTTAAATCAGCTTATCTGTGATATTCTGACTTGAAAGTTATTCTGTAAATCTGTTTTGTCTCGCTGTAGAGCAAAGGCCTCTCTCACATTGAGGTGAGAAAGATTTACTGTATAGCTTTTTTACTACCTTTGTGCCTATTTACTCGTCTATGAGAAACAACGGCTGTGCTATAGTGCGATAGAGAGCAACTTGTGATAATCTTTCCTAATGTTATACAAAATAAATTTTAATAAATTGCATTTTTATCTAATCGTGCTTTATTAATGTTTTTTTTTTTTCCTTTAAGTAACGAGACCGGGAACAGATGCCTAGGATACATATGCCTTATTTAATCTAAAAACCTAGTCTATCAAATAAATTTGTCGATAAATGGTTTTTACAATTTTAAAATATGACAAGAACACTAATTTTACAAGAGAAATAAATAAAATATGTTGAAAATTAAGAAATCCCTTGGAATCAATCCCCTTATAATCCCCCAGAATGATTAGTTATTGACTTTTACTATATTCACTGTCACCACATTGTCTATGATAGTGAGTATAAGTGCATAGAAGTCATCGATCTAATTGGATCGATGATAGAATTCTAAAGGTCATAAAAATCCCCCAATGACGTCATTTTAATTATGATTACAAGGATACTCTAACGCAGGGCTCTCCAAAGCATGGCCCGCATCTTGTATTTCTGCGGCCCGCGACGTATTTTTATTTACCGCATGTACGAAAATAATATTTAGTAGAACATTTTTGTATATAAAAAGTAAGGTATTTAATTTGTTTCTGCGGCCTTCTAATCTATTTCGAAATTTATATTGGCCCGGCATTGGATCTGGTTTGGACAGACCTGCTCTAATGAGATGCTTAGCGATCACCACGCGCATAAGCAGCGTTCGGCTCGGTCAGTCTGAGAAGGGAGACCGTTTGTGGCATTTTAAAATTTGGACGGCATGGTAAACCGTTGGTCCCGGTTACCACTTATAAGTGATAGTCGTTAAGTCATAAGACTTATTGGCGGCTTGATAAGTTTCAACAGCAGGTGGCCACAAACTTGCCTTCACCAATCCGGAGTTAATTGTTTTTTACATAGGAGATTAAAAAAAAAAACGTTATTTCATGAATGCTTTTATTTGAGGTATATAATGTAAAAAAAAATACGTTAGCTATCTATCTATCATGGAATATAATAAATAACCATTGGATTATGGTTTTGTTTGTCTGACTCACTGCTAGTCTGTTACGGCCATTCTCTTTAGAAACTGTTAGACATACGAAGTCCGTAGTTTGGCACAGCGGTGGATAACAAAGACACTTTTTTATTATTTTGAAGAGGAAAATTGGGCAACTAGATTTATTTTGGATCGTGTGGTGTATCATTTAAAAGAAATAATGAGCTCAAAAGTATTTTTTATTATTTCTTTAATGTCACGGTTAAAACGCTGCGACTCAAAGTGTAAGCAAAAAGCACTCCTCTCGTAACTTCTAGGTTTCTTAAGCTAATATTTCGATATTACCAAACTAACTAGGTATAGACTTGTATATTACAGGATTACAGGAAAACAGCGGTCGTTGACGCAGTTTTTCCGTAATCTATGAGCCTATACCTACCTGACCTGGTAAAATCGAAGTCTTAACTGCAGAATCCTAGAAGATGCAGGGGACGCTTTTTTCTCACACTGAAAGTGACAACTTTTAAACCGATCCATTCAAAAAGCTGAGCTGTTTATGAAAGATAGTCCTTTCAAACGAAACGATTACACACACCCACAAACGACCCAAAAAGATAAATTAGGTGCCTAACCCACAAAGTCCTTTTTAGATGAAAAAAAAACTATCGGAATACGTGTACATTATATTGAGTCAAAAGTATGCTAAATTCAAGTTTGTATGGCTTACACTTTTAGTAAAAAACGACTGTTACAGAGAGACGGATCCACAAGTGATCTTATTATATAGAGTTCCGTCTTTCCTTTCGAGGTAGGTACGTAACTTAAAAAACAAAATATAGGTACTTGAGATCATTAAAGTAATACATTTATTTATAAATTATTAAATATAAATGACTAGAAATTGAGATCATAAAAAGTAAAAGAGGTAGAAGACTACAAGTAGGTTATGGAATGGAATGCTGGTCATAAGGGATAGCCAATTTAATTTCTGATGGGTGTGAAGGAGTCGGGCAATCCTTTGCCGTCGCTTCGTCGCCATGTATAGGGGTATCGGTTAAGTTTTCTCTGCATGTTGGTTTCCACGGTGAAGCCGAGGCCGGTGCAGACTCCCAGAGCCTTGTTGCAGTAGAAGCCGGGGGCGCATTTCTTGCCGTAGTTGTCGAACTCTCTCTTGTCGGTGCAAACTTCTCCAGGGCCCTATGCAGTTAGTAAGTACATTAAATCTAGCTGTTACACAATAATACAGTGATGTAAGTGTATCTGACAATGAGAATAAAAGCTGACTACTGGCAGGTTTTTTGTTATAATTGAGGACAATTCTGTACTTTAGCGAAAGTTACGAATATGTAAATAATCATATTTTGAGAAGACTTTAATTTTAAACATTTTATTGTGATTGCTAAATTTCATACATCACTATGTCACAAGACAAGAGTTTTATGAAGCTACAGAATCCTTCCCTTTTCTAAGGTTGTTCGAAAACTGTGCCTAAATAAATAATTAAAGTCATTTAATTTTATCAACGCTCGTAGAGCTGTGCGACCCGGGTATTCTTACCGATTACCAAGATTAAGCATCTTTCGACTCGGTTGGCCTGAGATGGGTGATTGTTTGTGTCACTTTCATATTTGAGCGTCTCCGTGCTTTGGAAGGTACGTTTAGCCGTTGATCCGACCCCTTATGCGATGCTTATAGTGCGACTTGATAAGTTCCAACAGCAGGTCACAAATCTGCCTCCACCAATCGGCACTGTATGTATGATCTAATCTCTATCACCTAGATTTGTGAAAGAAGGCCTTTGCCCAGGAAAGGGACAGTAACAGTAACAACGATCCAAACAAGAGATATCTACTTATATACAAAATTATAACATCAAACTAACTTTGATTTTTGAACCAACTAGATGCTCTAAGTATACGGAACACCTCGTTAAAGCTCGGGCATTAGTATAAATTGTTTTAGCCTCACGGTGATAATGCCCTAATTTAAACAGGTAGTTTCATCTTCATTATTGGCTAACAGACGTCCACTACAGGACGAAGGTCTCCCCCTAAGATCGCTACGACGACCCGTTTCAGTCATCGGTCCACATTCTGGGGTGCCTGCCCACTCCACGTCTTCCAGTAGGTAAGTAGTTCATCCTACTAATATTACTAGTGGTCGCCCATAGGTCGATATTCGACCTACTCTTTCATCGTTTGCTGGTTATGTTTGACATTCAGTAAGACTATAGACAAATAATATTAAAGATAAACATCAATTTGAAGTGTATTGTGTCAAATACGTGGTAATATGTGTAATGTTTTTTTTATTGATTTAATGTATTTTTTATGCATAATTTAAAATAAATTTATTAGCATTCCCCACTCCTTCTATATATAAACTATAAGTGTGGGAAATTTCATACTCCTCCGTCCGCGCGATTTTCGTAAAAAGGGGTACAAGGTTTTTGCTTCACGTATTAATATCATGATAAATGGAAAAGTTTGTATGTTTAGATGTTTGGATGTTTGTAACTTAATCAAGCAAAAACGGCGAACGGATTTTGACGAAATTTGGCACACTATCTATCTATATAATCACGCCAGATCTCTTGCGGGGTAGGTAGAGAGTTCAGAGTTCTAACAGGTTCTTGCCTTATATACCTCTCTGGCTTCCTCCACTCCCATAGTTCGTATCATACACGCAAGCCGGTTACGGATACTCTTGACTTGTCCTCATCGAATCCTGTCTAAAATTAACGCGAACGAAATCGCGGGCAGACACTAGTAATGAATAAATGATGAACGTTATACGAACACTGTAGCAGTCGAGGCGGTGTCCGCAAACTTCGTTGGTGTAAGTGCCGAGTTTGCAGTATTTGTAGGTCTTGTTGCCTTTCACGATGGTACACATCTCGTTGTTAGACATCCAGCTTTCCGAGTTCTCGCATACAGGGCACTCGACGATTTCACCACTGTAATTTTGAATTAGTGTCTGTAGATTCTCCAAGAATGTTTAATATAAGACGAAGGTACCCACTATGAGAATGGAGCAAATGACGTCTATAGACTAAAAGAATCCTGTCTTAGAGAATAGAGTTAAAACAATTCTATCTTATATGATACAATAAACAGTATTTTAGGGAAATAGATATGCTTTCTAGGTATACTGCCTCCTTAATCTAGTGGCAAAGCGCATCGCTTTGTGATCATGAGGTCCTGGGTTCAAATCCTAGGTCAGGCAAACGTAGTCATTCTAACGAAAAACTTTCCAGTATGAGTCCGAAGTCTGGAATTGTGCATGGTATATGGCAATAGGCTCGCCCCCTAGACATGGGACCTAACATCGTCGGCGAATAGTGGGGGGTAATCGGTACACTTCTGTCACCCCCACTTGGGGAATATAGGCGTGACGGTGTTTATTTATTTTATTTATTTAGATATGCTCTAAAACTGCATCTACGATATAAGCTTGTTAGGATTATGTGCGTTATGTTTTTTCATATTTTTCCCTTGGAAATGGACTCAAGATATCAAATCAGATAGAAAAGGCTTAGATGAATAGTCTAAGGGAAAAGGATTGTTTCCAATTGGTTATCAGCTTCGAGAATTTCAGCATGGGTCACCAGTAGTATGAACGGTCGGTGAAGCGTGGCCTTAATTAAACCTATAATAAAACGTTTGAGGCATGGTATGTCCTAAATCTTTATAATAATATTAGCCCTGTTAAACACTGTCCCACCGTTGGGCACGGGCCTCCTCTCAAACTGAGAGGGTTAAGGTCATAGTCCACCACGCTGGCCAAGTGCGGGTTGGCGAACTTCACACACCTTCGAGAAACTCTTAGGCATGCAGGTTTCCTCACGATGTTTTCCTTCACCGTTGAAGCAAATGATAGTTAACTTTTTAATACACACATGCTTTCGAAAAGACAGATGTGCGTGCCTGGATTTGAACCCGAAACCCCTGACTTTGCCAACGGTATAACCACTAGGCTATCACTGCATACTATATCTTCTATCTTCCTAAAGCTTAAACAAACTTATAAATAGTTCATAATACCCTTCATCATCAGGTAAGGGCTCCTCCCTCACGATAAAGTTCCTGGTGTCATAGGAAGGTCTGTAGTGCGCGAGGCAAGTGCTACAGGCGAAGAGCAAAAGACACAACAACGGATGCATGGCGGGAGTTCTGGAAACATAAGAAATTACTTATTTAGAATTCCATTGGTGTGCCAACCTTCTGAATACTTGATTGATATTGTTATATAGTTATGATTTATTTTTTTATTTCAATTATGATCTTTCTTTTTTTCGATGTAACGTAACAGATAAAATGATTGTTACGATATTCCGTGGCGTAATTACAGTGAACCTATATGTAGGAATATAATAATAATATTAATGAAATTGTGCAGTTTTTGTCCATCAAACCTCATTTATATAGCCCTTGTTTTCTTTCCATATTTTACAATAGTCCTTGCACATGCCGGGGTCAGTTCGCTGGTTATGTTTCTTCATTTTCAGCAAGTGATCTCAGCAGGTGACTTACATAACATTAACTTCTCGCAAAGGGCCTCTACGTGTTGGACCCATGTCCTCATGCAAGCCTTTCAAAGGTCCGGGTAAAGCCCGTGAATTTCAGCGAGATATTAATGATAATAAAATATACCGGGACCAACGGCTTAAACGTGCCTTCCGAAGCACGGAGACGCTCGAATATGAAAATGCCACAAATAGTCACCCATCTCAGGCCGACCGAGTCCAACACTGCTTAACCTCAGTGATCGGTAAGAACACCGCGGTCTCACAGCGCTACGAGCGCCTCTAAAATACTAATATTATCCCGAGACGAGACAGTCCTTCGTAAAACGCTAGAAAGTTATAACATTTATGTATCAAGGAAGTATATAATTGCTTTATTATGAACTTTGTATGAAGTTGACAACTTTAGTCAATTAATATTGTTACTTTTTACAAAATTTACTGATTCATTTTCACTTTTCAGAGTATGTGTTCCAATATTATAGTGTTTATACATGGTTTATATCAAAAGAGTTTAAAGTGGAAATGAAGCTTGCTAAATAATGCCTTAAATTTAAATAGCTGTCGGTCAATGTTGTATCAATGTAGTTGCCAATTGATAGCAATGCTAGCACCTAGTATATGATAAGAGAATGTATTATGAGCTGCTGCATGGCGCTGTAAATACGTAGGTTTGTTTGTAACTTTGTAAGTTATTCAGATATATATATTATACGTAGCATGATTAGTAACTTTTTTATGGTTTTAGAATAAAAGTCTTTGTTGTAATATAAATGTGAAACATTTCATATGTTTCACAAATTATATACAACATGAACAATTATATAAAAACCAGCAAATAATTATTAACAAAAAACGGGTGTAAAAAGGAATATACATATATATATTCACACCGTCACGCCTATATTCCCCAAGCGGGGGTGGCAGAGGTGTACTAGTACACCCACGTTTCGCCGACGATGTTAAGTCCCATGTAATAGGGGGCGAGCCTATTGCCATATACCGGGCACAATTCCAGACTCCGGACTCTTACTGGGAAGTTTTCGTTAGAAAAACTACACTTGTCCGACCTAGGATTTGAACCCAGGACCTCGTGATCACAAAGCGTCGCGCTTTGACGCACATATTTACATATATTTACGTAATATATATGAGATAATTCCCAACAAGATTATTGCGAGATGTTTGGAATAGTTTCAGTTGCATGCATTATTAATTAAAATCGCAAAGCAACTGAAAAAGTACAACTAAATTGAGCAAGTAGTCTATTACTCTGAAGGCTCACCTCGTGTTCCTTACGAATCACGGAGATAGGCATAGTTTTAGTAAACGTCGAAAGTTACGTCGTTACGTTAACTCTTGTACTTATTCGCACTCTATCGCGACCCGAACAGCCGTTGTTCGTCTTCGTAGTACTCGCCGAAAAATTCGTGCTCGTATACTTAGTTTGATTCGGTGAATCGAGTGAAAGCTCGCAGTGAAGAACAAGTATATTATTATAATCTTTGGAGGAGAAGCACCTTCATAGATACTAGTAGACCTACCTACATTTTATTCCATAGTATATATCTATCTACTACTAAGCAACCTGAATCCCTTTTTCCACAAACGTGACTCTTACATTCTTTCTGGGAATCCTCGAGTTCAAATATGATTATGAATCACCTGTTTTCCCTTTTGAAAATATTAATCACACAATATCGGTGCCAGAACTGAGGTTATTTCTATAATATAAGTGGGAACGTTATGAATGAATAATGACGTATGTCTGATTCGTGTTTCAGTAAGTAGGTGGATGTGATTACACTGAAACAGATCTATGACTGCATATATCAGCGCTGTTTTGTGGTTCACGCTGCAACACAGCTTTACGCTGATTGCTACCCCATTAGTGCGGCTAAATAGTTAGTGCATGTTATTTTTATACCATTGTTTTTTTTCGTAGTGTACTTGACTCTTAGTCTAGCTAATATATATCTTTCTTTCTTTCTATATCCATCTATATAGTCACATTACCCGCAGCGTAGACATGTACGATTGTTATTTTTATTTAAAAGGTGGATGCATACAATAAAGTCAGATATCAGGGCGATTCTTGGGGGACACTTCCATAGACATTATATCCGGCAGTGGGCATATTCCGGATGATACTAATGTTATTATATATAAATCTTAATCTATGAGGAATAGATTTTTGTTTGTTTATAATCGATAAACTCTGAAACTGCTGAACCGTTTTTTATCACAACTTCACCATTAGAAAGCTACATTATCCAGAAGTAACGTGGCTATATTGTATTTTAGTAAAATTGATATTTCATCCTGAAATAATAGTATGTGTAATAATTACATATATTTATGGTTTTTTTTGACAATGCCGGTTACATTCTCGGTTTTCGGTGCAGTTCTTAGATTTTTGTCTCGTGTAGGTAGAAATGGAGTAAGAATATAGTTTGCTTATTGCAAACTGGACTAACACCGACCTATAAAAATCGGAGAGGGCTACAATTGGAAGTGGGTCATTCTCAGGACAGTGATTGAAATGAAAGAATCTACTACATGTAAAAAAGGACATAAGGTCGGAAAGTTAGGTTACTACTGCCCGAGAAGTAATGTAATGGCAAATCACTTATCATTGTCAATTGCGCTGACCCTAGATAATGGGAAATGATGACGATGCGGTATGCGAAAAACAACTCTATTATCTGAGGAATGTATGAATGTGATATAAAAAAATTGTCGCCCTAAAATGATGTCTCGAGAATTACGAATACTTATTTAAGAAATATAAGTCTACTGGTTTCAAACAAAATAACTTATAAGATTTTTCAAACGAGTCTTAAGACGTCCATGAGATACATTCATTTCTCTAGTCTAGATTTACTCTTGAGTTGACAGCACACAAATATTTTTGAGACAAAACTGAAGATGTATCTATTAATAAGCGCTGCCCACGTATCTCTATTTGTTTTTAAATAAAAGTTTGTATTGTTATGTTTCTCGTGATACACGTAAGGTCGTGGCATTCTGCACGTTCACATCTATTTTTGGTAGCAGAACTTGCTGCATTATTTAGGATCTCGCGGTAGATTCGTGAATTACATATACAGTAGATATCTACTGGTGTTATTCAGAGCCTAGTGACACAGCTAATGATGAGCAAGTAGAACTACTTAAAAGAAAATAATATAATCGTAAGTGCAACCAACAACTTTTATTTTTCAATAGTGAAGTATTTTTAAGAATTTTTTCGTGCATCGTTCGAAACACCATAGATGCAAACTCTAAATCATATTTTCGAATCGCGTTTCAGTGACATAGAAATATATTTAAAAATAAAACATCAATGCAATGTGGTGTGGGCAGAAGTCAAAGTTTATCATACTATGTGTTTATTTTCACTATATTGCTGGGTATATGATAAAAGTTGGGGATTTTGTTGAGATAGTCGAAGCATTGTATGGTTCGAAATTGGTTTTCTTGCGATAGAGTCGTGCGGTTTCATAGTAGAGGTGTGTCTGCGCAAGCGGCGCGCCGCCCGCCCAAGCGTCCGGCGTCCGCCCGCTTTATGCGCATTCATGTGACACACTCCACACTAAACGGAACCATCGTTATATATTACTTTTTCGTTAAAAATAATCTTCAAATCTTAATTTTATAAGCGCCTGTGGTGATTTACGTATTGTGATACTTAGTACCTAGTTTTCTTTTTGGTATAAGTATTTGATAACAAAATGGGTATGATATCTAGAGTGAGAGGACGTATTAGGAGTGATTCTTTCGCGAAGATTCACACGCTTAAATCCGAGGATAAAATTGCCAATATAGGTGAGTAACAGTTATTTACTTGTAATTAAAAAAAATGTTTAAATTTTATTATTTAATTAAACTGCTATAAGTTATCATTTATGTTATTACAACCTTTCATTTTTACTTATTTTTGCTTGGTGAAGTATATTTTACTGTACAAAATGTCATATTATATTAGCAAATTGTAAAATTACGTCTCATGAAACTAAAAATATCAGAAACAGACGATAAATAATGTTAAGTTATTCTTCGAATCTTTTGTTATTATTTTCATTAACTTTGTTTACTACCTATTTCTGAGTCACTTGTTTACCATCCTCACACGTGGTTTCCAGCATGTCAAAAGAAATGAGCATCTTTAGTGCGCAGACGCATCATGCAACTACAAAGCTTGAGTGATACAGGAAATCAAACTCATTGAACGTAGTCGTATGAAACCAGACAAAAATAATAGTCTAGCGAAAATGGGGCATGGCTGTACGTTGTACTAATGTTTTATGAGAGGACTTATTTATTTACGTACGCAACGGGTGAAGGTACAAGTGAGACGGGACAAAAATATGTTTGCTGTGTCTATTATTCTTCGTCAATCTCAATCAGGCGATAAAAGTTTATTGCAAGTAATTTATTTGTTTATTTGTTTTTGTCGCGTGATTTTGTCTCAAGGCTGGGTCATTTGGAAGCAGTTAAACACCGCGACAAATGCGAGACAGTTGTGTTCTTACTATACAAATTCACAATTAATAATTCGGGACAGAATATCGTTAGCGCATTGTTTTTTTTCAGTTTTTTAGGCTTTAGCTTAATAAGTAATAATTGTATTTAGTTATAGTTGCGTGATTTATTACCTAAGTCGCAGTTTAAAAACCGTACCGAAACAAGAAATGGCGCTAATAAAATATCCCAGTAACCAACCGAAATACCGTTTACATTCATGCTTCTTTTCGCTGCTATCATTTTAAAAGCTCTTCGGACCAATCTATACCTGATATCTCTCAGACCTGATATGTCTCAGCCTTTTGGGTGATGAATATATGAATTAATCTATACATATAATAAAACTGTACCCGAGCCGAATATGTACATTGAATTTTTATTTTTAAATTTAGTTGGGGTATATTTTCTTATCGATATAGAGCCCGAAACATTTTTTTTTTGAATTATTCTCTGTTTCTCTGTCTATCTGTCTGTCTTTTTGTGTTTCAATCATACAAAAGCTAACGGGTTTCAATGAATTTGGTACAATAATAACTTATACACTTACTTAAAATAATAAATACTTTTAACCCGGAAACGAGAACCAATCTGGAATAATCTCAGGATAAATCTTTCTTATTTTTAATTATTGTTAGTCTCGAGCTGCAATGTTACGTTAAAATGAGTCATTTTGCCTACACATGAACTGGTAGGACTCAGCTTCGTCTCCTTACGAGAAACTCTTCGGTGGTTAAAAGCACTCATGTGAAATTGTGCATACACGTTTGATCGAAACACTCAGACATGATTTTGTGCTTAAACCGATGTTGCATTCAGGATTGCCTCTCCAGGAGAGAACTCTTTAATGACTTCTTGGCCTGGAGACGAACCATACAAAGGTTCGTTTTAAAACTTCATATTTTTCCGGCTTAAAAAGTATCCTAAATCAAGGCAAAAAACTATGTGTGTAACATACCGTTCAGCCGTTTTTGCGTGATTGAGTAGGAAACATCCAAACATACAAACTTTCACATTTATAAAGTTATTAAGACGTAAGATATCTAAACATGATTTCGACCATAAAAATGAATTCTATATTCTTGCGAGAAGACTGACACGAAATCTATCTATCTATCTATCTATAACCTCACGCCAGATCCCTTGCGGGGTAGGCAGAGAGTACAGAGTTCCAACAGGTTCTTTCCTTACATACCTCTCTGGCTTCCTCGACTCTCATAGTTCGTCTCATACACGCCCGCCGGTTACGGAGACTCTTGACTGACACGAAATGTTCTGACAAAATTTGGTTACATACTTAGATCGCTATGTACTTTTTTTAAATACTATTATGCCAGATTACGATCTTTGGCAGGGTAGGTAGAAAAGGTTATAAACTGTTTTCTTTACTTCTCATAGATAAACTGGCAATCCTTCTCACAAAGACAGTACCCAGTTATAGTATATATATATATATATATATATATATATATATATATATATATATATATATATATATATATATATATATTATGAGACGGCGTTGAATTAGATCGCGATATAAATCTGTTTATATTTTACAAAGACCTTAAGAAGAGTACGGGCTTAAAATGAACCCGGTGATAGAGATTGTTGATAGAGATATATAAATATATAGAATGAATCTGGGGAAGTTGATAAAATACATTTGATCCTGCAAAAACCGTGGCGATGACTTTAATATTCATAAAAGTCATCGCCACGGTTCTTGCGGGATAGCTGTTAGTCATACTGAAATTGCTAAACGGATTTAATTGTAACTTTATATAAAGGTGTTTTACAGCGTAAAATAATAAACAGAACACTTTATATCCCGAAAAATAGCACGGCTCCTGCGGAATAACTATTGTTTCTTCATACTAAAACGGCTAAACCAATGTTATGGAAACTTAGTATAAAAGTATCTTACATCGCGAAATAATAATACAAGATAAGGACTTTGTTTACACACAAGACCGTTTGAATTTTTTACCGGCCTACATGAAGGCCCAAACATATCAATCTTATTTTGGTTAAATAAAAGCCCTGCAATCCTTCGATTTCCCTCTTCCTACACAGGCGGCTAGAAGCCGGGGGAGCTGTTAAACTTGATGTACAACGATAAACGCAGCCGCTGGTAGCAACTAGTGAATACATAAATGCCAAATGGATGTTAATGTTTTAGTTTTATGACTTCCGAATCGACGACAGTAAACGAAGTGGGCCAAGGCGAGGAAATGATATTGACATGAAAGCATTTATATATTTTATAACTATTATCTATTTACAATCTTTTTGTCATATTTTAAGGGGTTATCAAGAAGATTTCGATTTATCGCGGTTGACTGGAATTTTAGGATGTGCATGGAGGTAATTTAGCACACCAGGTTCTCTGTAAAGGATGCCGAGAGGTACGAATATACCGAAGTAAATTAGGGATTGGCGCAAACAGTAAAACTCCTCATGATAAATTCATTCAAATTTCAGAAATGTAATGTAAAAGTAATGAGATTCGATAATCCGCCAAAGGGTAAGCGGTATGATCCAAAAACGAATAAAAATGTAATCAATATGTTTTTGACACTATAAAAATTACGTACCTACATAAATTTGGCCGCCTAACCGGTTCGGTCATCAACCTATTCACAGATCATAGAACCGTGGAGCATTAGGTAACACAATGAGTTCATCTCTTATTTAAGGTCTTTTTTATTTTTTCTCTTAAGAACGTAGCCCCACACTAGGATTTATTCCTGTGTCGTGGGTGCGTTTACAAACATAAAAATTCACAAACACAAATACCCAGACCGACACAAATAACTGTGGATCACACAAATTTGTCCCGTGGGGGAATCGAACCCACGACTATTAGACACAGTGGGCTTAAGCTTTTAACTACTGCGCTAAATCGTCCAAAGTTTTTTGTGCAGTAGGTAAGATTTACTAACAAACTCGGGTTAAAATCGACTAGAATTATTTTGTGAGAAGCCGAGCTTAACTACCGCCGATGTTTGACGCAGACCAACAATTATGACGCAAACTGGTCAAAGAAAAATGAAATAAACTTTCACAAGGAAAGTTATTTATGAGAAAAATGTTTTCAATCTCCGTATTTGCTTGTGGCGTCAATGCTTTATTTTAGGCGTGTTATTAATATTGTTCGTGGTGCGCTGACACTGTATTTAGTTTATTATTCTTAGCGCCCTTTTCACGAGGTTCAGGCTAAAGGACACTGCGTCTTATCTCTTGTTGTGTATTTAGTTTACTGTGAAAAATATTTACCCACTTCTTTGTTTCGCATAAAGAACTAAAAGGTTATATATATTTTTCTCATTCATTATAAATTGTTCTCAATACATACAAGGGTATCTATTGACAACAATTTATAATGCTTAGGCCTGTCAAAAGCTTCTCTTTAGGGTGGTCAAAGCTGAAGAGGTGGATGTAAACAGTTATTACAGTCAGAATTTTCATACCGTTTCTCTAGTGCCTATATTTTTATTAAGTCGATGAGTTCAATTTAGCCTGAAGAGCATTCAGTTAGCTACACTTACCACTTTATGTATAACCACAAATCTAATAACTAAATCCTGTAGGTAAGCTTTCAAAATTAAGTTTTCCGAACTCCGGTCAACTGTTTTACTGAAAGAAATTTCAACGTTGGTCCAGCCAACAGGACTATCTCAACTGTATCACCAGAACAAAGGTGTCAACCACAGTCATCATATGTAAACAGTGAAACATCTTAGTACTATCAGTTCGAATAAGGATCACGGACATAGGCGCGCTCTACGCGGCTTCCCGGCAGGTCTTCGGGATACTACCCGCTGAACACTCACGAAGAGCCCCGTAGAACGCGCGTCTGAAAGCGTGATTCTTATTTTGACGTCTAGTACTAAGATGCTTAACTGTTTCCATATGTTAACTGTGCTAATACGTAGTCCTTTTTAAACAAATACAATATGTTGTTTTTCCCATTACAGTATGGCTATTATCCCTGGTACTCCTGCTGCCGTACTGGGCGCCCCGGGGGCTGCTCGTGGCACTGGGTGGCGCGTGGCTGATGGCCGCCTACACCTGTCTGGTGGTGCCAGTCCTCATTTCTGCCAACTACAGATACCCCGCGAGGTGGTACCCTGCCGTGGTCAGACTCGCACAAGGTACGAATCAACCGACTAGGTATTTTTTTTTTTTTTTTTTTTTTTTTTTTTTTTTTTTTTTTTTTTTTTTTTTAAACGTAGCCCCACACTAGGATTTATTCCTGTGTCGTGGGTGCGTTTACAAACATGAAAATTCACACACAAATACCCAGACCGGAACAAATAATTGTGGATCACACAAAGATTTGTCCCGTGCGGGAATCGAACCCGCGACTATTAAACACAGTAGGTGGAGCGACCTAAGCTCTTAACCACTGCGCTAAATCGTCCGTCAAAACCACACCGAACATTGAATACGGGTTGTTTTATTAGGTACTTAAAATATTGATGCTTCTATTTGTCTGTCTTTTTGCCTGTGGCGCTGAAGCTTCCAAACGAAACTACCGACTTTTATGTTGTTCTTGGTTGATATAATAAATAACAAATGGGTGGTTTGCAAGACAGAACTTTTCTTGACAGAGCGGAATGTATCTGAGTGTGTAGAATCAAAAACATGGTGTAGTGTAAAAGTATCAATTCTCAGAACTTTTCGTTTGTTACTGGAATACCTATACGTATAGGACAAGAACACCTATTGTAATCAATGGGTCTAGAACGTACAATTGTGTTGTTTAGAAAGCGGATGCGATAATAGACCGATCAGGAAATGGACGTTGGCATTACGCCGAGAAATACCCAAGAAAACGGATACGAAAAAACTAATGGTTTGTATACACGTGCGTACAGAAAAAGAGGCGCTGTTTAATGTTTCGTCTAATGGGATATCTACGTAAAGGATTGCTAAATTACAGATTTTAGGCCTAAATGTAAACATTAATAATTATCTAGAGAACGCGAGCATTTTGGCACAAACATCGGGGTGTGCCAATCTCCCGACCTATGTCCGCCCCGCCCACGGAGACACAAAGATTTTTACGACGTTGCTGTGGGAAACAAGGGCTTCAAATTTGGGGAATAAAAACAAGTTTATAGATGCTCACAGATGATAACAATTAAAGGTGTCTAAAAAATTAGAAAGTGTTAATTATTATTTTAAAAAAAGCTTTCCGGTCATTAATTTTTTTTTAGGTTATATTTAAATTGTCTGTTTGAATGGAACCGTAACGACACATTAAAATAAAAAGACAATAATTAAGTATGTATTACCGCCTGTATTAATAAACCTATCTACGAATTTCCTGTGACAAAGGAAATTCCTCTGGCGAGTTTTCTCGTCAGTTACGTCAATTTTCTGACCAGTTGGCTTTTCTCAATGGAGCGTTTGATTAAAAAAAGAAATACCACACCAGAAATTATTCTTTTGCTGTCGTTGCGTTAAATAACATGAATTTCACATATGCGTCTTGCACTAAAACCTAGATTGTGGGTGACACAAATATCTATTTGCTTACAGATCTTAATAAGATACTGTTAGTGAATTTGAAAAGACAACAAGTTAAATAGCCGACTAACGAAGTTATGTTATTAGGCACATATGAGTATTATTTTTCTCTTGAGAACTCTACATTAAAAACTGCACCCAAAAGTAGGGTATTTTTTTACATTCTAGAAATACGACCTATTTAACTAGATCCGGTTCTGCACATCGATTAAAAGATCTAGAAGTACCGTGTGATATTTCAGTGTTACTGTTTTAATCTTGAATTTATATTTATGTGGAAAAGTCAGGCCATTGTCGAAACGAATCTGAATGAGCCGGCGGAAGCTGGCTTATGGCCAGCCGACGTGCGTCATGCCAGTTTACTTGTATGTAGTTTTCTGCGCCTAAACAAAACACATGTTTGGATAAACAAACAACCTTATCAAAGGCAAGACGCCCCCTAGAATTTCTTTTAAAGCGTAGTAAAGTCAAGACCCGAAACGACCTTTCCCGATTCAAAATATCGCTGGCCGAATGAAAAATACGCGCTGATTATGCCAAATTCCTTGTGACTCGTTATGGTTTTGACTTCGCCCCCCATCCCAAATCAATCATACAGATTGAAAATCCCTTCTAATAATCCCACTTATTTTACAATGAATTTCGCCTTTTGGATGCGGTTTTTAATCAATGTGACTCCAAAATCATCTATACAAATCCATTCGATTATTTTTAAAGAATCGAGTTTTGATATACAGTTGGTCATAGTTAGGATCTGTATTTGAGCCTTCAAAATCTTGAGTTGGGCGTCTGTATAGCTATGAAACAGTTCTATGTATAGTACTCGCGACTTCGTCAACAAAACATCAACACATTTTAAAATGTGGGATGTGTCGAAACATCGGACAGTGCGCCGCACATTTGCGAAATTAACTAATTTATTTGTTGTTACGATAGTATACAAAGTAAATATGTACTGGTTACATGCATACTTATACTGATATGTATAACAACATTATTGGATAAAGAAGAAGAGAGAGAGAGTATGCAATGGGAAAATGAAAGGATGTAGGTACCGAGGAAGACCTAGACTAACTTATTTGATCATGCCAAATAGACCGTATCTTATCTGAAGGGCAAGTTAAGTGTCTCCCTAACTGGCAAGCGAGTATGACGAACGAGACGAACCATGAGAGTGAAGGAAGCCAGAGAGGTCTACAAGGAAAGAACCTGTTATCTCTGCCTCTGCCTACCCCACAATAGATCTGGCGTGACGATAAAGATAGATAAATAGGAAGAGAGATCTGATTGTCCCTCACACACATACTAAGTACGAGTATATAGTGCGATTTGAGTATAAACTTCCGAAGCAGGATTTGGACGAGTGAAACTCATGATTACTCATCGGAATTTCATTTGAAGGAATAGTTAAAACATACCTACGTTAAAAGTAAGATGATAATCACAATAGGGTTTGAATATTTAGATACTAGGTACTGAGTTAGAGGCGAAATGTAGGTGTACACACTACATTCTACCCGCTTGGGGAGTGTCAGCGTTACGGTGTTATTTTGCAAAAGATGACCATAAGTGAGTTTAAATGAACCAACTTTTAATAAATACCTTCAAGATTATTGTTTAAATAGTATTTTTTACACAAAAAAAAGGAAAGTAAAGTAGATAATTTACTTACCAGAGCCTTTTGAATGGTGTGAATATGAGGAGGTAGTTGTTAGTGCAGATGGAAGGCCGCCCTGAACTGACCATCGTTGGTTCTGGCTAGACCTTTTATACTGAAGTTCTCGAAGGCTGGATAAATCTGAGGCAAGGATAATTCCAGATGAGCCATGAAAAATATTATAAATTAATTAAGAATTTAAAATAGTGTGCCAGCAGGAAAACTGTACTACCTAAACCTTTGCCTCCCCCCGAGAGTATAAAAAGCATGTGGAATTGCTAATTTTAGTTTTGACTACTACAATCACAGAAAACCTTTTAGTTAAATTATATGCCAAATCAAATTCACTCTTGGTCAAAGTCGCGTTAAAATCGTTTGAGAAAGTTTTGTTTGGTGCCACAGGATTTTCCCAGTAGTCGCCATCTGCAGCGAATAGATCATTTGACGAATTGAATTTGTATTACGTAATTGTTATAATATCAGCCTATACTGCCCACTGCTGGACAAAGGCCTTCTCTCACAAATCGGGGTGAGAGAGATTAGGTCATGCTTCACCACGCGGACCCAGTGCGGATTCATGGAGGCAGGTTTGTGGCCACCTGCTGTTGGAACTTATCAAGCCGCCTTTAAGACTTCCAACTCGGCTTAACGACTACCACATTAAGTAGTAGCCGGGACCAACGGCTTAACGTGCCTTCCGAAACTCGGAGTCGCTCGAATATGAAAATGCCACAAACGGTCTGCCATCTCGGGCCGACCGAGTCGAACGCTGCTTAAGTTTGGTAATCGGTAAGAACACCGCGGTGGCACAGCGCTACGAGCGCCAAAAAGACATAAAATTATTAAAAATGAGATACATTACTAAAGCCTAGAATAGTTGTTTTATGTTTGCCTAGTGTTTAAGGGTATTCCTAACGCCTTAACAATTTGCGTTAGAAAATTTCCCTTGTCTGATGACCTTGACAACAGTGAATAGTGTGTCCGTTGGGCCCAAAATGCAGGATATTTTTCAAATAATTCACATATCATTAAACAATAAAAAGTCATCTATACAAGTTATAGAGTATGACTTAAGCTTTGTTTCGTGTAAATTTTATACATATCCAATCTACCATTGAATAGAATATTTGAAACATATATACAAGATAGTTCAAATTTTAGTAAATTGAATACGTAAAATTAAATTTGACTTCATACATTAAATTCACGATCTTTTCATTTTCTTTGTTATATTTATTTCTTATAACAAATACACAGTACATTTATCAACAATCTTCTGTAAATAGAACCTATTTTTGGGAGTTAGGGTTAAGTGTAAAACTCTTTCTATTACTTTAATCAATACTAAAGTTTTAAATAGCGGGCTTGACGTCACGTGGGTTTGTAACCTACAAGTGATAATAATATGCCTATTTCATAAGTAGTATTTGCCTATGAGTTTAGATTTTTAGTGAACACGACTATGATATTTTTATTTATGACTGTGCATTGTTTTATTTGGTTTCATGGTGACATCTTTAATTGTTCGTTCATTGTTTTTTATGTGGAATATAAAAAATAAGGTTTTTGAATAGATTATGCAAATAGGGGAAGAGTTCTTGAAACAACAGTGCTTACTGGTCGTGGTCAACGCGAAGTGACAGCTCGCGTCCGCCCACTCTTGTTTCTAGAGAAAATTCTTCGATTAATCTATAACTACCTATAAATATCTATCTACAAAGTAAAACATTAACTACGTCGTTTTTAAAATTAATTTTCAGAAGTAGCGAAAAGGCTGCGAGTACCAGTGTCACATGTGCTGACAGTGCTGCGAATTGCGTACGCGCCGGTTGAACGAGCAGAAAAGATGTTCTTGCAAATGAGCAATCTATCTACCATGATTGGACAGGTACCTATGCTTAATTTCCGTTATATTACTTGCTTTCTTTTTTATCATACTTTAAATGTTATATGTTTCTCGAGACAACCTAATGGGATTCTTGTAAATGATCAACAGATTATAACGATGGCCCTCTTAAGTAGACAAACTAGTAAATATAGTTAGTAGGTATGCAATAGAATGACATAAAATATCGCATGCCATTTACTTGCGTTGCGAATTATATACTATCCCGATTGTAGAAACACGTTGTATACAATAGCATAAGTGTGGAGCTGTTTGTCTCCTTTAGCGGACGAATAATTGTTCTCAATTGGTTTAAAATCAATGTGCAAATTCCCTTTTCAGTTGCTGATGTTCACAGCATGCGACCGACTACTCGTTTCTCAAGGAAGACTGACTTGCCTGTACTCTCTAATGTTTTATAACGTGGTTACATACTCCGTCAGTTACGTTCGAGAGATATGCACCAAAGAAGACTGGTCACCATACGTCAACGTCACCCGCCACTCCCGTGTAAAACATCTCGCAATGTCGGCAACAAAAATTGTTCTCGAGTGGACCAAAGCCGTGACTTTCATAGTAACTATCACATTCGTCCTCCTAGCTCTGGGACTAGAACAAGGCCTAGAGCACTACCGACCCACAGCGTTGTACACAACAATCACTGGCACATATTACCT
This sequence comes from Phalera bucephala, assembly GCA_905147815.2. Taxonomy (NCBI): domain Eukaryota; kingdom Metazoa; phylum Arthropoda; class Insecta; order Lepidoptera; family Notodontidae; genus Phalera; species Phalera bucephala. Next base: position 10,186,731 of record LR990626.1, read on the forward strand.
CCTGACAGAAAGAACATTCCTTGAGCTTTGGCCGATCGCGCTCTCAGCTATGAAATTAGAAAGGTTGGAAGGTATGGAGGCTATATATTGTAGTGTTTGGTCAAGAGGAATAACCATAAGTTTAGCAGTGCCTTTAGTACCAGCTTTAGCGTGGTATGAACGGTGGAGATTGGCCGTTCTTCTTTTTTACGTATGCGTCTTCATACAAGGAAGGCATAGACTTGGGGAAGCATTAATGAAGCTGCAGGAAGCGTGTGGATCGTTAGCTAAATTCAGGCGTGCGACACCAGAGGAGCTGGCTACTCTTGAAGATGTCTGCGCCGTGTGCTTAGGGACCATGAAATCCGCTCGAGTTACACCGTGCGCTCACTTCTTCCACGCAGACTGCCTTAGAAGATGTCTCGCTACGACCGATAGATGTCCTATCTGTGTGAGACCATATGTATTCTGCTAACGTCTAGGCCAATGATACTAAGATAAGACTGCTTGAAACGAACTCCTAAACGGGGATGTTCCTTAATAATCATCGAAATGAACAGACGAGCTAACTTTCTGCAAAATATTGTCCGTTTCGAGAGATTCATCCAAAAGTTAAAAGTAATTGATGTCTTAAACACTGCTCGTAGGCTAATTATCGAACATCCCGAAATTCACGAAATTTGCCATTTCATTGGAACTGGCTTCGATTCGTGGATAGGATTATAACTAGGTTAAGTGCTCGATCCTCGCCACTAAGCTCGTCGTTGTCGGTGTTGTAGCTTGTGTTCAGAAGGAAGTTTGCTATGCGAACGCTACGTTGTCGATATTTGATGTCTATTTAACAATTGTATGTTTTGCTTATGGTGGAAAATACATTAAGTATGTATCAACCAACCAACCAACCCACTATATTTTTTTATCTTTTTTAAAAACGTAGCCCCACACTAGCATGTATTCCAGTGTCGTGGGTGCGTTTACAAACATAAAAATTCACATACACAAATACCCAGACCAAAACAAATAATTGTCGGTCACACAAAGATTTATCCCGTGTGGGAATCGAACCCGCGATTATTAGACACAGTGGGCGGAGTGCCTTAAGCTCTTAACCACTGCGCTAAATCGTCTGTCATATGTATCAATATATTGACGTATTTATCAATATATATTTTGTTTAAAAAATTGTACAGTGCGAATACACGAGTAATTGGTTAATTACAATAAGTACACACCTGAATTTCGTAATGAAAAACGACTCAAGCTTCGTTTATTTTTACCAAATTTAATGATTGATTTACACAATTCAGGGTATGTGTACCAATATTTTAGTGTTTATACATGGTTATACCAAAAGAGTTTAAAGCGGATATAAAGCTTACTAAATAATGCTTTAAAATTTAAATAACTTTCGGTCAATGTTGTATCAGTGTAGTTGCTAATGTAATCATAAATACGCAACGGATTCCAAGAGACAGGAATGCTAGCACTCAGTATGATAAGAGAATGTATAAGAAGCTGCTGCATGGCGCTGTAAATGCTTAGGAACTTGTTTGTAAGTTTTTAAGTCATTCAGGAGTTTACAAACCCGATTCTGGTCACCGTGTTTATTAACGCTTATTTTTTCTTAAAAAGTCCCAGATTTATATCCCCATGGTGTCAAAACTACTATCAGATAAAAACTAGCACATTGCCAAGTCGACACAAACTTGACTTAAAGTAAAACATTTCATTTGTGCTTATCTTGAGTCACTTACAGAAAAATTAACAAAATTTACTTTTAGGTAAAGCATTGGTAGTTTCATTTAAATACTTAACATACCCGCGACGTCGGCCGCGTTATTTTTTTGACAAAATGTAGTCTATATCCTTCCTCAGGATGCAATATATTTTTACTTGTCAAATTTTATCCAAATTTTTCTATCACACGGCCTTTAATTCTCTTTTACAATTTTCCCAGTATTGCAAGTTTTACACAATTTTCTTCTCTTTTAACCACTTTTAACAGTTTTGTTTATTATTACATTTAACTTCTAGCTCCAATGCCAAAGCCTTACGAGCGAGTTTGACGGTAAAATATTATTTCGATATCAACAAACTCATCGTATAGCAAAACAATACTTGTATAAAAAGATTGTTAAAACTAACAACGAAATGTACTTATTGTATGTCGGACGGAATTTTTACTTACTTTCAGAGTACTTTAATAAATGTATAAAATAGGCGTGGCTTCGGCAGCTCCTTATCAGGAAAGAAAATACTACTTAAGATATTGATTCAATAGCACATTTAGTAACTTGATCAATAACTACTCTAAACCAGATTATGTCAAACCAAAGTATTTTTATTGATGATAAAGTTCTGACTATGTAGTATAACATGAGACTTACATTTTGACCTTATTTAAGGCTCGTATCGTACCTATTGTATGGCTTGCAACTGCGCATTCTCTGGGTCCAAGTTTGTATTAATATTTTGTACAATAAATTTATAAAAAAACCTGTGTCTTGTTTTTGTTATGCAGTCCCCAATGTAGGTGGATCACATGTAGAATGTTGGAATATTTAGAGTCGACGTATGTTTTCGCCTCACCGCTTGTCTGATGGACCTTGCACTGTTCTACGTCGTTGCCCATGTGGCGTGATGTTCGACCAGTTGGATCTCCACAGATTGTTGAGTAGTACCGGTTGCGAGGCATAAACCTACAGCATCAACGACATAATCCCAAAGGCTCTTGTCACTGTCAGAGTTTCAGCCATTATCGAATACAAAAGTTTGATCCGCGACATTGGCAAACGACGACCTTTACGTCGACGTCTTTGGGACGACCTTCAGTGTGGGACGCGACATATGTCGATATCTTTATGCCATCGTATCTTCGAAAAATGTAGATATGCGTCGGTGCTGCTTCAGCAATAATAAAATCTTTAATTGGCGCAAATATAGCGTTCTTATTGGAGGCTGCTTGTTTGAGCCATTTGAGGATGAAACTTTAGTGCCATGGGATTCCAATCCACGCGGCATTTTTAAAATACGAGGCCGATGTAGAGGTACTCATGCATGGTTTTTATATTATTATAGTGTATTTTTTTTAGTCGTAGATTTCCCCGGTCTTTTGAAAGGCTTGAGCGGGGACATGGTATTATAAACCAATACGTAGTGGCCCTTTCAGAGATTTTAATGCTTTCTTGTTCATCTACCCTTAACAGCTGAAGATGTAAAAACATCGACAAGGAACTGATGCGAGATACTATTAGATAATTTCAAATGTAGCAGATTATGACTCCAGCTGTATTGGTTCCAAAGCTATACGAACCTATCTTCAACACGTAGGCCATTAAAGTTCATTGTTCCTTGCGAGTATTGCAAATGAATATACTTACTTATCACCTTATCACTTTGAATTTGTGCTAGAACTAAGTTTATACTGAATACTAAATAAATTATTATAATTATTCTTCTTTGAATCTCGCTGAGATTCACAGGTCTTACCCGGACCTTTGAAAGGCTTGCATGGGTGCATGGAGACATGGGTCCAACACGTAGAGGCCCTTTGCGAAAAGTTAATGTTATATATGTCACCTGCTAAGGTCAATTGCAAGAATGAAATAAAAATGAAGTTACATAAATAGCTAACTGCCCCCGGCAAGTGCAAGGACTATTGAAATTATGGAAACAAAACAAGGACAATGTGAATAAGGTTTGATGGACAAAAACTGGACTATTTCAAAGGGGACGGATACCGGCCATACCTTACTAACCATGACCGGCGGTGACTCGCCGCTCACTAGATGGGCCAAACGGTCGTCCTAAGACAACTGAGGGCAACATCGGTGTGGTCGAGAGGTGTGCTGCGCTTTCTCCGAAGTTATTCCCCAAATCGCGGGGAATTACAAGTCGATTGGGGATTTAGTGGGATTATTTGGGAAAAATGCGGAGATATTGACATATTAGGCTAAAAATAAAAAATAATTTAATTTACACAACTTGTTTCTATTCTCCAACTATATTATGTCCTGGGAATTTACTAATGGCGATCTGGATCTCACCACCTGGACAAAAGATAAGGTTTTGTCACGCGGGATCAATTTAAATAAATGGAAGAAGTTTAATTGAGAATCTTGTTTTATGCTATATAAACCTTTACAGAGTACCGTCACCGTCACGTCTATACTCCCCAAGCGGGGGTGGCAGAGGTATACTGAGTACACCCACTTTTCACCGACGATGTTTGGTCCCATGTAATAGGGACTAGTAGGGGCACATCTAATAGGGGGCGAGCCTATTGCCATATACCTTTCCAGAGTATTTAACACATAACTCTTTAAAGCTTTTCTAGCAAGTGACTGGAGGGATTAGGTTATACAATTACCGCCTAATTTACAAGAAAGACATCTGAAACAAACTAATTTTGTGGGGAATTTGGGGGAATCGGAATGTTATTTTAGGGAATTTCACCTAGATTGCATGGATTATTCAGTATATCTCGTGTGTGTGTGTATGTTTGAGTGATATACGCTGTTGGCCGTGAGGCCTTTACAGCTTTACCGGACTTAAGGGTGAGCATGCAACCACTACGCTCGAGCCAGAAGGGCAAGGGGCGACAACTCGAGGGCGCCTCAAGGAGGAACGGCGTCGATTTGGACAGTCGCTACGGGGAGAGGGGGTGTAATTAGTGCACCGGTCGGCGGGCTAGGGGATCTACGACTTCGTCGTCGTCGTCCGTATCCAGGGGATCGGTGAGAACATGTCGCGGCCGGCGGTAGCGGCAAGGGTCGGGTTCGTAGTCGGCGGCGGCTACGATTAGCGGATTCGCATGGGAAGATGCGTTCGCGAAGTGTCGAGTTGTCGCCTTTTTAATATAGGCGCGAATAGATTCGAGACCGAGATCGGAGTGGAGGTCGACATTTCGTACGAGCCACGAGGATCCAACGGCTTTGCGGAGGAAGCGGGACTGAACCGCTTGAAGTCTATCGATGTGAGAGTGGGCTGCATGCCCGAAAACCTCACATGCGTACGTCATGATGGGTCGCACGCAAGTTTTGTAAAGGGTCACCTTATTTCTAAGGGACACTTTACTCCGCTTACAGATTAGTGGATAGAGACGGCCGAGCACAAAGGATGCTCGATGACGGACTCGCTTGATGTGCGGGCCGAAGGACATGGTATTGTTTAGAGTGACCCCTAGATATTTGACCTATTTGACCCAGGGAATGGTTCGGTCGAACATGGTTACTTGACCGAGATTCCTTCTGGAGTAGATCAGGGAGGGGCGCGGGGTGGCAACTCTGGAGAAGAACACCGCAGCGCTCTTGTCCGGGTTCACCTCGATTCGCCACTTCCTGAACCAGTCCTCTAGGGTATTGGCGGCGACCTGGAGTTTATTACTGATGAAAATAATAATATTGGAAAAATAGAGGGTGGTATCATCCGCGAATAAGGCTAGTTTAACATCACCATCATGAACGAAGAATATCGTTCGTGTACCTAAAGGCTAAACAGAAGGGGAGAGAGAGCTGAGCCCTGCTCGGGTGGAGTGGGAAGTGGAGCGCGTCATTTCGACGCAATATCGGAAGGCGCGATTTGACAAGACGCCTCGTATGATGAGCACGAGTCTGTCCGGCACACCCATTTGGTAGAGCTTGTATCAAGCCGTTGTGCCAGACTTTGTCGAATGCCTTCGCGACATCGAAGAAGAGGGAGCCCGTATAGACGGGTGTATATCTCGTGCTTGGGCACGGGCAAAGGCAGCGGTGGGACAGTTTCTTAACAGGGCTAATATTAGTTTTATTTTAGTAACCCTGTCTTTAACACTTCCATCCCTGGAGTACATCGACGTAGGAATGCATTACCTTCCTACGTACGCTCCACTCCGGATGGCCAATCAAGGCAAGCTAGAGCTTATAGTCCTGCGGGCATTCTTCGGTTTCCACTCGACCGACGAAGACACACCGTGGTGAGGGCCCTGACCGACTCTCTGCACTCAGGTCCGTCGTGTCGTTACTCACCAACAGCTCGCCACAAGCTGCCCTGCGGGTTTATTATTATTATTATAGTTTATGTGTATGTGAATGTCTTTGCTGTTTGTTGGCCGAAGGGTCTTTGCAGCTTCGACGGGCAAAAAGACAAGCGTGCAAAAATATTGCCCCGGCCGTTCAACTTCTATCTATCTATCATCACGCCAGATCTCATGCGAAGTAGGCAGAGAGTACAGAGTTCCAACAGGTTCTTTCATTACATACCTCCCTGGCTTCCTCCACTCTCATAGTTCGTCTCATACACGACCGCCGGTTACGGAGACTCTTGACTTGTCCGTTCAACTTATGCCCATAAAACCAATTACTTACCATACCATAGATATGTATAAGGTAATCAATCAAGTCTCTTATGCTTATTTTAATTTATAATGTATGGAATATATTATCGGTTTCTGAGAGCAATTAAACGTTGCTGGCTGATGGTGCTGATAATATCCATATCACCGTTCTTCAACGAAGCGCCTGCAATAAATACCACAATAGTATAACAATAGTATAGCTTTTAGGCAATCTCCCGCCTGGCTACTTTGTACCAAGAACTGCTAAAAGCCTTTCTTTTCAGTTTAAACCTAAATAAAATTAATACCTTCATACATATATTTCTCAAGCGACTACTGTAAACATTCACATAATACTAACGATTTTAAGTTCCAATGGAATAGGGGCCTATTGCTATTCAGACTCAAGATTGTTATTGAGGATTTTTCGATAGGAAATCACATTTTATCCGACCTATTTGAAGCTATTTGCTACTTAAACAAGGAGACAGACGAGGCAGTCTATTCCAATCTGACTGCAATAAAGATGTGCCATTGATTTATAACTTCTTCCGTTAAAATCCAAAGGACAATAAAAATCTTTGTGTTAGGAAGATCTTAGATAGAAAGCCCAGGGTACTCTGTATGACCTAATAACACCCTGCACTAAGTTGAATAACCCTTCATGTCGGTACTACGCAGTCGCGCCGTTGCCAGCACACATTCAAGATGACCAGCCAGGATTGTATTCAACACACAGAAAGTTAATTTTGTATGCCGCACAGCGTTTATCCCATAATGACGAGGATAAAAGTATGCACAGACTTCTAGCGGCCGCCCGCAACTTACAATGCATTAGTATCTTTATAGTATATAAGTGACTGTGTGTTATCCTGATGTATAAGCTACATGACGGACGATTTAGCGCAGTGGTTAAGAGCTTAAGCTGCTCCGCCCACTGTGTCGAATAGTCGCGGGTTCGATTCCCGCACGGGACAAATCTTTGTGTGATCCACAATTATTTGTTCCGGTCTGGGTATTTGTTTGTGAATTGTCATGTTTGTAAACGCACTCACGACACAGGAATAAATCCTAGAGTGGGGCTACGTTTTAAAAAAATAAATAAATAAATAATAATAAACATTACTGTAAAGTTTCATCAAAATCCGCTCAGTAGTTTATGCGTGAGTAACAAACATGCACACATCCATCCTCACAAACTTTTATACCACGAGCGTCTGCACACAACTTCGTCCGCGTTGAATTTAGACAGGAATCTCAGATTATTCCTGAATAAAAAAAAATCCTATGTGTTAATCCAGGTAATAAACTGTCTGTGTGCGAAATTTCATACAAATCCGTTCAGCCGTTTTTGCGTGATTGTGTAACATGCATCCAAACATATATACAAATTACGGACGGACGGACGATTTAGCGCGGTGGTTAAGAGCTTAAGTCGCTCTGCCCACTGCGTCTAATAGTCGCGGGTTCGAGTCCCGCACGGGACAAATCTTTGTGTGATCCACAATTATTTGTTCCGGTCTGGGTATTTGTTTGTGAATTTTCATGTTTGTAAACGCACCCACGACACAGGAATAAATCCTAGTGTGGGGCTACGTTTTTAAAAGAAAAAAAAAAACAAATAAATTTTCAGATATATAATATTATTAGTAGGATTAAAGATAGGAGTAGTAGTTTTAGTTAAGAGTTAGGAGAATGGTTCTGTCATTCTTAATCCGCCCGTACCTAAGAAATATAACGTTCATAAACGTTGGTTCGGGCATATTGAAAGAATGTCAGAAGAAAGAATGACAAAACAGATATACAATGCGAAAGTGGAAGGATGTAGGTACCGGGGAAGACCTAGACTATCTTACCATGACCAAATAGACCGTGTCTTATCTGAAGGGCCAATCAAGAGTCTCCGTAACCGGCGAGTGTGTATGAGACGAAATATGAGAGTGGAGGAAGCTAAAGAGGTATGTAAGGAAAGAACCTATTGGAACTCTGTACTCTCTGCCTACCCCGCGAGGGAGCTGGCGTGAAGATATAGATAGATAGAGTACTTAAGAGTTAGGAGAATGGATCTGTCATTCTTAATCCGCCCGTAACTAAGAAATATAACGTTCATAATCAAACCAAATCATGACTGCGTGCCAATATAGGACCTACCTATTCTTCTTGACTTTTTAATAATACAATATTTTAAATAGACAACTTAGCCTAGCCTAAGTACCATTCTTATAATCAATCAATCAGCCTATCGTAGTCCACTGCTGGACATAGGCCTCTCCTAACACGCGCCATTGTATACGGTCCTCCGCCTTCCGCATCCAGTCTGTCCCAGCGACCTTTTTGAGGTCGTCGGTCCATCTAGCTGGGGGCCGTCCTACCTTACGCTTACCAAGTCGCGGTCTCCACTCTAGGACACGCTTGCTCCATCGGCCGTCGGTCCTTCTGCAGATGTGACCAGCCCATTGCCACTTTAGCTTACTGAGTCTGCGAGCTATGTCGGTAACTTTGGTTCTTTGTCGGATTACCTCGTTACGAATTTTATCCTTCAAAGAGACGCCGAGCATAGCTCGCTCCATAGCCCGCTGTGCGACTTTGAATTTGTGGACTAGTCCCACTGTGAGTGTCCACGTCTCGGCCCCGTAAGTCATAACAGGTAGAACGCATTGGTTAAAGACTTTAGTCTTCAGGCATTGCGGTATAGGCGAAGCGAAAACGTGACGTAGTTTGCCAATTCTTATTTAAATCCGATCGACACCATCCTTTCCTTACTTTTCGTAAGACATACTATTTAGGAAGCGTTCTCTTCTAACACTTTCCAACTTCGGGCTTAAGACATGGACAATATGACGTCCGATTTCTAATAATGATAACGTTAGCACGATTGTGCTACACATTGTGATTGATTTAGGAGTTACGTTCAGTTAGGACAGGAAGGTCTGGTTCGTGCTCTAGGCAGATGTAAATCTAAGGAGCAAAACAACATCCAGCCAAATGCATCTAATTCCGCCTTTTCTACGCATAGATTATAAGTGGTGCTTTGTCTAGTGGTTTGAGCTGCAGGTTCGATTCCAGGACAGAAAAAAAATGTGTGACCCCCAATTATTTGTTTTCATTTAAGTATAAGAATAGCATAGGCAGTGATAGCCTAGTGGTTAGACCGTTGGACTGCAAAGTCAAAGGTCTCGGGTTCAAACCCAGGCACGCACCTCTATCTTTTCGAAAGCATGTGCGTATTAAAAATTAATTATCACTTGCTTTAACGGTGAAGGAAAACATCGTGAGGAAACCTGCATGCCTAAGAGTTTCTCGAAGGTGTGTGAAGTTCGCCAACCCGCACTGGGCCAGCGTGGTGGACTATGGCCTAAACCTTCTCGGTTTGAGAGGAGGCCCGTGCCCAACAGTGGGACAGTTTCTTAACAGGGCTAATATTATTATAAGAATACCTAGGCGCTTGTTTATGAAATTTAATAATTCCTTGTGAGAGATAATGATGTTAAGAAAAAACAAACAATACTTAAGCAATACCTACTGCGTAGTTACGACATTACAATGATTGACGGTTATGGTAGCTACAAAGTCGTGAATTCGCTTTGAAATCTGTATCCTAAATGTGTGTTGTGAAACAAACTCTAAATCACGACGTAACGGGTCGTCATGTTGTGAATTATGCGGCATATTCGACAACATTAGTTCTCACGTTCATTTATTTTGCTCTGCAGTCACGTACCACACAACGTGAGCTGACAAAATGGGGTCTTTGATTATAATCTAACTTATTTCAGTATAATTATTCGAAACAAGAAAGCCCGCTAAAATCGAGACGAAATAAAAAGATGGCAGCGTTACCATGACATCATGTGGTTACGTCACGTAAACAAAATTGTTAACAGTTCAGTGGTTAAAGCTAGAACCGGATTAAATATAGCTGTCCTTTTTATATATAAGGTTCTTTACTCATGTTTTCCTGTCGTCTCTTTCCCGGGCGGTACGTTTGCCAACCACAAGCTCGGGTTCTGAAAGGCCTTATCTCGTCGAATTGAATTCTATTTGAGACCGGAGTCAGTCAACGCGGCGCAGTATGCGTGGTAGAATTACTGTGTAATTGCAGTCCGATACGATATTTCATGGATATTTTCTGGTGTTTAGAAATGTTATGAATGAAAATGTGAACTATTTATAGAGATATTGTTATTCATCGGGTGTTGTTGTCTCTTCACCGAAAGGATAATATTTTTGCAAAGGTAGGTGCAAAGCACATATACATGTTATCTGCAAAATATTTATATATACAGAGGATAATAAATACTTTGAGGGGGGTACCTGCTGCATACTTACTTAGTGCTATATACTTACGTTGACAAATGTGACACATCAAGCACGTATCTACCATAAACCAATACTTAAACTCAATATAATTCTTTCGTGTACCTACTTATGACGAGTACCTCATAGAGTGCCAACCCGGCTTTTTTAAATAAAATTTTAAACAGTCAAAAATGTTGCACTGATAAATAAGTAGATCAATACATGATTTTTATATAAGTAGGTACACTAAATCACACCCATGCACGTACATAACACTCACAGGATATACTTATAAGAAGTTTATTTACCATTCTCATGAGAGAAAATTATTTGCCGTAATATTTTATCAGGAAAAGTGTCTCCAATACATAAATAATCATGGCAAGTCATGTTCAAATCGTGACAGTAAAAATCTATGGTGTTTGCTTCAACGGTATATTAGATATGTCGAGTGTTATGTAAGGCTGGTCGATCTCACCGTCTCGTCGCCGCCGTGTCCCCATCCCAAGGTCAAGGATTGCTTCAAGGGCGGATGCTCAGTCCGAGCCTTGAATTATTAGCAGAGCACCCGCAACGTCCACAAGGACAACCGAACAAAATCAATACTCTTAAGAGCTTTTGGAAAGAACGTTCCTTATTGTAAGCGACAAACAACTACCTAACTGCTAGGCAAAGGCTTTCACAAGTCGAGGTGAGAGAATAGATCATACTCATATCTATGAGAATGACCTATTATCTAACCTCAACCTATTAAATATATATTTAATACTCTATGTGATCATACCACGTCATACTTCACCATGCGGACCCAGTGCGGATTGGTTTATTCATATTTTCCTTATAAAGTATCCAATGCAGGAACTATAGGAATAACTGCAAATTACAAAAGTTTTTGTATTAAATTGAGACATATCATGTATCAAATACATGATCTCGTTCATCTAGAATTTTCACGTTTCATCTCCACGAAAAATGACAATTTTCAAGAACCTTAAATGTTCCCTAAATTAAAAATCAAGTCACTTCCAATTTTTGATTCGGAATTATCAACTGTCCGGCTACCTGGTCGACTAAATTTTACTGTTTCTTTCACGTCTCAGCAAAATAATAACATAGGCTTCTAGTTAATCTAAATTTTTTGAAGAAGTTGTATTTTAATGTGGTTTAACGAGCTTACTTAATCTTTTGGATTCTATTAAAGCATTTAATGTGTTCTCGCTCTGAGATACAACTAAGTTCTTTCATCAATTAATAGAAAGGTCAAGGTGCTTGCATACAAGAGCAGATATATTAAACGTTTTTATATTTTAGGGAAATTTTTAAGTTGGGAGTTTTCAAAGCCTCGGGATCTACGTGCATGTGTAATCATGTAGAGTGTATCTTAAATAAGTTTAAATTATTTGGACATACAACATTACACCGTTCTATGTTTGGTCTCATTCTAAAGCTTGCGTATTTTGCCAATGTTTTGCTTTTTAAAAACAAACAGCATTCAAAGATACCATCAACCATTCTGACAACAATTTATGAAAACCATATCTCAGTTGGCGAGTATCTCTTTTATATTATAACCTTACGGTAAACTTGTACACTAAAAACACGTGGGCGAGATAATATCGTACCGAATGGCGAGGAGTCATGCCGTGCTTCTATCTTATCATTTCCCATATAAAAAGCGAGTGAGTATGTAGTTGTGTTTACAGATAAGCACAACAAGAATTTGATGAGGCTTCGTCACGTCGATTCAATTGTAGACTTGCTATTAGCGGTCAACTTCTGTTCCAGAAGATTTTGGTCTTGTATGTTTATCTATTCTAACCTTTTTTCTGGTGATAGCAACTCTTTTTTATATTATTATGATTAAAAAGTTTAGTCAAAATGTATCTCCACCCTAGCGGTGGATATACATTCGCATAAAATGAACATTTGGCTACGGGCATTGTTGGATATATTTTATCAAACATCGTCCTTTGTTTTCAAAGTTGCTCACAAACAATGCCAGACTAGCGATAAAATTTTACACTACACGCTTGTTCGGAATAAAAACACTTATATTTTATAATAATATGTAACACTAAGAATAGTTTATAAAACATATATATACCTGGCATGCCTTTTAAGTTCTGTCGTTTCCATATTTCCCGGCAATTTTGAATTTGGAACTGTTCTATATTCGAATGTGTTTAAATTTTGAATCTCAAAACAGTTGAAAGTATTAGGATTAATGCTATTGTTTAGTCACAGCGTCGATTGGAATCTGTCAGGTTACGTACGAAAATGAATCTTTGTAAGAAAAATGTTCGTGCAATAATTTTCTACAACTTTAGAAGAGGCCTGACACGGCTTCAGTGTTTTGAAGCCGTGTCAGGCTGTCTGTGTTAAGTGATGAAGCCCCAAGCCTGCGGACTGTCGAGCGCTGGTATTTAGAATTCCAGCGTGGACATACTAGTGTTAGTGACACATCTCGCGAAGGACGCCCAAAATCCGCCTTCACTGAAGACAACATCATTGCTGTGAGACAACTAATTCTCGAAGATCGTCATGTGACGTATCGAGAGATAGAGGCTCTATTAAGCATCTCAGGGACAACCATTCAGAAGATCTTGCATGAAGCGCTTGGTGTGAGAAAGCTAGTTTGCCGTTGGATACCGCATCTGCTTTCCGACGATCACAAGGCGGCCCGCGTCAGATGGTGTAAGAAAACTCTGCAAAGGTTCAACCGAGGAAAGTCAAATCACGTCTACGACATCATCAGTGGTGACGAATCTTGGATCTATGCCTACGATCCTGATTCCAAACAACAATCTACAATCTGGGTCTTTCCAGACGAGCCAAAGCCGACTAAAGTTGTTCGTTCTCGAAGCAATTCAAAGAAGATGGTGGCTACGTTCATTGAAAAAACGCAGAGTGGTATACCACAGTTTGTTTACCACAAGTCATCGCCGAACTTCGAAAATCTAACTCAAAGCGACGCATCATCCTGCACCACGACAACGCAAGCTCACACAGCGCTCGTCAAACGATTTGAAGCAGGAAAAAGTAGAAATTCTTGACCATCCTCCATACAGTCCTGACCTAAGCCCTAACGATTTCTTTACATTTCTTAAAATTAATAAAAGTCTTCATGGTCAAAGGTTCCAGTCCGGTGAAGAAGCAGTCGATGCATTCAAGTCAGCCATTTTGAACACCCCCACTTTAGAGTGGAATAAATGTTATAATAACTGGTTTGAGCGAATGGAAAAGTGTATTAAGCTACGTGGTGAATACTTTGAAAAACAATAAAAAGTACTATAAGGTTCTAGTTGTGTTTTTTTCTTCAAACGACAAAACTTAAAAGGCATGCCTCGTATAGACACACACACACATACACCGTTGTCGAAATGCTGGCAGTTGCGACAAACCTTTAAATAATACTTTATCACAACTTATAAACATAAGGGTAGCGAATCAATCTCCAATTTCACATAGAAGATAGACAGGTCTTTCCACTTAAAACCCACATACAACAACGTGTTTGATAACAATGAACACCGTACGGTGTAAATCGACCGCATAGCTATAAAACATCTGAATATAAATGAGCAGCCGGTTACGTCAGCCTCGCTAACGAAATTACGAGACGAAACACAAATGCATTTGTAGTGATGTTGTGATTATGATTGACACCTTTTTCGTTGTTAAAAAAATAAAAATTATCTTTTAATAAGTAACTGCAGATAATAATAATACAATGTTTATTGATGTAAGTACAATTTATTTATTAATGATTTTTTATAAATATCCTATCCTTTCAGCTGTTCCTTTCAGCAAAGATATGTATGTATAAATACAACAAGGAAAAGACACACAAAAAGAATAAACTTAACCACCTCAACTGAAATCAACTTTTTTAACTTACCACCAGAAACCCAATAAAATTAAGCCAATTCGGTAAAATAAAGTATTTTCACGTACTTTACCCTTCAAGTACGTAGAGCGATATAGTAGTAATAAGTAGATCATCTATGTTGAGTAGACACAATACATTGTTATAAAGTTCGAGTGGCAACCCTACTTGTGATGTCTGATTTAATCTACGTTAATGAATGGTTCCATACGTGTTATTTATAGTTTTGTTGTATCTTTGCAGGCACGATCCAAAAAAGTCAGGACCTTATTGTGGTGTGGTACCCCACTAAATCAACGAGCTAAGTAGTAATTAGCAGCATTATTTATTCTGTAATTTTACTATAAATATCAAAGCCAAATCGCGATATAATGCGCAGTTAATATAAATTGAGAGGCGCTCGCAGCGCTGTGCGACAGCGGTGTTCTTACCGATTACCAAGGTTAAGCAGCGTTCGACTAGGTCGGTCCGAGATGAGTGACCGTTTGTGGCATTTTCATATTCGAGCGTCTCCGTGCTTCAGAAGGCACACTAAGCCGTTGGTCCCGGATACCACTTAATTTGGTAGTCGTTAAGCCGAGTTGGAAGCCTTAAAGGCGGCTTGATAAGTTCCAACAGCAGGTGGCCACAAACCTGCCTCCGCCAATCCGCACTGGGTCCGCGTGGTGGAGTATGACCTAATCTCTCTCACCTCGATTTGAGAGAGAAGACCTTTACCCAGCAGTGGGCAGTATAGGCTGATATTATTATAATATAAATTACTAGCCGCTACCCCGCGGCCGCACACGTTTATTTTGTAATATCTTTATGAAATACAATACAGCCTATGTTACTTATGGATACATGTAGCTTTCTAATGCTGAATAAAATATTAAAATAGGTTCAATAATTTCAGAGTTTATAAATTATACAAACAATTATTTCCTCTTCATAATATTAATATAGATTAGTATGATGACAGAACTTTACACCGCCTATAGCCGATACGCGAGGACCTAAAATCAATTCTTTGATACTTACAGATTTAGACACGTAAAAATCAACATGCAATTTATAGTAAACGTACTACGCTACTAACTACCCAAAAAAATATATTTGTATTTTTCTCTCCCACGGCCAGCTGGTGATCATGAGGAAGCTAATTAAAGGTCGTTAGCCAAGTCAAGTTACCTACGTTTATTCGTTTCTCACGGACACCGGGCCCGATCCAGCAGTTGGGTACAATTATTATGTGCTTTGTTTACACTTTTAGTGACTTCTATATAATACGATATAACACATAGGTACTTAATAACATTCCATGTACCAAAAAATCTTTTAATAAAAAAAGGTTAACCGACTTCAAAAAGCAAAAATAAATATTTGAAGTCGGTGCTGGTTGGTGCAGTCGGTTACTTGGCACCGACTTCAAATATTTATTTTTTGCTTTTTGAAGTTGGTTTACATTTTTACTTAAAGATTTTTATTTTACAATTTTAAGTGACGAGTGAATTATTTAGTAATATTTATATACCGATATTATATTATTTTGCTGAGTTGTACAGTAAGGTACCTACAGGATTAATATAATGACTCTAATAACGGAATCAATACATTCGTGCTGTTCGCCGTTAAGGACTTCTCTCTTGTATCTTCAAAGTCCAAGATCCAATACCAATAACATTAAAATATGACCACCTCAAAACTATACTGAAACCAATGCAAAAAGAATCATCGAAATCGGCTCATAAGCAAAGGAGTTATAAAAAAAGGAAGAATTATGAACCTCCTTTTTTGAAGTTGGCTAATATACTGCTTAGTTCCATAGTAGGGTACCTATAGGATTGACGTAATACCCGTAATATCTCAATTTACACAAGCCTATTGTTTGTCGTTAAGGAGTTCCCTGGTGTATCTTCTAAGTCCAAGGTCCAATGCCAATGAAATTAAAATGGGACCACCTTGGAGCTATACTGAACCCAATGCAACAAAAAAACATCAAAATCGGTCCACAATTGATGGAAATATCGCTGAACATACATAAAAAAAAAACAAAAAGCATACATACAACCGAACATAGAACCTCCTCCTTTTTGAAGTCGGTTAAAAAGTGAATAGGAACTTAGTTATATTCGGCGTGAAAGATATTATAGTAAGGCAAATAGTGTATGCCATCGTGTTAGTAATTACATACTCAGACTAAAGAGGTCATATTCTATCGTATCAGAATCCAGAAGACAACAAGGCAGGTTATCTGGCTGTTAAAAGAATGTTTGACGAATTGGTTTCGTTAAAACTTGGCGATGATATTTATATTATATGGGATGCTTTTTTAAGTATTAGCCCATGCTAAGGCTTTGTTATTTGTTGTTGGTGCATTTACAGATTCCAATTTCACATGCATATACAGACCTAAAGATACCTGTGGATCATACAAATATTAGCTATATGCCTATATCGGCCTGGACTTGTAGACTGAATCGAATCTACCAATTTCAACGACACAAGCCAACTATGCAAAAAGAATCTAACTGTAATTTACAACCGACCCTTTTTCTCAGGGACGGTTAATCTTCGGTCTGAGAGACTAACAACAAACTGGATCCTATAAGGATTTCATTTTTACGGATTGGGGAACGTAATCTTTAAATTATATAACCATTAACTTGTACAATAATTTCTACTTAAACATATTCAACAACACTATTTTCTGCAAAAGTGGGGTTTCAGTGAGTCTCCCTGTTGTGACTGTAAAGACTCAGTACAGACTATCCAGCACATCGTGGAAACTGCCCCACTAAAAATTTTTCTTAAATCGGATTCGGGGGATATCTGCTGATACTGGATACTAAACAATAACTCCTCCATTCTAATATAAAATGTCGGTTCTGGGTCGCATTGCTGACAGTAAATCGCCATACAATGATGTTATTTTAGTAAAAATCTAGAAATGGTTATTGGTTACGGCATAAATTTATGATTATTCGATATATGTATTTTTTTTAAAGCTTTTAAGTATTTATGAAAAAAAATAATACTTTCCAATGGTAAGTATTGTGACGGACGATTTAGCGCAGTGGTTAAGAGCTTGAGCTGCTCCGCCCACTGTGTCGAATAGTCGCGGGTTCGATTCCCGCACGGGACAAATCTTTGTGTGATCGACAAATATTTGTTCCGGTCTGGGTATTTGTTTGTGAATTTTCATGTTTGTAAACGCACCCACGACACAGGAATAAATCCTAGTGTGGTAGTCGTTTTTTATAAGGAAAGAATAAAGAAAAGAAGTATATTTTCTGCATCAATTATTTGTAAACGTAGTCACAGGTTATTAGATTAGTACACATGTTTGGAGTTACAATCTAGATATTGTAAGTAATAGTAATAGTCAAATTTTGCATCATTTCGATGCAAAGCTAACAAAACCTAATGGAAATTTATATTTGTCTCCAACGCGCATAAATTCGTCAGTTTCATCAGTGTTTATATAATAAAGCTAAAGAGTTCTATTTGATTGTATTCTGTTATGTGAATTGTGATTATTTCTACCGAATCCGCTGTTATACAACCTGTAACACAAATTTCGTATAGTTGGGAAATAAAGTAACTGTTTTATGTTTATTTTCTCCAAATCGACATGTTTCGTACACTTCTCACGAATTCCGTGTGTTAGACATTTTGTAACAACAAAATGTGAGTTTGAGTTATTTAGCACTCAAGCGGTCGCGTTGGTTGCTGAAAGAATTCGGTTGTTAGGTTCGCAATCTTGAAAGATTGGTGTGGAAATCATTGAATCAACATCGTTTTTTTTCACAAAGCGCCCCCGCACTTAAATGATTTCAGAGTCGTAAGTGCGTTTAAAACATGAATTTCGCGTATAAAGACACCCAGACCCATCTAGCACAGACGGTAGAGTTCCGGTATCTCTACCATGAGTCGTCCTTGTATTTTACGCACGTTTTTTTGCTGGAGAAAGTAGCTCTTGTGTATGTAGTATGTGTGTGAATGAGTATGCGACAGAGTTCATTATCCATGTAGCATTTACAAAGTTCACCCGACAGGAGCGCAACCAACCAGAGTTTTTTTGCTTCTCATGTTTTAACTTAACGCGCAATAGATATTTTTTTTTTCATACAGAATACAACGCTTGTCAAATTATTTATTCTCTCACTAATTACGCCACTTTAGAGCTGAAGGTTTCCATCCTTTCCTGTGGAACATGTGTGAAACTCCTGTGATCCTTTAGGATATGCTTGAACATGTTATAGCTACGTGTCCAATCGAGGATCATCTTTGGTTCAGGAATAACTTTATCTTTTTTGCTTTAAAAAACATGATTTATAGTGCCAAATGTAAAGAAAAATTCAAATGTTTTTCTCTTATATCTAAAACGATGAATATTTAATAGAACCCAAACGTTGTCCTTTGTATTATGTGCATAAATATATTCAATCATCGTCAATACTCTTCCTAGCACTATGTTACTATAATTAATTATCTAACACCTAAAAACATAACAAAATATCAACATGGAAAAGCAGAAGCTACTCCTTATAGCTTCATTTCATGATTTCCCCCCTTGAAATATAGTAATTCAATCACGCTTTTTTCCTTATTATATAAATAAAACAACTAGACTGTGTCTTGTCTGAAGGGCAAGTCAAGAGTGTAACCAGCGTGCGTGTATGAGACAACCTATGAGAGTGGAGGAAGCCAGAGAGAGCTGTAAAGAAAGAACCTGTTGGAACTTTTGTACTCTCGATAGATAGATAGATAGCAAACATAGTTACCTATTTGTCGCATTAATTAATAATGTGAACTTGGAATGAATGCGCCCGCAATGCCAATAATTCTGTCAAGTAGTGCCTCGCGGGAAATCATTTTATTGGTAGGTATTCATTGTGTTGCGTCGAATGAGAACATTTCCTACCCATGACTGTAATGCTTAAATATAGATGACAAATATTGTAGATGTGGTTCGTAATAAGTAGAAGCCGTCGACCTTGGTGCGTGTGTTGAACCATGACGTTTGTATGTTTTGTACTCGAAACATAATATCCTGGGCCAATATACATGTACATATCCAATACCTATATGTCCATATGTATTGTTTTATTTAAGTGGGATTCTCATTGTTATTAGCAAGAAGAGTATAGCGAAATGACACATAGAGCTAATCTTATCATTATCATCTATGTATTGATTGCAGTGATTAATTTATCAGTAACGCTAATATTCCGAAATGCAGGATGAAAGAGGTGTTTCAAATCGTTACATATGGCGAGCTCGAGTCTCTACCTACCCCTATAGGATATCGACCTAAATATACTTTCGAATTTAACAACACCTTCATGCGTCGGTGTTGCAACATTCGAATCATTTCATCATTCAATTCGTATTAGTATAATTTACAGAATTTGTCAATAATTTTAGTATTGAACTCATAGGTAGGTACAGGAAAAAACAAGGAATTCTGACTATAAGTAGGTATAAATTGGACCTATTTTACATACGTGAAGTTGGCCCCTAACTTTGCCATGAGTTATAAATCCAATTAACGATACCGAGCAGGCTTATTATCTGTATGAAGAAAAAATAAGCCGCCTTATGTTGTAACCAAAAAAGAAACTACATGGTTATATGGTGGTTGGTGGAAATAAAATAAAAGTTTTTGCTGTATTACCCACGTTTTTTAATTTCAGACATTTATAGCGATCACTATCTCCTTCGAGTATTCATTAGGCATGATCGCGCTTTGCAATTTCTGTATACAAAAATTGTGTAATTATAATAGCTTTTTAACTTCTACACTTCCAATCCAATCCAATTTATAATCTATGGCTCCATCGTTAACCGATGATTCTGCCAATGTCAAGTTTGCCAAGTTTAAAAAAGATAAAAAAAAAGTGACGAACAATCGGTTTAAGTATGTATGAGCGGTAAACTTAACGATAAAACACCAGAACATCAAATTAACTTGGGCAATAAAGAAAACTTGGTAAAGAAGGTACGAAAACTGTTTTTTTTTTTTAATGAATTGCGGCAAAGTCAAAATAAGTAAAAGTAAAAAAAGAGGATGAAAGAAACGCTTATGAAGCATAATATGAAAACAAATATAAGCTATAACCTAGTATGATTTACACTGATAAACTTGTACAAAGTATTAATTAACGGTGAATGCGCCAAAGACAGCATATATGGAATGTTTACCGGACGAGGTATATTGGCTGGTAACAGATCATATAAATGGGTTCTAAGTCGAGGGCAGAAAAAGAACAGGTGCTCTAAGGAGCCCTCCGCCAGTCCACACTCGCACAGAGAATGATCCCTCACTCGAATCTTCTCCAAAAATACCGGGGTGCAAACAAAGCCTAATCGTAGTCTAATTATCACAGAAGTTGCTAACTTATTAACGTTATGTTTAAAAAACCATGGTCTTGTTGAGATAGTAGGCTGAATACTGCCATAATATTTTCCCTTGATGGCTTGAGATTTTTGCCACAAATTGAGCCAAGATTTGAAAAGCGAGGGCTTGACAAGAGACCGGAGATCTCGGGAATAACAGTTAAAATAGGTGTCACATCCAGTATGAGATGCAGCTTTAGCACATGCATCCACTGTTTCGTTACCCGAAATGCCTGCGTGCCCAGGGATCCATGCTAAACAAACGAGAATATTGTTACGGTTACACCTCAGTAAAGCTTCTTTGATTTTGAGGGTAATGATAAAGTTATCCCGGGAACGAAACGGGACTTTGGATATGTCCTGAAGGCAGCTTAAACTATCAGAAAAAATGATGGATCTGTTTAACTTGTGCGACTCTGCATACAGAATTGCCTCAAGAATAGCCAATGCTTCTCCAGTGAAAACCGAGCAGACTGAAGGACACTTAAAGCTTAAGATGATTTTGAACTTTGGAATCCAGACGGCTGCTCCAACGCTATCAACCTCTGAAAGCTTAGAAGCATCTGTGAAAATTGTAAGCCAGTCGGACCACTCCGAAAAAATTATATTGTTAAAGCATTTGTTAGCCTCAGGGCAATGTTTACTTATACCAAAATTTACAATAACTTCTGGCTTAAAGACTAAAGAAGCAAAATCTACCTCAAACAAGGGATGTTTATTCAGTTGAAAAACAGAAGAAGGTAAATTTTTAAACTTATTGAAGCTGTTTACAAGACGAGGAGAATCTTTATGAGTCCAATAACTTGAAGAAACCATAGCCTGAGAAAGAAGATTAAGAACAGATAAAAGGGGATGACATCTAGTCTGAATAAGATTATAAAAAAACCTATTAGACAAATATTGCCTTCGCAAACATAACGGAGGTTCAACACACTCAACCTGAAGAGCATTTATAGGAGAGCACTTCATAGCTCCAGTAATGATACGCAGGCATATTGACTGGATTTTGTCCAATTTCGCTAGAGCAAGTTTATTACAAGGTTCAAAGAGAAAGCAGCCATAATCGAAGTGACTACGGATAATAGCATTATACAGAATCCTTTGAGTCATAGGATGAGAGCCCCAACGAACACCAGAAAGCGCCCTCATGACATTAACACTAGCTTCACATTTTTAATCACATGGTTTAAATGGTGTAAACCAGATAACTTGGAGTCTAAGATCATACCTAAAAATTTTACCCGGTCCTGTACTACAATTGGCTCCCCATTTACGGACAAATCTAGAGAAGGGATATTGCGCTTGCGAGAGAAGACCACAGCACTACACTTTTCCACCGAAAGACTCAACCCATGATCCGTTAACCAAAGGTCGAGATAACGTAAAGCAGAATTCAGCCGAGAAGAAGCATCCACAAAAGAGGGTGATTTAACATAAAGAGCAATATCATCAGCATATTGTAAAATACAACAAAAGGAATTGACACATAAATCCAAATCAGAAGTGTAAATATTGTACAGAAGAGGACTTAAAACCGAACCCTGAGGAAGACCTCTCCAAACCAGTCGAGAGGGGAGGAGACTATTTTGATGACGAACTAAAATAAAGCGCATCATAAGGAGGTTGCAAATGACATTTATCAACCTCACTGGGATACTTAGCCGAAACAATTTTTCTCTGAAAACAGGAAGAAGAACATTATCATATGCGGAAGACACATCCAAGAAAACACCTACCACATTATTATTGTCAGAGAAAGCTAACCGTATTTCAGAGACGAGGATACTAAGACTGTCTAGAGTACCAACACCCCTTTTAAAGCCAAACTGGCTTTTGGGTAATAAACCCTTATTCTCCAAAATCCATTCCAGACGATTTTTTATAAGAGTTTCCATAATTTTAGCTAAAACCGAGGATAAAGCAATTGGCCTATAAGAAGACGCCACCTTTGGATCTTTTCCAGGTTTCAAAATTGGAATAACAATCTGGGATTTCCACGCATCCGGAATCCGAGCGGAATCAAGAATAGAATTAAATATACTTAGGAGGAAAAGCTGGCTTGAACGGGAAGACTTTGAGATAAATGAGTAAGGAATACCATCGATGCCAGGGGTAGAATCCCGTAGATGATCGAGGGCACAATGAAGTTCAGCAAAAGAAAACAGATCATTCATGGGATCGTTTGAAGAGGCGGTGGAAGAGGAGTCCAAGGATGGAAAGCAATCAAAGAAAGGAACAAATGGAGGGGCTAACTTGTTCATAAAGCTCTCCAGCCAAGGGCTGGGATCATTAGAGGAAGCGTTAGAATCAACATATGAACGGCGATACATCTTTATCTTCTTCCATATAAGAGAAGGTGGAGATCGAGGAGACAGAGAGTCGCAAAATTGATGCCAACCTGAACGTTTTTTCCCCGCAGGAAGCCTTTTAGTTCGAGCAGAAGTATGCTTCAAGTTTAAATAATTTTCAACGCTTAAATCAGCAGCAAACCTTCGCTCTGCTTCTTTACGCAGACGAACACTTTGAGAGCAATCCGCATCCCACCAGGGAGGAGAGGAAACCTGATTCCTAACAGAGTTTTTAACAGGAATAGTCTGATCGGCGGCGCGAAGAACACATAACATAAATTGTTCATACTGCCAAATAAAATCCGAGTTGCCAGGAGGAATAGCTTTAATTTCCTGATCCAAAACCAAAGAGTATCTGTCCCAGTCTGCTTGAGATAATCGGTATTTCAGAAGAGGATTCGCAGCGGGTAGGGAAGGAGTAGAATTGGAAAACCTAATTAAAATGGGGAAGTGATCACTACCATGAGTACAAGACAGAACAGACCAAGATAAGATAAAAACTAGAGAAGGGGAGACTAATGACAGGTCAGGAGCGCTTGCATTCTGGGAAGGTGAAACTCTACGAGTAGGAGAACCGTCATTCAGTACACACAGGTTTATATCATCCAATATATCTAACAATAAGGAAGAACAAGGGTCGTTAGTATGCGATCCCCACAAAGAATGGCGACAATTAAAATCACCAAGTACTATTACAGAACCAGCAATAGAACCTAAGATTGATCTAAACTCTCTGAGAATAGATTGATTAGGGTGAGGAATGTACACGGAAATAAAAGAAAAGCCTAAGGCCTTAACAGCTACAATATGTAAGCCAGGATCATGGATAGGAATAAAAATTTGAGAATATATAATTGAACGACTTACTAGTAAAGCACATCCCGCCCTGCCGTCATTTCTGTCATCCCGCAGGCAAGAGAAACCAGACACCCTAAAGCGAGAGCCCGGTCTGAGCCAAGTCTCCGAGATAGCAAAAACCACAGGATTTAGGCGATTTATTAAATATAAAATCTCATGTTTTTTTTGCCGGATACTCCTACAGTTCCATTGCAGGATTGCTCGAGCCATTTTTGTCAATCAACGATTGAAGGAGCTGTTTAACTAATATCACAACATTGTTCGGTAGATCATCCGAAGAATTGGACAGGAGCTTAATTAAGCTACACACCAATAATTCGACTATATCAGATGGAGAAGAAGGAGAGAGGACAACATTCTCACGAAACGCGCAGCCATTGGGCTGGGCAGATTTAGGTAACCTAGTAATAGATTGGTGAGCCGCTAAGTCATACGACTTACCAGGCTGCGGTCGAGGTTTTGGGGAGAGGAAAACAGTCTTTCTATAAGAGCTAGTAAGTGGTAAGGAAGGAGAGTCTGGCAACGAAGAAGGGGATAAACATTGCGAGCTTTGGAGCGAACTTGACTGGCTGTGGTTGGCGACAGCATCCGAATAGGATACTCTACGAATAGAAGGGAATCTAGCTGATGCTTCCCTGTAACTGACGTTTTCCTGGGACATTACAATTTTAATAGATTTTTGCCTGGAATGCTCTGGACATTTAGAATCCGTAGCCTTGTGGCTACCACCCCGGCAAAGCAAACAGGTGACATCTGCATCCGACACGGAACAGCTGTCACCTGGATGCGGCTGAGCACACCGAAAACAACGTGGTTGAGATCTACATTGGGTTTTAGTGTGGCCAAATCTGCAACAGTTATAGCAAATGATGGTAGGCAAATGATAGACGGAAACAGGTAAAGATGTGTTATAGCAATAAACCCTCTCAGGGAGGGTCTGTCCAGTGAACGTCAACATCACTGTGCTTGATGGAATCCATTGTACTGTGTCACCTTTCTTTGATTTTATGTTAAGGCGCCTCGCTTTAACAACCTTGCCACAATTAGCAGGCATCACAATCCCAGCCACCAGATCTTCTAATGACCATTCAGTCGGGATGTCCCGAATCACGCCCATACGGGATATTAAAAATTTTGGTATGTAGGCTGAGAACCCCTCATAAACATCACTGGATACAAATTTGTTGGCAGATTCAGCACAACTAAATTCAATCGATATTTTATTTCTGCCAACCGATTTGATGCCGCCCTCCAAAATACCAGATACTTTATTCTTGTGCAGGAATTGGGCAAATTTTAATAATTTTATGGGAGAACCAGAGGAGGGATCACTCTCTGAGCGAGAGACATAAACCACGAATGGACCCTTGTCCCAATCATTGTACCGCTGGATAGAGCCGTTCTCGAAGCCTGGTTTAATGTAGACCGACTGGATAGATTCTGCTGGGGATCTAGATTTTTTCCCTTCATTGGAAACCTCAGGACCAGCTGAGCGCTTTAAAGAGGGTCTAGTACTAGTAGTTACGTCCGGAGAAGAACCTCCGCCCCCATCAGGGGGTTCATCTACACTCATTCCCCTAAGGGATAGAGAGGTTAAAATAGAAAGATTCGACAAATACCTCGTCCAATCCTTGAGAAACACAATATCAAAAATTTAAAGCCACAAGTTAAAATGGAAAAAAATTAAATTGAATTTGGCACACGTCAAAAAAAACAACCGTTAGCAACCCTTGTCAATGACAGAATCCAACTTCTACACTTAGTTCTATATATGGATATAGATGGGTAGTGACAGTTCTAAGTGCCAAACGAAATTTATAATTAATTCAATGGTATTAGGGCATCACACCATAAGTATAGAAACAGGTCATGCCTCTTATTGTCATTGAATAAAGTTTATTTTTTTGACTGTCACAGTACTCTTCCTTCATGAAAAATACTATATAAACTTCGATTGGGTATCAAACTTGCATAAAAACAACAACGTATCGTGGTAGAGATAACCTACTGACCATAGGCACATAAAACTTTTACCTTTTTCAACAATAATTAACAAGAACAATTTAACTTTATACTTTGATTATAAATGATTTTTAAATATGAATAAACTCATGAAAATGATACTATTTTTTCGGATTTTATCGCGATTTATTTTGATTTTTAAGTTCCCGACGTTTCGAGTGCTTTGCAGCACCCATGGTCACGGGAAGAACTGAGGTGTTAGACGTCCAAAAGGCATAGTTGTTCCGGGGTACCCTCAAACTTCTTAATTATTTTTGTTTTTGTTGGTCCGATCTACGCAGAATGAGCTCACGGTGTCTTGAGGTCTTGCAGTGTTACGCTTGGTTTTGGATTTGATTATATTAATTACTGGATCCCAAGTCGATGGAAGCACCCAGCCATCTTCTCTATTGAAATTAGGATGTTTTTTAATTTCAATAGCCTCGCGAACCATCCTTGGTAGGAATCGGTGTTCTTTCACGAGGATTTGTGGTATATCAAATCTGATGTTATAGCGGGTGCGGTCAAGGACATGTTCACAGACTGCAGACTTCTTTGAGCGACGGTGTTTTAGGTCAGCTATGTGTTCTTTAACCCGAGTTTTTATTGGTATTTTTGTTTGTCCTATGTAAGAGAGACCACATTCACAATCAAGCTTGTATACTCCTGCATCTTGTAGAGGGATGTGACACTTGACAGATGGTAAAAACTGACTGATCTTCTTCGGCGGCTTATAAAAGGTTTTAATTGAAGCACGCTTCAAGATGTAGCCAATCTTGTCTGTGACTCCTCTTAAGTAAGGTAGTACAGCAGGGAGACGCTCGACTGTGGCTGGTTTCACTCGGTCACTGTGACGTTGGCGTGGGACTCGAAGCTTATTGTCGTGCAGGACTTGCTTGACATGTTGAAGCTCGGCAGCCAGATGTTTCTTGTCACAGATCCCTTGTGCTCTCTGAAATAAAGATTTACCCACGGTAGCTAACTGTGATGGATGGTGGTGAGATTCACCGATTCATCCAGTAATTATATAATCAAATCCAAAACTAAGCATAACACGGTTATGCTAGTGAGTTTTATAACTAACCTGCTCCCAAAGTTTTTATTCTTTCATATATAAAAGTTATTTTCGTACATACAACGCCATTCAATTTCCGCGATAGTAAATGTATTATACCATAATCATTTTTAGTCGAATAACTCATGGCTGTTTCTCACGTTTTTGTATTGGTAGGTACTGTGTGTTGCTATTTCTGGAAACTAAATCATCATTTATTTGCCGCCCAACTGGAACTTTGACAGGGTTACCATCTCTTTGTATATAAATCACCATTTCAACTTCATGGCTAAGTTTCTCGCCTAATCTTTTCAGTGGACACCACGTTCAGATGCAGTGGTCCTCCCGATGCCCTTACATCCCTTCTTTCGGATACAGATACCGCACACAGGATCAGACACCGACCTCGCTGGTGAGGTCGCAGAATCTCTGACCTGCCGGTCGGTACAGAGCACCACAGCGAGACATCTAGTATTTGCCCTCTGCCATAGCGACTGCCCAAGCCAAGGCCGTTCTTCCTTGAGGCGTCCTTGAGCCATTTGCCTCTTGCCCTTCTAGCTTTAGCGTAGTGGTTGCACGGTCGCCCTCTTGTCCGGTGAAGCTGTAAAGGCCCCACGGCCAACAGCGTTGATCATTCACACACACATACACACACACACACACACACACACACACACACACACACACACACACACACACACACACACACACACACACACACACACACACACACACACACACACACACAAAAGATCCAGTGGTAAATTAGTAGTAAGACTAGATGTATGAAATATATATAAAAAACGTAAATTGACAGATTGTAAGTGCTCTTGAAGGTAAACCCCTACAAAGTAAATTATTTGAATTGAGTTCGCCTAAGATGGACAATGTTAAACTACGCTTGGTGCGGTCAGACCTTATACGGGTGACCGCTAGTGATATGCAATCAGAGAGTTTCCATTCTTTTGTTGTAATAAAGTCGCTTCCAGCTAGGGCTATTTGACTGCCGTCGTTGAGCGAAGTCAGAGGCCTTTTCGAAGGCTTGAATACCTCGAACGACGAGTCTAGTTTTTAGAGAATAGATTGCTGCTCCGATCACCGGATTAAAAAGTCGTAGGTTTGTACCCCGCAAATAGTTTAAAAAAAATTGAAAGAAAACGTTAATTATATTATCTATATCGTGCACGTATTTATTAAGAAAAATACATACAGCACATCTAGTAAATACGCGAGGCCATAACATATGTATTTTAATTGCTATAGATTGAAGAAATTATATTTATTCCCAACATGCAGCATACTTATTTCTTTTTATGAAAGTCGTTTGCCACCACGTAATATCGATAGAAGAATTATAGTTACGTTTAGTTCTAATCTAATAATGGTACTTCTTAATGTCATGTGTAATTAGAATGATGCATACTATTATTTTTTTGGATAATAAAAGTTAACCACGGGCCACAAAACTCCGAAGGGTCAGCACGCCGGGTAACTGTTAGGCTGCCCATAAGCAGGATCGGAATACTGGTAGAGTTAAAAGTATTTTAGTTGGCCACTATTGGGGTATATTAAGGGAGTAATACAAATGTTTTTAACTGTTTGGTTTATCGTTGATTGATCCTATGTTGCGTGTTTTAACTTTACCTAAATGTCGTAACCGCTTAGGAGTATTGTCCTTTATTATCGAGCATTTTATTTGTACCTTTATCGACGGGTAATAATTATGTTTGTTGTCTTTCATATTTGCTCAATATAGGGTGTTTTCTTAGGACCAAGTCTATTTAAACTACCTATATTACAAGTAATACACCTTTAATTTTGTAGACACGAATTCAAACTGAAGAAATATTACATAGGAATGTGGCAGCCCTACTTCGCCTGACATTGTGCGACTTGTAATCGATGTAAATTATTAATAAACATATTTCTAATACGACCTTAGAACATGAGGTAAGTGGTGGTGTCATTTATGAAGTCAAACGCTTATAGCCTTCTATACAAAATTTATACTTTATAATTCTTCTTGTTTGTATTACATCCCACATAAGACTTGTCATGGTATGTTTAATACAAGATAAGTGCAGGTTAATAATGGCAGAGATTCCAGATAGATCTTTTTTGGTAAAAGGGCAAGGATTCGCGATTTTTTTTTTTGTGAGTACGATCTACGCTGTTGGCCGCGGGGCCTTTACACCTTCACCGGACAAGACGCCGAGCGTGCAGCCACTACGCTCAAGCCAGAAGGGCAAGGGGGCAACTAGAGGTTGTATACTAGGTGTCTTGTCGTGGTGCTCAGCACCGGCCGGCGGGTAGGAGATTCTTCGACCTCGCCGGCGAGGTCGGTGTCTGATCCTGTGTGCGGTATCTGTATCCGAAAGAAGGGATGTAAGAGCATCAGGAGGGTCGGTGTAAACATGCCGCGGACGGGATTTCCGTTTTGACTTCACTGTTACACCTGATTTAAATTTAGCCCAATCTCGCCTATCGCGAGTACCTAATACAAATAATAATAAAATACAGAGAAATGGATATGAAAATAAGGAGAGCGAGCATGTGTAGTTTGTATAACCATAATAGATGGTTTGGTGCAGCGGTAAATTAAGCCGCTCCGCCCACTGGATTGAGTTGAGTAGATGCGGGTTCGATCCCCTCATGGGACAAATCTTTATGTGTCGCACTAATACTTATTTCGATTTGGGTGTTGTGTACTTATATGACTTTCATATTTGTAAAAGTACCCACGACCCCACGAAACAAGCAGGCGTTCGTACGGATGATATTCCAACGCGCGGCGCTGCAGCGGTGAACAGTGCTTTCAAAAAATGTACGCTCTGCCATTTATTTCATTCCAGCGCTTTATAAACGCGTGTTGAAAAAGTCCGTCCGTGCAAACGCCCGCTAATATGTAGTGTGGCACCATACCCACTTCCCTGGTGATTGAATCGGTTTATATCTTGGCGTTGGTCAGTTTCATGATTTTTTGTGCTCATAGCTCTTACAATTACCAAGAATATGGCATGCGATTTACACCATAGTTTTTTACCTGGGAAATATCCTGCATAGATCTTCCGCTAGCCTCGGGGAAAGTTCTCAGAGCATTGCGGTTACGATGGCAAGTCGTCATCGCCCCACCCCCGTTCTTCCTCAGATAATCACGAAAACATCCGTGACATATCTGAGCAAGTCTATAGGAAACTCACCCTCTCCTTCGCTGTTGGAGGCTTTGAAGGACGGGTAGATGGACGCCAGCAATATATTACCTACCAAGAGACTGGATTCCTCGGTAGAGATTACTGAAAAGTCTAAAAGGCATGAATGCAGGATAATCGGCTCTCCTACTTAAATAACCCCCAAGCGATGCTAACAGCAACAAGGGGACGCTAGCTTATGGGTCATAAATACATACTCGTATTGAGAACAAGTAGGTATATATTGAATGCGTACATGACAAATGAAAATAAAAGCCACTTGTGTTCAATGAAGTTCGCGTTACGGTGGCAATGGCGACTGGTAGGCGGTGCCCCAGTTTCATGAAATTTATTCGAAGTGTTGTTACCGCGGGGAATACATAAATTCAGATCGTAAATTATCGCACCCAGCCAGGGTCGACTGAACTCAATATGCTTAATGAATTAGGTAATTACAATTGATCAATAATTTCATCAATTACATTGAATCACCCTCAGGTGATTTTAATACATTTGAAAACGTCATGGAAGAGGTGTTGAAAAAACTTACAATCTATTTATCTGTAGAGTAGAGAGAGTACAGAGTACAGAGTCAGTACAGAGTCTAGAGTACAGAGTTCTTTCCTTACATACCTCTCTGACTTCCTCGACTCTCATAGTTCGTCTCATACACGCTCGCCGGTTACGGAGACTCTTGACTTTTCCTTTAGATAAGACTCGGTTTATTGTATATTGACTTGGTGTTGAAAAAACTTACTGTTATTAACAGAGTATTATATGTGGTGACTTCAACGTCAATCTAATCGAAAAGTCATTCATTAGCTCTTTTAAAGTATGCTTGTTTAATGGACCGATTAGAATCACTGCTACTTCTGCTACCTGTTAAGATAATGTGTTCTGCGCCTGTGAAGTGTCTGATAAATTAATTATAATCGCTTTGCCCTCAGATCATAGTGGTATGTTGGTGTCAGTACCCAGCCACCTTATACCTACTTTTCTGTAAAGTTACTTTTAGGCCGATATTAGATCGACGTATAAACTGATTTAGGGATAAAGTTTACAATCGCATAACTAATATAGATTGGTTACATAATGATCCCAATTACCTATATCAAAACCTTTTTGTTATTATTAAAGCAGAATACGATAATATATCTAAAATAAAAATAGCAATGGCCAAGAAAGAAAAGTTCTGTGACTGGGCTACTGTGGGAATTCATAAAAGTAGAGCTAAAATGTATGAACTGTGTAGTACGAAAACATACAATCAAAACCCAGCTTTCTTGGAATATGTCAAAAACTACTCGAAGACTTTTTAAGACGGTCTGTACTGCAGCAAAGTCTTTATATTATAGCAATATGATACAAAGATCATCAAATAAGATCAAAACCACATGGGGCATAA
This sequence comes from Phalera bucephala, assembly GCA_905147815.2. Lineage (NCBI taxonomy): Eukaryota > Metazoa > Arthropoda > Insecta > Lepidoptera > Notodontidae > Phalera > Phalera bucephala. The sequence continues at coordinate 10,218,443 of LR990626.1, forward strand.
TTAACAGAGTATCTGGGAGAACTCAACCACGTGATGATCATATTAAACTTGTAATTAATGACAACAAATAATTTCGATATTGCGCAGACTTTTAATTCATTTATTTTTGCTTGATATTATTATTGCTTGGGGTGGGAATCGTAGTCACGTAATTCGCCATGTTGAGGCGATCGCTGTAACCATTAAGCTATTCCCACGCTACCATGTACTTTGATATCAAACTGTGTATCCACCAATTAGAATGTAAGCCTTTGTGTTGAGAAAAATAAATAAACATTATTATTATTATTTTGCGTTACGGATTCTCAGCTATTTAGCTGGCAAATTAATGACGGCTACGGGTCGAAACCAAGTAACCATCATTTATGTAGGTATTATTGGATCTAAAGGGTAGTCAGGGCTTTCTAGTGGTGTATCATCGCTCTGCATGAACTTTCTTACAGTACGGCAAGTATTCAGGATGGCGGCTTTTTGTATGCTAATGTATGTGTTGGGTGATAAGTCCAAAAGTTTTAGGCTATGGTGCAAGTGTTTAGGGACCACTCCTGTTGTGGATATGAGTATGGGTACTATATATACTTGGTTAAGTTTCCATATTCTCAATATTTCTTCCTTAAGCTCTGTATATTTATTTATTTTTTCTGTAATATTTTTGAGTATGTTATGGGTGTTTGGTACGGCAATATCGACTATATATCCTATTTTATTAACTTTATCTTGTATTGTGAGATCCGGCCTATTGAAATAAATGGTTTTATCCGTGAGTATAGCACGATCATACTATAGTTTATGAGTGGAGTTTTCTAAAATGGGGTTTGGTGTATATTTATAATAGGGTATGTGTACGTCTTGAATTAGTTTATATTTATAAGCTAGTTCTTGGTGGATAATATTTGCAATCTGGTTGTGTCTATGCGTGTAATCAGATTGGGTTAGGGTGGGGCATGCTCCTGTGATGTGTTGTATGGTCTCGGGGTGCCTATGGCATTTCCGGCATTTATCATTCATTGCTGTGGGGTCTTTAATAATGTGTTTTTTGTAGTTTTTTGTATTGATAACCTGATCTTGAATGGCTATTATGAAACCTTCTGTTTCTGGAAACAAATTGGCACTAGTGAGCCACCTATTTGAAGCTTGGAGGTCTACATGTGTTTGCTGTAGGTCATGTGGGTGCCGTCCGTGTATAGTTTTTCGTTTCCATTGGTCTCGTTTTTGCGTGTCATAATCTGTCTGTTGCTCTGTTGTGTGTTGTGTTTCGGGTACTTCTGATAGGTTTAAAGGGGTGAATTTACTGTCATTATCAACAATTACTCGGTGCAGTTTGCTGGTGATAGCTTTACGATGGAAGAATGATTGAAGGCTAGCAATTTGTTCATCCCATAGGGCTCGGATGTCTATGAGACCCCGGCCTCTTTCCTGCTAATTGATAATCTCTCTATAGCTGACTTAGGGTGAAGGTGTTTATGTTTTGTAAGTATGACTCGGGTTTTAATTTCAATGTTATTAATGTCAGTCTTTGTCCACTTTATTATTCCGAATGACTACGTTAGGATGGGTATTGCGTATGTATTAATTGCTTTGATTAGATATTTACCACTCAATTGGGTCTTGCAGATTGTGTTAACTCTATTTTTATACTCTGTAGTTACTGAATGTTTTAAATTTATGTGGTCCAGCTGTTTAGCTTGATAATATCCTAGATATTTGTATAAATCACCAGGCTCCATGGATGATATAATTCTTCCCTCATCTAGTAAGTAGTTGCTTGGTTGTAATTTGCCTTTTTTTATATTTATGCTTTTACATTTATCGAGCCCAAATTGCATATTTATATCTGTGCTAAATGTATCTGTAATATTTATTAGTTTTTGCATATCTCTTTTGGATTTTGCGTAGAGCTTTATATCGTCCATGTAGATTAGGTGAGAGACTATTGTATTTTCACCGTCGTTGTTTTTGAGGTGGTATCCTAATCGTTGTTTATTTAATAACGAGGATAAGGGATTAAGGGCAAGGCAGAACCATAGGGGACTCAAGGAGTCACCCTGATAGATACCTTTTTTGATAGTTATTTCTCTGCTTGTCATTGATGCATCTTTATTGCGGATATGTAAGTTAGTTTTCCAAAGCGGCATTATTTGATTGAGAAATTGTATAATAGATGAATTGATTTTGTATGTTTTCAATACTTTTAATAGCCACGAATGCGGTATACTGTCAAAGGCTTTTCGGTAATCTATAAAAGTGCAATGTAAATTTCTTTTCTTGGCATTTGCATTTTTAAGAATTGTCGAGTCAATAACAAGTTGCTCCTTGCATCCCATATGGTTACGCCTGCAGCCTTTCTGTTCTTCTGCAATTATATTATTTTTTCGATGTGTGCATTAATTTTATGGGTGATGGTTGCTGTTAAGATTTTATAAATAGTAGGGAGGCATGTGATGGGTCTGTACTGCGATGGGTCATCTACATTTCTACTCTTTGGGATCATGTATGTTACACCTCTAGCGATAAAGGCTGGTATAGGTTCTTGATTTAATATAACGGCTGTAAAACTCTTCGCGAGGGATTTATGTAAGACATGGAATTTTTTGAACCAAAAATTATGGACGTTATCTATACCCGGTGACTTCCAATTATTTAATCTAGATGTGACGTTTTTTACATCACTTTCTGATATATGAGAAAATTCCATCTCATTCAATTCTGCCCATGTTTCTATTTCTTCTTCTATCCATGAGGCGCCTTCTTTGTGTAAAACTCAATTCTCCCATATTTCGGAGCAAAATTCCTCTAGCCGCTCTTTAGAAACGGTTCGTGTGGTTTCCTCCCTGTTTTCTGTACTCTTATTCCCTCTAAGCTGTCTATAAAAAATCTTTTCGTTAGTCACAAATAATTTGTTGTCCTGTTTTCTGTTCAATGCTTTCTTGTATCTAGATAATCTATTTGCTTTTAGGGCTAATTTCTGTTTAAGCGTATCGAGATATTCCTCTGGCGTACTATTATTTTTCTCGTGTGTTGTGTGAGTTTTGTGGCTTTTAAATATCTTTTCTACTGTAGCTATTATTTTATTTGTTCGGTTTCCCTTATTATTATTATTATTTGGGTTGTTGTGGTTCCTATTTTTTACATAAATATACAAGTACGTCTATCATATCGTGTTGAGAAGGTTGTAATATTTAAAAATCGTTATTATATTACTTACTAGCGACCCGCCCCAGCTTCACACGGGTGAATTATACACATAAATCTTCCTCTTGAATCAATCCGTCCATTGGTGAAATCCGCATGATAATCCGTTCAGTAGTTAATTAGTTTGTCGCGTTCAGCCAGACAGACAGACGCGGCAGGGGTACTTTGTATTATATGTACTGATGATATCTATATCATCACGCCAGCTCCCTCGCGGGGTAGGCAGAGAGTACAGAGTTCCAACAGGTTCTTTCCTTACATACCTCTCTGGCTTCCTCCACTCTCATAGTTCGTCTCATACACACTCGCCGGTTACGGAGACTCTTGACTTGCCCTTCAGCTAAGACACGGTCTATTTGGTCATGGTAAGATAGTCTAGGTCTTCCCCGGCACCTACATCCTTCCACTTTCGCATTGTATATCAGTTTTGTCATTCTTTCTTCGGGCATCCTTTCTATATGCCCGAACCAACGGAGCATACCCTTTCTCATCTTTACACCGATACTATCTTTCATACCTACTCGCTTTCTTACTACGCTGTTGCGAATACGGTCGGTCAGCGTGACTCCGCACATCTTCCGCAGAGATCGCATTTCGACCGCATTTATCCTGCTTTCGTTCTCCTTCTTACATACCCAATTCTCACTGCCATATAACAGCGTTGGGACAAGCACTCCGTTATGCATGGCCAGCTGCGCCTTTTGGCTTAAGTGCCGGCTCCCAAGTAGCCTTCCCATCGCACCATTCACTCTATTACCTGCATTCACTCTTCTCTCTACATCAGCGGTGTATTTCCCATCCTTATTGAAGGCGCATCCAAGATATACAAACTCTTTCACTTGCTCCAGCACATCGTTACCAACCACAATCCTTGCATTCGTTCTGGTTTCTTCCCGTTCAAAGACCATAATTTTGGTTTTCTTCACATTCAAATGTAAGCCATTGTTCATGCAGCCGTCTCTCATAACTGTGACTAGTGTTTGCAGATCAGTGGCTGTTGGCGCTATCAAAACCGCGTCATCTGCATACAATAGGTGGTTTATCACTAGATCACCCATTTTTACCCCTTCAGTCATCGCATTCAGTCTTTGAAGACTTTTATCCAGATACACTATAAGCAGTCTAGCGGACAACACGCAACCCTGCCTGACGCCGATTTTAACGTCAAACCAAGGTGACATGTTACCACCCACCCGTACGCATGCCTTGCTGTCCACGTAGGTGGACTGGACGGCTCGCAACAGGGTGCCGTTTATACCATACTCTGGCAAAATGTCCCAAAGTCTCTTTCGCACGACTCTATCAAACGCCTTCTCCAGGTCCACAAAACCGCAGAAAACCTTCCGGCCTACTGCCAGATGCTTTTCTACGATGTTGCGGAGGGAGAAAACTTGATCCGAACATCCTCTTCCAGACCTGAAACCTCCCTGTGCCTCACACAACACTCCATCGGACTTGTCGCGCATTCTCCGTTCAATAATTTTACCATACACCTTACCTGCCAAGCTGATCAAACTGATGGCCCTGTAATTGGCGCAGTCATATTGTGAGCCCTTGCCTTTATACAAGGGTACTATGACTGCGCGGCGCCAATCTGTAGGGACTCTACCGGTCTTCCAGCAAAGATTTGCGAGGACCCAAAAAGCGTCCCGGACGCAAGTTCCACCATATTTAATCATCTCGGCAGATATCATGTCTATTCCCGCAGCTTTACCATTTTTCATACTTCGTATCGCCCATGATATGGATTGATAAGTGTGTAATGAGTTTATCAACTTTACCTTTTTAAATGTTCCAACTTATTATGTACCCTTTCTAGGTTCCTTAATATACACCCGCTGTAATTAAGCTTTCTTCTGGAGTTTATTAATAAAATACGATACACACGCTAAAAATAGGATGTTTCGTTCCAGAAAAAAACAATTCTATTTCTCTGTCCAGAATCACCAACTCCACGTTGTGGTTTCCTTGAGTTAGCCACAAATGTGTTTGTTTGTTAGTTTCATTCTCTCTCGGTTAACTTCTTTAATCTTGGGTATCGGTTTACCAGACAAATATAATAAAAAAGTTACGATATTTAGGAAATATCGTAACTTTTTTTATTAGTACTTTCGATATTATTCACCAATCTTAGGAATAGTCTGATAAATTATTTTAGTATCTAGATTCATCAAACATTGTTTTGGACTAATTTAATTATTATTTTATCACTTTAATTTTATTTAAATTTTTAATTTAATTGTACCTCATCATCATCATCATCTCAGCCTATACTTGTCCACTGCTGAACATAGGCCTCCCCAATACCTATAATTGTACCTATTTTTTTCAATTTAATTATGTAATCATGTTATTAATATTATCTAATAACTGGGCATGCCAAGGGAATGTTGTGTACATCTATAATTGATATTCATATAACATTCTTAATATTGTTAAATGCTATTCGTAAATGTGACATATGAATATTGTTGATGTGCCTAATATAAATAAATAATTAAAAATAAATACTTTAATGAAAATTGTTCTAGTTGACTTCCTCTTTTTCCAATCAATATTTCATGGTTTTAGCGTTGAATGATTTTATTAATTTTATAAAAATAAAACGATTGCATTGGGAAATTAAAGGACGTGTTAAAAAGGGAATATTTATGGATTGATATTATAAACGACATTTATAGTTATTCTTTAAGTATAATTTACAGTGTCAGTTCATAATTGATATAAATAAAATATGTTTTTGTTACAGACCTAACATGAATATGGATTGAAGATTATTAAGATGGCTATTTTACTTTACGATTACTGCGAGCTTGAAGAAAGAGCTTCAAAACATTTGAAATCATGGAAAGGTAAGCATTTTTACACATAATTGAATTTTGTCAAGAAATGCTGGAGAGTTAGGGATATTAATTACCTGCCCACTGCTGGGCAAAGGCTCTCTCTCACAAATCGACATGTGAGAGAGATCAGGTCATACACCACCACGCGGACCCAGTGCGGATTGGTGAAGGCAGGTTTGTGGCCACCTGCTGTTGGAACTTATCAAGCCGCCAGCTTCCAACTCGGCTTAACGACTACCACATTAAATGGTAACCGGGACCAACGGTTTAAAGTGTCCTTCGGAAACACGGAGACGCTCGAATATGAAAATGCCACAACGGTCACCCATCTCAGGCCAACCGAGTCGAACGCTGCTTAACCTTGGTGATCGGCAAGAACACCACGGTCGCACAGCGCTACAAGCGCCTCTCATAAAGATCATACTAATCTATAAATTACATAACAATGTAATCACTTAAGTTATAACGACCCTAGTTAGCATTGTACTCTAAACTAGCAATATAGTAAAATTGCAATGATTATTTGCATTATTATATACCGTTATGAATCGTGTAAAAATTTGACAGAAACTTGAGAGTTCCTTTAGTTCTTTCTTAGATACAAGACAGGGAAGTAGATCATTCATTGTTTTCGGTAGTTACCGTTTTAAGTGACTTACATTCCGATCTCGGTCTACCTATTCGCGCCTTTATAAAAAAGGCGACAACCTGATATTTCGCGAACGCGTCCAATCATAGAAATCCGCAAATCGTAGCCGCCGCCGACTACGAACCTAACTCCCCTAGTATCAGCCGCTACCGCCGTCCTCCCGATGCCCTTACATCTCTTCTTCCGGGTGCAAATACCGCACACAGGATCACCCACCGACCTCGCCGGCGAGGTCGAAGAATCCTTTGCCCGCCGGCCGGTGCAGAGCACCACGGCGAGACACCTAGTATACGCCTTCCCCAATAGCGTCTGCCCAAGCCGAGGCCGTTCCTCCTTGAGACGCCCTTGAGCTAGCTGCCCCCTTGTCCTTCTGGCTCGAGCGTAGTGGTTGCACGCTCGCCCTCTTGTCCGGTGAAGCTGTAAAGGCCCCGCGGCCAACAGCGTAGATCATTCACACACGTACACACAATTTTAGTGACTTATAAACCTTTTAAATTCGACGAACACAAGTGTTGTAGACTAAGCCAGAACAGTTATATCCCGATCTGTATTAAAGATTTATTAAGCTAATAACTTAATTATTGTTCTTTACTCAGATGAAAGGTCTTTATACGACCTATAGTAGGACATTGAAAACGATCGAATCCATTGATTCATTGTTCTCAAGTATGTTACTTGATATCTAGGGAATGTTGTCTTCTCTTCGCTATCTTGATAAAACGGCATCGTCCCACATTTCGTTTGATATGACTATATACCGCGAAGGTGCAGTTTATTAATAACTAGCTGTTATCCACGGCTGCGCACGCGTTGGAATGCGAAAAAGAAAAATGCGGTTTTTACTTTTTTCCGTGTAATTTTTCCATTTTTTCTCCTCATCAACCTTCTTCGGACTTCAACGAATATTTAAAAAAAAAATAGCAGTATCGTCCAACAGTTCTCGACTTTTGCGCTTAACATCACATTTAGGCATTAATTTTTATTTATATACTATATAGATTATGTCACGGCCTTATTTTAGCTTTAACTGGATAACGAGTACACGATAGATAGTCATCGTTTATCGGTCTTATGTCACTATGACCTCACGTGTTCGCCATAACCACACCCACTAGGCAGTTAGAATTTTAAATGTACACTCAAACTGTTAATGAAGATTATTGACTATGGCCCGTATTACAGAACGAGAATCAGTCGTGCATCTAGCTTTAAAACTAACATTTTAGTACAAACATCAGTTTTTAAAACACGGGACTATAGTCTAATACTCGATTCAGTGGTAAACGTTCATTGAAAGAACCCGGATACGTAACAACAGTAAACACTAAACTAACGCTGATATAAATATGAAGAATTTTAAATAATGATTGAATAATTAATTGCACTCTGCCCATTTTTATCGTAACCATCTCTGTTCTCTACCGAAAGGTTTCCTGGAAGAAATCGCTTTAAGCGATAAGTGTGTGATTGTGTGAATGATGTACGCTGTTGGCCGCGAGGCCTTTACAGCTTCACCAGACTTAAAGGCGAGCGTGCAACCACTACGCTCCAGCCAGCCAGAAGGGCAAGAGGCGACATACTCGAGGCGCCCTCGGTTGGGACAGTCGGTGTAGGGGGACGGGTGCACTACTAAGTGCACCGGTCAACCGCCGGCTATGGGAGGGGATCTACTACTACGTCGTCGTCGTCGCCCGTATTCTGAGCGGAAAGAAGGGATGACAAAGAATCGGGGGGGTCGGTGAGACCATGTCGCGGCTGGCGGTGGCGGCAGGGGTCGGGGGGGAGATCGTAGTCGGCGGTGGCTTCGATTAACGGATTCGCATGGGTAGATGCGTTCGCGAAGTGACGTGTTGACGTGTTTTTAATAAAGGCGCGAATAGGGTCGAGACCTAGATCGGAGTGGAGGTCGACGTTCCGTACGAACCAGGGGGCTCCTACGGCTTTACGGAGGAAGCGGTTTTAAACCACTTGGAGTTTATCGATGTGAGAGGGGGCCGAATGCCCGAACACAACACACGCATAAGTCATGATGGGTCGAACGCAAGTTTTGTAAAGTGTCACCTTATTTCTAAGGGACATTTTACTCCGCTTGCAGATTAACGAATGGAGACGACCGAGCACAAATGATGCTCGGTGACGGACCCGCTTGATGTGCGGGCCGAAGGACATGGTACTGTTTAGGGTGACCCCTAGATATTTGACCTCTTTGACCCAGGGAATGGGTCGGTCGAACATGGTCACTTGGCCAAGATTACTTCTAGGGCGGCGCAGGGAGTGGCGCGGGGTGGCACCTCTGGAGAAGAACAGCGCTCTTGTCCGGGTTCACCTCAATACGCCACTTCCGGAATTTTGAAATTCCCTAGGGAATTGGCGGATGCCTGAAGGTTTCTGGTAATGAAACCCTTATTCCTATGCGAGACGTAGAGAGCGGTATCATCCGCGAATAGGGCTAGATGCGCCTTACTCGAACGAGGAATGTCGTTCGTGTAAAGGCTAAACAGGAGCGGAGAGAGAACTGAGCCCTGTGGGACTCCAGCACTGATGGAGTGGGAAGTGGAGCGCGTCATTTCGACGCGATAACGGAAGGCGCGATTCGACAAGAAGTCTCGTAAGATGAGCACGAGTCTGTCCGGCACACCCAATTGGTAGAGCTTGTAGATCAAGCCGTTGTGCCAGACTTTGTCGAATGCCTTCGCGACATCTAGGAAGAGGGCGCCCATGTAGATGGGTTTGGGTCTATTGAGACCGGAGAGGATGTGCTCCGTGATGCGGTGCACTTGGTGGACGCAAGAGTGTTTGGCTCGAAAGCCGAACTGCTCGTCGATAAGGATACCCCTGGACGTTACGAAGTCTTTGAGCCTCGCCAGAAGTAGGCGCTCGTATATCTTGGCCAGGGAGTTGAGGAGACTGATAGGGCGGTAGCTCGCGGGGAGATTGCGAGGTTTGCCGGGCTTGGGAATGCCTATGACGTCCACCTCCTTCCACTTAGCGGGGAAGGTGCAGTTCGCCATGGCGGCGTTCAATATGGCCACTAAGAGGCAGATGAGTTGGGCGGGCAGGCTTTTGAGAACGCGATTCGAAATGCCGTCAGAGCCGGGGGCTTTTTTAGTTTTGAGACCCATAATTGGATCTTCGACCTCCGTTTGGGTGATAGGAGGTAAGGAATCGACGGGGGGGAGGGATGCCCTGCGCTCGACTTCCCTGTCGACCGCGTCGACGTGGGACTGGTCGACGGACTGAGAGCTGGGGGCGCACTGGCTCTCGAGGGAGTCGGCGAGAAGCTCGGCCTTTTCGTCGTCGTCGAAGGCTGGGGGTGCGCTTGAAGGGCGGGACAGCGGGGGCATGTCAGTCGTGGAGTCGGATTTGAGGCTACGCGCCAGCTGCCAGTAGGCCAGATGCGATGGCGCGATGCCCTCTAGGAAGTCACCCCACCGTTCCTCCCGGACCTCCGCGACACGACGCTTTACCTCTCGTTGTAAAGCTTGCATCCGGGCCCGATTGGCTTCAGTGGGGTAGGAGTCGTACGCTCGGATAGAAGCATTCTTGGAACGAATGAGATCCCTAACATCGTCCGGCAGTCGAAAGCGGTTGAGGTAGAGATCTTCCGCCTCGACTTGCTTGGACGATCGACTGACAGCCGATCGGATGTGTTCGGTGAAGGCATCTACGGCCTGATCGGTGTTCTGAGGGGACAGGATGGAGTCCGAGCTGAGAGGGAGAGGGGGAGGGTCGGCATCCGCCAAGGCCGTGCTTAGCGCATGCCAATCCACCACCGTCTTTTTGGGTCGCTGAGGGGCGGAAGGGGGGAACCGAGTCTCATGACTACAGGTCGATGGTCAGAGTCGAGTTCCTGGACTACTTCCAAGGAGTGCAGCCGTAGGGTGACACCCTTCAGAAGCGCCATGTCCAGGACGTCGGGTCGGTGGTTGGGATTGATAGGATAGTGGGTAGGGTGCATAGGTGCGATGACGTCAAAGTCGAGAACGTCGACCAGGGCGTCAAGGCTCCTACCGTTAGGGAAAGTGGTGAGACCGTTCCAGGCCACGTGCTTACTGTTGAAGTCGCCCGCCAGAATGACGGCGCTTCCCAGATTAAGGAGTGCTTCAAAGTCACTCCTTAGAACGGTATACGGAGGCGATCACGATGGGCTGGTGCCCCGTGAGAGAGATGCGACAGACCGGGGCTTCGATGTTGGTGAGCGCGGGGGGATCGAGAGGGATGCAGTGAAGGGACCTCCTGTAGTAAATGATAGTACCTCCTCCGCGGGAGCCGATTCTGTCATTACGCACGAGGTTATAGTTTGCGATCCTAGGATCGCGTTGTGCGGGCTTAAGGAAGGTTTTCTGCACAAGGAGGATATCAAGTTGGTGATCTCGGAGGAAATCAGCAACCTGATCTCGCTGGGAGCGAAGGCCATCGGCGTTAAAGAACGCCAGGGATAGGTTGTGGGGCTTATGGCGGGGAGGTCGTAGATCCATTATTGGGTGCGGGGGGGGTTGGGTTCTAAGGGACGCCAGGACGTCATAGACGTCCCAGTATTCCGCGGCCAGGAGAACCTGGTCCGCCAAGTTGGTGGCGGCGCGGAGTTGGAGGGCGAGTTCGCGGACTCTGGGGAATAGTGCGGGGCGTATCACCGCCGAGACGCTCATAATGAGGTTGACGTCCTGACTTACGTTAGTGGGCGGAGGGGGACAAGCCGCCGCCGGCGGGATCGCCGGCGCGCGCTTTGGAGGGCGGGCAGGGCCCACTGACGGGTGGGAGGCCGCGGTGTAGGGCAGCGGCTTCACCCACGCGTTGGCGCCAAGAGACGGCCTGAGCGGCGGGGAGCTGTGGTCGCTGGCGCTGAAGGCACCAGACAGGGGTGCGCTGAGGGCGCGGGGAGGTGTTGCGCTGAGGGCGCAGAGGGGGGGGGGGGGGGGCAACCGCGCGGGGGCCGCCGCGCCTCGCCCGGCCGCGCTACCCCTTCGGGGCCTTGGGGCAACCGCGCTAGTTCGCGGTGTGCCCCTTGTTGCCGCAGAGGACGCAGCTGGGGGGCTCGGCCGCCGTCTCCTTCGAACGGGCGCACTGGGACGTCGCGTGGTCCCCGATGCACTTCACGTATCGAGGGCGCGCGTGACAATTACGGGCAGAGTGCCCGTATAGCTGGCAGTTGTGGCACTGCCCGGGCGTGCCACGTTTGTGGGGGGCCTCCACGGAGAGGCCAGAAATGTGGCACACGGCCTTCAGGTCGAAGACCCTACGGCCGGACTCGGTGCGGTCGAGGACGACCACCACCATGTCGTAGGCCTCCTTGGAGCGCCCATTGACCATTCTGTGCACCTGGCGCACAGGAAGGTCCTAGGAATGGAGGTCGGCTTTAATGACGGCGGTGTCCAGCTCCCTAGGGACACCGCGGATTACTACCCTGAGCTCCCTTTCCTCCTCCAGGGTGTACGTGTGATATGCGATCTTGTTCGATCGCAGGAACGCCGATAGCCGTCGGTGGTCGTCCGAGGACGCCACCTTGACGGCTATGCTTTGCGCGGTGGAACGCGCGTGCGTGTAATTAATTTGGCGATTGTAGATCGCCTTAGAGATGCGCTCCCAGGCGCTCTTGTCCTGAATGACAAGCGGCGGGGGAGTGATGTTCGGACATGCGGGGCGCGCGAGGGGGGAGGCCCTCGCGGCCGCGTTGGGCCGGGGGCCAGAGGGGCCCGAGGGGCCGGGAGAACCGGAGACGTTCCCGGCCTTCTGGATCTTGGGAGGTGGCGAGTCGCGCGGTTTACGCGCCCGCTTCGCATTCGAAACGGGAATGAAGTCGTCCTCCGAGGAGAACGACGGGGACGAGGACCGGGCGGGGGCGGCGCGTCTCGCGGACGCGCGCTCGACCTCCATGTCCGAATCCGAGAGAGGCTCGGACCCGCATGGCGAGATGGGGCGGTCGGCGGGGGTCTGGGGCGGTGCAACTAGATCCGTTCTCGGCGCGGCGAACGAAGTCGCGGGGCGCGCAGAAGGCGCGGGGTGCGCGGGGGCAGGGGGCGACGCGCGCGCGGGCGACGCGTCGGGCGAGGCGGGCGAGTATGTCGCCCTGAATTCCCGGACCATGTCCGGGCAATGCAGCACGATATACCTCCCAAGGTCCCGGACAAAATCGGGAGGGAAGTCGTCAGCCATTTCCATAGGGGAAATGGCAGAGCGCGTGGACTAGAAAGGGGCCCTAAGACCCAGGCGTGAACGATGCCCAGATCCCCCCACCGGGTGGCGGCGGGGGGGTGGCACTACCGGGGGACGCGGTGTGCCCATCCGCCTTAAGGGCTAACTGCTCCGGGGAAAGATAAGTGTGTGAGTGATGTACGCTGTTGGCCGCGAGGCCTTTACAGCTTCACCGGACTTAAGGGCGAGCGTGCAACCACTACGCTCGAGCCAGAAGGGCAAGGGGCGACATACTCGAGGGCGCGTTGAAGAGGCGCCCTCGGTTGGGACAGTCGCTGTGGGGGAACGGGGTGCACTAATAAATGCACCGGTCAACCGCCGGCATTGGGAGGAGATCTACGACTACGTCGTCGTCGCCCGTATTCTGAGCGGAAAGAATGGATGACAAAGCATCGGGGGGATCGGAGAGAATCGCGGCCGGCGGTGGCGGCAGGGGTCGGGGGGGGATAAGCGATAAGTCCGCCTTACTGCACCTATAATTAAGTATGTCAATACTTTTATTTCTTTTTGTCATTTTTTGTGTGTCAATAAAGGATATTGGTATTGTACAATTAAAGAATGTTAGATATTCGATGGAAAATTTCTTTAACTACAATATGAATTGTGAATTCATTAAAAACTAACTTAATGAGTTAAATGACGGTTCTTCTTGATAAGTCTCGTCGTCGGGCTACTGGAGATGGTGAAATACGTATATACTCTTAATTGTAACTTTAAATTGCCGATTTGTCTATTTCAGACTTTACTCGAGGGTGGTGAAAGATGTCCTAAATGTATTTTGAGGTGCTCGTAGCGCTGTGCGACTGCGGTGTTCTTAGCGCTAGCGCACCAAGGTTAAGCAGCGTTTGACTCGGTCAGCCTGAGATGGGTGACCATTTGTGGCATTTTCATATTCGAGCGTCTCCGTGTTTCGGAAGGCACGTTAAGCCGTTGGTCCCGGTTACCACTTAATGTGGTAGTCGTTAAGTTGGCTTAACTTTCCAACTTGGGTTGGAAGCCTGATAGGCGGCTTGATAAGTTCCAACAGCAGGTGGCCACAAACCTGCCTCCATCAATCCGCGCTGGGTCCACGTGGTGGAGTATGACCTAATCTCTCTCTCCTCGATTTGTGAGAGAAGGCCTTTGCCCCGCAGTGGGACTGTATAGGCTGATATTATATATGTATTATGTTATGTTTTTTACAGTATGTCATCTGATCCTATTCGTGTTCGCGGCCATATTCGGCATCACGAATTACGTGTTCCTACAGAACACGATGGCACTCGTCGGTGACAACTGCGTGTTCTTCCCGCGGGAACTCGAATTTCGGACTATGGAACTTGAGTTCAACACAACTGATGATGCTCAACCTACTGCTGCCGCCCAAAATGATACTAGTGAGGACAACAAAGAGAAAAGAGAAGCGAAATATAACGAGACTGCGAGTGGAAGCGAAACAACGTTTGTTGATGACGAAAACGTGACTGTAGTTACCGGTAAGTTTATGTGCTGATAACGAGAATTTTCCTGTTTGATGTGGGCTTGGTTTATACCAAACAGTACACATTGTTACTCATTTTAAAACTCAATTATACTCTGCAGATAATAAATTTATTGTGGATATAATATGCCGTCACTAAATTCTCTTCCTGAACCGTACGAGACATGACACTTAGACGAATTAACATAGAGTATTTAGGATTTCAGTACCTACTGATACAAAATCATGCTTTATAGTCTTTTTGTGTTGTATTTCTAGACTAACTAGATCCAAGTTCAACTTAATTAGCAATCTGTTGAAATCATACAAAAATTTGTCACTTCCTCAAACTAAACGCAAGCGTTTCTAATATTAAGTCTCCAATCAAATGACTGAAATTTAACATTTTCTAATTTATTTTATATCAGCCAAAAGACGACGCCTCCCCCCTAAGATTGCTACATTTACTTGCTATTTGCTGTACGCATCCAGATTTGAACTGCGACAGAGGGCATAGACAAGGGACAAGCGTTTTATTTGTATTCTCTTGTCAGAATCGATAGCGTATTGTTATGACCACGTAAACTTTTCATTGTAAAATGTCATTTCTATACATCTATCTATCTTTCTATATCATTACACCAAATCCCTTGAGGGGTAGGCAGACAGTACAGACTGCCAACAGGTTCTTTCCTTACATACATCTTTGGCTTCCTCCACTCTTATAGTTTGTCTCATACACGCACGCCGGTTACATAGACTCTTGTCTTGCCCTACAGATAAGACACGGTCTACATTTATCCGTTTTCTAGTAACGTTAACAACTGTTAAAAGTCCACTTGGTACAGGCACAGGCCATTTATTTTGTAATAGGTATTACAAAGGTATATCTATCTATATTATCACGTCAGATTCCTTACGGGGTAATCAGAGAATGCATAATTCCAACAGATGTTGGAACTCTACTCTCTGTGTCCTATTCTCATAGAACGGAGGAAGCCAGGGAGGTCTGTAAGAAATAAACCTGTTGTAATTCTAAAAATCTTTCGTATAAAATATATCTTCTACTTATGATTATAAACGTTTTTACAGAGAATAGAACCCACCGGCTGATCCTGGACACTTCGCGGTCGCTATTCGGGACCGACGCTGACTGTCTGTTCGCGGAGTACATGCCCGTCATGTCTACCGTGTTTGCGTCCGTGTGGATTACCATGTTCACCATGTGCGCGGGCGGCGGACGAGTCAAGACAGGGTAAGATGCAAGTGAATTTTATCTGAATTCGAAACTAGTCTCGCAACTGGCGATAACGAGATCCTGAGTTCAAATACTACGTGAAACAATTATTAAAACAATGGTATGTTTCTATCAATCAATACAGCTATGTAGGAATCTGTCGAATAACCATTTAATTAGGTGCCTTATTTGTAATAAATAATAATAATATCTGCCTATACTGCCCACTGCTGGACAAAGGCCTTCTCTAACAAATCGAGGTGAGAGAAATTAGGGCATACTTCACCACGCGGACCCAGTGCGGATTGATGGAGGCAGGTTTGTGGCCACCTGCTGTTGGAACTTATCAAGCCGCCTTTAAGGCTTCCAACTCGGCTTAACGACTACCACATTATGTGGTAGCCGGGACCGACGGCTTAACGTGCCTTCCGAAGAACGAAGACGCTCGAATATGAAAATGCCACAAACGGACACCCATCTCGGGCCGACCGAGTCGAACGCTGCTTAACCTTGGTAATTGGTAAGAACACCGCGGTCGCACAGCGCTACGAGCGCCCTAGCCTTATCTGTAAGTACTTACAAACCAAAAGTTGTGTTAGTATCTGTCGTGTGTGCATTTCCCTAAGTAGTAGTTAACTAGCTTATTCTTTGTTAACCAACAACTAAATTAGTTTTAATCGACCGTGTTATTCACTGATTTCAACGGGAGTTATTTTAAGTGTTTTTGCCAACATTGTATGTAGCTCCACCATTTATCGCCTATGCGCCTGGGATATGTTCAATCTTACGTCTAAGTATCTAAATAATGCGTACTGTATCAAGAATTGGGTTTGTAAAGTCATAGTAAAACTACTGAGAAGGCAGGATGAGTTGTATAAAGGAAGTAAATAGCAAGATGACAAGATACTACATTGTTTCATAATACTTTTTGGGTTTAAAGGCATCCACAGAAAGGCATGAACAATTTCTACTTCTAACTCATGCGATAACAGGTCACAGCCCGTTGCATCGTCTGATCGGTAGCGATCGACAATGTTATGCAACGTTGGGCTGGATAAGCATCTTAACAGCTGGCTGTTTTATAGTGGTAGGTGTATGATAAAAGCATCTACATGGTTCCAAAGGCACGTTAAGCTACCGATCTCGACTGTTGTCACTGGCCCGAACTCGGAGGCTTTCAAACAGCTTGAACAACACTAGCCAAGCGAAAAGAGGAGGAACTTCTTGATAACTAGGGTACACGGGTTATAACAACCACACATGGATAAGGTATTAATAATGTGTCGGATATTTGGAAAACAACAAACGTTAGAAACCGTGACATGGCCACGGGCATCGCTGGCATGATTCCAATGAGGTCACAAACTCGGCTTTAAAATGTACACCTTGGTTTGAAATTACATCACTGTATAATTTCAGATCTATTTGATAATATTCCTCACTATCCTCACGTTTTTACTGCAATAGATTTACTGGTGAATTGCCGTTAATAATGACTATAGCTAAAAAAAGAGCATCTTGAAAAAATATATTGCTTATTAATGATAGGTATATTTTTTCAAGGTCCGAAAACACAAGTAGGTGGCGTTATTTAATTTGCCCCTGAACTAAAACTATCTAGCTATATCTTAGTGTGTAAAGTGGTTAGGTACACTGGATAAGTTTGTTTAAAAGCATGTTTATACGAAATTGTATAGCAACGTACAACATTGCGAACATAATGGTATGATCATATCAAGGTCTGATATTGATATTTATTTTAGGTACAAATTGATATTAATTAGGGAGCGTGTATGTTCTTAGATTGACACGAATATTTCACATGAAATAAATTTATTTCAAGGATCATTTAATGCGTTCAGGTCAGTTTTGCTATGTTATATTTATGTCGTCCTCAGCCTGGTCCAACCGTGGCGGATTCTGGCGCCGGCATTGCTGTTCTCGATCGTGATGGTGGGGCTTACCGGCCACAGCTTCACCATCACCAACTCTGGCCTGCATGCCTTCTGTGCTGAGTTTTATAATGTCACCAATTCTACTACGTAAGTGTTTAGCGTGCGAGGACAATCGCTACGTGTGCGGTATAGCGGTGTCGAATTGTGAATGAGTTAAGAGTCAAGTTGTGCACACGTGAAAGTCGTTAGACCTTTTTCTTGGAACGTGGAATACTTCTGTATTCCTTATTTCACTTTCCAAGAAGAGAACTCTGAACTCAAAACAGTAGACCAGCCGTTATTGGACCAAGAAAGGACGTTATTGGATTACGTCATTTTAAAGTTGTTACAGTACATTATAATGTAAATAGGCAATTGAATTCCTGCAAATCTTGTGTAATTTATTTAGTCGTCCACTTAAGGTTTCGTTAAGGCTTTGGGAACCTAAGTACGTGTTGCTATTTTATTATTAAAGCAGCGAATGAACTATGTTTATGTCATATCTGTGGTCATACTGAGGACGGATTTGTTTAGAGGTTTCAGCGTAGGCCGCCGCTTGGATCATCGAATAGAGTTTGTCCGCTGAAGTTGTAAAGGCCCATAAATAATTGCCATACACACATCGAATCGAGGATTTTTCTTTTTTTTTTAAATATAACGTAGCCCCACACTAGGATTTATTCCTGTGTCGTGGGTGCGTTTACAAACATGAAAATTCACAACCAAATACCCAGACCGGAACAAATAATTGTGGATCACAAAAAGATTTGTCCCGTGCGGGAATCGAACCCGCGACTATTCGACACAGTGGGCGGAGCAGCTTAAGCTCTTAACCACTGCGCTAAATCGTCCGTCAAAATTGTGGGTTCGTTATCCGTAGCACCAAAGAAATGTATGACTCATAATATTTTTTAGTCGGGTATATTTAAGTTGCTATATGTATATAATTTTCATGTTTGTAAACACACAAACCAAATAATTCCTAGAGTCGCAAAACGACGATACGTGAATTTACAATGGTTGTCGACCCCAGATGTTCGTCAGTGAACCCACTGCTGGAGTTGGGTCGGAACGCGTCGTGGGGGTTCGGTGGGCGCGCGGGCGCAGCGCGAGCCGCCAGCGCCGGCGTGTGGGCGAGCTGGGCCTGCGCCGCCGCGCTGCTGCTGGCGCGCTGCCTCGCCGCGCCCGACTTCGTGGTGCGCCGCACCGGCGTCTACCTCACCAGGGACCCGCACCAGGTAATATTCGACAAGTTATTGAGTGAGGTCATGAGCTAATTAAAAAGAATTTAAAAATCTCGTTAGTAAAATGAATATAAAACAACTAATTTAAATTAGATTTCGAGTCAATTCATAATTGTCTCAGAATCTAATTTCGTTATTAATTAATTTATAACGTTAACACATCAGGCATAGCGTAGGAGCACGCCTCCTATCACAGCTCATGTATTAGTCTTACTTTTGTCATCCTATATTGTATAACATTACTCTTAGATCTAGCAAGACCAAATGATCCAAAAACACCGTCACGCCTATATTCCCCAGAGGTGTACTGAGTACACCCACGTTTCGCCGACGATGTTAGGTCCCATGTAATAGGGGGCGAGCCTATTGCCATATACCGGGCACAATTCCAGACTCCGGACGCACACTGGGAATTTTTCGTTAGAAAAACTACATTTGTCCGACCTAGGATTTGAACCCAGGACCTCGTTATCACAAGGCGATGCGCTTTGCCACCAGACCAACGAGGCAGTCCAAATGATCCAAACTTTATCTAAATTTCATTGGTTTAGTCCCACATAGTTGTATATGCATAACAATACACCTAATTAGATCTAGCTACGCTAAGTAATCCAGACCTTATCTTAGTTCGTTCAACTCTCTTTCAGAAAGTCACGCCATATTTGAAAAAATCAAGGTCCGCACAGAGATCTAAGCCAAATTCGCCGACTAAACGCGACAACGTTTCGGTGCGGTCCGAACCGACCATCACCACGGAGCTGGTGACCGCCTCGGTCGAGCACGAACAAGATTCGGTTCCTACTTCACTGATGGTGACACCGGTGAGGGCGCCACCGGCGCCGAACACCGAACACATTGAGATGACGTACACGCCGCACGAGCGCCAAGAAACCCAACGATAAGAACCCTTTTTTCGATGTACCTATTTATATTTCATTACTTTTATTTAATGTTAAGTTTATGTTACTAAGATACTTATGACGTAAGCATTGTGGTGCAAAAGTACATTTTTTGACGAATATAATCTTTATATTTTTTGTAGGTATAACTAATTAAAATTATGTGATTGTATGATTAAATTGATGCTATTATTTTAAATAAATGTACAGGTACTTCACACAAGTAATACCATGACATGTAAATCATTGAACATATAATGATTTTAGTTATAATGTTTTCTGATTACGTATTTTATATTATTATATTCTGAGATTATTTAAACATTGGAGATAATAAAAGAAATAATTTTCCTTTTTAGAGCCTTTATCCACCTACCTAATTCGAAACTGGAAACACTAATTTCAATGAGTGGAAACGGCTTGGGTTGTGTAGGTAGGTACCTACCCTACCCAGATGAACACCATACTCAGTAGGTAGGAACGCGCGGTGTCTACAAATAACTGATAGAATCAAATGTGCAAGGACAGGCAAGGACTTACCTATTATCTAACCTACCTTAAAAGGATAAGGTATCACCATCGACGATTGATGATCGGCACTATATGTCATCGCTATGCCACGCTTGTATTTTTTCTATAGGTGCCGACAATAGGCTTAGCTTAGCTTAGTATTCAGAATATTTACTGCTTAATATTTCAAAAATTTAACTCATGTACAAATTGGTGTGCTCATAAAAAAATTTGGTACTACATAATTCAAATCATGGATAAATTAATTCGAATAGGTACATACGAAATATCACAGGCTATTGTATTTACCTATAGGTTTTCTTTCGTGGAGGTTTCCTTACGGTGGTTTCTTTACTATTACTTAGTGAAAACTGTATAGGCTTCTAAAAATCTAAACATGGAGGGCCATTTTTGGGCTTTGAAGAGCATTAATTCGCTCTTTTTAACATTATATTTGAGTCTATGATTCACCGCATAAGACTCACATTTAGAAATCAATTGTCTCAGAGCACCAATTAATGGGCTCAACAGCACTATGTCATCCACATAACTGATATTGTTTATAAACACTCCTTCCACATGACATCCGATACTGGTGTTGCTGATCTCAACGATTAGCCGATTCATGTACAGGTTGAACAGCCGGGGCGAGCTCAACTCCCCAGTCGCACCCCAGAGTCCAACCCGTACACGTCAGAGAAAGAACCCTGCCACCTTACACTGTTAAATTAATTACTAAACCAATATTTAAAAATTGAATCTCGGGTGGTAATGTAGTTTCCCTTTCTAATTTACGCCATAGCATGTCATGACAAATCCAGAAAACAGGCAAAGACGGGTGATTTTCTATTAGTATAATACTGAACAACTGAATTGTTTGTCAAGCAGACTATCCAGCACCTTAGCTATAATAGTAGCCAGAGTTGCCAGAGAGCCCGTAGTTGAAAATATCAAAGGCGTCTCCAGTCCTATTCTTTTAAATCGGTGTGTATGTGTGTGTGTGAGTGATGTACGCTCTTGGTCGCGAGGCCTTTACAGCTTCACCGGAAAATCGGCTCTACCATGGTGTACATGAGGTCTTTCGGTAAGTAGCAGTGACTAATACAAAGATTAAAGAACATAGCGAGTACTCGCGGCAGGTGTGCTTCTGAATACCTTAAATGTTCAATGCTAAGGCCCATCATGATCGGGGGACTTAGGTCTCTGCATTTTCTTCATTACAGAAGCACATTCTTTGGCAGTAAATCTAACAGTAATGTACCCGGCAATGACCTCCGCTTTGAGCACTCTCTTCGACAATGTACTATGTGATTCAACTTTAAAATGCTGTTGGATTCTATTAGCTATATTAAGAGATCCAGACCCGCCACACTCACAGGGAGGTTTGGTTTAAGATTCAATTTGTTTGTTCATTTCAAAAAAGTACCATACTCCTTATTTGCGTGACTTTTAGGTTTAATATCTAACTGTATTTGCTGCTAGCTATTCTGTCAGTATTTAAGTTTAGTTTTAAAAATTCTTTTTGTTTCACACATCTTATTGTAAATATACCCTGAAACAGATTTATGTACATAGGATTATTATTAGCAATGAAAATTATTATTGTCTGAAGGACAAGTCAGAAGTCTCCGTAACCGGCGAGCGTGTAGTAACCAGAGAGGTATGTAAGGAAAGAACCTGTTGGAACTCTGTACTCTCTGCCTACCCCGCAACGGATCTGGCGTGATAATATAGATAGATAGATAGATTATTAGCAATCCTAATCCTATCTAATCATAGTACGTGACTATAATTTCTATCGTATCGTATCCACTTCGTATGGGTATTGCATTCATGTTTACACTTACCTATTTTTTATTATTTTCTTTAAGAAATTATTTAAAAAAGTCACGAGTCTTGGCGAGCTTGTACGAGACAGACAAACTAAGGTCTATGAGTATGGAGGAATCCAGAGAGGTATGTAAGGAATGAAGCTGTTGAAACTTTGTACTCTCTGCTTAACCGGCAAGGGATAAGCAGAGAGTACAATCCAATCCAATCCAATTTATAATCTATGGCTCCATCGTTAACCGATGATTCTGCCAATGTCAAGTTTGCCAAGTTTAAAAAGAAAAAAAAAGTGACGAACAATCGGTTTAAGTATGTATGAGCGGTAAACTTAACGATAAAACACCAGAACATCAAATTAACTTGGGCAATAAGGAAAACTTGGTAAAGTAGGTACGAAAACTGTTTTTTTTTAAATGAATTGCGGCAAAGTCAAAATAAGTAAAAGTAAAAAAAGAGGATGAAAGAAACGCTTATGAAGCATAATATGAAAACAAATATAAGCTATAACCTAATATGATTTACACTGATAAACTTGTACAAAGTATTAATTAACGGTGAATGCGCCAAAGACAGCATATATGGGATGTTTACCGGACGAGGTATATTGGCTGGTAACAGATCATATAAATGGGTTCTAAGTCGAGGGCAGAAAAAGAACAGGTGCTCTAAGGAGCCCTCCGCCAGTCCACACTCGCACAGAGAATGATCCCTCACTCGAATCTTCTCCAAAAATACCGGGGTGCAAACAAAGCCTAATCGTAGTCTAATTATCACAGAAGTTGCTAACTTATTAACGTTATGTTTAAAAAACCATGGTCTTGTTGGGATAGTAGGCTGAATACTGCCATAATATTTTCCCTTGATGGCTTGAGATTTTTGCCACAAATTGAGCCAAGATTTGAAAAGCGAGGGCTTGACAAGAGACCGGAGATCTCGGGAAAAACAGTTAAAATAGGTGTCACATCCAGTATGAGATGCAGCTTTAGCACATGCATCCACTGTTTCGTTACCCGAAATGCCTGCGTGCCCAGGGATCCATGCTAAACAAACGAGAATATTGTTACGGCTACACCTCAGTAAAGCTTCTTTGAATTTGAGGGTAATGATAAAGTTATCCCGGGAACGAAACGGGACTTTGGATATGTCCTGAAGGCAGCTTAAACTATCAGAAAAAATGATGGATCTGTTTAACTTGTGCGACTCTGCATACAGAATTGCCTCAAGAATAGCTAATGCTTCTCCAGTGAAAACCGAGCAGACTGAAGGACACTTAAAGCTTAAGATGATTTTGAACTTTGGAATCCAGACGGCTGCTCCAACGCTATCAACCTCTGAAACCTTAGAAGCATCTGTGAAAATTGTAAGCCAGTCGGACCACTCCGAAAAAATTATATTGTTAAAGCATTTGTTAGCCTCAGGGCAATGTTTACTTATACCAAAATTTACAATAACTTCTGGCTTAAAGACTAAAGAAGCAAAATCTACCTCAAACAAGGGATGTTTATTCAGTTGAAAAACAGAAGAAGGTAAATTTTTAAACTTATTGAAGCTGTTTACAAGACGAGGAGAATCTTTATGAGTCCAATAACTTGAAGAAACCATCGCCTGAGAAAGAAGATTAAGAACAGATAAAAGGGGATGACATCTAGTCTGAATAAGATTATAAAAAAACCTATCAGACAAATATTGCCTTCGCAAACATAACGGAGGTTCAACACACTCAACCTGAAGAGCATTTATAGGAGAGCACTTCATAGCTCCAGTAATGATACGCAGGCATATTGACTGGATTTTGTCCAATTTCGCTAGAGCAAGTTTATTACAAGGTTCAAAGAGAAAGCAGCCATAATCGAAGTGACTACGGATAATAGCATTATACAGAATCCTTTGAGTCATAGGATGAGAGCCCCAACGAACACCAGAAAGCGCCCTCATGACATTAACACTAGCTTCACATTTTTTAATCACATGGTTTAAATGGTGTAAACCAGATAACTTGGAGTCTAAGATCATACCTAAAAATTTTACCCGGTCCTGTACTACAATTGGCTCCCCATTTACGGACAAATCTAGAGAAGGGATATTGCGCTTGCGAGAGAAGACCACAGCACTACACTTTTCCACCGAAAGACTCAACCCATGATCCGTTAACCAAAGGTCGAGATAACGTAAAGCAGAATTCAGCCGAGAAGAAGCATCCACAAAAGAGGGTGATTTAACATAAAGAGCAATATCATCAGCATATTGTAAAATACAACAAAAGGAATTGACACATAAATCCAAATCAGAAGTGTAAATATTGTACAGAAGAGGACTTAAAACCGAACCCTGAGGAAGACCTCTCCAAACCAGTCGAGAGGGGAGGAGGTTGCAAATGACATTTATCAACCTCACTGGGATACTTAGCCGAAACAATTTTTCTCTGAGAACAGGAAGATGAACATTATCATATGCGGAAGACACATCCAAGAAAACACCTACCACATTATTATTGTCAGAGAAAGCTAACCGTATTTCAGAGACAAGGATACTAAGACTGTCTAGAGTACCAACACCCCTTCTAAAGCCAAACTGGCTTTTGGGTAATAAACCCTTATTCTCCAAAATCCATTCCAGACGATGTTTTATAAGAGTTTCCATAATTTTAGCTAAAACCGAGGATAAAGCAATTGGCCTATAAGAAGACGCCACCTTTGGATCTTTTCCAGGTTTCAAAATTGGAATAACAATCTGGGATTTCCACGCATCCGGAATCCGAGCGGAATCAAGAATAGAATTAAATATACTTAGGAGGAAAAGCTGGCTTGAACGGGAAGACTTTGAGATAAATGAGTAAGGAATACCATCGATGCCAGGGGTAGAATCCCGTAGATGATCGAGGGCACAATGAAGTTCAGCAAAAGAAAACAGATCATTCATGGGATCGTTTGAAGAGGCGGTGGAAGAGGAGTCCAAGGATGGAAAGCAATCAAAGAAAGGAACAAATGGAGGGGCTAACTTGTTCATAAAGCTCTCCAGCCAAGGGCTGGGATCATTAGAGGAAGCGTTAGAATCAACATATGAACGGCGATACATCTTTATCTTCTTCCATATAAGAGAAGGTGGAAATCGAGGAGACAGAGAGTCGCAAAATTGATGCCAACCTGAACGTTTTTTCCCCGCAAGAAGCCTTTTAGTTCGAGCAGAAGTATGCTTCAAGTTTAAATAATTTTCAAAGCTTAAATCAGCAGCAAACCTTCGCTCTGCTTCTTTACGCAGACGAACACTTTGAGAGCAATCCGCATCCCACCAGGGAGGAGAGGAAACCTGATTCCTAACAGAGTTTTTAACAGGAATAGTTTGATCGGCGGCGCGAAGAACACATAACATAAATTGTTCATACTGCCAAATAAAATCCGAGTTGCCAGGAGGAATAGCTTTAATTTCCTGATCCAAAACCAAAGAGTATCTGTCCCAGTCTGCTTGAGATAATCGGTATTTCAGAAGAGGATTCGCAGCGGGTAAGGAAGGAGTAGAATTGGAAAACCTAATTAAAATGGGGAAGTGATCACTAACATGAGTACAAGACAGAACAGACCAAGATAAGATAGAAACTAGAGAAGGGGAGACTAATGACAGGTCAGGAGCGCTTGCATTCTGGGAAGGTGAAACTCTACGAGTAGGAGAACCGTCATTCAGTACACACAGATTTATATCATCCAATATATCTAACAATAAGGAAGAACAAGGGTCGTTAGTACGCGAACCCCACAAAGAATGGCGACAATTAAAATCACCAAGTACTATTACAGACCCAGCAATAGAACCTAAGATTGATCTAAACTCTCTGAGAATAGATTGATTAGGGTGAGGAATGTACACGGAAATAAAAGAAAAGCCTAAGGCCTTAACAGCTACAATATGTAAGCCAGGATCATGGATAGGAATAAAAATTTGAGAATATATAATTGAACGACTTACTAGTAAAGCACATCCCGCCCTGCCGTCATTTCTGTCATCCCGCAGGCAAGAGAAGCCAGACACCCTAAAGCGAGAGCCCGGTCTGAGCCAAGTCTCCGAGATAGCAAAAACCACAGGATTTAGGCGATTTATTAAATATAAAATCTCATGTTTTTTTTGCCGGATACTCCTACAGTTCCATTGCAGGATTGCTCGAGCCATTTTTGTCAATCAACGATTGAAGGAGCTGTTTAACTAATATCACAACATTGTTCGGTAGATCATCCGAAGAATTGGACAGGAGCTTAATTAAGCTACACACCAATAATTCGACTATATCAGATGGAGAAGAAGGAGAGAGGACAACATTCTCACGAAACGCGCAGCCAAACCTAGTAATAGATTGGTGAGCCGCTAAGTCATACGACTTACCAGGCTGCGGTCGAGGTTTTGGGGAGAGGAAAACAGTCTTTCTATAAGAGCTAGTAAGTGGTAAGGAAGGAGAGTCTGGCAACAAAGAAGGGGATAAACATTGCGAGCTTTGGAGCGAACTTGACTGGCTGTGGTTGGCGACAGCATCCGAATAGGATACTCTACGAATAGAAGGGAATCTAGCTGATGCTTCCCTGTAACTGACGTTTTCCTGGGACATTACAATTTTAATAGATTTTTGCCTGGAATGCTCTGGACATATAGAATCCGTAGCCTTGTGGCTACCACCCCGGCAAAGCAAACAGGTGACATCTGCATCCGACACGGAACAGCTGTCACCTGGATGCGGCTGAGGACACCGAAAACAACGTGGTTGAGATCTACATTGGGTTTTAGTGTGGCCAAATCTGCAACAGTTATAGCAAATGATGGTAGGCAAATGATAGACGGAAACAGGTAATGATGTGTTATAGCAATAAACCCTCTCAGGGAGGGTCTGTCCAGTGAACGTCAACATCACTGTGCTTGATGGAACCCATTGTACTGTGTCACCTTTCTTTGATTTTATGTTAAGGCGCCTCGCTTTAACTACCTTGCCACAATTAGCAGGCATCACAATCCCAGCCACCAGATCTTCTAATGACCATTCAGTCGGGATGTCCCGAATCACGCCCATACGGGATATTAAACATTTTGGTATGTAGGCTGAGAACCCCTCATAAACATCACTGGATACAAATTTGTTGGCAGATTCAGCACAACTAAATTCAATCGATATTTTATTTCTGCCAACCGATTTGATGCCGCCCTCCAAAATACCAGATACTTTATTCTTGTGCAGGAATTGGGCAAATTTTAATAATTTTATGGGAGAACCAGAGGAGGGATCACTCTCCGAGCGAGAGACATAAACCACGAATGGACCCTTGTCCTAATCATTGTACCGCTGGATAGAGCCGTTCTCGAAGCCTGGTTTAATGTAGACCGACTGGATAGATTCTGCTGGGGATCTAGATTTTTTCCCTTCATTGGAAACCTCAGGACCAGCTGAGCGCTTTAAAGAGGGTCTAGTACTAGTAGTTACGTCCGGAGAAGAACCTCCGCCCCCATCAGGGGGTTCATCTACACTCATTCCCCTAAGGGATAGAGAGGTTAAAATAGAAAGATTCGACAAATACCTCGTCCAATCCTTGAGAAACACAATATCAAAAATTTAAAGCTACAAATTAAAATGGAAAAAAATTAAATTGAATTTGGCACACGTCAAAAAAAAAACAACCGTTAGCAACCCTTGTCAATGACAGAATCGAGAGTACAAAGATCCAGCGCTAGATCCGGCGTACTGATATAGATTAAAAAACTTCCTGATATTTGAACCGTGAGTTTGAATCATGGATATATGACAATGGATTGATTGAGTACTGTAAAAATATTGCTAAAGAAAATTAAACTCTTACTCACAGACACAACATATAATTTTCTATGATTTAAACAACTCGAGAAACCAAGATGAGTGAGAGCAATAACCTGGAGCCCTGTGGCACGCTCGCACCCATTACGATGCAGTACGGTGACCATAAGGTAGAACTAATACAGACTATACCTATTTATGATATGGTTTAAATACGCTGTGAACCATTTATTACCGAGTTCAAAACGAACAAGGTTCTCAATTCGTCTATATACAGGATAGATTAAGATGGGGCAGTAAGGGCAGCTATCTCAACCATTGTAGATACAGAAAAACGGCCCAAGGAGACTATCTTTAATTTTTGCGATATTTGGAGCTGAATTGACGGATTCTGAAAAAAATGTACAGTCAGCAAGAAAATGGGCAATTTAATCAAAAACTTTGACTACTACTCATTTAAGATATGGCATATGCGTAGAAAGAAAGAATTACGGCAATAAACAGTGCCCGAGAATTATACGTTAATAATATGCCAACAAGTCCATAATCGTACCAATGTTTGGTCACCCTACTTAGAAAGTGATGTAGGATTCTAATTAGTGGCGTAGCGCGCCTTGGAGGGGCCCTGAATCAAAAAATTTGTTAGGGGCCCAAATGAAGGGTAAAGATTTCTCACAAAAGAAACAAAAATGCTTGCATTAAATTAAAATAAATATTTATTGATTATAAATTATCGAAAAAGTCGACACTTCAAGAAAATGTTTCGCAGCATCGTTTAAAATTAAATTTAATGCGTGTGCAGCACAATGAACATAATCAGCATTCGGGGCATACCCCATATAAGGGCTTGTAATCCTCCATATACACTCGACATAACATTTGCTCCATCGTAACCCTGTCCTCTACATTTAGACAAATCAATTCCATATTCTTTAGTTTTAAGTCCTTCTGCACTGCAATCGGATACTGCTATAAACCCCAAAAAGGACTCACAGATTTTTAATTCTTTAGGTACATTATTATCATTTTCTGTTATCGAGATGTATCATAAAACTATAGAAAGTTGGACAATTTTTGACAAGTCTTGTGTTGTATCCAAAATAATTGCCGAAATGGAGCTTTTTTAATTTCTAAAATAATATTATTCCTAACTGCGTTACCAAGTAAATTAATAATTTCATTTTGAATCGTAGGGCTTAAATAATTTATTTCGCCTTTCAGTTTTAAAAGAAGTTATTTTAAAATAGGATCATAATTGGATAGTTAACGTAAAATTGACATAAAATTTCCAGAATCATGGCCTCTTAAAGGTAGATTACATGATACTAAAGTAATTATAACAATAATTATATGATGCAATACATCTCTCCAGAATGTAATTTTACTATTGATTTCACTTTGTAATAAAGTATCGATGGTATTTCCTTGTAACCAATTATTATAAGATAAGGATGCATTAATATGCTGCTGTGAGTTTTCATAGTCAAATATACATTGCGTAAAATTGCTTCTAACGGAAACACCGTTAACCCATGCAGAGGAGTACGATTTGCTTCGACGATCTGCTAATAGCCAACAGAAGTGGCAATACGGCTTGTTTAAAACATTAGAATAACATAGCCACGGTCTTGGAATTTTTATGTGAGCCTTATTTAAACATGAATAATGATAGGCCGAAAAACATCGCTTTGTTTCTGAATCTTTTGGAAACGGTCCTTGTGGTTTTCGGTCAAAGCTAATTTTGTGGCTTTGTATGAATCGTTATCAACCATTGATTGGAGTCCGATATTCGAGTTGAGCTTACAAAAGAGTATAGATTATTTTTATGATACAATTAACTCAATTATAAACGATTGCGTACCCAAAAAAAAACTGTCAATATAAACTCGCGATACGTTTACCCTGAGTGGTACACGGCTGAAATAATTCGCAACATTAAAACAAAGGCAGTTTTGCACAAAAGGTACAAAATGAGTAAATTAAAAGCAGATTACGAAGCGTTTGCTCAAATTAGGACGAAAGTTAAATATATGATCCAATCCGCGCAGCAACAATATCATAACCGAATTGAAAAGCAAATGATAAAAGATCCTAAATCGTTTTGGCAACATATAAAGTCACAAAAAGGTAACAGAAATCCACATAGCATTTTAAAGAACGGTAGTGTTGTCTGCAGATCAATGTGCGAAGGAATTTGATGATTATTTCCATTCAGTGTACACTACACAGCGACCGATGTTGGATGTGAGTACAGCGGTACGGGAAGCAGGTGGAGAGAACGCCGCAGCTCGAGTCCACTTTGATCGATTGAATTTGAAAGATATACAGCATGCGCTTAAACAGCTTAAACCAAAGAATAGTGCGGGACCGGACGGTATACCGCCTTACGTATTTAGGGACTGCAGAACAAGTTTAGCTGAACCTCTACTACATATATATAATAAATGTCTAGAAGCAGCTGTATTTCCAGATCGATGGAAAATAACCAGGGTTGTTCTAGTACCGAAAGGAAGTGCGGGATCGAAGGTAGAAGGTTACCGGCCTGTAGCAGTATTATCGACTCCGGCAAAAGTATTTCAATCAATCAATCAATCAATCAGCCTATCGTAGTCCACTGCTGGACATAGGCCTCTCCTAACACGCGCCATTGCACACGGTCCCCCGCCTTCCGCATCCAGTCCGTCCCAGCGACCTTCTTGAGGTCGTCGGTCCATCTAGCTGGGGGCCGTCCTACCTTACGCTTACCAAGTCGCGGTCTCCACTCTAGGACACGCTTGCTCCATCGGCCGTCGGTCCTTCTGCAGATGTGACCAGCCCATTGCCACTTTAGCTTACTGAGTCTGCGAGCTATGTCGGTAACTTTGGTTCTTTGTCGGATTACCTCGTTACGAATTTTATCCTTCAAAGAGACGCCGATCATAGCTCGCTCCATAGCCCGCTGTAAAGTAAAGTATTTAAGTCGGTGATATATAGAAATATATTTGAGCAAGTAGGAGCTCAGCTGTCAGATGCCCAGCTTGGATTTCGACCAGCGAAAAGCACTACTAGTAACCGCGTGTCCTACATGGCTGATGTCGTACCGGTAGTGGATAGTGGAGAACAAGTAGATGCTGCTTACTTCGATTACAAAAAGGCATTTGACTTAGTCAATAATGACATATTGCTCAAGAAGTTAGCAGGGTTTGGCTTCTCCCCTCATTTACTTAACACTTTTGCTAGTTACTTAAAAGATAGACAGCAATATGTGGAGTACGCATGATATACATCGAACCCATATTTTACATGGTCTGGCGTAAGTCAAGGCAGCAACTTGGGAGCTTTGCAATTTACACTGATGATAAATTACCTCCCAAACATTTTTACAGATGCAAAGTGTTTACTTTTTGCCGACGATCTTAAGCTGTTCCTACCGGTGCGGAACATTCAAGACTGCGCAAGGCTCCAGAGAGACATAGACAACATCTTGACCTGGAGCAAGCAGAACCAATTACAGTTCAATACCACTAAATGCATCACTATCACTTTCTCTAGGGCTAGATATCCCGTTAAATATGAGTATAAAATCGACGGAGTGGTTATTGAGAGGGTAACAGGGGTGAGAGATTTGGGGGTGCATTTTATCAGCGGACTAACGTTTCGTGATCATATCACTAGTATATGCAACAAAGCATATAGGAATCTAGGCTTTACTTTACGTATGGTTCGGGGATGTACAAATATTAGAGCTATAATTGTCTTGTACAATGCATTGGTTCGAAGCCAATTGGAAGGTCATGCTGTCATTTGGTCTCCGCATGAAGCAAAATACAGCCTTATGTTGGAGAGAGTACACAATAAGTTCATTAGTTACATGAGGATGTATGGAGTGTATCCGTTTTACCCATTAATGTACCCCAACTTGTTTATACTCGGCATGGTAGGATATAACGAACTAAGAGTCAGGAGAGAACTTGCACTTACGCTGTATATTTTTAAAATCATGAGGGGGAAGGTGCATAACCCGGATATACTGGCGAAGATAGATCTATTCGTGCCGGACAGGTATGTGTTGCGGCGGCGCCGACCGAAGTTGCTAGTTTTAATTGTTATTTTTTTATAATTTAGAAATGCAACACTATTGTATTGGGGAAACCTGTGAAGATAGTGCTAGGTTTGGATAAATAAAAAATAAAAAATTCTTTCGCATTCAGTTGGACTGTCACCAAAAATTCCTCTATCTGACAAAATTATATTAATCAATTCTTCGAACTTCTTAGAATCATCGATTTGGGTTTCTTCTATTTCCGGATGGAGAATGTGCTACAGAAGAATCAACAAATGTAATTGAATAAAATTAATACACAAAGTTTTTTTTTAATTATTTAAAACTAGAGGAGTGAAACTAATGTTTAGATAAATTAAAACGCTTCTGAATCGCCGATCTGTCTGTCATCATTTCGCCGCGCATCGTTTTCTTCTACAATTATTATTCGGAGTATTTCCGGTTTCGGAAGCTCATCTTTGGATTCAATTGCATACGGTGTGCTAATTTATCTACTAGATAAATAGATTTACTTACCATTGTAACTTAAATCACTCACAGAAGTTGCTTGATGAAAAAATGAAGAAATTTTGAGCATTTTTTTTATAACCTCTTCCCTTCTCTGTTTACTTTTCATAGCTCCACTGGGATAATCTCTTTTCCTTTCACTCATTCTTTCCACAATTCAAAATAATTAACCAATAAATAATCAGAAGAACAAGATTGTATTGTATAGTATAATTTGTATTACAATGTAATAAAGTTTGAACTGGAATGAAATAAAACGCGTGAATATTGGTCTCAGTGGTTTGTTATTGTACTGCGGGATTCCCCCGTTTAAGTGAAATACTCAAACGGGAGAATCCCACAATAACCGATGTAGGATGTTGCCAACTTTTGGGCGCACGCTTAACCCGGAAAAAAAGAGATTGCTTTTTTGACTTTTGTCATTTCTGAAGTGAAAACTCTATGGGCACGTATGACAGTTATTTTTATATGATTTTTTTTCCGGGAAGCACGAGATTAAGTGACTTTGTGGATAACATTTTACTAATTTTTGCTTACACACGTATGGGCCTCTGTAGCCCGGGGGGCCGTATCATTGATACGGCTGATACGGCGGTAGCTAGGCCGCTGATTCTAATTGAGTATCCTTGTCATCACGTTTTTTTCGCAGAGTGCTCAATCCATTGTAATATATCCATGGTTTGAACCCATTGAACCACAGAATATAACAATAATTCTACACTTGAACTGTCAATCGCGTTACTTCTTCTTCTTCTTATTTTAATTAATGGCCGCACACTTTAACAGTGTATTTCGCCAATGTCAAGTAGTAATAGAGTATAACAGTAAATTATAAAAATTGGCTTCTTGTCGCCATTACAGCAAAAAACAAAAGCCAAATTAATTAATTTGTGGCTGTCAATGTATCCAATGTCATGTCATCAAGCTGTCAGTGTTAAAAACTAAACTAAGTTCGATCAGCTGTTCATGCAAAATCGGAAAATAAGTTTCTAATTTCTCAAAATCGAAAACATTTCGGGATGTTATGTAAAATTCATTATACTATCAATTAATTTTAAAAATTCTTTATAATGTCACTGTACCAGGTAAATAGATTTTTATACAAACAACAATTTATAAAGCAATTCGTAAGAGGTTTGGATAATAAACATTCGTTAGCGAAGGTGTTATACCCATTAGAATTTCGAAAAGTAATTAAAGTGAGCGGCAAGGATGCCCCTGTGTTTCTACAAGGTCTCATTACCAACGATATGCGGCATTTTGAAGAAGGCAACAACTCCATATACGCGATGTTCCTAAACAACAAGGGTCGGGTGCTCTACGATACTTTGATACACAAATGGCAGAACGACACGTTCATGCTCGAATGTGATAGAGAGGTCATAATTGCGCTCCAGAAACATTTGAAAATTTATAGACTTAGACGAAACGTTGAAATTGTTGATATGAGTAAACATTTTGATCTGTGGGCACTGATATCATCTCCACAGAACGTTCCAGAGGGGCAAATAGACGATAAAATAAGTATTTACAAAGACCCACGCCTTGCAGATTTAGGTAGTAGAGTACTATCATTAAAATCAGTCCCGAAAGGTGCAATCCAGGAGGCTGTTGGCAAAGATACTTTGATTGAAATTAGTGGAGAGGGCTATAAATATTTAAGATATAAATTGGGAGTAAGTGAAGGTGCAGAGGATCTACCTCCAGGATCTAGTTTTCCTCTTGAGGCTAACTGTGATTATCTGCATGGTGTGAGTTTCCACAAAGGATGCTATATTGGCCAAGAGCTAACTGCTCGTGTGCACCATACAGGTGTTGTAAGAAAACGAATAATGCCACTAAAATTTAATGAGGAAGTTAACATTGACTTGGAGAAGGATTCTGTGATCTCAGCTAGTGATAATCCAAAATCAAATGTAGGAAAACTGAAGAGTTTTACAAATAACTATGGATTAGGTTTAGTTAGAATCAAAGAAGGTCTTGAAGCAAAATCTTTAATTGTTGGTAAATATCCAGTTGAAGTTGTGAAGCCAACCTGGTGGCCCATTGAGGCACCTAAAGAAAAAGTTACTGTACTAAAAGAATGATCTGTAAATGACTGCCACACTGCTTAATTACATATAAATCTGTTGCCATTATGTCATACAATAAATAGGTAAATATTGAATCTTAGTTTCTATCTATATCATCACACTAGATCCCTTACAGGGTAGGCAGAGAGTAATCTTTGTTTCAATTGCTTTAATTTAGAATATGTAGGGTTTGTTGACTATTTTTTTATATTAGTAAACTTAAGTAGTAAAGTAACATTTGTAGTACATTATTATTATACATAAAACCTTTACTCGATAATAAAATAGCCATTAAACATAATAATAATATGTTGCATACATCAAATAATATTTTCATTTGTTTCAGTGAATATGGAGGAAACTAAAAAAGAACCTAAAGAAGAGCCTGTGCAATTAATTTACGATTTTAAATGTTCTGCATGTGAATTGGATGAAAAAGCTCATTACAAAGGCACCAAACCACCCTTCTCCCGTAACATCATACTGAAATACCCCAGCTATGTAATGAAGGACCCCTTTAGCCCACCAGGCAAGGGGGAAATATTAGTACTGGGATCTGACTGTGCAGTCTGCAGCAGACCTGTTTGTATAAACAAAGAATGCAGCTTGTTTTATGTGAAGACTTATTGTTTGGATTGTGCTAATAAATCTATTGAAATGTTCCCTTTAGAAATCAAAATCAAATTATCTCAATTAAAAAGAAAATAAATACGTATCTGTATTAGAATATTTGTTTTCATTCCTTTTACTATACATTAAATTAATCTATTTACCGCCCCATTGATATTCTGAACTTGCGCGAATATGGTGGAATACCACGATTTTTTTTTTGTGGAGAAAATAATGTACCGGACTTTCGATAGCTTCGTAGCAATCTCGCGAGGCGAGAGGAGTAAAAATCCTTACGGTAGCATTGACACTGGAGGAGCTCTGGGATCTCCGCTAGGAACGCACCTGTGCCGTGCTCCGAAGAGCCTGCCATCAGGGGTGACTTAAGACGTCTCTCCCTGCACTGGGCCACTCCACGTCATGAAGAATAGGTAGGCACAACCCTACGTTGAGAGGGCATCAAAATAGCGGTATAATATTTATATTTTTCTACATAACTCGAAACTCGAAGTATAGGCTGAGATGATGATGATGACATAACTCGAAACTGCAGAATACAATAGTTACTACTCCGCGTGTCGGTATGCTAATAGGTAGTATTAAAAATCAACTTTTATAGAAATAAAAGACATTTTTATAAAATACTGTTTACTTTGGCTTTCCAGTCCGATTTACAGTATTTTCATTAATTTTCACAAATTGTATTCAATAACACAGTTATATTTGACCGAAACACTAGGTTCAGTAACACTTTTATTTATAATACACAAATTCAAAGCCAAACGAAATGGGGTACAAGCGACCACAATAAGTACCACAGGCGTTTTGCGATCACCACTCGCCGCACCTCGACAAACCAACTATAATCTTAAAATTAATAAAGATAATTACAGCGTAGTTATATTAAGTGTATATATTAATAAGCTCTAAAAACAGGACAAACTTAAATACATGTTTTGTCTTATATTCCAGCCACTCCAATCAGACAGATAGCACCACATTGCGTCCATAAACCCTTTTAACGGTTCAGTGACTGCCACCTCTACGAAGTTCACCGACATAATCCTTACAACACAATATGACAACGTGTAAAATCCATAACAATTAATAGGTACACGAATAAAATACAAATTATTATGAAAAATTGAGACATATATTTATTTATTAATTCGTATTTAGTTGAATATTATTGCTTTTCTTCGATTGTAAAATCCACATGCAACTATTGATAGCTACAAAGATGGTGGTGTGCGTGAAAAGTACATTATTCGAGAAATTACCAGTACATTACATTGGTAAATTACGTACAACATTAACCTTCTATTTAAGTATTCTAAACAACTAAATTTGTGATGGACTATAGCGTAAACAGGTCGTGCTAGTATTCGCTATAAAGATATAAAATGGACAGGTTTCTTGATAAAATCTGCAGTAAATTGTCCTTATATACAATGAATTAATAGATTTCATAGTTTCTACGCATTGAGATTATATGACTTATATTTACTAAATATTTAAATCTTATTGAACTGGGCAGTGTATGAGTTAGTGCCACTATAGAATGCACGTTCACAACGAAGCGAAAAATACAATATCGATTGTTTTGTAGAGGAAGTAGTTTAGACTTTGCAGAATTATATACTTTGAGACATTTACACTCGCATTATTATAGGAGGGGTTTGTAGTTTCAACAAGTTTTACTGGCCTAATTTTCAAGATCCACTGAAATAAAAAACGTATGCGCCTTGGACGGGTGATTTTTTTATAATATTACCATCTTCAGACTTAGACATCATAAGCAGGGTGGGGATATTTTAATTTTTTGACTAATTATATTTATATTATTAAATATAAATTAACAAAATGCTCACAGCCTCAGCGTACATAATCAAAATTTCGACACCATATCAATTTTCCGACAGTCATACCTACACATATAGACATACTTTTATATTATAGACACTACGGAAGAAATGCAGGTCAGTTGAAAGCGCAACTATAAGTAATTCAAAAGTCCTATAGAACAAATATGTATAACTTAAATTTAACGAAGTAACAAGTACATTTGCACCTTAATTAATATTAACAAAATATCCCGACGGCCTCATCAAGGATATATGTTTTAGCTGCATACTATAAAAGAGCGCAATAACTACAATATACGAACACAAACCTGAATTAGTTCCTTAACATTAAGAATGTCATTAAGAAGACCATAAGATTCCGAATTTTAATTTTCATATTTATTAGTAGAAAGGTTGTCTAATTTTAAATTTTAAGTGTTAGAAATAAGGAATGGTACAGTCAATATCTAAATAGCCGCCTATAGAAAATTGAAGAAAAAAATACTAAGATTTAATCTTTTGGACGCCATGGACTTTTATAGAAGACAAGAAGAGGGCAAGAAGTTTTTCTTGCCCTCATCGCCACGAAAACTTGCGTAATATAAAATCGATAAAAATACCTGGGTTGCTCTTTGATTTATTTTTGTGTATTATACTGCTGCTTAACCCTAAACATTATTTATCCTAAAAAGGAGTGCTTTTGTTAATAAACAATAATGATTAATTATAAAAATAATATGTAATTTTATCATGACGCTAGGGGAGCAACTTTGGCTGGCGGCCAAAAGGTTAAACCACACAAATCGGAACTAGTAAGTAATCGCAGTATATTCTAAAATCAGCCTCCATCTGGTGCATACAAAAACCACTCAGTACTCGGTAGGGATTTTTGGAGTTAGCTGAATATGATTTATATATTTCATTATAGGCGAGATGGCAAACTGGTCTATGTACGCAACTGTATATGATACCTTTAGGCAATCTGCATGTGAACCACACTTATCTCATGCAATGTCGCACATAGCACTAGTTTATCAATATTTAACGAACGTGCATAAGCGAGCTGAGTGAGGTGGCTATTTGAGTGGATGTTAATCAACTGCTAGTTGGATTGGGCAATGGGTTTTGGTTTTGTTTGCCTGTCTCCCTGTCTGTCCCAGCCGTTTTTCTGGGAAACAGTACAACATAGAAGTCTGAAGAATAATTTGGACTTACTTCTAGTAGTCACATATGTTAGTAGGCAATTGGAAAAATAATTGCGTATTCGTGGTTTGTGCCCAAGTAGTCACACTCTTTGTTCAACATGTGCGAGTGACTATTTGAAAACATAAAATTGTATTTCCTGAATTTGAACTATTGGAGTATGTGCGCATCACCCAGATCCATGACAATGGCGACGACGGCAGGGTATACGTTGGAGCATTACCTAGAAAAACCGGGGACACGGACACAAGACGGCCTTTATAAGGATTCCGGTTTTTTTTTCTGTTGGCGTTACGAAACCATAGAAATATTAAAGAAATTAAAAATAATCCTTATACTTACAGTACTAAACCATACAACACTCACAGACAAGGTAAAGGCTTACTTAATATTGAGGCTACATTTTATAAACCAATCTAAATCGACATTCACCATGACTCCTTATCGTGACCTTATCTTTTTTAGTGATCACACAGAAATGCCTCTACAGCACTATCGTTCGCGACTAGATCTTGTCAACCCTTAGGTGGCATAACGCCAGAACTGTTAAAAAAATACCGGCGCTAACGTTTCATAGCTCCAAAAAAGTTTACTTTTTAAATTCTTGCACCAACAGACCTTGTAGCGAACACGAATAACCATGTTATGACATCGAGAAACCACGGAGTCACGTTCGTTATTATTTTATATAGTTTGTTCGAAAGCGCCAATCCGCTCTTCAAATTCACGCGGCGGCTCAACGCAAAATATTAAATGACCCATCTCCGAACCGCGTACGTCACCACTGCAACACGCCCAGCTACCCAACTTCAATAGATATTCATCCTACGCGCAGTAGTGTGCAGAAAAGTGGTAATGAGAACAGGTAAAATATAACCAGTCTATTCATTTTTATATCCAATTTCCTGCTCCCTGTTGCGCGAGTTACTCCAGGGCTAAGATTTGTATGGATGGATTAACGGTTGCGGACAGACTATCTATAACGTTTACGAAGACCAGGGTCATCGATGACATCACATTATAAAATCTACTCGTGCTCGCTACGCTAGAAGGCTTAGAGGGACTTAACAAAATTGTAGGGATGTACTCATTTTGAAAAAGATGTAATTTTTTGTCCCCAAAAACGCTCATATTAGTTGAAAGAAGTCCACTGCAGGGCTAAGACATCCCCAAAAATCGTTACGAAGATCGGCCTTGTGCTGTACGCATTCACCTTTATCCGCTAACTTTACCACTTACCTTGTGGGAGGCCTCTAACTCCTCGTCTTCTAATACGTAATCACAACTTAAAAAACTTTCCTGTCTGCCCCAACATTACGAATAGAGTTAGGCGCTTAGAAGAAGAATTTTCCAAGTATCTAAATGGTAATTTAGCTTGATCTATTTTTTGGATTCCTTGCTTTGTCTTTTCTATAAATACAGTTTAATTTGCTACGCCTTTTTTCTTAACGCGACTTAATTTTGTTTGAGGACATTTATCCTTCAAATACTAAAAGAACGATTCCAAAAACTTGTGATGATGAAAACTGGAATGTTGTCTAAACATCATTGTAACGTTACGCTCCTATACCAAAAAGTACCTTCTAACTAAAATAATAATTATATAGAACACCCTCAAAATCGCAACCCTCGTTATATCAATTTGTCATAAAAGCAAAATTTAAAACGTTCTCTCACACCATTTGCACTTTCAAACTAGACACTAATATAAAGTCGCTAGTCTACTATGGCGCACTGTGTGGAACGTACGCACCGTGCCCGACTTTACGTACGCACTGTGTCAGGTTGTAAGGGGAATCGACCGCATTTCTACGATCGTTTAGTCTAATGGACTGAGCCTACCGCTCCGCTCGGTTCGATCAATGCATTGCACATTGCGCAAATGGAAGATTCATAATTTGTATTAGTATTTTGTTATTCTGGGTACCCATCACCCATCGCCTAATCCTGTTGTATGATGTCTTTAACACAAGTGTATACGCGCGGCACGTCCGCGCGGCCCAGTGAACTGACGACTTTAAGAGTCTATTCAACGTATTTGAAACAAACGCATATTTTTTCATACACTACCAAAGCATTTAAACTATAAAGATTTCGACAAAAATATATTTTATATTTTGTTAGTCGTCATATAGCAGGTTGAAGTATGTCTATAGCAGCGATTATTCTCCCGCATGCCAAATATATCACATCTACTTCACAAAATAAAATATACTGAATTGAACAGACGGGTTAAAAATGTAGAACCGTTCCAGATATGTCGCAATAGATCGGAAGATATATAAATAAACTCTATACATTAAGCCGAAAACCTTATATTAAAATTATGAGAAATACGTCAGTTATTAAATCGTACTAGGAGACAAATTACCTTAAAAACTTACAGGTAAGCCTACAGAGAATCTCGCATGAATAGTCTGCGTAACGCTATGTCATTGAGAAAGCGTATTCTCCATCTTTATTTACTAAACCTGTGATCTGTTGCGGTATTATAATCTCTTCAGCAGTGTCAGTATCATTTTTTGCGGCGAAAAAGAGACGAACTACAAAACTGCGTAAAGACTGCGTATATGCACGTCCCTTTCTCACGCCCAAGTAATATAGATAGAGAATAATAGTGCTAAAAAGGTTAAAGTAACCGCTCTGAGCGGAGGATAATATGCATTCTCAATAAGATCATGTTACGATAACTATTCGTACTTGCTATTCATTTTTACTTCCGTGTAAATGGAAGGGTTTAATCAGAGAAAATGACAAATGCCTCGTGCGCACGCGATTCTACAAAAAAACATGAAGTAAGTTCATAATCGCGCACGTCCGATTGCGTCATTTATCCTGGCTGCACGTTAGGCTCTAAATACATAGTATCAACGTAGTACTGCTATAAATTTAAAATATATTACACGCCTAACAGAACTGATGATTGTTCTTCGACAAACACGTATAGCACGAATAAACTTTGTAGGAGGAAGGTAGCTTTAGATATGCTCATTACGCCAGATCTTTAGCTTATCTTGATTACTTTTTGGGTGTTGTAAACTAGTTAGCATTTATGAAAGTATAAAGGACATTGTTCTGCGCCCATACATGATTTGCCCCAGAACCAACAGCAATGGAAAAATACTTGTATAATTTCAAATCACCTATAAATTCTCTTAAGGCATTTATTATTAAACGGACAAGCGGGGGAATCACAATTTTTTACAAAAAGTATTAGATTTTGAGGTTATAATTCGGTAGCCATTAATACACATGAGGTTATATTGTGTTGACATTCGACTTCGATATAAGTACTTATAATACTTTGAAATATTCGTTTTAGATTGCAAATTGTCCGTAAGATACGGATATTTGCCATTATTTTTATAATTTTTATAATGATAAATAATGATGGCATGGGTGTAATGTTTGTTGGTTCTGGGGCAATTTTCGACAATGTCGTTTGTCTAACTTTACACTTTTATAAATACAAACCGAAAGGTTTTTGTGAAGTGTATTATAACATTCCACAAAAATCTTTTGGTGTAGTGTGAGTTTTAAAAAATGTGTAGATTATTCGTGCTAACTACGTTAGTGTCTATTCTTGAGTTTTTTTTTCTCCTGATTCTTGTATTATTCTAACTGACGTCGATACAAACCATCTACTTTATCTTTCATCCGTACATAACACATATTTTCCTCATTTTTTGTTAAAGCCCAAAGTAACCAGATACAAAGAGCTTAATCTTTTGTAGGACAAAACGTGACACACAAAACTGTGCGCGTAATACAACTTTGTATTAAATCCTTTGCGTGTGCTATATGTGGGTAGAAATTAATTTTGGTGAACATCGTACACCATTGCCACACCTTCTTGGGCAGTGTAGGAATGTCGATATTTTGTTTAACTAGTCTTGTCTTCCGTATCTGGTTATTTCGCTAAGCGGCTCAATGCACTACAAAATTCTCATCAATTTTATCAGTCTCTATGCGCGCGTGTTACCAATCCACCAAACAGTTTCGCATCTTAGTACTAGCAGTCCAAATCAGAATCATGCACACGCATGCAGGCGCACGCTCTACGCGTCCTCTTGCAAGTGTTTAGTGGGTAAATATTCTCTGAGAGCTGCCGAGAAGCCGCGTAGAGGCCGCGTCTGCGCGTGGTTCCGATTCGAATCTCTAGTACCAAGATTCTCAACCGTTTACAATGTTATCTGCGCTATAACTCGTGTTAATTTTTATCAGTCTGTGCACGTGTCACCAATTCACTATTATGGTAAGTATAGCTCGCACCAATCTTCACGGCCGCTTTAAATAGAGCCAATGCAACCGTGTATCGATGCGCGGTACGCCAAATTCGTTATCTTTGCGCATCGGTATTTACTACAGTGAGCGGCCGAAAAAATTGGCGAAAGGGTCGCGTAGATGAGGTGGGGGGCAATCAGTGCAGGAACCGGATGTCGCGGACGAAGGCGGCAGGGAGGTAGGCGGGTGCCGGCTAGGGCTGGTCGGGCGGCGAGGCGGCCAGCAGCGCGTCCAGCGCGTCGCGCGCGTGCAGCAGCAGCGCGCGCGGCGGCGCGGCGCGCGCCGGCGCCTCGTCGCCCGAGTCGTCGGCCGAGCCGCACAGCGCCGCCTCCTCCGCGGAGCTGCCCGAGCCCGACTGCCCGCGCGACGTCGACCCGCCCGCCGCCGAACCGGACTCCGGCTCCGAACCCTCCTCATCTGCTACCGAATATTGAACGATATGTAAGCGATTTTGCATGATATAAAATTCATCTATACCGAAAACGATGAAAAGAAATAGAGAATTAGACAAAAAAGACGAGCCCGCTGAGTTTCCCGCCGGATCTTCTCAGTCGAGGCCGCGTTCCGATCCGGTGGTAGATTAGTAAATTAAAAAAAATATGTACATATGACCATTTGTTAATACCGCCGCAGCGTTTACACAAAATAAAACACTTGAGTTTGAACATCTATATTATCGAATCTAGTCCAACCCTACTACTTCTTAACGTAGAATCAATAGTCAGGAAAGATCCATAAAATCATCAGGAAGTTACGCAAAGATCCCAGATAAGATAAACAATACTAATCCCCAAGTACAGAACTGATTAAGACATTAACGGAAGTTAAAAATCATTAAGCTTGCCAATTATTGCACGAATGCACACACCCTTTTCTAACATGCGGTAAAACAGGGATTCCGAAAGTGTCGACATAAACGAAAACTGATTTTGGGGGTCGACGAAGTCTAAAAATCGACCCCTATTAATGGGATAATGCAAGAAAGGTTGATTACCATCAGCACAGACGAGGAGGTTTAGCAGAAGTTCAACCAAGGCTATCAAATTTCTGGTTGCAACGCAACTTTAAAACACAGTACCCTGCATTATGGAACATTGCTAATAATACCTTTTCGCTT
Organism: Phalera bucephala; assembly: GCA_905147815.2. Classification (NCBI taxonomy): domain Eukaryota; kingdom Metazoa; phylum Arthropoda; class Insecta; order Lepidoptera; family Notodontidae; genus Phalera; species Phalera bucephala. The sequence goes on from LR990626.1 coordinate 10,261,892, forward strand.
TTCCATCATTATACCTAGTCGAAAAAGACTTCAGTGTGGTTACAAAAATTTTGACAAAACGAAGAAACCGTTAAAAAATCTACGAACACAGAGATTTAAGGCTGCAATTCACTAATATTGAACCGGATTTAACTAAATTGGTAGAAAGTCACCAGGTTCATCCATCATACTGATTTTTTTATCTTCACCTTGCGAGTTTAATGTTCTTTTTTAAAAATAATTACCTACTTCAGTATTTTTACGTAATTTGTATTAATAATTATTAATTACACTTGATATTTGCTGAATTTTATGTCTATTTATTTTTGAAATAAAACTATGTTACGGATTTTATCGCGGTTTATTTTTTTTATTTTTAGTTCCCGAAAAAATAAACCGCGATAAAATCCGTAAAATAGTTTTATTTCATGTGTAATATTCGCGTAAATCTAAGAACTCAATCTATTTATTTTGTTAAATTTTGATGAGAAAATGATGTCAAGTTTACTCACTTAACCAACCGCAAAGTTTTTAAATTGGTAAGTATATTGTATGAAAAGGAAAAAAACTAGATATAGGATCTTTAAAGATTTGGCTATGGGGGTCTGAGGTATCAGTTCATTTTGGAAAAGGGGTCTCTTGCTCAAAGTAGTTTGGGAATCCCTGGGGTAAAATATACCTCGTGCGAAATAGGGTTCAAATGTGACGTTCAATGTGTTACATACAGTGTGTATACTGACCGTTAGGGAGCTGCAGGCGCTGATTCAGCGCCCGCGTGGCGCGCTGCACTTCACGCATACTGGTCGGCGGCAGCGGGCCACGCGTCGCTAATAGGCACAGCGCGCGCACGGGCGGCACTAGCGCACGCAGGCTGGCACGGGGCGCCGCGTTGCAAACTTCCTCCGCCAACGCCTCTGCCGCACCCGCACCACCACCGCCACCCAACTGCCGGAGACACAAATTTCCTCAACACTATGCCGACACCACATTAGTTTTTGCCTACTCGCGCATAAAACTTATCCAAAATTGAACTAACGAACACAACTTTCGTTAGATAAGTAAAAAAAAAATGGACAAGTACACGAGCTGCACACTGAAAGATCCGTGCAAGTGCCAAGTTTGAAGAAAATCATTTCTTTTTCATCAATCACATATTAAATTAGAAATTCGATTTTTATTTTACATGTTAGTACATAAAAGCTTGCTTCTTACCAAATTTCACTCAAGACCAACGGGAAGTACCCTATCAGTAACCTTTCCTTACATTGAAGCTTAAATATTTTACCCCAACAAAGGATCATAAACGTCGGTATTTGACATAAATTTCTACCCTGAACACATTTCCAAGAAAAAGGGTCTTGACCATCAGGAGACAAGTAGGCAACAAAATGATCGTATAAGAGTTTGATTTTTAGACTTGAAATATCCTAAAAAAGGTACAGTCATGATACATACCTTAGGATAATAATGCTGCATGAACTGGTATATGACAGGGTCCTCGAGCGACTCGCGTTCGTCTAATAACACCGCGTCCACATACTCAGTCGCCACGCTGCACTCCAGTAGCATTTCCTCGAGCTTCGAATCCGCCTTAAAAATATTTGTATGGTTTAGAATCCAATAACATACGATTGATATAGTTTATGGATATAATGGCACACCATAATAAAAATAAAGTATTTCTGATTTAGATTTGATATATTGTTGGACCGTTGGACTGCAAAGTCAGAGGTCTCGGGTTCAAACCTAGGCACGCACCTCTGTATTTTCAAAAGCATGTGCGTATTAAAAAATTAAAGATCACTTGCTTCAACGGTGAAGAAAAACATCGTGAGGAAACCTGCATGCCTAAGAGTTTCCCGAAGGTGTGTGAAGTTAGCCAACCCGCACTGGGCCAGCGTGGTGGACTATGGCCTAAACCCTTAGTAAAACCAGGTGGACCCCCAGGGGTCCACGGGAAACTCGACGGAGATCTACATTGGCGTGACAAAAAATGGGAGTTCACAATTCGTAAGCGGGGGTCCACGTAAATTTATTTGCTTTCGATAGTGAAGAACTAAAATGTTGGCTTGACTTCATCTATCAATGTAGGCAGATAATATGGTCATTGTAGAAGTTACGTTACGTTATTAATGTTTAATTTTAATTATATTACGGCTGTTATCATATTACAATGTAATATGGTAACAATAATAATTAATAGTGTAATAATTACTTATTTGAATAAATACAACACAAATAAAATATACTATTTTTCTTTTTATTTTTACCACTACGAATGGGGAGTTTTCTTAATGAAATAAGTGAGAATTGATTGGTTCCTTGTGCTGTGAGTAGACGTCAAAAAAGTGAAGTTGGATGGAATCATTTTTTTGATTAGAATCAATTAATTAATTAACCAATCAATCCTCACTTTTTTCGAAAACAAAAATTCATGATTGGAACTCAGCTGCAACGCAAATTTCCATAGTAAGATCTAATCTTCACATTTTTTGTCGAGTTTTGGGAATATGGTACAAATGTAGCTGCAGGTATGTAGGTCCACCGGAACCAGCTAAATTATGAAAGTGGTCAATGTGAAAAAAGTCTGGGAACCTCTGGCCTAAACCCTCTCAGTTTGAGAATAGGCCCGTGCGCATCTTAACAGGGCTAATATTATATATATTATTATATATTTAATTATGTAAATAATAATGTAATGGAATTGATATATTTATATGATACTAGGCAGTTTTAAGCGGTTTCGCACCCGGTCGACAGCAGCGCCACGTTAGGGACATAAAGCGTCTAACCGCTCACCGTATCGATGTTTTAGCCTATGTATTTTAGAGGTTTCACGACTTACATTTCTAGTATATCTGTCAAATTTATTCTAAAACTCTTATAATAGGGAATATGCGTGTAATTCAAATAAGGGTCAAATATATTTTTTACAAATTTTATCGCATTAGAATAATGTCTATACCAATATTTTTTTAATAACATTACTTTTTTATTAAGAAAATAATTACTCAATGTACAAAAAATGAGTGGGAAATTCAAAGTAGCGAGAACGCCACGCTATTGGTCAGATCGAATATGACGTCAAAGTCTACAATACAAATGTCAAAAAGTGCATATTTGTTGGATGTTTGCTATTGAGTTAGTTTTATTGTTATTTTTTTTTGTCGATTTACACAAGGACAAAATTTTAGTTTAAATTATTTGAAGATCACTTTAACGTAAGAATTAACATTGTTACGTTAAAGTGATCTTCGCAGCAATATAAACAAGTTGTTGGAGATACTATGTCTCTTTTTCGGATTATACACCACTTTCTTCTTGTGTCCGCACTTATCGGGTGCATTTCTTATTGTATTTTTACACCTAGGCACAACACAGTGTTGTTCCATTGTATAATAGTCGCAAAATACAAAATAAAAATAAATTACAGAATAAAATACTTCTACAGCTATTCACTAGTTGATTGTTATTTATAGCCTTTGACGTCACGCCAAGCGCGCCAAAATTGCGGGCGTTTAAAGTACTCTTATCTCTTTGCTATCTTCAACATTTTTTTTGCAGTTATATATTGATGTAATCTATCGTATAAAAATATAAAAAAATACACGCATATTCCCTATTGGCATGAACCTAGATATAAACACAGTTAACATTCAGGTAAACAGTAGAGGGATCCGAATAAGAATCAAGCACACAGACGAGTACTCTACGCGACTTCTCGGCAAGTCTCACAATCAAAGTGAAACCTTATTTATTTGTTTAGGCCAATACAAGAGCACTTACGAACATCAAATTTATTACATTTTTTATATCTACCACCGGATCGGAACGCGGCCTCCACTGCGAAGATCCGGCAACAACTCAGCGGGCTAGTCGTTTAAATTTGTTTGGCCTTTCTGATAAACATTGTTTTTTTTTCACAATTTTATTTTTCAGCACTGTTTAATTTTGCTGATTGAGGAGCTGCTCAAACCCAATCCGTTTCATCGTAAAGAAAAACCGAAATTTTGTAATATAATTGTTTACACAGTCTAGTTTTGATTGCCTTTTTAAACTTATTGATACGCAGAGGATATAACCCGCTGAACACTTCTGAGAAGCCGCGTAGTGCGCGCGTCTGTGTGAGTGATTCTTATTCGGAACGCCAGTAATAAGACGCTCTACTCTTCACACAATAATATGTTACCTGTATATAAAGGTGTATACTTACAGGTGATGTAGCAACGTCCCGCCAGAAAGCGGCGAAGTAGTTAAATCTCAACGGCACCGCTTCTAAGGCGCACAGCGCCGACAGCAATACCAGTTGCTCGGACATGCAGCGTTGACTACGCGCCACACGACAGCACGTGTCTAGATAGAAAGTAATGGAAGATGAATAAATATGTATTGTTAGACTGAGCACAGGAAAGAATGGGAAACAAACACAGGGCTCAGACACCCCAAGGAATTTCTCTCCGCATGATGTGACAACACAGTAGACTACAACTAAGGCAACTAACTGGAGCATTCACAGGCCACTATGGCACGAAAGAACATCTACACAAGATGAACCTATGCAGCGACGTGGTACGCAGGAACTGTGGTACAGAAACTGAAAACTTGAAGCACGTCCTCTGCCACTGCGACGCTCTGGCTGCGCGGCGAATGAAGCTACTGGGATTGGCCTATTCAAACCCGGAGGAACTACGGCTCTACTGCTGGAATCTACAGCCTGATACATGGAGTATTTGGTCCTTCAGGTACGTAAGAGCATTAGGGCAAGGACAGCACAAAAGATCCCATCAGGTCGAAGTGCACCTGAGGTCTCCTCGGTCCGGTAAACCAACAATAAGATAATATAAGATAGACTAAGCAACTTTGATTCTCGAGCTTGCCATGATTATATAGATAGTTGGAGATAGAATAGATTGACTGCCTCGTTGGTATGGTGGCAAAGCACATCGCTTCGTGATCACGAGGTCCTGAGTTCAAATCCCAGATCGGACAAATATAGTTTTTCTAACGAAAAACTCCCAGTATGAGTCCGGAGTCCGGAATTGTACCCGGTAATAGGCTCGCTCCCTATTACATGGGACCTAACATCGTCAGTCGGAAACGAGGGTGTACTCAGTACGCCTCTGCCACCCCCGCTTGGGGAATATAGGCGTGACGGTGTTTTTTTTTTTGGAGATAGATTTTTTTTCTCAGTAACCTCACGCCAGATCCCTTGCGGGGTAGGCAGAGAGTACAGAGTTCCAACAGGTTCTTTCCTTACATACCTCTCTGGCTTCCTCGACTCTCATAGTTCGTCTCATACACGCTCGCCGGTTACGGAGACTCTTGACTTTTCCATTAGATAAGACTCGGTTTATTTGGTCGTGGTAAGATAGTCTAGGTCTTCCCCGGTACCTGCATCCTTCCACTTTCACATTGTATATCTGTTTTGTCATTCTTTCTATATGCCCGAACCAACGGAGCATGCCCTTTCTCATCTTTACAAAAAAAAACTATCTTTCATACCTACTCGCTGTCTTACTATGCTGTTGCTAATGCGGTCGGTCAGCTTCACTCCGCACATCTTCCGCAGTGCTCGCATTTCTACCGCATTTATCCTACTTTCATTCTCCTTCTTACATACCCAGCTCTCGCTACCATATAACAGCGTTGGGACAAGAACTCCGTTATGTATGGCCAGCTGCGCCTTATGGCTTAAGTGCCGGCTCCCGAGTAGCTTTCCCATGGCACCATTCACTCTGTTCCCTGCACTCACTCTTCTCTCTATGTCAGCGGTGTATTTCCCATCCTTACTGAAGGCGCATCCAAGATATACAAACTCATTCACTTGCTCCAGCACATCGTTACCAACCACAGTCCTTACATTCGTTCTGGTTTCTTTTCTTTCAAAAACCATAATCTTGGTTTTCTTCACATTCAAGTGTAAGCCATTGATCATGCAGTCGTCTTTCATAACTGTGACTAGTGTTTGCAGATCAGTGGCTGTTGGCGCTAATAAAACCGCGTCATCTGCATAAAGTAGATGGTTTACCACTAAGTCACCCATTTGTGCACCTTCATTCATCGCTTTCAGTCTTTGAAGACTTTTGTCCAGATATATTATAAACAGTCTAGCGGACAACACGCAACCCTGCTTGACGCCGATTTTAACGTCAAACCAGGGTGACCTGTTACCACCCACCCGTACGCATGCCTTGCAGTCCACATAAGTGGACTGGACGGCTCGCAACAGAGTGCCATCTATACCATACTCTGGCAAAATGTCCCAAAGTCTATTTCGCACAACTCTGTCAAATGCCTTCTCCAGATCTACAAAACCGCAGAAAACCTTCCGGCCCACTGCCAGATGCTTCTCTACGATGTTGCGGAGTGAGAAGACTTGATCCGAACATCCTCTTCCAGACCTGAAACCCCCTTGTGCCTCGCACAACATTCCATCGGACTTCACGCGCATTCTCCGTTCAATAATTTTACCGTACACCTTGGCTGCCAAGCTGATCAAACTGATGGCTCTGTAATTGGCGCAGTCATATAGTGAACCCTTGCCTTTATACAAGGGTACTAAGACTGCGCGGCGCCAATCTGTAGGGACTCTACCGGTCCTCCAGCAAAGGTTTGCAAGGGCCCGGAAAGCGTCCCGGACGCAAGTGCCACCATATTTGATCATCTCGGCAGATATCATGTCTACTCCCGCAGCTTTACCGTTTTTCATACTTCCTATCGCCCATTCAACTTCTTCCATAGTGATGTCCTCCGTTGATACTGGTGCCGCAATCTCGCCTTTAGGCACGTCTGCGGCATCAGCATCCAGGTCATCTCCATACATTTCACCAAAATATTCACTCCACCGGTTTAGCACAGCTTGTGTGTCTGCAAGAATGTCACCATCTTTAGATTTTATCCTTTCCATTCTGGAGCCTGACGAATCACCTCGAGCCTTTCTCACCTTGCTCCAAAAGAGTTTGGAGTTGTTCTCGAAGTTCTTCGCCAGCCTCTCCCCCTCAATCATACTGGCTCTTTCACGCTTTTCTTTTACTAAAGTTTTAGTGGCATTCTTGCATTGCCGGTATATTTCTTTCCTCATCTCTGTCATACTGGCATTCAGGTTCAAAGAAGATACATAGTCCTGCCACCCTTTCTTCTTACTTTCTACGGAGCTTTGCAACTCCGCATCCCAGCATGCATCACCGTTTGCTGTAATATGCTTCTTTGAGCAACCACATACTTCTTTCGCGGATTCCACCAAACTCTCTTTCAGGCTATTCCAGCATTCATATACATTTGAGTCCGAAGAGCCTGCTGTCAAAAGCTTGTCCCGGACCCTGTCTTCGTACATTCTCCTCACACTCTCATCTTGCAACTTTTCAACCTTTATTCTTTCAAGGTCTCCGAAGGGGATACGCTCTCGCCAGTGCCTCCACTTCCTGAACAAACCACTAAACCGCGCAACTACGAGATAGTGGTCTGATTCCAGAGTGGGGCCTCTATACGCACGCGTATCTTGTAGTTTGCTTCGGAGACGGTTATCAACCAGGATCAGATCTATTATGCTTTTTTGTTCATTCCTTCTCCACGTATACATATGTATGTCCTTGTGCTGGAATATCGTATTAGACACAAGGAGACCCCTTTCCAAACAAACATCTACAATGAGCTTACCTGCATCGTTCACTCTCTTATCACCATAAGGACCCAGAGCAGCGTCGCAAGTTTGTCGCCTGGTTCCTACCCATCCGTTTTGATCGCCACACAAAATCACCTTTTCGTTAGCCTCAGCCAAATCCAGAACTTCCCTGACATTATCCCAAAACTTCTCAAGGTCCTGGGGTGTCGACGAGCTTACGGGAGCATATGCTATAGAAAGATAGATAGATAGATTTTTTTTCTTAGTAATACTATCATTTGTGCACAGAGATCCTACACGCTCGGGTTAATGATGCGAATCGAATCAAGTTTTCACTCGAGTGACTCGAGTGAATATGTACTCTGTACTCGTATAAATTTTACTCGAGTCTATCTATCTATCTATCTATAACCTCACGCCAGATCCCTTGCGGGGTAGGCAGAGAGTACAGAGTTCCAACAGGTTCTTTCCTTACATACCTTTCTGGCTTCCTCGACTCTCATAGTTCGTCTCATACACGCTCGCCGGTTACGGAGACTCTTGACTTTTCCATCAGATAAGACTCGGTTTATTTGATCGTGGTAAGATAGTCTAGGTCTTCCCCGGTACCTGCATCCTTCCACTTTCACATTGTATATCTGTTTTGTCATTCTTTCCTCTGGCATTCTTTCTATATGCCCGAACCAACGGAGCATGCCCTTTCTCATCTTTACACCGATACTATCTTTCATACCTACTCGCTGTCTTACTATGCTGTTGCTAATGCGGTCGGTCAGCTTCACTCCGCACATCTTCCGCAGAGCTCGCATTTCTACCGCATTTATCCTACTTTCATTCTCCTTCTTACATACCCAGCTCTCGCTACCATATAACAGCGTTGGGACAAGGACTCCGTTATGTATGGCCAGCTGCGCCTTATGGCTTAAGTGCCGGCTCCCGAGTAGCTTTCCCATCGCACCATTCACTCTGTTCCCTGCACTCGCTCTTCTCTCTATGTCAGCGGTGTATTTCCCATCCTTACTGAAGGCGCATCCAAGATATACAAACTCATTCACTTGCTCCAGCACATCGTTACCAACCACAATCCTTACATTCGTTCTGGTTTCTTCCCTTTCAAAAACCATAATCTTGGTTTTCTTCACATTCAAGTGTAAGCCATTGATCATGCAGTCGTCTTTCATAACTGTGACTAGTGTTTGCAGATCAGTGGCTGTTGGCGCTATTAAAACCGCGTCATCTGCATAAAGTAGATGGTTTACCACTAAGTCACCCATTTGTACACCTTCATTCATCGCTTTCAGTCTTTGAAGACTTTTGTCCAGATATATTATAAACAGTCTAGCGGACAACACGCAACCCTGCTTGACGCCGATTTTAACGTCAAACCAGGGTGACCTGTTACCACCCACCCGTACGCATGCCTTGCAGTCCACATAAGTGGACTGGACGGCTCGCAACAGAGTGCCATCTATACCATACTCTGGCAAAATGTCCCAAAGTCTCTTTCGCACAACTCTGTCAAATGCCTTCTCCAGATCTACAAAACCGCAGAAAACCTTCCGGCCCACTGCCAGATGCTTCTCTACGATGTTGCGGAGTGAGAAGACTTGATCCGAACATCCTCTTCCAGACCTGAAACCCCCTTGTGCCTCGCACAACATTCCATCGGACTTCACGCGCATTCTCCGTTCAATAATTTTACCGTTTCGAGTCTACCGTTTCGAGTCTACCGTAACATTTACCGAGTCTACTCGGCGTACCGAGTAGATTCGATGAGCGTAAAATAGATGCACTTTACTAGATCACTGTAGTCTACGATACCAGGTTCAGAAAAGTTCAAACTGGCATATTGGAAAGTAAACAAACATGAACTTAGCTAGTCCGGTGAAGCTGTAAAGGCCCCGCGGCCAACAGCGTAGATCATTTACACTCACACACACACACACACAAAACATGAACGTAGTTTGATTTGTGAAGTGGTTGTGCTATTATTGGTGGTTGTGCTATTTAAAAATGATTTAACTATAGTAATCGAAACTCTCAACTCGAGTGATAACTTTCACTCGAGTTGCCAAGACTGTAAATAGTGAACTCGAGTTACTCGAAAACTCGAGTGACGTAATAACATAACCTGAGTGACTCGAATCACAATCCCACTTGGTCGTTTCGGGCGTGAACGCCGTGTTCATGCTGGATGCTATTTATTAATAATTGTGCTTACGTTCATACCTTGTTTGGTGACGCTCCCGCTGTATGAAATTCTAACATTTTATAGTCTAATACGGTTTAGACATTGCCTATTTGTGAAGTGAGGGAGCTTAACCGTATAAACACGTCATTTACGGTCTAATTCCCTTCCAACAGTATCTACGTAGCGCAACGTTAAAACTCTCACTCGTGTTGCGGGTTTAAAAATATATTTACAATTAGTAAATAGGGAAAAAACATTTTGGTATAAACGGCATTAGCTAGGCAGGCATAGGATATAGCTAGTGTCAAAATGCGTTGGGTACATATTTATGAAAACCATATCATTTAGCGAAAAAGAAAATCTGATTTGAGGGTTTTCCACTAACATAAAAAACAAACAGAGCAATACTTCAAGTCCGAAGAAGAGTCTATGTGAAAATACGACGGTGCTGTGGTACTGCTCAGAGCAGTTAGCAGTGCCGCAGCACCATGTGACAAGTGGCGGCAGTGGCGTACTTTAAACCGAGTATTGATACAACTGCGCACTGGGTCCGTGTGGTAGAGTATGACCTAATCTCTCACCTCGATTTGTGACAGAAGGCCTTTGCCCAGCAGTGGACAGTATAATCTGATATTTTTATTATTGGCACAACTACAATTTCCCCGCAGTGATTATTATATATTATCTTCCACGATGAAACTTTACGGACGGACGATTTAGCGCAGTGGTTAAGAGCTTAAGCCGCTCCGCCCACTGTATCTAATAGTTGCTGGTTCGATTCCCGCATGGGACAAATCTTTGTGTGATCCACAATTATTTGTTCCGGTCTGGGTATTTGTTCATGTAAATTTTCATGTTTGTAAATGCACCCACGACACAGGAATAAATCCCAGCGTGGGGCTAGGTACAAAACAAAAAAAAGAACTACGATGATGTCAATGGGGTTGAGATATCTAACCTATCCACCAATCATGGATAGAAACCCATGAATAATTTTATAGATTAAAAAAAATCAGGTATGTATACACAGGTACAAGTCATATAGCCGCGTCAACTTATCGCCACACAAATGAGAAAATTATTACAATATACTTCAGGATTGCGTGAACCAACGTCATATATGATTAAAATTTCTATGAAAGTATTCCAAAAACTAACTACACTTATAAGGTAATACGATTCAATGGAAAGTATTTATTACGGCAATAATGTAAATGTATATGTTTTTTCAAACTCTGCGGCGACTGTGGTTTGGAACGGAATAGGGATGATCGATATTAGGAAAACATCGATGTTGTTTATGTGTGTGTGTGTGTGTGTGTAAACCTCCACAGATTACATTAATCGGCGAAAAATAGTGTGGATTGAGTGAATTAATTTCATTTTTTTTTATATATAATTATTCGCCACATAGCCCACACAGCGCGACGGCGCGACGGTGGCGCGGCTTGGGGAGTTGTTATGTACTGAAGTGTATGGGAGACGCCACACAGCGCAGCCCCGCTCGGCGCGACGCCGAACGTAGCGAAGCGCGTGTCGCGCTGCCGTCGCGCCTTGTTGGTTATTTGACCAAACCTTTAGTCAGCGAAATCTAGTGTAAACTGACTGAGTAAATGAAGTTCGTATTTAATAGATTTTGTAGCTTAGCATCCTAGAGTATACTAAGATAATATTAATGAACTGGGTGAGTAAGAAAATATCGATGTTCCGATGTTATACTCGTACCCATCGATGCGTCGATGTTTAAAAGACCTTAACATCGATGTGAAAACATCGATGTTTTCCCACTAAACATCGATTTTGTTCGAACATCGATGAATATCGATCATCCCTAGAACAGAACCATGCGGTATTTCACTTGTTGTTGTTTAATATAATGATTTTGTGGTACATACCGATGAGTCGGTGGTAAGGTCTGCAGGCACGCGCCAGCCGCGGCGGGTGCTTATCGAGCTTGTCGCGCGGCGGGCGCGGGGCGCGGGCGCCGCGCGCCGCGCACTGCGCGCCCGCCGCCAGCGGGACCAGCGCGCCCAGCGCCGCGCACCCGCCGATCATCACCAGCTCGCGCAGCACGCCTGCCGGCGCAACGTCATTACAATATGTTACATTATTAATGGTCGGTTTCAATATTCAACTCGAGGATAGATTTGCTTACTGTCAGTAGAATATTGACAGATTTTCAACACAAAATATTCCAATCCGTAAAAGACAAATCTATACTCGAGTTAAATATTGATATTGGCCGTAGGACGACACAATAAAGAAGCGATAGATGAACTTAAGGCGGAATAATTGTAACGCGACGCAACCCCTCGTTATTCGGACTGTTTTCTATAACAAAAACGTAAAGCTGGACCCACTATTAAGCGCGGCTGCCCGGCGCGCCATATTTGACCGCGGTAAATCTGCAAATTTCGCGCGCGACCCCATTTTGGCATGATTTTCATTTATGTGCGGCAGTCGATCCAGGTCGATCACAGTTATGTAAGGCAGCTATGAATATTTCCCGTCGTTAGTATGAAGCCGTCGCATTTATCATTATTTACTCCGAATGAGTGAGGAATTGGGTCACCGCGCGGGGTTTTCGAGCGCGGCAATGTTCGAACTGCCACGCGCGGCTCACACGCCCACATTGCGAGCGATTGCCGCGCAAGCATATGTATAGATATTCTATTTCACGATGAAGGTTTGGCCTTGGTTGTAGTAGTGACATGTACAGACTGGCGCGTTTGTGTGTGTAAACTGAAGGAGCGTTAGCAAAGAAATCTTAAACGCATTTTAAATTAAGTTTTAAGATTTTTTGTTTTATGCTTTTTAATAAATAATGATTATTTAGCTCTTAAAATGATATTTTTTTATGTAAAGAGAATTAAATATAATAAGTTACTAGAAACATTTCGATGGGCATACATTTTTTTTAGAAGAAAGAACAAAACAAAAAACTAAGTTATTATAATTAGCTATGTATATTTAATGACTGTCAGATACATAATATTCGGATTTCGATTCGCTGGTATCGGAATCATTTTGCAGATCAATCACAAACTCAAAATCCAGGTCAACATATTTCAATAATTCCTTTTCAATTTTTTCAACATGACTACAGGTTTTCGTACATGTTTCGCTGGTAACTTTGTTCGAGCTTTACATTGACATTTTTACTGAAGACGATTTAGTAGTGGTCAATATCAAGCAATTATATTCATTAACTTTTTAGAAAGGTTTAAAGACCAAAATTCGCTTAAAGGGCCCATCATTGTATATGTTACCCTATATATAATGTTACCTCACTGCGGACGACTTTTCTACGTTTAGTTGCCTTGCTGACGGTTCTTTGTGCTGACATTTTGCGCGGACATAAACACTAGTCACTCGGACCGCGTCGCGATCGTCACTGAGAGCTCCCGAGGTTACGCACACTAACTCAATGTGCATGTGAACGGCTAAACACAACCAAGATCATATCTTCATCGTGAAATAGAATATCTGTAGAGGGTTTGCCGCGCGGACATGGACTCGTCTTAGTACCTAAATTACACAATGCTCACTTTCCCGTGAAGTAAGGGAAGGTTAGTCGTATAAACATAATTAAATAATTTTAAGGATAAAAAATCTAAAGAAATATATAAATTTAAAAAAAAATTGGTGCATCAGAAAAACCATGGGAAAGCTATTATAAAAATTGCCTTGGTGATATTTTTATGAAAACAATATCGTTTCGGGGAAAAGAAAAACTGAAGTCGGGAGTTTTTGCAAACATAAGAGCAACACACAGCGATGATTGAAGTTCGAAGGGAGCTCATTACTTTTGGCGGGAAGTGGCGCCAGTAGCAGTGTATAAACTGGGTATTAGGTTAGATATATTGGAGGACTGAGGAACTAAAAATCTCCATCTTTGATACAATAGTGTCATCCAAACGGACCGCAGTGGGACCCTGATCCCGCATCCCTCTCGATTGAGCACATCTTGGGGAATTAAAAGAGAGCACCAAAGCCGTCGCAGCGCGACAGTGGCGCGGCCTGGAGTGTTGTGATGTACTGAAATGTACGGGAGACGCCACATAACGCAACCACGCTCGGCGCGGTGGCAAACGTCACGACCGATCGTAGACGAGCGCTTCTGTCACGCTCCCGTCGCGCTCCGTCGGATATTTGACCAAACTTTTAGGGGGAGGTCTTGGAAAACAAAAGTCAGTAGTTCTTACCCAGCGCAGCGTCTCGCAGGTGGTTATGTCGGTGGTGTAGATTGAGCATAGTGAGCAGGCGACGCGCGCACTCTGGCCAGTCCTTACAGGCCAGCAGTAGCGCGCGCGCCTCCTTGGCGTCGCGTCGCGTGCGCAACGTGCGGCAAAGCGCACGCGCCCAGCGCAGAGCCGTCGTTAGCTCGGCCCGTACGCCCGCGCCTCCCCCCGCTCCACCTCCCCCACCCGCGCCGCCGCCCTCCACGTACACCGCGTGTAGACTGTGCAGCGCCTGCCACAACCAGGCGAATTGTTGTTATGTACTACGTCTTAGAGAGGACATTACTTTAGGAAAAGACGTAGCCCCACACTATGATTGATTCCTATGTTATGGGTATGATTGCAAACATGAAATTGACTTATAGAAACACACAGACCGAAACAGATATTTGTAGGTCACACAGATTTGTCCTGTGTAAGCTACAAATATCTACTCTACGCGACAACTCGATTCAGTGGCGGAGTAGCTTAATTTTTGGACCAAGCCGTCTGTCAAAACTATTATTTTTTGTAGTAAGTGTTAGAACGCGTACACTCAGTTTATGCCAAATCTTAACATGATACACTCAAGTGCTAAGTTTTATTTAAAAAATTATAAGTTCATGTAAACTGGTTTGTATGAGGTGAACTGAGGTAAGGTTTGAGTGGCGTTACCACCACTTCTTTACTTGTATGTGATTTTAGTTCGTCGTGAGAAAGAGACTGAGCTATAAACTGCATATATCGAAGTCTTTTTTGATAAAACTTCGGGGCACGCGTTAGTTATTTTTACATGTGTCCGATGGTTCATCGCCAGTTATCAAGCTTTTAATTAAGGAGATTTGTATCACTCACCTCGAATGTCATCTGCAGGCCACCGTTATACACAACGTATAACCGGTCGTCCTCGTTCTCGACTAGCGTGCAGAACGCCGATATTAACGTGGTCCAACACGTTCTGCCGTTTAAACCTACAATATAAACACATACCACTCGTAACATGAAACTTACAAGCTAAAATCGACCTAATTACCAACAAGTAACGGTCCATATATTTATAACACGGTGACCTAACTTGTCTATCTATCTATATGATCATGCCAGATCCCTTGCGGGGTAGGCAGAGAGTACAGAGTTCCAACAGTTTCTTTCCTTACATACCTCTCTGGCTTCCTCCACTCTCATAGTTCGTCTCACACGCTTGCCGGTTACGGAGACTTTTGACTTTTCCTTCAGATAAGACTCGGTTTATAAGTAAGATAGTCCAGGTCTTCCCCGGTATCTGCATCCTTCCACTTTCACATTGTATATCTGTTTTGTTATTTTTTCTTCTGGCATTCTTTCTATATGCCCGAACCAACGGAGCATGCCCTTTCTCATCTTAAACCGATACTATCTTTCATAACTACTCGCTTTCTTACTTCGCTGTTGCTAATGCGGTCGGTCAGCTTCACTCCGCACATCTTCCGCAGAGCTCGCATTTCTACCGCATTTATCCTAGTTTTATTTTCCGTCTTACATACCCAGCTCTCGCTACCATATAACATCGTTGGGACAAGAACTCCGTTATGTATGGCCAGCTGCGGCTTATGGCTTAAGTGCCGGCGCCCAAGTAGCTTTCCCATCGCATCATTCACCCTGTACCCTGCACTCACTCTTCTCTCTATGTCAGCGGTGTATTTCCCATTCTTACTACCCTAACCTAACTTGTATTTTCGACCAAATTTTAACTTCCGTTACCGAATTGTATAAACTGTATGTACATTAGTAGTTACACTCGGATCCTCATTCGGGATTCACCAATGGATATACTGATTCACAAGGAAAGTTTAGTTATATACATTGTGGCTATTTGAAGCTTGTGCAACTGAGCCGAACGATCCTGCTACCCGTGCGAAGGTCGCTAATGAAATATATAAAGACGGAAATAACGCCAATATGCACTTAATTACTGCTAGACTAAAGTAAGAATTCGTTTAAGTAACCCTGCAAGTAAGCGGAGAGCGTGCTCCGCCTGAAGGCGGCGGCCTCCCGTCCGTCGGCGGTGTCGCTGCCGCTGCTGGCGCTGTGCGCGCTGCCGTTGCCGCTGCTGTTGCTGCCGCTGTTGCCGTTGCCGTTGCCGCCGCGGGCCGCCAGGATCCGTGCCAGCCTGGAAATAAAATCAAAAATGTAAGAGGGCTACCATGAGAGTTTTGGCGGGAAGTCGAAGAGTGATGTTGTCAATTTGTTTTAATTCCCAAAACTTGTGTTATTTCGACTAATAATGTGTAATGTTGATGGAATATTAAGCATTATGTGTTCTTATACGTGCATGAGTGAAGGTAATTGTAACAAAGTGATAAAACGTGCCTTTTCAACTTCCCTCAAAACGACCGTCGCAATTGGTATGTAAAGTATCCACCGCTTTACTATCGAGGGTGGGGTCCTTCATTAATTTCATTATCATCGTTATCATCAAATTCATCGGGGAGTCAAATTAATTAAAACAAACACGAATATATATCTCACTGGACACTGGCAAAATACACTTGTAATTGGTGTGAAGCCATAACTTGAAGAAGAAGAAGAGGGCTACCATTTCTTCTTCTTCTTTAAGTTATGCCTTCACACTACTTTAAGTGTATTTTACCAGTGTCCAGTGAGTAGCATAATCGTGTTTGTTTAAATTAATCCACTTCCCCGATGAACTTGATGATGACGATGATAATGAAATTGATGAATGTACCCCACCCTGGATAGTAAAGCGATGGATACTTCACATACCAATTGCGACGGTCGTTTTGAAGGAAATCGAAAAGGCACGTTTTATCACTTTGTTACAGTTTTACCTTCACTCATGCACATTTAAGAATACATAATGGTTAATATTCCACCAACATTACACATTATAATTCGAAATAACACAAGTTTTGGAAATTAAAACAAATTGACAACATCACTCTTCGATTTCCCGCCAAAAACAACGGGCTAACATTTATTTAGCTTAAAGTTTCTACCATGCCTCTCTATAACTAAACTAACTTTAATATGTAAAATAATATTAAAATTCACGACAAATATAAAAAGAAAAAACAGTTAAGTTTCTTGCTGTCTTTTTCAATGTCCGCATAACATAACGATTTATCTATATCCCTTGCGGGATAGGCGGAATATTACAGCTGAATGCGACATACCTGAGCAACTCGTCGGCGGCGCCGGGGTAGAGGTGCGCGTGCGGCGCGATATTCCGGAAGGCCCAGTGTATGTTCTGGTGCTGAGCGAGCGCACGCGCGAACGCACTGGAACGCCGGCAACACAGCCGCAATAGAGCGTAGTATGGCAGCAGCATCGCGCGGTTGTACGCCACCACCTCGCCGTCCTCATGGTCCGCGCTGAGTGCAAAAAGATAGGACTCAAACTCACCATTTTCATTGAACCACATCGTATCCGGTATAATGACAATAGGCTAGTGTGTGTGTGAATGATCTACGCTGTTGGCCGCGGGGCCTTTACAACTTCACCGGACAAGAGGGCGAGCGTGCAACCACTACGCTCGAGCCAGCAAGGGGGCAACTAGCTCAAGGGCGCCTCAAGGAGGAACGGCCTCGGCTTGGGCAGTCGCTATGGGGGAGGGCATATACTAGGTGTCTCGCCGTGGTGCTCAGCACAGGCCGGCGGGCAAAGGATTCGTCAACCTCGCCGGCGAGGTCGGTGTCTGATCCTGTGTGCGGTATCTGTATCCGAAAGAAGGGATGTAAGGGCATCGGGAGGGTCGGTGAGAACATGCCACGGACGGCGGTAGCGGCTGATAGGAGGGGAGTTAGGTTCGTAGTCGGCGGCAGCTACGATTAGCGGATTTCTATTATTGGACGCGTTCGCAAAATATCGAGCTGTCGCCCTTGTAATAAAGGCGCGATAGGTTCGAGACCAAGATCGGAATGGAGAGACAATAGGCTAGTCTTATATTATATTGGGACTAACGTGTTCGTCAAATAGCCGTCCTAGCGGGACGCCAGCGCGGCGCCTACGTCACACTGCGGATGCAACGATACCGTCAGCGTTGCGCCGCAAACAATAGTAGCGTCCTACTCGCACCCGTATTGGCGTCACGTTCTCACCAGTTCTCGTCGGGCGCGGCAGAGCTGTGTGGCGTCTCCCGGACGTTTCAGTACATAACAACTCCCCAGGTCACGCCACGTTTACGCCGCGCCCGCCATGTGACCAGACCTATTACCACCTATCGTCATCGAAAAGCGGGTGTAGATAGACACTCCTATTACCCTCGTTTGGGGAATATATGTGTGACAGTGTTTATATTATTTTACTGCACATGACAGATCCCTTGCGGGATAGGCAGAAGTGAGTAGAGAAATCCAGAAGGTTCTTTCCTTACAGACCTATCTCGCTGCCAACACTCTCACAGTTCGTCTTATACAGGCTCGCTGGTTACAAAGCCTCTTCACTTGCCCACTAAGTCTTTTGGCCATGGTAAAACGTGGCGTATTACGATAACTTGTGAAATGATCATGTTAACGTATGCCATCTAAGTACCATTAAATGATCATTTCATGAAGGTAGTGTCAGGTTAGGTGTTTATTTGGTCAAAGCAAACAAGGGTCCAGATAAGATACTCTCTAATCTCAATACTCACAGTATATAATTGAACGCGATGTGTTTGGTGAGTCGCTGGTTGGACACTGCCAGCTGCACGTTCTCGGGGCAGTCCACGGACACCGCGTGCCAGAAGGTGAGCAGCGCCTGCTTGTTGGGGTGAACCGCCACCGACGGCTCCGATATCGCCGGGTGATACAACTCCCACAAATCGTTGAAGTACTGGCCAAACTGAATATTGAAAAGAGAACTTAAAATATTTGGGGAAGATTGAATCTTCTTTGGCACAAGTTAGAGGCATTCACATAAGAATTGTTTCATTACATTTTTGTCCCGATTGAAAGGACATTTTCATGTTATATTTAACTAGTTTCTGCCTGCGATTTCGTTCGAATTGAATTTAGACAGAAACCTTACATTTTTCTGGAATAAAAAAAATTATCCTATGTGTTCATCCAGATAATAAAATATCTAAAAAAAAACACCGTCACCCCTATATTCCCCAAGCGGGGGTGGCAGAGGTGTACTGAGTACACTCACGTTTCGCTGATGATGTTAGGTCCCATGTAATAGGGGGCGAGCCTGTTGCCATATACCGGGCACAATTCCAGACTCCGGACTCGTACTGGGAAGTTTTCGCTAGAAAAACTACACTTGTCCGACCTGGGATTTGAACCCATTTGATAAAATATCTGTGTGCCAAATTTCATTCAAATCCGTTCAACCGTTTTTGCGTGACTAAGTAACAAACATCCAAACATCTAAACATACAAACTGTCACATTAATAATATTAGTAGGACTAGCGACCAGCCCCAGCTTCGCACGGGCGAATTATCCACTTGAATTACTCCGTCATTTGGTGAAAACCGTATGAGAATCAGTTCGGTAGTTATTGAGTTTATCGCGTTCAGACAGACAGACAGACACGGTGGGGGGGACTTTGTTTTATAATATACAGTGATAGTGTGTGTGTTCTATTTTTCGCTGAACTCAAACAAAATATGAAAATCAAACATATTCGGCTTTTAATTTAATTAGTAAAAGTTACAAATTATCGTTTCTTCGTCTTAAAAAAACACACACACCTTTTTAAATTTACAGTGTTATTTACTCTCCATTAGCCATAATGTGGGTAAGTGCTATTAAAATGCTCGATGTCAAACTTACCATAAGCTTCTCAACCCTGCTGACGACGCAGTAAGACATGACGCCGAAGTATGCTGTTAGTTTCATCGTGCCGTGCACTGCGATGTCGGTGTACTTGCGTGCTGCCTTCAGCTTGCCCAATAACATCGTGTACACCTAACAAAGTTTAAAAAAAGTTTATTTAAAAAGTATGTAGTCCGTACATTTTGATGTATCTTGCGTTCCAAACCGGCATAAAGAATCGAAAGCTCCAGAATCGAGGGCCCACATGTAATAAAATAATCGGTGTATAGATAACAAAAGTCTACACTACAGTTTGTGCTTGTCGTACATGTTGGTCCTTCGATCCCTGTGAACCTACCACGCCTTTTGCATATAATAAATACAGTCCACAATTTGTACACGAGGGAGTTTCGAATAAACGAGCTCATAGAATACACATCGTTTCCCTTTAAAAATATCCCCAACCATTCAAAATCCACACTATTCAACATATGGTCCTTCGAGCCGGATTGCATCGCAGTGATGACTTACCGAGCCGATCAGTAGCCGGCGCGGAAGTGCTGCGACGCACCAGCCACAGAGTGTAACAGTACCTGGTGCAGGGTGTGGTGCGCGGTGTCGGGCAGCTTGGCGGCGGCGAGGTGGTGCGCGGGCGCGGGGCGCGCGCGCGCATAGCCAGCGCGGAAGTGCTGCGACGCACCAGCCACAGAGTGTAACAGTACCTGGTGCAGGGTGTGGTGCGCGGTGTCGGGCAGCTTGGCGGCGGCGAGGTGGTGCGCGGGCGCGGGGCGCGCGCGCGCATAGCCAGCGCGGAAGTGCTGCGACGCACCAGCCACAGAGTGTAACAGTACCTGGTGCAGGGTGTGGTGCGCGGTGTCGGGCAGCTTGGCGGCGGCGAGGTGGTGCGCGGGCGCGGGGCGCGCGCGCGCATAGCCAGCGCGGAAGTGCTGCGACGCACCAGTCACAGAGTGTAACAGTACCTGGTGCAGGGTGTCGTGCGCAGTGTCGGGCAGCTTGGCGGCGGCGAGGTGGTGCGCGGGCGCGGGGCGCGCGCGCGCATAGCCAGCGCGGAAGTGCTGCGACGCACCAGCCACAGAGTGTAACAGTACCTGGTGCAGGGTGTGGTGCGCGGTGTCGGGCAGCTTGGCGGCGGCGAGATGGTGCGCGGGCGCGGGGCGCGCGCGCGCATAGCCAGCGCGGAAGTGCTGCGACGCACCAGCCACAGAGTGTAACAGTACCTGGTGCAGGGTGTGGTGCGCGGTGTCGGGCAGCTTGGCGGCGGCGAGATGGTGCGCGGGCGCGGGGCGCGCGCGCGCATAGCCAGCGCGGAAGTGCTGCGACGCACCAGCCACAGAGTGTAACAGTACCTGGTGCAGGGTGTGGTGCGCGGTGTCGGGCAGCTTGGCGGCGGCGAGATGGTGCGCGGGCGCGGGGCGCGCGCGCGCATAGCCAGCGCGGAAGTGCTGCGACGCACCAGCCACAGAGTGTAACAGTACCTGGTGCAGGGTGTGGTGCGCGGTGTCGGGCAGCTTGGCGGCGGCGAGATGGTGCGCGGGCGCGGGGCGCGCGCGCGCATAGCCAGCGCGGAAGTGCTGCGACGCACCAGCCACAGAGTGTAACAGTACCTGGTGCAGGGTGTGGTGCGCGGTGTCGGGCAGCTTGGCGGCGGCGAGATGGTGCGCGGGCGCGGGGCGCGCGCGCGCATAGCCAGCGCGGAAGTGCTGCGACGCACCAGCCACAGAGTGTAACAGTACCTGGTGCAGGGTGTGGTGCGCGGTGTCGGGCAGCTTGGCGGCGGCGAGATGGTGCGCGGGCGCGGGGCGCGCGCGCGCATAGCCAGCGCGGAAGTGCTGCGACGCACCAGCCACAGAGTGTAACAGTACCTGGTGCAGGGTGTGGTGCGCGGTGTCGGGCAGCTTGGCGGCGGCGAGATGGTGCGCGGGCGCGGGGCGCGCGCGCGCATAGCCAGCGCGGAAGTGCTGCGACGCACCAGCCACAGAGTGTAACAGTACCTGGTGCAGGGTGTGGTGCGCGGTGTCGGGCAGCTTGGCGGCGGCGAGATGGTGCGCGGGCGCGGGGCGCGCGCGCGCATAGCCAGCGCGGAAGTGCTGCGACGGCACCAGCGCCACCAGCAGCAGCGCGGCGGCCGCGCGCACCCGCGCTGCGCCCGCCGCCAGCAGCTGCGTCTCTACCCAGCGCTCCGCCGTGCGCAGCGCCCACGCGTGCGCCGCCTTGTTGCGTGGCACCTGAAAACACACCTATAAGTTCCCGCCACATAGCCGTCGGAGCGGAACGGCAGCGCTCGGCCACCCGCCGGCAGCGCGGTGCATACGTCATACTACGAGCGCGAATGTACAGTCGAAATCGCACCAGATGTACCGTATCATTTTTGCCGTACTTCGTTTGTAATCGAGTACGGCGGGTCGCGACGGTTGCCTTTGCCCTAGCATGTGGCGTGTGGCGAAGCTGCGAAGGTGTCAGTCATACATTACAACTAACCAGGCCACACCGCCATCGTACCATGTTCACACTGAGTCCGCATTGTGATTAGGGCAATAGGTTCACTTCACTACTCCAGTGCTTATAGAGAAAAGCAGCATTGATTTATTGCTAGTACCAATTTAGTTCTCAGAAAAGCTAAGTATAAAACGTGAGTACATAAAGATTTTGGTATATGGTATATAGTATATGGGCGTAAGGTGGGCAACATAAGTCGCTTAACATTCTCAGTTATTTAATTCTAATTGAGTAAAGAAAGGCACTAGCTTAGGCTAAGACTTGTCTAGACGGAGCATTACTAAAAAAAATAGCGCCTAAAAGCGGCCTTAGTTACGCACTATGTGTGCGTGCGCAAGCGTTTGCGTATATCATTTTTTTTAACCGGGTGTTATTGGTGTTTAAATTTTATGCAGTTTCCGCACCCCCTAGCTCCATTTAGATAAGTAATTCATCCCAGGGCACTAGCATAAAAAGAAACAAAGGCAATAAGTAGTGAAGTGTCGTGGCACCTGCAACGCCAGCCACTCGAGCGCGGCGTGCGGGCACACGTCGGCCACGTCCCACAGGCGCGCCAGCACGAGCTGCGTGAAGCACGGCAGCCCGCCCGCCGCTCCCGCGCCGCCGCCGCTCCCCTCCACCAGGAGGGTGAGCAACTTAAAAAATGGCCCGCAACTCTGCAACGAAATAATAACATTACACGGTCCAATTCCAGAATATTCCACAAAAGAAAACACACCCGTCACGCATATATTCCAGTTCCCGCGACTTGCGAAAAACTGCGAGGAGCACGTATCTGTGTGCATGATTCTTATACGGAACTCTAATACTACGATGTTTAACTCTTACAGATTTTAACAGTACTTATATTCCACAAGCGGGGGTGGTAAAGGTGTGCTGCGTGTGCCACACAGGGCAGACGCACGCTAATATACTAGATGATGGTCTTTTGTCATTATACCGAGCACAAAGAATTCTATCACCACAGATTACAAATCACCAAAAATTAAGAAGTGTGTTATAAATAACATTGGAATAATCTCGACGACGGCTTGTCTAGCGGATAAAGCACAGGTAAGGAAGTCCGCTTACTGGGTCGAAAACTCGCAGGTGAGATTCACACGTGCAAAAAAATCTTTGCTTTATTCTAGGTGTTTATATTTGTGAATTTCATATTTGTAAACGCACTACTTACACGAATACATTTTTTTTACACGTAGCCCCACACTAGGATTTATTCCTGTGTCGTGGGTGCGTTTACAAACATCAAACATCACGATCACAAATACCCAGACCGAAACAAATAATTGTGGATCACACAAAGATTTGCCCCGTAAAGGAATTGAATCCGCGACTATTAGACACAGTGAGCGGAGCGGCTTAAGCTCTCAACCACTGCGCTAAATCGTCCGTCAGATAATTCTTAAATAAGAATTGCGTTTATTCTTTTTACTACTGTAGTTGAGTAATTATTTATTGTTTTATGCTATATTAGCTATGAAAAAGATTTCTTCTAAGCAAAATGAAATTACTTTTATAAAAGCGAAAAACTTAATCAACTAAGAAGTGGTAAATCACGTTTGACTCATCTTAATTATTATATTAATACGTGAAGCAAACACTTTGTACACATTTTTACGAAAATTGTGCGGACGGAGGAGCCTTTAGGTCCACAAAGTTGAATTTGCAAAATGTTGAATTTTCATTATGTTGAATTCTCAATATGTTGAATCTCAAAATGTTGAATTCCCAAAATGTTGAGTCCAAAAACGTTGAATTCTCATTATGTTGAACAAACAATTCTCACAATGTTGAACTTATCAAAATGTTGAATTCATTGGGAATTCAACATTTTGATAATGTTGAGTCCCAAAATGTTGAATTCATATTTGTTACGTTGACTACAAGAACGTCAATCCTAATGCTTTTAAACTGACTTCAAAAAGGAGGAGGTTCTATGTTCGTCTGTATGTGTGCTTTTTTATGTATGTTCGCCGATATTTCCGTCAATTGAGGAGCGACTTTGATGATTCTTTTTGCATTGGGTTTAGTATAGCTTCAAGGTGGTTCCATTTTAATTTAATTTTAATCCAATCAACCATTTTAATCATCGGTATTGGATCTTGGACTTTGAAGATACACCAAGGGACTCCTTAACGACAAGTAACTTAAATATGTAGATGGAGTTATTATAAGTATTGTGGTAATCCTATAGGTACCATACTATAAAACTAACCAGAGTTTTAAGACATAAAAAAATAAGTAGGTTTACAATTCGTCTATTTTTATAACTTCTTTATTTATGAACTGACTTCGATAATTCTTTTTGGTTTAATATAGCTTCGAGGTGGACCCATTTTAATGAAATCGGTATTGAACCTTGGACTTTGAAGGTATAAGGAACGGGAATCAGGATGAATAGATTAGATTCGTTGAGAGATGAGAGATATAGATTTCGTTATTATGGGTGTTACATCAATCCTGTATGTACCTTATTGTAGAACTAAGCAGAATATTATAATTCACTCATCACTTAAAATTGTAAAATTTAAAAAGGAAAACTGACTTAAAAAAGCAAAAGTCCGTGGTGTTCAAAGTGCAAACCACCACCATAACCCGAAGTGCAAAGTGACCGACTGCACTAACAGGCACCAACTTCAAATATTTATTTTTTGCTTTTAGAAGTCCGTTTCCCTTTATTTTTAAGTTATATTTAATCTCATCATTACGGTGCTGGTTGTTTCTGGTTTAGGTATTCTCTATTTCGCCTTCTAGAGCACCCACGGGATAATACGGGTTGATATGTTCTAAGTACGGAACCACACGGGAAATATATTATGAGAACACACCCATCAGATTCAACATTTGAAAAATTCAACAAAACGGGAATTCAACATTATGAGACTCAACATTACAGGAATACAACATTTTGGGATTCAAAATTTCTAAAATTAAACATAATGAGAATGCAACATTTTGGGAATCCAACATTTTGAGATTCAACATATTGGGAATTCAACATAATGGAAATTCAACATTTTGCAAATTCAACTTTTTGGACCTGAAGGCGGAGGAGTATGAAATTTCCCACACTTATAGTTTATATAGAGAAGTATATTTTTATATTAATATATATTATAGTATAATTAAGATAATATTTTTTTTAATTATGCATAAAACATACATTAAATCAATGAAAAAAACATTACACACACTACCATGTATTTGACACAATACACGTCAAATTGATGTTTGTTTTTAATATTATTTGTCTATAGTCTTACTGAATGTCAAATAACCAGCAAACGATGAAAGAGTAGGTCGAATATCGACTTATGGGCGACCACTAGTATTTATAAATACCTCTGAATGTTTAGCGATGGCCTGAAAGATCATGTTGACGATCTTCTGCGCTAGCGGCTCATTCCAGCGACATAACGCGAATATTAGCGACCGCGTTTGTTGCAGGTTCAGGCAGTCGCGCGTCTGCTGGTAGATGAACGGGAATCCCTGAAAAACCAATTCCAATGTTAATGTGTATTTAAAACTAAATGAGGTATACTGACTCAGTGGCACATATTACGAAGAAACAGAAAGAGCACTATAAAATTTACAGAGCACTATAAAAGAAACAGAAAGAGCACTGTTAAATTACTCCTTATAACGGTTATGCATAAGATTAATTAAAACATTTTGGTTGCAATTATGTGTTGTTGGGGGTTTTGTGTGATGCACGAACCACATATAGCGCGACAAGGATCTTTTGGCATTCGTCCAAAATTGGAAATAATCTCATTTACTGAGTTTTGCTGGAGTTGCCGTTTGCTATAAAATTTACACATTTTTTATTTTAATTCGTAGTAATGTTTAAAAAAAATGTATTAAAGGGATTATACGACCTCGCCGTCGAGTTCGTTGTCTCATCCTGTGTGCGGTATTTTTATTCGAAAGAATAACGTATAAAGTAAGGGCATCGAAAGTCTCGGAGACAATATGCCGCGAGGAGCAATAGCGGCTGACTGAACCACGAAGTAAAGGAGTGTCTTCAGGCGCTGTGAGACGCGTCTTGTGGTACAAGTAAAAATATCTAAGTGCCAGATATGTATAGTAGTAGTACCTTTGCGTGCAGCAGCGCCCTAGCGTCCGGTTCGTGCAGCGCCAGGTTTCCCGCAGCGTCCCGCGAGCGCTCCACGAGGCCGGCTACAAGCGCCACCATCTTGTCGAGCGCGCCGGGCCGCAACTTGTCGCCGCCGCTCTCCGGGTTGCCGCTTGCGCTGCCACTGCCGCTGCCACTCGCCTCTTCGTTTGGAGATTCCGTCTGGATAAATAGAATGATTTAACAATAAATTCTACACCGTCACGCCTATATTCCCCAAGCGGGGGTGGCAGAGGTGTACTGAGTACACCCACGTTTCGCCGACGATGTTAGCTCCCATGTAATAGGGGGCGAGCTTGTTACCGTACACCGGACACAATTCCAGACTCCGGAGTCGTACTGGGAAGTTTTCGTTAGAAAAACTACATTTGTCCGACCAAGGATTTGAACCCAGGACCTCGTGATCACAAAGGGATACGCTTTGCCACTAAACCAACGAGGCAGTCGATAAATTCTACAAGCGCTTAATAGTTAAACTCAAAGTGTTAAAACAATTGCTATAAAAATACGTTATCCTGTATTAAACACGATCCACACCTTCCTTACTTTCCTAACTTATTGGAATGACATCCTATTTATAGTTTTTTTCACGACCCATGTGTACAGTGACGTTAGGGATTTGACGTTTCTAGAAATGTGGTAATGATAAAATTGAATGAAATAGAATCGATTGAATGCAGCAGTGATAGCCTAGTGGTTAGACCGTTGGACTGCAAAGTCAAAGGTCTCGGGTTCAAACCCAGGCACGCACCTCTGTCTTTTCGAAAGCATGTGCGTATTAAAAATTAATTATCACTTGCTTTAACGGTGAAGGAAAACATCGTGAGGAAACCTGCATGCCTAAGAGTTTCTCGAAGTTGTGTGAAGTTCGCCAACCCGCACTAGGCCAGCGTGGTGGACTATGGCCTAAACCCTCTCAGTTTGAGAGGAGGCCCGTGCCCAACAGTGGGACAGTTTCTTAACAGGGCTAATATTATTATTATTATTGAATATCGCATTGAGGTAATGTACAACGAAGAATGAATCGATTTCGGAACAAAAACCAAACAAAATACAATAATTTCAGTATTTATTTACGAATCAAACGATTCGTCAAGAAATCGTTTGTAAAATTGTCATTTTTAGGTGCACACGTGTATTATTATTTAAAAATCTATGAAACTGTTTATAACTTCTAATTCGTAGAGAAATCTGCAATCAATTTTGGACGATTTCAAACCGTTCCAATTTACATAATAAAGTAGTAGTTTTATTAACAAAAAAAATAACAATATTTTTACATTTATTATGCAAATTTTGATTGCGTAAAATACGCGAATTTGATCAAACGTCACCGTACCTTTGGCTCGTGAAAAAGACTATAGGAAGCGTTCTTTCTCTAATACGTCCCAACTTCACGTTTAAGACTAGACCGATAGAATGTCCAATTTCTAATAATAATAAAGTTAGGAAGATTGTGGTGCTACACATTATCTGAATTAGGAGTTAGGATGACTTAGGATAGGAAGGTGTGATTCGTGGTTTAGAAATTATTCCCATCCCCAAAAAAATCCAGACGGTAACAATTATTTCTAAGTCACATAAAGATTAATACCACATAAAGATCACCTATGGCGTAAACCCTCTCAGTTGGAGAGGAGGCCCGTGCCCAGCAGTGGGACAGTTTCTTAACAGGGCTAATATTATATTATAAAGATCATGACTGCCTCGTTGGTCTGGTGGCAAAGCGCATCGCTTTGTGATCACGAGGTCCTGGGTTCAAATCCTAGGTCGGACAAATGTAGTTTTTCTAAACGAAAAATTCCCAGTATGAGTCCGGAGTCTGGAATTGTGCCGGGTATATGGCAATAGGCTCGCCCCCTATTACATGGGACCTAACATCGTCGGCGAAACGTGGGTGTATTCAGTACACCTCTGCCACCCCCTCTGGGGAATATAGGCGTGAGGGTGTTTTTATAAAGATCATCAAATCCGCGAATAGTCAAGCAATGAATCGAGCAACCTAAACTCAAACCACTAGGTCAAGCGGTCATAAATTACTCAAAATCATCCAATTGCCATTAATATAAGTTTGAGGCTTATTCTCAATACGCTGAAGTTTAATTTACTTTGAAAGTACATTTACACAATATACGGTATAATGGTTTAAAATAATTATCTATACTCACTGCCGTAGAGTTTTGTCCGAGGTAAAAGTTGACCATACTGGATATCGCGTTGATCCGCAACATAAATTTCCCCTCCTCCTCACCCATTTTACTAAATTCGTACAGCAAACTAAAATATTCAGTTAAATGGCGCAAATGAGAACGCGCTCCATTTTCCATCTGCCAACAAAAAAGTTATACACTTAAAAACATTTATATACATACCTTCATTTTTCAGCTTTTGTTTAGAATAAAGTTCCTTATCTTGTCTCAGGAATAGATTTACGAGAAAAACTTGAACAATGTGTATACACGGTGTAACGTAAATAACGAAGAACTCAGACACCCCGATTTAAGTATTGCTTGATAAATTCAAAATGAAAACCAAATATAAAAGGGTCTTACACTTTTTTTAAACACTTTTATAGTCAAATATATACATGAGCACTTACAAACGTCAAAATTATTACATTTTTTATATCTACCACCGGATCGGAACGCGGCCTCCACTGAGAAGATCCGGCGAGAAACTCATACCAATTAACAATGAAACTTGTACGTGTATGTGTGCATTTTAAGAAATACGTTTTAGGAATGCATTCGAAATCTCCTTATTGCTATGAATCAAGAATAAATTTAGGTTTTTATAGCGCACTGAAGATTTTTTGCAAATTTACAAATAAAATTAAGGAGTTTTGGCGTGAAATCGAAGAGTGATGTTGCCAATTTGTTTTAATTTCCAAAACTTGTGTTATTTCGAATTATAATGTGTAATGTTGGTGGAATATTAACCATTATGTATTCCTATATATGCATGAGTGAAGGTAATTGTAACAAAGTGATAAAACGTGCCTTTTCGATTTCCCTCAAAACGGCCGTCGCAATTGGTATTTAAAGTATCCATCACTTTATTATCCAGGGTGGGGCACTTCATCAATTTCATTATCATCTTTGTCATCAATTTCATTGGGGAGTTGAATTAATTTAGAAATTAATATTCGTAAATTTTGTACAATGGCATAATGTAAAAGTAATTGCAAAAATATAAATCAAAAAAATAAGATACATTAAAATTGTTTCAATCAAATTAGTTACCGATTTAGAACACACTAATTTCAGGTCTTGTGCTTATTATGTTACACCTTGTAGTGCACGTGTTGCCCGTTTTTCTACCAATACCTAAGATCTATAACGTGCACGTAAAAAGCTTTACTTTTTATATTTTACGAATATAAAGCCCACACAATAACATAATAAAAGTTTTTTCTTGTTCTAGAATACTGCCTCGTTGGTCTAGTTCAAATCCTAGGTCGGACAAGTGTAGTTTGTCTAATGAAAACTTCGCAGTACGAGTCCGGAGTCTGGAATTGTGCCCGATATATGGCAATAGGCTCGCCCCCTATTACATAGGACCTAACATCGTCGACGAAACGTGGGTGTACTCAGTACACTTCTGCCACCCACGCTTGGGGAATATAGGCGTGACGGTGTTGAATAAGGAACATTTCTTTATTTCGTAAACATGAAAAATCGTAGGTAGTTTCAAAATAGCACAAATATCTTTTCCAAGTATGACTTGTAGTAAGCAATATAATTACCATATATATCACTTTCTCTAGTTAATGGATAGAAGCAGAAACGTAATGCTTCGCGCGGCCATGCTTGATTTGAATGTGAGTTTATATATATATTATATAATCGAACTTTTGTATTGTTTCTGGCTTGTATTTGTGGTTCTTTAACTAAATATTCATAGTAGGAATGTCCATAACAAGTCCACTAACAGTGTTTACTCAGGATTTTTTTCTATAGTATAGTCACACAAATCCGGCACTATTAATAACTAGGGGATGCTGAATTATTAGAATGTTCGGATTGTCTAAAAATTAAAGTACTGATATAATACAATGCAATAGTGCACTTACCAAAGACAATAACATTCTTATAAACCTAGTAACACAGCTTGCTTCGCCCAACTTGCTATTATCCTCGCCTTCTTCCATACCCTGCAGGTATAAGGCACAATGACTAGATCTGTAAGGGAATATATTACACATTTAATACAAGCTAAAAACACCCGTATTTGTATTATGTATGGAAATGTATATTACCTGAGCCTTTGTATAACGTGCATACAAAGCCTTTGAAACATTTGCCGGACCATTTGATTTGGACATTTTATTAATACCTGAAAAAGAACGATCATATTTACTAGCTATTTAAATTGCAGTATCGATTTAAGGTACATACATCACAGGTTACGCTTTCATACATATAGAATCCGCTAAGCCATAGCCGCCGACTACGAACCTAATTCCCCTCCTAATCAGCCGCTACCGCCGTCCGCGGCATGTTCTCACCGACCCTCCCGATGCCCTTACATCCCTTCTTTCGAGTCGAAGTTCGAAGAATCCCTTGCCCGCCGGCCGAGAAGAGCAGAGCACCAAGGCGAGACACCTAGTATATGCCCTCCCCCATAGCGACTGCCCAAGCCGAGGCCGTTCCTCCTTGAGGCGCCCTTGAGCTAGTTGCCCCCTTGCCCTTCTGGCTCGAGCGTAGTGGTTGCACGCTCGCCCTCTTGTCCGGTGAAGCTGTAAAGGACCCGCGGCCAACAGCGTAGACCATTCACACACAAAGCTTTGTTTCTATAGATGTCATCAAGTCACTTCATCCCTTCAAACAATTTATTCACTTAATACTTAATTCTATATTAAAAGAAGACTTACTTGCATAGGCCACCACGTGTCGTCCGCCATGTGACCCAAGAACCATTCAGAAGCTGCCGCAGACGCATTGAACTGTTTCGTCACAAGTTCCACCCATGACACCATAGTTGGCTGTTCAACACGCGAAATATTTATTAATTGGATTTATTTAATGTTTTCTAATCATAAAAAGCAATCATATTTAACACGTAGCTGCTACGATAGAGCGATGTAGGCAATATAACTGTGAACTATTAAATAAATATCTGTATACCCTGCCTATACAAGCCATGAGCTTAGTTGGAAGGAATCGTTTAATTAACTGTAAATCTTTTTAATTTTCATAATAAATAAATCTGATATTTAGGAAAAGACAGATAGAATTGTTCCGACAGGGATACACAAATAGGACAGAATAAATAATAGAAGGGATAAAAAAATATAACCCCTATTTGTTCGATATTTACGACGTCTATTCTTTTTTTTTAATGTAATAATATTCAGTAATTATCACCTTTTCCTTGGCGTGGATGAAAGTTTCGATAAAGAACGACGTGGAGAGACGCGCAGCAACTTCTGTAATCTCGGGCCTTAGTGTGAGGAGTGATTGGGGCACCGAACTACACATTTGTCCCATAAAGCTGTGTACACAGAAAGAATATGCTTTAACTGGTTTTTAAAGAATAATAAATGCCAAAATAATAAATAATTCAGCTATGCTGTTCCACTGCTAGGCAAAGGTATTCTTTCATAAATCGAGGAGAGAGAAACTATAGAATACAAAATAAGTTGATTATTAAAATAAAACTGCTTTAAAAATGATGATGA
Organism: Phalera bucephala; assembly: GCA_905147815.2. Lineage (NCBI taxonomy): Eukaryota > Metazoa > Arthropoda > Insecta > Lepidoptera > Notodontidae > Phalera > Phalera bucephala. The sequence goes on from LR990626.1 coordinate 10,293,975, forward strand.
TGAGTAACACAGTCGCAAAAGTTGAAAAGAAATTGAACATACGAATACAAATACAATTTAATTTATTATGATCTCTGATTCTCTCTCTGATTCCGGAGCTCTGCGCGGATATTTTACACCTGAACTATATTAAAATATAATGGTTAAACCTTACGTGAAATACGCATGCTGAAATATATTTTTGTCATGAAGAAACTGCATGTTGTCGTCCCATATCCATTTGAGTAAATCAGGCGGTAACTTGATGGTTGGCGAGGTGTCGCTACTCCGTCGCTCCAGTGCCGAGCTGGGACTCGACTCTTCTGCTGTTGATGACTGAAACAATAACAATCAAAGAGAATATAATCACTACTGATAGCAATGTTCTAGAACAGCTCCCTCATTGAAGCTATGTTGACAATTTCTTACATATCCGTCGGTGCGCAGGACCATGTCACGTCATCGGGAACCTATCATAATAAGTTCCCGATGACGTGAAATGGTCCTGAGCACCAATAGGAAGACGCGAGAATTGAAGAGAAGCCCGCAATTGTCTTTTCTGTTAATCTCTCAAGAATTAAATCTTGTGTGTGCATGATATTCGCTGTTGGCCGAGGGACATTTAGAGCTTAACGGGGCAAGAGGGCGAGCGTGCAACAACTGCGCTCTAGCTGAATCCAGAGTTAATTTGCACACGCTGTATAATACGCTAAACGTTTTCAAGATTCCATACACATATATGTGTAGACGTGTATGGAATCTTGAAAAAGAAAAGATATATCGTTTCAACACATTTCTCAGGTAAAATCTCGCTTTTTATTAAACAATTTTAAAGGATCGGAATGTTCTTAGAAGGTTTTGTCAATATAAAGGGCTTTATTCATACTCATAGCAAAAGTTAACGCAAAATCGTAAACAAAATACAGCGGTACGAACCTGCGCCTCCTCTTGCTGTCCGCAGTCGGAGCCGCGCTGCGCCCGCGGCGGACTCCACTCGTAGAACAACATGTACGCACTGTTTGTCTTCTCGAACGAGAAATCCATAAACTTGTCCGTCACCGAGTCATATGTTTTACTCTGAAACGAATTTCACAAGTTATTTAATCGCAATTACCCTTAACACACACGGCCCAATTTTTACGACGTTTCTAGCAGTGCCGCTATAGAAATCAGTTCTGAAATATTACCAAAATTTTTTCAAAGCGCTTTGCACTCTTGTCTACTTGGACATTTTATAAAGGCGCGCCTAATGGACGGCAATTAAAGTGTTAAACCAAGAAGATTACCGTATTGTATAGTGTCCCACTGAAAGTAGTTTTTACAATCGAATACGAAACCGGATTTCGGTTTCTATTTTACTTTCGACCGAAACCGAAACTTCCTTGAAGTCAATTCTTTAACATATTTTTTACGTTTTAAGAAATAATAACCACCAAATTGTTGACTACACATTACAAAAAAACAGCGCACGATAGCAGAGGCACGTGGGAGCTTATGCGCGAATCTATTAGATACTCCTAGATATCCCTTACTAGGCAGACTACTATAATTCCCAGCCGAAACTTCCCGAAATCGAAACTAAAAGTTCGGTCGGACACTAATTGTATACAATATAGTTTTATCTAATTCTTTTCAGCGAATATGCGTTCGTTTAGTACTATAGTAGAGATGCAGTTGCTGACGGTTGACTTTCTTCTTATCACTGACCCTTACCGTCATCTCTCCGCCGAAGCACTCCGCAGCGATGTGCGCTGGGTCGAAAGGCTTAACTTCGGCGTCATTGAACAACAGCCACCGGTCGTGATGTTCGTGCTCCCTGTCACGAATGAACGAGTAATAATGCCCGCCGTCCGCAGTGCCCGTGTGCACTGTCACCCCAATTAGCTCGTACCTGTTGAATGAATACAAAAATAGGTAATACTACCCAAATAATTAAAGAGCGTAGAACGAACAATTGCATTCGTTATTTCAATGACCACTAATATGTGACGGAGCGACGACGCGTCTTAGTTAATAATTTATAAATCATTTACTCACTCATAATGCTGTTCAAATTCAGAGTTATCTTCGCTTTCTACACTCGGGCTTCCCTCTTCTTCTTTCTTTTCTGCAGTTTTTCTTTTCTCCTCTAGAAATGAATTCACCAAGTTACCGCCATCATTCTCATTAACAGCATGGCGCCAGGGCCATCCGTATATTACGACACACTTTAAGTACATAAATATTTTAGAAGTATTGTTTTAATTTAATATTTAAATTTATAATTGCAAAATCTGTAACCACCTGTGACAAGGACGAGGGGGGGGGGGGGGGGCTTCAAAATTCATAAAATATACGTGTGACGTAATTTATGGATGAATGATTTTTTTCAATTTTGTTACATACCTTGATATTGCGCAGGCATGAGATGTTTCTCGACGTATCCAGACATGTCGAGCCGCATCGGAAACGAGAAGTGCGTGTTGACTTTTTCTTTGAGCATCGTCAACATGTTGAACGTGTACCGCATCGTGTTGAAACATAAGATGCGCGGGAGTTTCTTGAAACACGCCCTACGAAGATAAAGAAAATTATTAACCTACCCCTCAAGGGATCAGGTGTGCTTATACAGAATGTATTATAATGTAAGGCATTTCGCAAATGTAGCCGATAATTTATTGTGTTAATTGATATGTGGCAATGTGTTATTTTAACGCAGATGGAGGAGGAGCATAAACGTAATTCCTCATCGTTTGAAAGCCACATTAAATGCTCTGACCGACTGACGGTTTAGCGCAGTGGTTAAGACCTTAAACCTTTAACCGTCTAATAGTCGCGGGTTCGATTTCCGCACGGGACGAATCTTTGTGTAACCTACAATTATTTGTTTCGGTCTGGGTATTTGTGTATGTGAATTTTCATGTTTGTAAACGCACCCACGATACAGAAATAAATCCAGAGGGCCTAGACAAGTTGCAAGCGGTTTGTTTCTATTCTCTTGTCGCAATCGATAGCGCATTGTTTTAACCACGTGACTTTTCGTTGTAAAACGTCATTCCCATACATTTTTCCGCTTTCTATTAGCGTTAACAACTGTAGATTGTCAACTTGGCTATAGGCGCAGGTGTAGGGCTACGTATAAAAAAAAATACTGACCGTTTCTCGGCGCGCACTTTAGCTGCGCAGTGCGAGCAGGTGTAGCAGTTGTCGCCCTCGAGCGTGTCCTTGACGGTAACCTCGTCCAGGCTCTGGTGCAGGTTGCGCATGTCCGCCACCTGGCACCGCACCGTGTAGAACTCCTCCAGCGTGCGCGACACGTGCGGGCAGTCCTGGACGAACGATACCATTCAGTTCACCGTCACGCCTATACTCCACAAGCGGGGACGGCAGAGGTGTACTGACTACACTCACTTTTCGCCGATGATGTTAGTAGGGGGCGAGCCTATTGCCATATGCCGGACACAATTCCAGACTCCGGAGTCATATTCGGAAGTTTTACATTAGAAAAATACATTTGCCCGACCTAAGATTTGAACCCAGGCCCCGTGATTATAAAGCGATGCGCTTTGCCATTAGACCAACGAGGCAGTACGACCATACCATACTATAACGATACAATTAACTACTGGTTTATTGTTAAGTGCTTAATAACGATGCAAAATTCTAAATGAGTTAGGATTAATTTCCAGTAAACCATTCGTGTTTGTCATAAATTTTACATTTTCCCCGGTGCAGTCGAAATGATGAGCGGTAAGTTTGCTGCAGCCAATGCCATAGCGCGTGTAATAAAATAAATAAAATGATATACGAGATTGAACTTACGCTATCACGGTCACGCTCCCGTGATTGCAGAAGTTGAATCTGAGCGTATCAGTAACATAATATCTAATAATATTAGCCCTGTCAAGAAACTGTCCCACCGCTGGACACGGGCCTCCTCTCAAACAGAGAGGGCTTAGGCCATAGTCCAACACGCTGGCCCAGTGCGGGTTAGCGAACTTCACACACCTTCGAGAAATTCTAAGGCATGCAAGTTTCCTCACGATATTTTCCTTCCCCGTTAAGCAACTGATAGTTAACTTTAATACGCACATGCTTGCGAAAAGACAGCCGTGCATGCCTGGGTTTGAACCTGAATTCTCTGACTTTGTCCAACGGTCTAACCACTAGGCTATCACAGCTTGTGTACATAATATCTGAGCAGAAATCTAAATTGCATAATATAAAACATATCTCCTCTTTGGTCTACTGACGTTGTTCTAATGCGCGGACCGATTAGATCGGAGAAAAAGTATTTTTCTATCGAAAATTCTTAGTAAACTGGAGTCCTGGAGTGGTCCGGAAACTGGAGTTTTATCCGGTATAATGGCAATAGGCTCGCCCCCTATTACGTTAAGACTTAACATCGTCCGAGAAAGTTGCCTCGTTTGAGGAATTCAGGGGTGAGTGATTCATTTATGAAATCAGTTGACTACTTACCAAAGACACCACGTTATTGCTAAGCACGCCACAAAAAAGCGTTTTAACAAGCTTCTTAAGTTCCGGCGTCATCTCCTCGAGCTTGGAGACGAGGTCGATGAAGAATTCTGCCATGTCTTTCTGCTCGCCCGTGTTCAGCGGTTGGTGGTCCATCTGGTAGACCTTGCAGAAGCTTCTTGGATTATACGCTTTGCGTTCGCTTTCCTAGTGGCAAAAAAGTTATTATTATTTATCGATGATCGGGGAGGACCTAGATTATCTTACCACAACCAAATAGACTGAGTCTTATCTGAAGGACAAGTCAAAGAGTCTCCGTAACCGGCGAGCGTGTATGAGACGAACTATGAGAGTCGAGGAAGCCCGAGAGGTATGTAAGGAAAGAACCTGTTGGAACACTATACTCTCTGCCTACCCCGCAAGGGATCTGGCGTGATGATATAGTAGTAGTATCTAGGACACGTCTTTAACATTGATATAAAGGCGGTGCTGCGTTCTTTACGGTGTTCATTATAAGCGCGCCAAGTTCTTTGTAATAACAATGTCGCGCTTGTATGTTAAAAATTATCCTTTAGTATTTTACCTCTATTTTTAAGTTTATTTCCCTTCTTAATAAAATGGCGTAGCATGTTTTCACGCTGGCCAATTTGAAGCCAACTTCTCTGCTACCAGTCGCGTGAGTCGACTGAGTGTATAACGCATGTAAAGGTACACATAAGTCAGTCAGAGACATATGCTGCTATACGTTAAAAATATACTGTTTACCCCAACATATCGTCGTTGTCAAATGAATAGTGAGATATTGAATAAAAAGAAATCCTGTAAAATTTTATGTGAAGCAGATTTTTTAAGCATATATTTTAAGCGACCACAGTTCATCGTATAATGCTTAGTCACATAGCAGTCTTTTTATTGGAAAATTTGGCCAGTAGTATACTAAGTCATAATAGTAAAAATGTCGAAATTTTCAAAAAGTGCACATAGCAGGTATTCATTTGACAACGACGATAACGGCGTCTTTTTAGACCGTCAGTCAGACTGATAAATATACCTTCCAATATTTTTGAAGTCAATCTGTAGTACGTATGCTACAGTATCATCTGCAGTATGCTATAGCATCACGCCAAATCCCTTGCAGAGATATACCTCTCTGGCTTCCCCCACTCTCATAGTTAGTCTTATACACACTCGCTAGAGACATAACTATTATCTATCTACACTAATATAATACGAAGTAAAGATTAGTATTTTTGTATGTTTGTAACGAATAAACTCAAAATCTACTCGACCGATTTTAATGATTCTTTCACCATTAGAAAGCTACATAATCCAGATGTGACTATAAAACATAGACGGTGGCGCTGTTGTCAACCGGGTACGAAGTCGCGGGAATCTGCTAGTCTATCATAAACCAAAACACTTCTACCGCAGGACAAGGTCTCCTTCAAAGACGACGACGGCCACAAAGCCGGTCGTCACTGTACGCAAATATGCAAAAATGTATGTTTATAGCTTAGAATAAATTTATTTATGCCATCTAGTGTCATTCCCGTCTGTAAAAATGCTGTTGAGCTCAAAAAGAAACATGATAGGATCACATTTACTACATATCTAACGCATTGAGGTGCCTTATTATTAAATATTGAATAAATTTTTCATTCTGTAATTGTCATAGTAAAAGAAGCGTGTATTTTGTTAGTGATTTTGCTAGTATAACAACTTTATTTTTCCCTAGTTTTGTTTGCTAAGGACTTTATAAGTTCTAGTATTAAATGGTATTAATATGGCTAACTACTACACCACGGTTTTAATATTTAGTTAAGTTGATGAAAATATATTTTCCCTACATTAAATTACTACAAACCTTAATAGTACAAGTATAATCTATTTCTTAAGTTTAATTTGCATTAAATTACACGTTACCGCAATAATGATTTTATTATCATGTGTTTTAATGTTATCAACATTTACCCCAGGTAGGTAAAGTGCGGTGAGGGTAAACGGGGGAAAGTGCGGTGAGTGCGGGGCGTTTGTTGAATTTTTTGCTTGACCGGGCGGCATGCACGCGCGGCTTCCATATAATTGTAAGGTGTATACTGACCATGAGGTAAGCGAACATGCGCTGCATCTCGTGCAGCGTGGCGGCGTGGCGGCTGGTGGGCGGGTCGGCGCGCAGCAGCGCGGCGCGCGCCTGCGGCATCATGTACAGGTGCTGCATGCACGACGCCATGTAGCACGTCGCGCCCAGGTTCGTCAGCCCCACGTACCCGCACTCCGACCGGGACTCCTCGGCCGGCCAGTAGTCCCACGGGTATGATGATTGTGGACCTGTGCAACAGATATTATCAGTAGCTTCATGATGCCGTCGTGAGAAGCGATTGTTTATCTTATGTGGACATGCTTCAATAATCGGGGAACCACATTCCGAAGCGATTTCCATTATCATCTGAACGTGATCTAATAATCAAGGTAACCGTTTGTGTTTCCTTCTGGAAAGCTTCAAGATTAAGCGGGTGTTTAGTGCAGTAAATGTATCCACACAAGACTGAGTATCTTTCAAAGAAATAAGATAAGCTAATTTTTGATAGTTAGCAGTTTTACTATTAGGGCGTTTTTATAAAAGGTCGATTTGCTAAGGTACTGTACAATATACACATTAAAATGATCGCATGCAGTTTAGCGTCTAAGTCTAGCGTCAAACACAATACTCCCATATTTTTTGGTACGTAAAAAATATTAGCTTACACGATCAGTTTGTCAGAAGAAATACTATAAGATATACGTTAAATTTCTATTATACTCACAAGGTCAGACTCACCATGTATGCTTAGTCTTATAAGCGAGATTTTTAGACTGCGCTAAGCTCAAGGGACCACTAACCCGGTTTATGATGATCCATTAATTTGTTGTGGAGCACCATGTAGTTGTCGGGCGCGCCTTTCACGAGCTCCACCAGGAGGTCGTACGCCGCCGCGCGGGACTTCTGGGATTTGCACTTAGGAAGGTTGCGGTTGTCGGGGTTGGGCACGTCGAAGAGAAAACCGAAGACCTAGGGAGATGAGAGAAGCAGTCTTTGATATACACAAAAAATTACTGGATCTCGCTTTCATTAGGCATAGGATGGCCTAATATTTAATTCATATGGAAAGCCGCTTATGAAATAAGATTATTCCCTCAATCTTTTCAATATTTAATCAAACATCTAACATACTATACTGTTATATTAGCAGCCTTTTAAACACTCTTATTTAAGAGGTACAGTAAGCGTTAATCAACTCCGCGGCTCTAAGGTTCGCTTCTGCGCTCCGCGCGCTACCAGTAACATCTAAAAAACGATTCCTGCGACTGCGTAAATCCACTTGCAGCGTCTTCAGAGAGGACCCATTAAAATACGCGTAGTGTACCTGTACTGTAATGAAAATTAAATGGCAGAAAGCTACAAGAAAACGTTCCTATAACAAGTAAAACTTAAAAAGAAAAAAAACACGACTCATAATTCAAAACATAATACATTTAGCTTTTTTGTTCATCCGGTTAGGAGCTACGATGCCATAAACAGACACTCATATACACAAGTTAAACTTATAACACCGCTCTTTTTGCGTCAGGGATTAAGAACGGGCTGGCACAAACAACCTCAGGATCTAAATCACACTTAAATTAGTTCTAATCTTGTGCCTACCTTGGAGTAGATACTTACCATTTCCAACGTCCTAGTCCCTTGCTCAGACAACTTGAACCTGAGCGGGTGTTTGAGCAAGTGTGTCAACAGGCTCAGCTGTCCGTACAGGCCGTCGTCCGGCGTGCACGGCTCAGTCCGCTTCTCAATAATCTCTCGTTTCTCTAGAGACGCACTTATTTGCTCGCATAGCTCGTTTAGGTCTGGAGCGCCGCTGTCCTCCGATGTTGCACCCTCTAGAGGAAATGTATAATATGCCGTTTTATATATGAACAACTATATCAAGCTTACTTGTTAAAATTGAGGAGATAATTGCCATGTAAAGATTAAATTATAAACAATTTTGAAATAAATCCAATTTCGAAGTTACATAACAATATTTGATACACCACTCACCCTTAAAAAAGTCCTCTGGTAAACCATCTATTAATCTGCAAACTAGCCAGAAATAATCGCGACACGCCGGTCCGTATGGTTCTTTGCCTTCCTCTGCATGATGGTGCACAGCCTGTTACGAAGTATATTGTTAAAAAATACTTAAGACAGTTTGATTCGGAATCAGGTCCACGCAAAGTTCAATAGCAATAAATATACTACCACCATCTTGAAATTGATAAATATGTTCTACAATATATTAAGTTTATTCATATTAATCCGTCTGTGTGTACTATAAAGGAACGCACAAACTGTCCCGAAAAGAAGCGTCCCTTTAAAAATTTCCGTAGTGTGTGTGTGTGATGTACGCTGTTGGCCGCGAGGCCTTTACAGCTTCACCGGACTTAAGGGCGAGCGTGCAACCACTACGCTCGAGCCAGAAGGGCAAGGGGCGACATACTCGGTTGGGACAGTCGCTGTGGGGGGACGGGGTGCACTACTAAGTGCACCGGTCAACCGCCGGCTATGGGAGGGGATCTACGACTACGTCTTCGTCGCCCGTATTCTGAGCGGAAAGAATGGATGACAAAGCATCGGGGGGATCCATTAGTTGTCAGTAGATTATAATTACCATCGGTAATTATAATCTACTGACAACAAAAATTCAACCTTATGTAGATCGAGTAGAGTTATAAATAGTATAAAATATATATTTGGCCCAGCGGCATGAGTATTCACATATTAATTACATCTCTATTTGTATATGAGATAGGGGCGATATTTAACTATCACTTGAAAATGCTTAAGTAATTTTCAGCCTGAACTGTCCTGGCCTTATTCGTTACGTTTATTATGTATAATATGTACGTATTCTAGTACAGCAAGCGTGTATGTGAGAACTATGAAAGTGGAGGAAACCAGAGTAGTCTGTGATGAAAGAACATGATGGAATTCGCTACCATGTAGATGAATGTAAGTACTTTGTCACAGTAACGTTATGTTTAAAAAAGCTACGTTTTTAATATGGACGTTATTATGATATTCTTTTATTTAAAATTATGTAGCTGTACCTACAATTTTATATGTCTGTACCCACAACTTCGTTCGCGTTATTTTCAGGCGTGTATTTTTGAGACAAAATGTAGCCTATGTCCTTTCACTGGATAAAATCGGTCCTTGCCAAATTTGATCATAACTTTTTTAACGCTTTAGGCGTGTAACGGTAACGGACAAACAGATAATAGTTACTTTCGAATGCATAATATTAAATATGGATATGGTCGTAGTTTGGTAAAAAAAGCAGTGATAGCTTAGTGGTTAGACCGTTGGACTGTCAAGTCAGAGGTCTCGGATTCAAATCCAGGGACGCACTTCTGTCTTTTCGAAAGCATGTGCGTATTAAAAATTAACGATCACTTGCTTTAACGGTGAAGGAAAACATCGTGGGGAAACCTGCATGCCTAAGAGTTTCTCGAAGGTGTATGTAGTTCGCCAACCCGCACTGGGCCAGCGTGGTGGATTATGGCCTAAACCCTCTCAAGCTGAGAGGGCCCAACGATGGTACAGTTTCTGAACAGATCTGATATTACATTATGGTCGTGGTACTTACCAAATGGTGGTGCGGATGCGTGTGCGTGTGGTGCGGGCGCATGTCGGCGGCGCGCGGCAGGTGCTCCAGCAGCAGCTGCAGCAGCGGCGCCAGCACCGCCACCTCGCCGCCCGCGCACAGCCGGTACAGCGCGCTGCCCGCCTCGCGCCGCACCTGCCCGCCCAAGTGTACCATAGTGTACCGGAATTGGAAAATACCTCACTGATATCCTACTAATCGCGATGAGGCGCTCGTAGCGCTGTGCGACCGCGGTGTTCTAACCAATCATCAAGGTTAAGCAGCGTTCGACATGGTCGGACAGATGGGTGACCGTTTGTGGTATTTTCATATTCGAGCGTCTCCGTGCTTCGGAAGGCACGTTAAGCCGCTGGTCCCGGTTACCACTTAATGTGGTAGCCGTTAAGCGGAGTTGGAAGCCTCATGGGCGGCTTGATAATTTCCAACAGCAGGTGGCCACAAACCTGCCTCCATCAATCCGCACTGGGTCCGCGTGGTGGAGTATAACCTAATCTCTCTCACCTCGATTTGTGAGAGAAGGCCTTTACCCAGCAGTGGGCAGTATAGGCGGATATTATTTTATTATTGTTTATACCCTACTAATATTATTAATGTGAAAGTTCGCGTTTTTAGATGTTTGGATGTTTGTTACTCAATCACTCAAAAACAGATATACAGATTTGGATGAAATTTGCGAAGTCGCGGGCAGAAACTAGTTTTTATAATAAAATTTCTTTATAGGCGCTCGTAGCGTTATGCGACTGCATTATTCTTGGCGATCACAAAGGTTAAACCGCGTTCGGCTGAGATGGGTGGCCGTTCGGCTATGACCATTTCTGGTATTTCCAAATAAGAGCTTCTCGGAAGGTACGCTAAACCATTGGTCTCGATTACCTCGTAATGTGAGTCAAGTTAGAAACTGTAGAAAAAGAAACAACGGAGCTAAAGTTTAGTTTAAAGTAAATATATTGATAACAATTAAATTACATGGGAACTTCGCGCGAACACAGAACAAAGAGAGAGAAGGCTAATTACACCTGAAAGAACTAGATGGCGCTACTTGTTTTTGAATGGCTTGCTTTCATTTATTTACTACAGAAACCTTATTCGGTTTGATAAGTTCCAACGGCAGGTAGCCACAAACATGCCTCCACCAATCAGCATTGGGTCCGCGTGGTGGAAGATAACCTAATCTCTCTCCTCAATTTGTGAGAAGTCTTTGTCCAGCAATGGGATTATTATTATGTAACATTTTCTTAGGCAAACCCGAAAAGGAAGTTACTCTTTTAGAATAAAAAAATTACAATGTTTCGATTTTCATTTTACTCTAAATCGAATAGATTAAAGGTCAGACAGTCCAAAACTAAAAATAAGAGCACAATTGTGGGTGTTGTCTTATTTCAAATTAGTTCGATCCAAACATAGCCAACGTGAGGCGTCAAAATGCTACAGTTTGTTGAAACTACCATAATAAAAAATCATTAATAATTTAGAACTAATTTCTGCAATTGCTAGCTACTAATAGGTATATATGCGTAAAGATTTCGCCACATAGCCGACGCAGCGTGACGGGAGCGCGACGTAGGCGCGGCTTGGGCAGTTGTAGTGTACTGAAATGACGCGAACGAGAGACGCCACTCAACGCAGCCCCGCTCGGCGCGACGGCAAACGTCACGACCAAACGTAGCAGAGCGCTTGCGTCACGCTCCGTCAGCTATTTAACCAAACCTTAAGTGTATCCAAACGCGGCTGTTTTATTGCTGTCATTTTGTTAGTGATTCGTAGTTAGTAGTTTATTTTTATTTAAAAAAAAAAAAACATAGCCCCACACTAGGATTCATTACTGTGTCGTGGGTGCGTTTACAAACATGAAAATCCACATACACAAATACCCAGACCGGAACAAATAATTGTGGATCACACAAAGATTTTTCCCGTGCAGGAATCGAACCTGCGACTATTAGGCACAGTGGGCGGAGCGGCTTAAGCTCTTAACGACTGCGCTAAATCGTCCGTCAAGACAATCTGACGTCGTCATTATGAATATTATATGAATGAAATCGAACGACTATAATGGTACGTACCGCGGGGTCCGCGTCGTCGAGCAGCAGTCTCGGGGCGGCTCTTCGCAGCGACCATGCCAGTGCCACTGCGTCGCCGCCGCCGCGGGCCCACCACACGCACATGCGCATCGCGTGCTGCACCACCTGACATGCCGCACATACAGTAAAGCGTCACTTAACATATGTAAACAATCGAACATCTTAGTACTAGCGGTGATACTTATTGTTGAACGAGTGTAATGTCATAACTCAAAAATTTAATAACATGAATAGCATTGCTATTCAGCTTAGATTTTTAATAAGTAAAAGTAAGTCTCGCTTTCAGCAAAACTAAAACCATTTAAAATGACTATTTAATTACAACAATTTAATAGTTCAACGAAATCCCTTCGATTCAATGGTATGTTTTTTTACTACATCAAAAAGGATTACACATTAAATCACAGCAACCACACGGTTTTAATTTCAGTTTACTGAAAATGTACTCGATCAAAAATTGTACAATAATATGTAGATGTAGAATTATGACGCGAAATATTCTAGAAGAACTTACCTGTGCTCGACCCCAAAAACCAGTCTTATACGTCGTTGGTTCCTTGAGCGTGGCTGCCTCGCACAGTATCGATATTAACCTCTCCGTCGTTTCCTCCACGCTCATCAACGAAAGTAGAGACTGGAACAAAGTACACTAATAATCAATTTATGAGATTTTGGGCGGACTCCGCAGTGCAGTGCGAAGATGCTTCAAATATTGGAATTGTGTTTTAAGAGACCTTCAATATCAATTATTTAGAGGCCTTTTAAAAAAATCTATTTCATTTCGTCTGTTTGTTCGGGTATTGTGTAAATATAACTTATCCGATTTTGAGGGACTTTTTCGATCGGGAAATGTATGTTCCGATATATTATAATCTGGCTAAAGAAGTGTCATAATCTTGATCAAAATCATTTCGGTAAAACCGGAGATGCAGCTTGACCAAAGTGAGGTGGAAATGGAAAGCCATATTTGCCCTCATATACAAGCGCAGAGCGTTACTGCGTTTTAAATAAAAAAAAAAATTTTTTTTGAAATAAAAACCTAGCCCCACACTAGGATTTATTCCTGTGCGTTTACAAACATGGAAATTCACATACACAAATACCAAGACCGAAACAAATAATTGTGGGTCACACAAAAAATGTGTCCCGTGCGGGAATCGAACCCGCGACTATTAGACACAGTGGGCGGAGCAGCTTAAGCTCTTAGCCACTGCGCTCAATCTAAATTATAGCAGCAATTTTAAAGCATTGTCATACCGGGTGCAGTTTGGGCGTCTGCGCAGGATCCGAGGACGGCAGCGTGCCGATACGACACAGCAACTGGAGCAGCAGCGCGAGGCAGTCCTGCCGCCACTCGCTGTCGTCGCTCCTTTGTAATATACCTGGTGGAAGACATTATGCTCAATGCTTTTTTTATGCGACGCGTATTTTGCCAATGTCAACTATTACGAAAATTCTATCTATCTAGATAGATATGCTTAAAAAATCTGCTTCACATAAAATTTTACAGGATTTCTTTTTATTCAATATCTCACTATTCATTTGACAACGACGATATGTTGGGGTAAACAGTATATTTTTAACGTATAGCAGCATATGTCTCTGACTGACTTATGTGTACCTTTATATGCGTTATACACTCAGTCGACTCACGCGACTGGTAGCAGAGAAGTTGGCTTCAAATTGGCCAGCGTGAAAACATGCTACGCCATTTTATTAAGAAGGGAAATAAACTTAAAAATAGAGGTAAAATACTAAAGGATAATTTTTAACATACAAGCGCGACATTGTTATTACAAAGAACTTGGCGCGCTTATAATGAACACCGTAAAGAACGCAGCACCACCTTTATATCAATGTTAAAGACGTGTCCTAGATACTACTTATATATCATCACGCCAGCTCCCTCGCGGGGTAGGCAGAGAGTACAGAGTTCCAACAGGTTCTTTCCCTTCACACCTCTCCGGCCTCCTCCACTCTCGTAGTTCGTCTCATACACACTCGCCGGTTACGGAGACTCTTGACTTGCGAAAATTCATGTCTAAATTAATTCATCTCCCGATAAAATTGATGACAAAGATGATTATGAAATTGATGAGGTGCCCCACCCTGGATAGTAAAGCGATGGATACTTTACATACCAATTGCGACAGCCGTTTTGAGAGAAATCGAAAAGGCACGTTTTATCACTTTGTTACAATTACCTTCACTCATACCCATATAAGAATACATAATGGTTAATATTCCACCAACATTAGACATTATTATTCGATATAACACAAGTTTTAGAAATTAAAACATATTGACGACATCACTCTTCGATTTCCCGCCAAAAGAAACATGCTTAATGTTATTAAGGTTGGTATGTTAAATCTATACTAATATTATAAAGAGGTAAAGTTTGTGACTTTAGATGTTTGGGGTAATCTCCGGTACTACTGATCCGATTTTAATGATTTTGCCATTGGAAAGCTACCTTATCCAGAAGTAACATAGGCTATATAACATAGACCCGGTAGGTGGCGCTGTTGTCGACCGGGTACAAAGTCGCGGGAAACTGGTATACTTAATAAACCTTTTATAAAGCAACTTTAAGGTTGCTTATTTATCATATGAATCGTCCGAATTCAAAGATATCTGACGAGTGGAATATTACCCTAAAATAAGGCTAAGTTTAAGAGTTAACTGAACACGAATCTTTGTAATGGTGAATTAAAAATAAAATAAAAACCGTTCCTCAAGCGGGGGTGGAAGAGGTGTACTGAGTACACCACTTTTCGCCGATCCCATGTAATAGGGGGCGAACCTATTGCCATATATCGGGTACAATTCCAGAATCCGGACTCATACTCATATTTTGATTAGAAAAACTTTATTTTTCTGACCTAGGATTTGAACCCAGCACCTAATGATCATGAAGCGATGCGCTTTACCACTACACCAACGAGGCAGTACACCATTTTGTTTTTAAAATCATAAAATATTACAACCAAACTTACCCGACATCATGATATCATACAGTAGCCTAAGTCCCCCCTTCTTAATGAACAGTTCATTCCAATTCTCCACCGCAACCTTCTCCTCTTCACTTTTCTCTATACTCACAGTAGGCTCTTTGACATTCGGAGTAGTATTATTTGAGCTCAATTTGTCAATAATGTGGAGGGAGTACATAAGCTTCTGCGGACTGGTGGGGTCCAGGAGTTCTGGTAGTTTGCTCTCTATGGGGTTTTGGAAGGCTTCCAGAAGTGTAGGGTTGAGCGGCACAGCTTGAAGTATGTCCCATACACGTCTTGATAATAGTTGTGCTTTGGTGTGGGCTACTGGCTCCTAGAGAAATAAATTTTAAGGTCTCTAAAAACTTTCTCATATGTTCGATATGTGTGTGTGTGAATGATCTACGCTGTTGGCCGCGGGGCCTTTACAGCTTCACCGGACAAGAGGGCGAGCGTGCAACCACTACGCTCGAGCCAGAAGGGCAAGGGGGCAACTAGCCCAAGGGCGCCTCAAGGAGGAACGGCCTCGGCTTGGGAAGTCGCTATGGGGTAGGGCGTATACTAGGTGTCTCGCCGTAGTGCTCTGCCCCGGCCGGCAAGAGATTCATCGAGCTCGCCGGCGAGTTCGGTGTATGATCCTATGTGCGGTATCTGTATCCCAAAGAAGGGATGTAAGGGCATCGGGAGGGTCGGTGAGAACATGCCGCTGACGGGAATAGCGGCTGATAAGAGGGGATTTAAGTTCGTATTCGGCGGCGGCTACGATTATATGTTCGATTTATCAACACCATTGGCTAATATAAAATCCGTGTTGGGTTTTATACCTAACACCAATGTCATATCGTAGCAGACACATTCAACAATTAGAGAGCGACTCTGGTATATATTTGTGGGCTGAGTAGTATAATCAGAACGGGATAAAGCTCAATTATATAAATTATCTCATTCAGAAAAAAAAATAAGCTATAAAATTTGGATTAAGTAGTCGCGGATTTCTGCACGATGTAATAATGGCAGCCTATACTGTTCCACTGCTGGGCAAAGACCTCTCCCAAATCGAGGTGAGATAGATTAGGTCATACTCCACCACGAGGACTCAGTGCGAATTGCTGAAGGCAGGTTTGTGTAGACAGGATCCACTTGCTGTTGAAACTTATTAAGGCTTCCAACTCGGCTTAACGACATTAAATGGTAACTGGTACCAACGGCTTAACGCGCCTTCCGAAACACAGACGCTCCAATATCAAAACGCCACAAATGGTCACCCATCTCAGGACGACTGAGTCGAATGCTGCTTAAACATGGTGATCGGTAAGAACACCGCGGTCGCTCAAAGCTACGAGCGTCTTTTCACTGAAAAAAAAATGCAAACCATTTTACACGTAATCACGTTAACATAAAGTGCAAGTGCGACTGACCCCCGTAGCGCCGGGCTCCTTCATCTGCCCAAGCGCCTGCATGAGCGTGAAGAGCTGGTGGAAGTAGGTGGGGTCGAGCAGCAGCAGCGTTGGCAGGCGCGCGCGCGCCGGCGCCGGCTGCGCGGACGGCCACTCCGCCCACGCGCCGCGCCCGCCCACGCCCACCGAAACGAACACCAGCTGTGGGTAAATATCTCACTTTATTACAACATTCACTAAAGAAATTCCAAAAATATGGTGTAAATATGTCTTGTTGGTGAGAAAGAATTAGATTGGGAAACATTCGGACAGTTATGTGAGAGTTCATAGAGCTAGAATTTTTTTTAACATATTAACGAACGAAGCTACGCCCAAACGCAGACTAAGCTCTCAACTCCAACCATCTGGAGATACAGCTTAAAGCGATACGCTTTTCATATCATCACCAAAACCTAAGGTTAGTCGAAATCTAGTAACTCAAAACTAGTGAGTTTTTGTACACCAAATGTAACATTTTATACCTAAAATTACTTAATGAATGAAGTGAATGATAAAAATAAGTTATCCAGGAAAAATTTACTACAATAAAATATACAGCGAAATGAAACTAGTAATCTGAAACTCTAAAAGGCAATAAAATACCTGGTTATCCTTAAAGCCCATATCATAAAGTGTCCTCTCATCGTAGTCGATGGTCAGCTCCTGTCCCTGTGTTATCATTCGCAACGGGCCGTCCGTCGAAAGGGCCGTCACGCCTTCCTCGCCCTGGATCTGTACAAGAAATATCAAAATGTTATCTATATTTTGGTAAATTTTTTTCAGAATGTTCAAGTCGCCATTCCTTAAGACAGTTCTTGTGATTTAGATGTTAAGACCCAAAAGAATGAGGAAATGCTTAGTTTCTCCCATCAGACGTGCATTCACGCGGAGCTTAAAGGCTGTCTGGTTTTTTAATTGTATGTAGTACCTGTTTCGCCCATCAGACGTGCATCTATGAGGGGCTCTAAGGCTCTCTGCCTGTTAATTGGATGTAGCTCCCAAAGACGAGAGAAATGAATATTGCGTGTGGTACCTGTTTTCCCCACCAGACGTACATCTATGGAGGGCTCTAAGGTTGTCTGCCTTTAATGGCATGTAACCCCCGAAGACGAGAGAAATGAATATTGTGTGTGTGGTACCTGTTTCTCCCACCAGACGTGCACGTGCGCGCGCAGATGCGCCACCAGGTCGGTGTGGTGCAGCGCCAGCGACGCGCGCGGCCCGGCGCCGGCCGGCTGCAGCGTCACGCGCACGCCGCCGCCCCCCGCGCCCGCCGCGCACCCCTCCCACGCGCCCGACTCCGCCAACGCCCAGCGCCGCAGGTGGTATGCGTACCTGCTCGGGCAACCACGAAACAAATAAAAAAAAAGTCTAAAGTCATCGCGGTAAGCGTGGTTTACGTCCGTCTGTCATTCTCAGCTAGATGGAAAACACAGAAGTGAGCAGGGTGTTACGTTCTCTTCACCCCGCGCCGTGACACGCTTGACTATATAGGGAAATCTAGAAACGCCATCTGCTCTTTATATTTACTTCTACTCTTATTATTACCAACTTAACGTTCAATTTTGCTAAACCACTCATCTCCTAAGAACCTTTAAATTGTAGTGATACAAGGTTAATATAATGGTATGCTAATAATCCTGTATCTTGTTATAGAGGCATGTAAGGAAAGAACCTGTTGGAACTCTGTTCTCTCTGCCTACCCCGCAAGGGATCTGGCGTGATGTTATAGATGTTGTTATAGCTTCGGTTCTAAAAAACTATAAAGTCATAACATTTTAATTATTCCGAACATGATGATACTTAATCTAAATTATTGACTGATAGCTTCATAAAATTGCCAATTAAATACCTTAATAAATAACCAGAAATAAGCTAGTAAACTCTTTAGAAAATAACCAGATACATTTGAGAGCCAGCCTTAAACTCATCTACCACACTAACTGAGTTATACTACAGAAGCAAATCAAACTTACCTTCGTTTGAATGTGTCCAAATGTGTTTTCAACAACAGCAACGCCCTCTGTATGCACTGCAATGCGGCCTCCTCTGTCATATGTTCGTATATATTTTGTTTATCTGGCGCTTTCTCAGGTTCCTTGACGTCCTCCTCACACGCTATTTGCGTCGACGTCCCTTCTCCGTCCTGCTTCTTCGATATGAGCCTTTCAGCGGCGGAAGAGAGATGGAACATGCACTTTGCGACGAAATCGTCTTCTTGTTGTAATTGTTGGCCCATGTAGTAGCTGTTCAGGTACTGTATTGCCCCCATTGAGACATCTACAATATACATATATCAAATAGTACACAATACTCACTCATTTACAAAAGTATATATTTACTATTCGATAAATACTGGGTAATAAAAATAAATACGGAAGTTCGATTAACCGGTTATAGTCAGATAAAAAAATAAGAAAGTCGTATTCCTACTGCACTCACACAAATCAGTCACATTGCGCCGCTTTTGAAAACCCGTTAATGAGGTATGGTTTACTACGGGACCAGATAGAAAAAGTATTGCAAACGAGGTTACACTTTATAGAGGTCACAAATAAGATTAATTATTTTTGCTTTCGCGACCATAATGATGGCTTTATGGTCGCGAAACCTCTCGTCATGAGGTTATTGATAAGGGCCTCGCGTTCTGTACGCACATCGCACTAGTTGCTAGTATGTAACAGTCATACAATTTTGGTATGTTCCTCATACGATAATGAAACAGCATAGTGTTAATCATGTATAACACTTAATATACGCCCTCCCTAGAGCGACAGCCTAAGCCAAGGCCCTTGCCCTTCTGGCTGGAGCCTAGATGTTGCACGCTGGCTCTCTTGTGCGGTGAAGTTGTAAAGGCTCCACTGCCAACAGTGGAGCCATCGTGTTCACGGACGACTTGACAAGTACAATTATCAATACAAAAAAAAAGGTTACCAGTAAGACTACTAGCGCAGAGGTAACAATTAAATCAATCGACATAAATTTTGGATGTATGTAAAAATATTTATTTTATTTATTAAAGTGAGGTTAAACTTTACTCAGAGTGCATTAAACCAGTAAATAGTGTAGTAAATGAAATTTATTTTGAACATTTCTCCCGATTTTACTTTAGAAATTTAATGTAAAAAATTGTGAATAAAATATTATCGATATCTTTTTACGTCTATTTTAACATTGAAAACTAAATAAAAATAAATTTTAGTAGTACTTATTAATATTTGTAGTATTGTATAAGTTTTTTTTATTTATTTTTTTTAAGTGTGTATTCCTGACAACGTTGTATACGTCAGTTTTTCCGTGTGGAAGTGTGAACATTATCCCCACTCACCCGTGCTGTTGGCCCGCAGCGCGATCTTCCACAGGTGGTCCATGGCGAGCGCGTGCGGGTGCGCCGCGTCGCGCGCGTCGCCCGTGCCCAGCGCCATGCGCGCCAGGTTGCACAGCTGCTGGTACAGGCTCAGCCCCATCACGCTTATCGTCTGGACGACAATATTCATTATAAATATATAACACTATGAACAATTTTGAAACTACCACGCTACTTCCGAAGTTCATACTAGTAGGGTGCACAAATTAGTGATGAGTGGCAACTTATCACTAATTTTCCTTCCAGACATCCTTGGGACGGAGAACTAGATGAAGTATTGATATGAGTAGAAGTGTAGAATGCATTATCATTATTGCCCTTGACTTGATTTGGTATACACGTATGACCAGTGTCGTAACACTGAGATGCCTTAGCATTATTCTTAGTGCATACCATTTCAGCGCCACAATTAATTGTTACTTATTTTTTTTCACATCTTTGAGCGTATATATAGTATATTCGTGTCGCTGAATAAACATTTTACTTTCTTTTTTCAATCAAACAGATTCTTATCACAGTAATGGGTAAACCCCTACTATTTCACATACATATGATTGTTAGTCTCCAAGTCGGTCTTTAAATGAATGGACACACAGTACGTAGCTCAGTATACCATACTCAGTGCTCCAAGTCACGCTACTAACCAAACAGAAAAAAACAAAACGTCTATAAAGTGCCAGTAGTAGTTTTTTGACGATATCAATATGGTAGGTAAGTATCTAGGCTAACTTACCTCAGGGTCAAGCGTAGGCATCTTTTCAACGTATAAAAACCGAAGCGCGTCGATGCCAAGCGCGTGCTGGTCAGGCGACTTAGTGTGCGAGAGCAGCCATGAGTACAAACAGTCGGCGCACTCACTGCTCCCGCGAACCACAAGACACTGCCACAACTCTTCAACTTGTTCCACTGTCAACCTGATTTATAACCGATTTCATTAGTGATGAGGAAGTAGAAATTCAAGAAGCATACTTGTAGGAAGTTGTCAAAAACCTCATATTGAAATGGGTTAAGTTATAATACCACCTAATCGGCGCTCGTAGCGCTGTGCGACCGTGGTGTCCTTACCGATTACCAAGGTTAAGCAGCGTTCGACTCGGTCGGCCCGAGATGGGTGACCGTTTGTGGCATTTCCATATTCAAGCGCCTCCGTGCTTCGGAAGACACGTTAAGCCGTTGATCCCGGCTACCACTTAATGTGGTAGTCGTTAAGCCGAGTTGGAAGCCTTAAAGGCGGCTTGATAAATTCCAACAGCAGCTGGCCACAAACCTGCCTCCATCAATCCGCACTGGGTCCGCGTGGTGGAGTGGTGGCCTTTGAGCAGCAGTGGGCAGTATAGGCTGATATTATTATTATATACAACCTAATCAATTTTAAAATATTACTTTATTCCTGTACTTAAAGAATGCTTCATAGTCTTCATGGCTTCACTTCTTTGATGTTTTACTTTCACATGATAAAACTGTTCAAAAGAGAAAAGAAAACGGAGATATATAGGGCTTTTACCCCGTGGAACACGGTGGCTACTAATACTATACTAATAAATGAAGCTCTCACCTGAAATGCTGCGGTGAACCCACAGGCGAGAATATGGCTGTGAGGAAGTGCAGGCGGACGGTGAGCTCGGTGATGTGCGCGTAGTGCGCCGCGTCCACGCTGGCCCGCGGCTGCGCCATGTAGTGGCGCAGGTCTTCCAGAAACAGCCGCATCATGCCGCGCTCGCGCTCCGCCCACATTACCACCTGGGAACCATATTTGGCGGACGATTTAGCGCAGTGGTTAAGAGCTTAAGCCGCTCCGCCCACTGTCTAATAGTCGCGCGCGATGCCCGCACGGGATAAATCTCGTGTGATCCACAATTATTTGTTCCAGTCTGGGTATTTAAAAAGCCACGACACAGGAATAAATCCTCGTGGGGCTACGTCTTTTTTTTTAAGAACAAGCCTATTTATCCTGCTAATATTATTATAAATGCCAAGATTTGTGAGGATACACATCCACCCCGTTGATGAACGGATTCTTATGAAACTGTACAGTGATATACCTTATACATCATAATAACACATTATGTTATAATTAATAAATAAAATATATATTAACGCGTGCGCAGCCGCAGGTAGCAGCTACTTGTCTTAAAGGGTTGATGTTGCAGATTGCATGGCTGTTATAAACAGTATTTTGTCTCCGTAGAGCAAAAATTAACTAACAGGATGTAGCCCTTGGGTAATTTTTTGCGAAACAACAAATCTTTGACTTTGATGAAATCCGATTTTGTTCTATGGTGGTTCTTAAGAAAAAAGTAGTTATAAAGAATTTTTCGGAACGACAGTAACTTAACGGAGAAAAGTGCGTGCTTAAAAGTAACCCCTTTTTTTTTCTTTTTCTAAGTGGTATTTCAGTAACGATACCTGATGGCGCTCGTAGCGCTGTGAGACCGCGGTGTTCTTACCGATCACCAAGGTTAAGCAGCGTTCGACTCGGTCGGCCTGCGATGGGTGACCGTTTGTGGCATTTTCATATTCGAGCGTCTCCGTGCTTCGCAAGGCACGCTAAGACGTTGGTCCCGGTTACCATTTAATGTGGTACTCGTTAAGCCGAGTTGGAAGCCTTACAGGCGGCTTGATAAGTTCCAGCAGCAGGTGGCCACAAACCTGCCTCCACCAATCCGCACTGGGTCCGCGTGGTGGAGTATGACCTAATCTCTCGCACCTCGATTTGTGAGAGAAGGCCTTTGCCCCGCAGTGGGAATTATAGGCTGATATTACTTACCTGATGCATATCCATGCCACGGAGCTGTTGAAACGAGGAGAACAACTTTGGTAGTAAACGGAGCGACACTGCAACAGACCTGAACCACAAAAAAAAATTAAAAATGTATGGATCTACTCTGGTAATATAAGCAAAAAAGCAAATACTGTGTATATTTGTTACCTGTGATTAGCGAGATTGTCTAAGCACCCTTCGATGAATTTTATACGTATGAATTTGTCGGTGCTAAAACACAACAGCGCGCAGAGAGCCTTCTCCGCCTCCAACGCGAGACCTTCTCCTAGTTGTTCCTGTAAACAAATAATTCAGAATAAAGATACTATACTATTTTTCATGTAAGGTGTGTACAGTTGTAAGTGTCGAAGAAAATTATACTTTATTCAATGGCAATAAGAGGCATGACCCATTTCAATACTTATGTCTTAACACTATTGAGTTAAATATTAATTTCGTTTGGCAATTACAACTGTCACTACCCATCCTATGTGAAAAATACTATAGGGCATCATTTTTTAGTTCAAAACAACAGAATCCCATCTTCGGGCAAAATGGGCCGAAGTTTTAGCCGAAGCCGAATGTTTCTAGCAAGAACCGAAACTGAACGATCTATTACGATTTATGAATGCGCGAGAGCGCGACGGAAGAGAGAGCGTGCGGGAGGCAGGGGTCACATGTCGTTTCGCTGCCCGGCCGCCATTGCCAGTAAATATCCAAAAAAAAAATACCGTCACGCATATATTCCCCAAGCGGAGGTGGCAAAGATATACTAAGTACACCCACGAATCGCCGACGATGTTAGGTCCCAAGTAATAGGGGTCGAGCCTATTGCCATATACCGGGCATAATTCCAGACTCCGGAGTCCATAACCGGTATCGGTAAATATCCAAAACAAAACAAGTTTGTTAATACAGTCAACATAACTTTGTAAAAATTTAGCCAATCTTATACCAAATTTCTTAGGGTTATTAAACCTTTGGCTTTCGGCCGAGGGTGTTGGCGATAGCTTATTAATCGGCTTCGGCTTCGGCCAAAAATCGATCTTCTGACGGACCTACTGTGCACCAAACTGAAGGAATTTCATTATTTGGAAATTCTTCCGACACGGCTAACGTGAACATCAGCATCTTAAGCCGGGTCCAGACGAGTAAAATTTGTAATGTAATGTATCGTATAATGTAATGCGAATTCGGTTGAGTTTGAACGGCACTACGAGCATTACATAGATGTGTATTACTTGCCATAACACGAAAAATGCGTACCCATTTAATGAGAACTATTATAGTGAAGTGGCTTTAAAGTGTATCTGGGTGTTATTTCGTTTATTTCATGTCGATATATTTGATAGGAGAAAGGGTTGGAGGCCTTTGCGTATCAGTGGGACACTAACAGTTGAATAAAAAAAACACTGTAATGATACCTCGATCTCCGTACCTCTACTACCACTACCTCGATATAGTCGCGAGCGATCACGAGTTTCTGGGTACAAATACTATGGCCAGACAAATGTAATTTTTCCATCGAAATATTCCCAGAATCAGTCGTGGGTTCCGAATCGTGCCCGGTATGACAATAGGCTCGCCCCTATTTCACGGGACCTCGGCCACCTTCGCTTTGGGAATATAGGTGCGACGGTGATGTGTGTGCCAGCCCCCCAGCGGTTCATACAACTCACAATGGCGCCGTCCTGGAGCAGGTCCCACAGCAGCGTGTTGCCGGGCCGGCACACGTCGTCTACGTCACAGGGCAGCGCCGCCGACGCCGCGCGCACACGCTTGCGCTCCGCACCCGCCACCGCGCCAGCCCCCCCGGCGCCCGCGCCGCCGCCGTACTCCGTCAAGCACTGCGCCTGCAACACGAAATGTTTTTGTGTGTTAGTAAATAATCTACGCTATTGGCCGAGGGGCCTTACGGATTCACCGGGCAAGACGACAAACAACGACTACGCTCCAGCCGGAAGGGCAAGGAGGCGACTAGTTCCAAGGGCGCCTCAAGAAGGATCTGCCTCGGCTTGTGGTGGAACCACGGAGGACCGACGGCTTTGCGGACGATGGAAATGGTCGAATATAACATTCATAACATTAGTGTTTGTATACCAGACTATATTTGGGACAGACGGTTCGGAACATACTACGATTCTGACATAACTAAAGCTTCACCTACATATCCTTATGCATTTCTTTTGAATTAAGAGTGCTGTCTATGCATGCAAGTGCCAAGTATTATTTAAACTAAACTCGTGTTCACAAATTGACAGAGTTAATTGACGTTTACAAAGTTGATCGCATATCGCACTTTTTAAATAGGTATATATATATTTGGATTATAGAAAACTAGCTGTTACCCGCAGCGCACGCGTTTATTTGGTAATATCATTCAACTTTAAATACGTTCAGTAGTTGTTGCGTGAAAGAGTAACAAACTCATCCATCCTCACAAACTTTCGAATGTATAATATTAGTAGGATAAAAAATAACTTAATCCCATACAACTAAAGCTTATTTTTAATCAGTTTTAATGTTAAGATAGTTGTGCGTACCTGTGCTGCAAGCCGCGCGAGCTCCTCCTCGCAGGCGGAGTCGTCCTCGTCGAGGTCGGCGAGGTGCGGGTGCGAGTGCGGGGACAACGCCGACGATGCACTCCCCTCCTCTTCCTCGCCGCGACGCTTGTAGCTATCCATGAGCCGCAGCTCCATCAGACGCCTGAAATAACAACATTTGTTGTACAATTACGTACTTAAATGCTTCCTATTAGGAAAGCCATGGATTCATTTATAAAACATTTTGAAATAATCTGGGAAGGGCAAGGAGAACGAGAAGTCAAGTATAGGACAATGAACACAACGAAAGTGCGAGGACACAAAGAAGGTAAAACGCGATAAGCACAAGAAAATACGAAAAGCGGGTAAATGCCAAACCGCAAGAATGCGAAGAACTCGATCGAAACCTGACAAAAAATGCTAATTATAATTAAAAAAAAATACGATTCTGCATACGAGGCAGGAAATAAATATGGCTGCCAAAAGTTAGGGTCAATGACCTGAAATATCTATGTCGACATTTAAGTATATATAAAAAATAACATAAACACGATCAAATCCATAATTTTTGGATGTTATCATATTTTGTTGTCTATAATTAAAATTTTCTATAGGTTGCGTCCGCTCTAAAGCTCCAACTTACCTCGCGTCAACGTTGTCGCAAAGCAGTTGACAGTGAGCAGTGTCACTGCCCGACGACTCCTCTTCAACTTCCGACACCGACTCGGCGAGATCCGCTGTCTTCAGTTGCGCTGCTGTTGTGCAAATTAGTTCATTACCTATAGTATTTTTCATGTAACTGTGAAGGTTGTAAGTGTCAAAGAAAATTGTACTTTATTCAATGGCAATAAGAGACCTGACCCGTTTCTATACTTATGGTTTTATGCCTTAACACTATTGAATTAAATATTAATTTCGTTTGGCAATTAGAACTGTCACTACCCATCCTATGTAAAAATACTATAAATCATACTAGCATAGTTATATAATACTTTTGCAGCATTAGCTGAGGCGGATACCAAATTTGATCTCACATATTTCTGCTCAATATTCTTTCTCTTTCTTTTTGTCATATTGTTTGATTATCTATATCACGCCAGATAAGCAGAGATTAGAGAGTTCCAATAGATTTTGTGAGTACAAAATAAATTATTTTTCGTTCTTTTTCCTGCTTTCTTTCTTTACGTCTTTGTTTTGCAAACAAAGAGATAAGCGGGGCGCGTACCATAATATCGTTTGCAGTATTACTGTAACCTTAACTTCGCCTTGTCAAAGAGACATGGATATACAAAGTGAATAGCCCCGTCTCTTCCTCCCGGTAACGTAAAAATAAAACTATATTGCTAAAGAAGTGTTAGCAACCCCACCTCATCACTCAAATCACGCATTGCTAAGAATTGACAATCAACTTAAACACATCGCCCTTTATTTTTGCGTCTACGATGTGGAAGAAAGAAATGACTAACCTCATATTTTTTACAAAGCGAATAGAGCTTAAAAAGAAATGAACAATTCGTTGAAGTAGCGCTCGTATGAATGAGAAATGACTCACGAAAATGCCTGGTCTTTCCCGGCTTGTGGCGTTTCTTGTAAAGCTTCTTCTTGCGCGGGCGCAGCAGTTCCTCCGCGCCGCTGCTGGCGCTGCCGCTACTGCCCGCGCGCTTGTTGCGTCTGCAGATAAGGGTATATATATATATCAATCGTGGCCTCCCAATACCTCCAGACATTTTTATTCCAATTAACTTTATACTTTAATCGTGGTTAACATAAAATTGATTTTCGCGCAACCGTGTTCATGCATTTAGGTTTCAAACATCACGAACGATACAATTTAAATTTACTTCTACAAATGTTAGCGTAAAAGTGACGCATTTAAGTTTAGGCGGGAAATCAAAGAGTGATGTCGTCAATTTGTTTTAATTTCTAAAACTTGTGTTATTTCGAATAATAATGTGTAATGTTGGTGGAATATTAACCATTATGTATTCATATATGTGCATGAGTGAAGGTAATTGAAACAAAATGATAAAACGTGCCTTTTCGATTTCCGTCAAAACGGCCGTCGCAATTGGTATGTAAAGTATCCATTGCTTTACTATCAAGGGTGGGGTACTCCATCAATTTCATATTCATCGTTGTCATCAAGTTCATCGGAGAGTTGAATTAATTTAGAAATGAATATTCGTAATACTTGACATTGGCAAAATACGCGTCGTCGTGATGCTATAAACAAAAAAAAAACAATTTGCGCATTTTTTAAGTATCTGTATTCTGTACTCACTTAGGACAAGATTTGAGAGTGGGACATTCTTTTTTAGTAAGTTCTTCCCCTTCACGCAACCACTCTTGTTGTTCAGCTGGAAAAAAAATAGTATAGATCAATACTACATGAAAACTATACTAATACAGACATAATACTTGTTTAAAATAATGTAGGTAATAATAAAAATCAATAAATAAAGGCGGTACCGGTCAATTCTCGTTGATGCTTGCTCTGTTTGCGCGGTGTCGGACCTGCCTCTTCTCCAGATGTGCTCAACTCTTCACACTAATAAAACAATAATTTTTTATACAATAATGTAAGCATTGAGGAAGGAAAAATATAAACCAAAATTCTTGGCAAAATTGCAACCTATTCCCATGAATTCTGACTATTTCCATGTCTATATTTGTATAGTAATATTACAGAAGGCACAATAGTTTATTAGCGGTCATTCTCACGAGCACTTTTTCACACCGTCACGCCTATATTCCCCAAGCGGGGTCGGCAGAGGTGTACTAAATACACCCACTTTTCGCCGACGATGGAAGGTCCCATATAATAGGGGGCGAGCCTATTGCCATATACCGGGCACAATTCCAGACTAGACTCTTACTGGGAATTTTTCGTTAGAAATAGATATGTCCGACCTAGGATTTGAACCCAGGACCTCGTGATCACAAAGCGATGCGCTTTGCGCTTTGGTTAAAATATGCGCCTACATCGCTTGAAAAAAACACATTAAAAAATCGTTGTTGCCAATGAGAGTTTATTATAGTAAGTCGAGTGTAAAGTTGACAACTGTTTGGTGCAGTGATTAATAGCTAAAGCCACTTCACCCATTGAAATAGTCAAGGGCAAACCCCACACTGGACAAATACCCACAAATGTTTGTTTCAGCCAGGGTCTTTATATAAGATTAGTTTACATTACCACAATACCTAAAATATAAAACATTTTACGGTAGTACCTCACACAGCTTGTATCACGTAATGTGAAAAAATATTCACAGTACGGTTTGTGAACGCACTAGTGTTGTAAAAATCAGCGGTTAGCGTCGAGCATTTAGTTGAAGACTCGAGCTATTACGCGCCGACTCGAGTGTCTTGCAACACTAGAACGCACCGACTATACAGCAATAATTCCTACTGAGGGCTATATTTTGCTTTTAAAATAATTTTAAATAGACCTTTTTAACAACAAGCTTTTATAGAAAAAAAACGACAGATATATCTTGTTTAGTCGGCCACTTTCACAAAATTTGCACCGGAAAGACCACTAGGCAGACAGATCTACGAACATAGAACCTCCTCCTTTTTGAAGTTGGTTAAATAAAAAAGTAATAATCAATCTGACCGGATCGTCGTCGGAGTTGGTCTGGTCCATGCTGACGCTGGCCTCGGAGGAGGAGTTGTGGTGCGGCTTGCAGGATGGCTGCGGCGGGCGCAGCGGCGGCTCGTCGGGCAGCGGCGGCGTGCCCGCGCCTGCGCACGCACCCGCGCCACGAGACCAGAGCGCGCGCATCAAAGCTGACGCCAGGTATAAGCTCTGTAGAGGGAACGCGCGGCTTCATAATACGCATAGTAAAAAATCAGCTTCTACCATAGAAATCGTAATAATAAAACACTTCGCGCCGCACACAAACGCCGCGAGTAACTTCAGAGAAAGCGCAGCACACCTCTCGACACCACGGAGACGCTCACACCGATGTTGCCCTCGGTTGTCTTAGGACAACCGTTTGAGGGCCCATCTAGTAAGCGGCGAATCACCCCCAGCCAAGTGTAATTAAGTATCACTTATTATGGCTGGTGTCAGGCACTTTGAAAATAGTCCAGTTTTTGTCCATCAAACTTACTTCATTCACAAGGCCTTGTATTCTTACCATAATTTGCAACAGTCGTTGCTCCTGCCGGGGTAAGTTCGCTGTTTATGTTTCTTCATTTTCAGCAATTGATCTCAACAGGTGACTTACATAACATTAACTTCTCACAAATGGTCCATGTCCCCATGCAAGCCTTTCAAAGGCCCGGGTAAAGCCAGTGAATCTCAGTTAGACACTTCTATACTAATATTATAAAGGGGAAAGATTTGTATTTTTGTATGTATGTAACGAATAAACTCGAAAACTACTGGACAGATTTCAAAAATTCTTTCACCTTTAGAGTGTTACATTATCCCTGAGTAACATAGGCTTTATTTATTACTAGAAAACAATTAGGGATCCCTACTAAAACTTCAATAATGTAACCCAAGGTGTTAAAAAATTATTCATCAAATGTCTTTCATTGCATGCTCTGCAGAAACAATTGATGATAGAACAAAAAAATGTTCTACAATATTTAAGAACATATCAATATCTATAAAAAACTTCGGGATACCATATGTATCATACGTACATATGTCCAACTATTGTAGTTACGTCACTATAACTACTTTACATTTTAAAAGTTGATAGAAATGCCGATCAAAATCAGACCATGTTATCCATACTTTTGTATTAATCCTTATCCAAATAAATCATATCGTATTCAAGACTGTTTCAATACCTGTAGATTACTTTTTGAATTATTCAAATCGCACATTCCATTCAAAGGTATTATGAATTTAAAAATGTCAATCTAAACAAAATACTAATAGTAATTATATATATATATATATATATATATATATAAGTATAGCGATTCACTCTCTTCCCTCTCTTACGGTCGAGGAGAGTGATGGCTGCTTCTCGAGTCATACTCGTTAACAGGTGCTGCTGATGGGGACTGGTCTGTCCTCTATCTTTTGACTGATTAAACATGTATCGTAGTACTGTTGAATTTTGTCTCATTCAGCATCACACTGGAGCTATAACCAATTATTTTTTAAACACTCTTTGCATATTTTATAGTAACTCTTTCTCTTACTATTATTATTATACTTTTTATTATATACCTTTACAAAGTCCCTATTTTGTAAATGAGAGGACTATGTAGACACGTACTGATACCTTGAATCTAAGTACACTTATGTTTAATCTATATTTAAGCACATTTATTTAGCTCGTTTTGCACTGTTCTACCATACCCCATGAATACAATATATATAAAGAATTTTAAAAGTCTCATTTTAAAAATAGTAATCGTAAAAGAGTAAAGTCACACTGACCCTTGTGTGGTTCTATACTGAACTATGCTGTGTTACTTATGTAATGTTCCATGACATAAATCTGAATATTCTAAGAAATCGGGAAGACAAGTAAGTTCCGCCAGGTGCGCCGCAGGATAGCATAACGCAAAGTATGGCAAGTGCACATTCAGCACTTATTCAAAATGGACATTATGACTGATAAACCTCCCTAGACTATTGTCTTTATTTTTGAGAATCATTAAATATTCATAATATATTACAGAATTAAGATAAATGACATCAGCCAATATTTGCAAACTGGAAGTACGAAATTTTTTTTGATGATCCTTTTTACCAGGTCGGTCTTCATATTTTTCGAGATGGTACACGTTAAATTACAAATATGCATAAGCCATACCTGTTCCGTATGTTCTTTAGGTGGCAAAGAACACAGCAAGCTGTAAAGATGGGCACAGGGCTTCGGCGCTAATGCCCTGATGAAGCCGGGCAATAAGTCGTACACCTGCCGGCCGCAGTGCTTGAGCTGTGCCGCCGCCCACACCAGTTCCACGTGGTCGGCTGTTACTCGGCCCTCCACCGCCAGAAACTTCAGAATCATGTGAGATTGCTTTATTACCTGTAAGAAAAAAAAATGTTATGCCCGTCAACAGATAATACAACGCATAAAAGTAAGAAAAGTTACTTTAGAACTTAGATTATAGGCTCATAGAACTTACAAAAATATGCTCTCTATCGACCTAGATGTGA
Source organism: Phalera bucephala (assembly GCA_905147815.2). NCBI lineage: Eukaryota > Metazoa > Arthropoda > Insecta > Lepidoptera > Notodontidae > Phalera > Phalera bucephala. The sequence continues at coordinate 10,325,410 of LR990626.1, forward strand.
TTATGATCAGATTCACCTACATTATGAAACTAACATTCTCATATAGAGCAATTCTGTGCCAGTGTTGACTCGTAAAATTGGCAGTACATACTCACTTTGCATTTGAATGGCTTACATACAACTTCAGGCAGTTCTGAGTTTCTTTTATGTTTATGATAAGTTATTTTTACCATAATCCTTAATTTTAAAGTATTTTCAAACCTGTACGTACACTGGACATTGCTCACAAGACACGCCTTCTCCAAAAGCATACATATCAAACATACTATGTATAAAACTCACCTCCACATGTAAGTTAGGCCCGAACAGATGTTCAATAATATTATTAGAGGTAAGCCATGATGCCAACTGCTGCCCTGCTAGTTCCGCATCCGCCGCCGGTTCGCCTGCGCACAGCTCGTTGTGGGCGGCTATATGCGCGTTGATCTGCGCCACGCCCGCCAGCCGCATCGTGAGAGTGCTACTGTTGAAGTACTTGAAGGCCAAAGCGAGGCCATCGCCATCGAATGCTAGTGGCGCGTCTAGCGGTTCCTTCGCCGCTCCCCACATGAAATCTGTTGATATTTTAAAAATAATATTTATATTTATACAAGAAACCAGAACGAATGCAAGGATTGGGGTTGGTAACGATGTGCTGGAGCAAGTGAATGAGTTTGAATATCTTGGATGCGCATTCAGTAAGGACGGGAAATACACCGCTGACATAGAGAGAAGAGTGAGTGCAGGGAACAGAGTGAATGGCGCGATGGGAAAGCTACTTGGGAGCCGGCACAAAGCCAAAAGGCGCAGCTGGCCATACATAACGGAGTTCTTGTCCCAACGCTGTTATATGGCAGCGAGAGCTGGGTATGTAAGAAGGAGAATGAAAGTAGGATAAATGCGGTGGAAATGCGAGCTCTGCGGAAGATGTGCGGAGTGAAGCTGACCGACCGTATTCGCAACAGCGTAGTAAGAAAGCGAATAGGTATGAAAGAGAGTACCGGTGTAAAGATAAGAAAAGGTATGCTCCGTTGGTTCGGGCATATAAAAAGAATGTCCAAAGAAAGAATGACAAAACTGATATACAATGCGAAAGTGGAAGGATGTAGGTACCGGGGAAGACCTAGACTATCTTACCATGACCAAATAGACCGGGTCTTATCTGAAGGACAAGTCAGGATTCTCCGTAACCGGCGAGCGTGTATGAGACGAACTATGAGAGTAGAGGAAGCCAGAGAAGTATGTAAGGAAAGAACCTGTTGGAACTCTGTACTCCCTGCCTACCCCGTAAGGGATCTGGCGTGATGATAGATAGATAGAATATTTATATTACATGGACGTTGAAAAAAAGGCGGACGGAATCTCGTTAAACAAAATGTGAAGCTCAATAGTAAATCAGTTCCCGTGCACGTACGAGGTAAAACGCCGTAAGTATATCGGCCGCCATTACGCGACAAACCTAGCTTGACAAGTCGTTTACATAATGAGAAATTAAAATAAAGAATAGTGTGATTAAATACTGACGAAACCATATTGAGTTTTAGGAAAAGAATGTCAAGGAATCACCTATCATAGGTCGGTGAATAATTTACCACTTATTTTCCGTGTTATGGATATAAAAACAAATCGTGTTTTATGGAACACAAGACCTCGACAAAAAGAGCAATGTTGCCTGATCTATGCAATGGGAAAATTTCCCGAAAATATGGGAGTTTGATACTTTTACCATTTAATTCAATTGCTTTTGTGGTAAAAAAAGGAAATCACCAAATCTGTTAAAGTAAAATATAAACGAGATATTTAACTGAAAGTAAGTGTTAAAATTGAACTTAAATAGATAAATATTTTTTTCGGCGACCTGTATGTACCCATTACTGAGCTAGGAATTGCAAAGAGAGTACGTATAAAAGAGGCTGTATAACATTAATAAATCTATGCATTACTAGGGATGCGACAAGAGTGACAAAATCGATTTTTATAAGCGATTTTTTTTTACATTGGCCAAAAATGTATTCGATTTGTTTTTTAAAATAATAGTTTTTGGTTTAGTTTCAGTAGAAATAAATTAGCTTTTCTGAATAAATAAATGAACTCATTATTAATCAATTCTCAATTTCAATTTAACCACCCTTATTGTACCACATAATCAACTTTAATTTAAAATAAAATAATAATTTAATCCAAACTGTAATTGCAATTATTTTTTATATCAAATATGTTTATAGAATTACCTACCTACTCTATCGAATTGCGAAATCTATTATGAATTTTCTGGACAAAAATATGAAAGAATAAGTTTTGACACACGTTTACCGAGTGTTCGGTTCTAGATTCGCGTACGATGTTATCTGCTATCGAAAACAAACATTCACCTGGAATAGACGATATGATAAAGGAATAGATTAATGTAAAAAAGTATTAATAAACGAGAATAAAATAATAAAAATCGATTATTATTAATCGATTTAATCTATAAAATAATCGATATATCGAGGCTGAATCTACACAAAAATAGCAAAACTATGTTTCTAAGATGTGTCAATATTATTTTGAACGATGTTTCATATGGATGTTTTGTTTGAGATAAATTAAAAGATTTGAAACATTTTATACTTTAAAACTGATGAATTCGGCAAAGGAATCACTATTATTCAGGCTTTCAAAACGATTGTTTAGTAACGAATTAGGAAAAAAAAATTCATTACTGAAAAAAAAAAATTGGTTCTAGCTGTTGTATTTTTGACAATACACAACAATTAGTTGTTTACTATACACATGTTGATCAAAATTCTAATATTAAAAAGAAAAAAACAAATGTTTTTTTTTGTAATTGATAAACTCTGAAAGAACTCCGATTTTAATGGTTCTTTCACCAGGAGAAAGCTGCATTATTTTATAGTAAAAATATAGATACTGACAGTTTTTACTCAGATTATACATTTAAAAACATTGATGTTTCGATACATCAATATTTATCATAAAGACAATTGCATCAATATTTATTTGTGTAAAAAATGGGTAACTTTTCTCATACATGGCAGCCCTTTCATTCACTTACACATACTTGCGCCGACGCCAACCGACGCCGTCTAATACCCCCAAGGAATAGATAAACAAAAGATTTCTCCAAATTCCACCAGAAATGGAAACTGAACTAAAAAAAAAACATAAGTACTACAGGTGGAAGCTAGCTTTAATACTGCCTATAATAATAAAATAAGTCTTCTTTACCCATTTACACCTATATCTGTCTATACAAATTAATAACTTTCACACATCTATCAGTCCCACTGAAACAATATGTCTTATCCAATGAAAGAAGGAAAAGCATTTTTAATTCGATGACCAGCTGATCTGAGATCTTACCAAATAACAACCCTTCTCTTTCTCAGGGTATAACAGTAAGTCAACTGACTTGAGCTGTGGATACTGCATCCAGCAACACCTAATCCAATCAAGTCCTACTCCTATATATATATATATATATATATAGTACCAAAATATTGACTCATTTGAAATACTGTAGTTTGAGGTCTTTGTTACCTAATTAGAAGCTTCTTCCTATTCCTGTTAGTCCAACATGAGCAACTATATTCTCACCCCATCCATTGTTACCCTACATAGGTAGCTCTATATGGAAATTAAATTCACAACTTTTATACTTTGTACTCCCTGCCTTCTCCACAAGGGATCAGATATAATAATAAGGATAGCTAGATAAAACTATTATACAGAACAATCTTAATGCTGAAAAGTCATAAAGTGTATCAAACCATTATCCAATAGCCAACAAAAGCGAGGTGCATGGTTATGGTTTTTGAAAGGGAAGAAACCAGAACAAATGTAAGGATGGTGGTTGGTAACGATGTGCTGGAACAAGTGAATGAGTTTGTATATCTTGGATGCGCCTTCAGTAAGGATGGGAATTACACCGCTGACATAGAGAGAAGAGTGAGTGCAGGGAACAGAGTGAATGGAGCGATGGGAAAGCTACTTGGGAGCTGGCACTTAAATGCGAGCTCTGCGGAGTGAAGCTGACCGACCGCATTTGCAACAGCGTAGTAAGAAAGCGAGTAGTTATGAAAGATAGTATCGGTGTAAAGATGAGAAAGGGCATGCTCTGTTGGTTCGAGCATATAGAAAGAATGCCAGAGGAAAGTATGACAAAACAGATATACAATGTGAAAGTGGAAGGGTGCAGGTACCGGGGAAGACCTAGACTATCTTACCATGACCAAATAAACAGAGTCTTATCTGAAGGAAAAGTCAAGAGTCTCTGTAACCAGCGAGCATGTATGAGATGAACTATGAGAGTTGAGGAAGCCAGAGAGGTAAGAAAGAACCTGTTGGAACGTTGTATCCTCTGCCTACCCCGCAAGGGATCTGGCGTGATGTTATAGATAGATAGATAGTGGTGGAAACTCACAGACGGCACCAATCTGGAGTGTTTGTGTGGTGCAACCCAAATAATAACTCACTTCATATCATGCTCTGCGTGCCCTAACACCTGCACGCAGCAAGACTTCGTATGCATCCAAAAATGCAGTTAGTGTGGCTTTCTGGGCCGCATCCATATAATTGTATCATGTTTGCTGTCAAAATGCTAAGAAGTAGAATAATCTTACCTGCCATAGATTTAACTGCAGGTACCCTCAGATCTTTATCCTCCAAACTGCACATGTATTTCAATATCTTACTCCTCAATGGCATAAAGAGTTGTGCTACAGCTCTGAAGTTCAGCCACAGCTTGAGATTACCAACTGCTGCTACAATAGCATGTGCCATTGACAAGGGCAAATTGCTTGGTGTTGCATGTTCAAACACAGATGTCATAGCACACACTCCACCCAACTTACAGAATAAACTGACATTACGCAGCAAATATGCTGGTATTTCAGTGTCATGGAGGTCACAGTATGAGCTTAAGTTTGATATCTCTTGGGCAGAGAGGTCATCTAGCCGGCTTAATGCAGAGTGTTTGCATGCTAAGTACAAAGGGAAATTAAGCAGAAATACTTTGGAAACAATGTGCATGAGTTTCTCTTTTTGCTGCATAGACCAAATTTCTGTATCCTCATTTGATGTTGATGGCTTTTCTGTGGCTTTTGTCTCTTCAACAGAGTCTGAAGGAGACTCCGATTTTTCAGTTTGAGGCACAGTTTCTTCATCATTGGCTTTCTCTTCAGTTTTTGGTGGATCGGGATCTTCAGATTTAGATTTATCTTGTTCAACATTAGCTGCTGTTGTTTTAGCTGCTTCTATTAGATCATCCTTTAGCTGTTTTAGTTGGCACACAGATAGGCAGAGTATGCTTTGTACCACAAGGTAAAACCTTTCGAAATTCTTCACATCCCGGTAGCAACACATGCATTGTCTAAAATAAGTAAAGTATGTTTCAATAGTGAACAACATATAACATTAAAATCATCGAAAATTTTTCAAAATAATTTATGACAACTGTGTAGCAAAAAAAAGTAGTAAGAAAGCTTTGTGTAGTCTTAACAAATATATACATCTTTTGATCAATTATGTTGTATTGCACTGCTGGAAACGCAATAACAATGATATAGTTCTGCATTAGAATCCTTACCTTTGCGGCCATGAGAGAATATAGTTTAGCACGGTTTCTAGTTCAGTTTGGCTTATTGTTGGGTACTGGGAGACATCGTCCGTCAGTCTGGCTTCACCTAAAAACACAACCGTGCAACATAACAATCACCCACAACAATCGAAACGGCAGTTAAACAGGGTACAAAACAACCCGTTTGTACTTTTTTAATACAAAATATTGTATGATACAAGCAAATGGGCTGCTAAATTTCGAAACAATGTAACTTACAATTCACTAAAAGCTGTGAAAACTCCGAACAAACATCACACATTCTTAATGTTTTTAATCAAGATTGAATGAAATATTAATGCAATGTAATTGCAAAGGTTATTTCATGTGAATTAATGATCATTATTGATATTTTTCGTAACAGAAAACGAACACTGCCATAAAATGTCACGGAATCCGTTCCACCATTGTTGACGATTGTTGTCAAAAATGCGTTTTGTTATGGAATGAAACTTTGTTTTCATTACATTACTTAATGAACATTAATGTTTATATTTTCAATTAGATTAATTAATATTGCTGCTGATTAGCGACCTATAATTGCGCTGCAGTAACTTTCTTTAAGTTAAATCTTTAGGTTTTTGAAAGGGAAGAAACCAGAACGAATGTAAGGATTGTGGTTGGTAACGATGTGCTGGAGCAAGTGAATGAGTTTGTATATCTTGGATGCGCCTTCAGTAAGGATGGGAAATACACCGCTGACATAGAGAGAAGAGTGAGTGCAGGGAACAGAGTGAATGGTGCGATGGGAAAGCTACTCGGGAGCCGGCACTTAAGCCATAAGGCGCAGCTGGCCATACATAACGGAGTTCTTGTCCCAACGCTGTTATATGGTAGCGAGAGCTGGGTATGTAAGAAGGAGAATGAAAGTAGGATAAATGCGGTAGAAATGCGAGCTCTGCGGAAGATGTGCGGAGTGAAGCTGACCGACCGCATTAGCAACAGCATAGTAAGACAGCGAGTAGGTATGAAAGATAGTATCGGTGTAAAGATGAGAAAGGGCATGCTCCGTTGGTTCGGGCATATAGAAAGAATGCCAGAGGAAAGAATGACAAAACAGATATACAATGTGAAAGTGGAAAGATGCAGGTACCGGGGAAGACCTAGACTATCTTACCACGACCAAATAAACCGAGTCTTATCTGATGGAAAAGTCAAGAGTCTCCGTAACCGGCGAGCGTGTATGAGACGAACTATGAGAGTCGAGGAAGCCAGAGAGGTATGTAAGGAAAGAACCTGTTGGAACTCTGTACTCCCTGCCTACCCCGCAAGGGATCTGGCGTGAGGTTATAGATAGATAGATAGATAGATAAATCTTTAGATGAGAGATATCGATTACACAAGATTAACGACAAACAAGAAATCGACGAATGCCCGTAAACGTGGTCGAACATGGCTTGAATCACGAAGCAACTTTATATCTCAGCCATATTTCAGCTTTGTTTTAAAATTTTAGGTTTGTGTATCAAAAGCACGTCGAAAGCTAAGAAAATAAAATGCATGTCTGAACTCGAACTCGAACTAAATCGATCTAAACGTCACACTTTTGACGTTTTCATATTGAAGTGTATACCTAACTGACAATGACTGACGGACTATAATTTGCGGAAAGAAATGGGTTGACTGGTGATTTGTTGTAGTAGTAGTTTTAAATAAAAAGAAATGGTCCAATTACTTTATATCATTGCTAGCTTACATGTATTGCTATGCCCATTCACAAAAGTAGAAGAAAGTTTTAATATCCAAGCCACTCACGATATACTGTATCATCGACATAACCTCTCACAGGTATCTATGAGATCTAATTTTGGATTCATAAGTTGCGTACTAACAGCCATACATTGATAAATATATTTTCCAGTACGATCATAATGAGTTCCCGGGAGTTGTGCCGCGCACGTTCATCGGTTCGCTGGCGATTTCGATACTATCCGCGCCAGTCGTTGGATTATTTCATATCACTGGAATAAACAAATTTTGGATGCAATATGTGGGTCAGTAAAAAATAGATTTTATAGCTAGGTACTTTAACAATTTTCCTTAATATTTTGATTGCCATGTTCATGTCTTTTAAAATAGATAGAATATATTATTTGTACCAGTAATCAGTCTAATTGTGTTATAAAGCACATTATTCTATATATAGGCACAAGAGATTGTCGTCTAGGTTTATGTTTCAATTTTCAACCACCAAAGCAAAAAGAGGTGTGTTATAAATTTAATGTGTGTTTGTCTGTGGCATCATAGCTCCTAAAGAGATGAACCAATTTAAATTTTTTTTTTGTTTGAAAGGTGACTATCAATTTGTACAAATCTACACTTCTACATTAATATTATAAAGAGGAAAGATTTTGAATATTTGTAACGAATAAACTCAAAAACTACTGCACCGATTTTAAAAATTCTTTCACCATTAGAAAGCTACCTTATCCAGAAGTAACATAGGGTATATAACATAGACCCATTAGGTGGCGCTGTTGTCGACCAGGTACGAAATCGTGGGAAACTGCTAGTGATTTATACATTTGAATCAGGGTTTTTTACATTTAAGTATTACTTGTTATGTTCCAGTACGTCTAACCTTGGCATTGACAGTGATAGGAGCATGGAGCCGACTAAAAAATGCCCTGCAGAATCAGTTTGGCAGTACTTATGCATGGTGGTTTACCCTGATCACAGTCACTCAGTACCACTTTATGTTCTACATGAGCCGCCCTTTACCTAACATAATGGTATTACCACTAGGTATGTGATGAACTGAATTTTGTAAGTTATAATATATGAGTCATAATCATCTATAGAATGCATTCATTGTAGCAAAATAGAACCAACTTTTTAATAAAACTATTAGGAGTACTTATGAAGCTTAAGTAGGGAATATTCAATCACGTTTGTTTACTGCATTAATTATTATTGATCACTTATTCAATTTTACTGTAAATTTTATTTTAATTCATTGGAAGATTGGAACAGTTATCAAACACTAAATATTATTGTGTTATTTAAATTTTAATTGATAAATACAATGTTGATAAAAACAAGGCTCACTACAACGTTGTTATGGGGGACTTCAATGCCAAAGTGGGAGTACAAGAACGCGGCGAAACGATAATCGGACCCCACGGCGTAGGGCGCAGAAACCACAGGGGGCAGATGCTGGTCAACTTTCTGGAGTCGCAGGGGCTCTTCTTGATGAATTCTGAAGTTCTTTAAGAAGAAGCCTCATAGAAAGTGGACATGGCGAAGCCCCGACACTGTGACGAGGAACGAGATAGACTTCATCATGACTGACAGGAAGTCTATATTTAGAGACGTGTCCGTGATCAACAGGATTAACACCGGCAGCGATCACTGACTTGTCCGAGGCGCTCTAAATATAAACTTCAAGGCCGAAAGACGTCGCATGATGAGGTCTACTCTCAGACCAACTGCACCTCAAATAGCTTTAGGGTCCGAAAAGTTCCAACTGGAGCTTCAAAATCGTTTCGACCTGCTGGAAACCGAAGGCAATGTTGACGAGAAAACCGACACAGTGGTCAAAACCCTACAGGATGTGTCTCAAAGGGTGTTTCCCGGCAAAAGCGGTAACAGAGAGTCTAAACTCTCGCTCGAGACTCTCGAACTTATGAGGCAGAGACGGGAAATGTCATCCACGCAGGCGTCTTCGCCGGATGGGAGGAACCTCAACCGGAAGATCCGGAAGCTGGTGCGACGTGACCTCCGATGTTCCAACACCCGCACCATCGCGGCTGCGATTGAACAGAACAGAGGCACCAAAGTCTTCGCTCGCCAGCTAGGTAGATCCCATCTGACAAAACTCAATACAGCGGATGGCAAAACCGTGACCTCCAAGTTCGAGATACTCGAGGAAATTGAGAGTTTCTACAAAGACCTGTACGCATTACGGATGGCTAAACCCTCGAGACCCAGCGCTGACGACCACAGAGCCCCACTAGCACGCCACGATACGGAAGACATCCCTGATGTCAACCAGGACGAGGTCAGAGTGGCTCTCGAGCAGCTCAAAAATAACAAGTCGCCAGGCGATGACGGAATCACCACTGAGCTCCTAAAAGCAGGCGGGACTCCAATCCTGAAAAAGCTAGCGAGTCTCTTTAATTCCGTCATCCACCAGGGCTTAACACCTCAAGCGTGGAGCGGGAGTGCGGTGGTTCTGTTCTTCAAAAAAGGTGACAAAACCTTGCTGAAGAACTACAGACCCATCTCACTCCTGAGCCACGTCTACAAGTTGTTCTCGAGAGTACTCATAAACCCTCGCCAGAAGACTTGACGAGTTCCATCGAAACCTGGGCGGTTTTGGATGCTCTGCAGCGATGTGGCATCGATTGGCGCTATATCGAGGTGTTGAGATGTCTGTATGATACCGCCACAATGACCTTCCAGCTCCAGGACCAAAAGACCAACCCTATCGAGCTGCATCGAGGGGTAAGACAGGGGGATGTAATATCCCCCAAGCTCTTCACCGTGGCAGAGTCACTGGAACAGTTAAGCGAAATGCTGCATAGCCTAAATGGAGCCTCTCAAGGTGTCGGTCTCGGCATGAACTTGGATAAAACCAAGATCATTTTTAATGAGCATGTCACGCCGGGACCGATCTACGTCGATGGTTCGATGCTCGAAGTTGTTCGGGAGTATGTCTACCTTGGACAAGTTGTCCAATTTGGTAGGAACAATTTCGAGAAAGAAATCAACCGCAGGATCCAATTGGGTTGGGCAGCATTTGGCAAACTACGTCACGTTTTCGCTTCGCCTATACCGCAATGCCTGAAGACTAAAGTCTTTAACCAATGCGTTCTACCTGTTATGACTTACGGGGCCGAGACGTGGACACTCACAGTGGGACTAGCCCACAAATTCAAAGTCGCACAGCGGGCTATGGAGCGAGTTATGCTCGGCGTCTCTTTGAAGGATAAAATTCGTAACGAGGTAATCCGACAAAGAACCAAAGTTACCGACATAGCTCGCAGACTCAGTAAGCTAAAGTGGCAATGGGCTGGTCACATCTGCAGAAGGACCGACGGCCGATGGAGCAAGCGTGTCCTAGAGTGGAGACCGCGACTTAGTAAGCGTAAGGTAGGACGGCCCCCAGCTAGATGGACAGACGACCTCAAAAAGGTCGCTGGGACAGACTGGATGCGGAAGGCGGAGGACCGTGTGCAATGGCGCGTGTTAGGAGAGGCCTATGTCCAGCAGTGGACTACGATAGGCTGATTGATAACAAAGTCTATCATTATTATAAGAAGTATTAAACAGACTGATATAAGATTTCACTAATCATATTATATCCTATCTTAACTATATCATCACGCCGGATCCCTTGCGGGGTAGGCAGAGAGTACAGTTCCAACAGGTTCTTTCCTTACATACCTCTCTGGCTTCCTCCACTCTCATAGTTCTCATATTATATTAATATAGTATAAATTTTATGTTCAGTTCTCCTGGCATTTGAAGGGTGGTTGTCTGGCAAACACAAGCAATTCCTCATCTCGGCTGGAGCTTCAATTATTATTTTTAGATCTGAGCTGGCCATGCTTTTTGGTTTATTCCTCTTAATTGATTTGTATTTCAAGAAAATTGATATGAAAACGTAAGTTTATAACAAATTCAAATACAACAATAAAAGATTTAATGAATTCAGCAATTTTGCACTTTACATGTTAGATATTTCAATCAACTAATTTACATATAACTACAATTACTTTCTGGATATATTTTTGTACAGTGCTCAATTGTTTACATAAAGGACATTGTCGAAAATTGCCCCAGAACCAACAAGAATTTGACCCATGCCATCATTATTATTTGTCTATTTTATTAAAATAATCGCAAATAACCGTATCTAACGGACAATTTGCAATCTAAAACGAATATTTCAAATTATTCTAAGTACTTATATCGAAGTCGAATGTCAACACACAATATAACCTCATATGTCTTAATGGCTACTGAATAATAACCTCAAAATCTAATACTTTTTGTGCAATATTGCGATTTGCCCCGTTTAATAATAAATGTCTTAAGAAAATTTATGGGTGATTTGAAATCGTAAAGTATTTTTTCATTGCTGTTGGGGCTGGGGCAAACCGTGTATGGACGCTGAACAATGCCCTTTTAAGTTTTTATTATGTGTCACTTTACCACCTGTTTCAATAACATGCAAATTAGATTTAATTTATTTTTCAGCTTACTGAAAATAACAATACCAGCTGGAGTGGGATTAATAGCACTTACTGTTATCATAGATTCTGTATTATGGGGCCGGCTTCTATGGCCAGAAGCCGAGGTGTTTTGGTACAATACCATCATGAACAAAAGCTCTAACTGGGGAGTATCCTTTTGAAAAACTTTTTTCTGTTATGTTGTATATCATCAGTATTTTGAAATAATTTTCATGATTTATACATTTCTAATGAAATTCAAATAGTACTGCATAGTTGTGGATGTTACAGCAACTTACTATGTGTTTTACTTCCATATTAACATCATCATCATCATCATCTCAGCCTATACTTGTCCACTGCTGAACATAGGCCTCCCCAATCGCTTTCCAGCGTAACCGGTCCGATGCCACCTGCATCCAACGACTTCCTGCGATTTTCACAAGATCGTCGGTCCATCTGGCAAGCGGTCGTCCCACGCTGCGCTTGCCAATACGTGGTCTCCACTCTAGAATCTTTCTGCCTCAACGCCCGTCCGATATACGCGCTATGTGGCCTGCCCATTGCCACTTCAGCTTGCTAATCTTAACGGCTATGTCGGTGACCTTGGTTCTTCTACGAATCTCCTCATTCCTGATTCGATCGCGTAGAGAAACGCCGAGCATAGCTCTCTCCATAGCTCGCTGAGCAACTCTGAGCTTTTTTATGAGACCTATTGTAAGAGACCACTTCTCTGATCCATATATCATCACTGGTAACACACATTGACTAAAAACTTTAGTCTTTAGGCACTGAGGTATTTTGGATGAGAAGATGTTGCGCAGTTTCCCGAACGCTGCCCAGCCGAGTTGGATTCGTCGATTGACCTCTCTCTCAAAGTTGGACCTACCTAACCGGACTACCTGTCCCAGGTAAATGTATTCGTCGACAACATCAAGAGTAGAGTTCCCAACGGTGAGTGCGGTGGGTACGACATGGACGTTAGACATTATTTTCGTTTTGTCCATGTTCATTTTAAGACCCACTTGTTGAGGTCACCGAGCATTCGTCCTAGATCTTTCAGCGACTCCGCCACGACCACAATGTCGTCGGCAAATCGAAGGTGAGTGATGTATTCGCCATTGATGTTGATGCCAAGTCCTTGCCATTCCAAGAGCTTGAAGGCGGCCGTAAACAGTTTCGGAGAAATGACGTCTCCCTGCCTTACTCCTCTTTTTATGGGGATCGCCTTCGTGCACTGCCCCTGTACTCGGACTGACATGGTGGCGTTATTATACAAGCACTTCAACACTTCAATGTACCGATAGTCAATGCGGCATCGCTGGAGAGATCTAAGAACCGCCCAAGTCTCGATCGAATCGAAGGCTTTCTCATAGTCCACAAACGCCAAGCATAGTGGCCGATTATACTCCTCGGTCTTCTGTATAATCTGCCGCAGCGTATGTATGTGGTCTATGGTACTAAAGCCTTTCCGGAAACCGGCTTGTTCGGGGGGCTGGAAGTCATCAAGCCTGCGTTCGAGACGATTCGTGATGACTCTCGTAAACAACTTATAAACATGGCTCAGCAGTGTGATGGGCCTATAATTCTTCAGTAAAGTGTTATCACCTTTCTTGAAAAACAGTACCACCACACCCCTGTTCCATGCTTCCGGCGTTTTCTCTTCGAGCAAGACGGAATTAAACAGCCTCTGAAGGACTTTAAGTACCGGCGTTCCGCCCGCTTTCAGAAGCTCTGCGGTAATTCCGTCTTCGCCTGGCGCTTTGTTATTTCTGAGTTGTTCGAGAGCCATCCTAATCTCGTACAGGCTGATGTCCAGGATATCTTCAGTGTAGTGTCGGGTTAGCTTGGCGCTTGGGTCTTTTTCCAAGTCAACAACAGGTTCAGCTACTGAGGTGTACAACTGCCCATAGAACCTCTCTATCTCCCTGAGCACCTCTGACCTATTTGACGTTACGTTTCCGTCCTCCGTCTTCAGCTTCGTCAACTGGCTTTGCCCAATAGACGCGTCTCTTGCGAACACTTTGGAGCCCTTGTTCTGTGCTATGGTCTCCTCAATACGCCTTGTATTGAAGGACCGTAAATCGTGTCGCAAGGACTTCAGTATCTGTCCATTGAGCTGCCTATAGGACTTAGCATCATCGGAGGTTTGGAGCGTCATGGAACGTCGCTCAGCCATGAGGTTTCGGGTGTAGTTGGATAGTTTTTGAGGTCTATTTTTACGGTGGGGCTTAAAATACTTAGACCCGACCGTATGGACAGTCTCTACCAGCCTGTTGTTGATTTCGTCCACTGATGCGCTGCTGTCTAGCAATTCGAAGCGGTTTGCCAATTCGAGTTGAAAGTTCTCGGGGTTTTGGATATGTGCATAAGAAGGTCGGAGCGTAGACTTCATCAGACGCGATCTTTCCATTATGACATTAATATTTAATGTGCCTCTGACCATTCGGTGATCACTGCCGGTTTTTACCCTGTGAATCACGGAGACATCATTAAATATTTGTCGCTTGGTGCTCATGATGAAGTCTATCTCATTTTTTGTGGAACCATCAGGGCTCATCCAGGTCCATTTCCTATGAGGCGGCTTCCGGAAGAAAGAGTTCATCATAAAGAGTCCCTCCTTCTCCAGATATTCGGCCTGCCTCTGACCCCTGGGGTTGCGCTGCCCATATCCAAATTGCCCCACTCTCAATTCATCATCGCCCCGTTTGCCCAGCCGCGCATTGAAGTCACCCATAACCACTGTAAAGTGTGCTTTGGAAGTATGTATGGCTCTACTAATGTCCTCATACATTACTTCGACGTCATCATCTGAGTATGCCGAGGTCGGTGCGTAGACCTGTATGACCTTCAGCGAATATCTTTTGGATATTCTGAGTATCAGGTACGCTACCCTGCTCGACACACTAGTGATGGACACAACGTTGTCTATGAGTGACTTGTGGACGATAAATCCGACACCACCTTGGGACTGCTGTTCGCCCTCCCGGTAGTAAAACAAGTTGCCGGATTTTAAGGTTATCGTGTCCTCGCCCTTTCTTCGGACCTCCGATAAACCAACAATATTCCACCGCAACTTGTTTATCTCTTCTTCCAGCTCAACAAGCTTCTCATCTGTCCTTAACGTGCGTGCGTTGTATGTCACCAGGGCCAATTTTCGCAGTTGGTGGTAGCCGAATCTCTGCCGGAGATTCTTAGCACCCCTTGTCCTGTCGTTACCATAGCTGCTACCGTGGCCAGGACGAACAGGACCGCCGGGGACTAGGGGCCTGGTTTTATCTTTTTCTTCCATTTTAATAAATTGGGGGGGTTTGCCATACTCGCCACGCTTGGCAGGCGGGTTGGCGAGCGCAGTTTTTGATGGTAGAAGTGTTAAGGGAACGCTGCTGCCCATTCCCTAGTTTTCCCTTAGTCGCCTTGTACGACACCCGATGGGATGAGATGGGTTGGTCCTATTCTAAGCCGGGAACCACGCGGCGATTCTAGATCTATTTACTTTTTCATATTAACATATGAAAAAGTAAATAGACTGCCTAAGTCGTCACTCTATGGACACGCCGCACGTTGGGGAGCGCGTTTCATGAAGACACGCGTGTAGCAGAGAGGTAGGCGATACCCACCGCATAAACTGCGCAAATCAATGACGTTGAATATATGACGTTTTTTCTAGAATTATGAATTGTTTCGGGTCTGATGGGTTCTCCAATCATCGTAGCGGCGACCGCGTGTCAATGCTTCTGCAAACACTGTCATATGTCAGCTTATGTTTGAATTAGCTCCACCATGTGCCACCCAACGCGACGTTCTTCCATATTATTCTGACCTATATATAACCAAAATCTATTAAAAACAAGAAGAAATTTGGATGCATTAAAGTTCCTAGATACAAAACATATTAAAGACTTAACTAAAGTACAGACCTCTCCATTCCTCTGGTACTTCTACTCGGCACTACCACGAGGCTTAGGACCAAGTCTAGTCTTAATTCCCGTTGGGCTGTACCTGGACAAGCGTATAGCACAGTTCGCCGCGCCCGCCTTCGTGTATATACTGCTGTACTCTTTCTTGCCGCACAAGGAACTAAGGTTCATAATATATGTGTTCCCGTTACTCAATATGACGTCTGCCGCTGCATGTTCATATGTGTAAGTATTGTAAAATACGTTTAGATGTTTTTTTTTTATATGCAATTCTCTAATTCATATAATGTTAATTTTAATACTATAATTAACAAGTGCCTCCTAATAATTATAGTATTACAATTTAGTGTAAAAGACTTTGATCATGAGCGAAGTTACATAAAACTTTGCTAACATTATACAAGATGTATCGTAAATAACGCACACAACACAGACACCCCAATTAGATAATTGCTTCACAAATCTAATGGAAAAACCAGATTTCCAAATTTAAACTATTTTCAATGAAACTTAAACGTGTTTGTGTGCGTATTGAGAAATATGTTTTAGAAATGCATTTGAAATATCCGTATTGCTCTGAATCAAAAATAAATTTAGTTTTTTATAGAGCACTGAAGACGTATCAGCATTTTTTTTGCAATGAAAAAAATTTAAGATACGTTAAAAATAGTTGGAATCAATTCGGTTACCGATTAAGAACAAACTACTTTTAGGTCTTGCGGTAAATATGTCACACCTTGTATAGGATATATGGAAATTACAATACGTTGTACAATTAGTTGAGCACGGGCCTCCTCTCAAACTGAGAGGGTTTAGGCTATAGGCCACGCTGGCCCAATGCGGTTTGGCTAACTCTACACACCTTCGAAAAACTCTCAGGCATGCAGGTTTCCTCACGATGTTTTCACCGTTATATCAAGTGATAGTTAATTTTACACACAATTTTTTAATCACAATTCATATAAAGTTTAAATTGATTGTATTATTCATTTCAGATATATAAGACGAACGAAAGCACCTATTTTCGAGTTGCTGTTTTGGGGAACGATTGTTATAATAGTAGGTAATATTGTAATATCATTAGCGTTCGTTTTGGTCGCTATGACTAACTATCCGGGCGGAGTGGCGATAACTCGGTACGTTGATATTACATTTACAACTATAAGTACTTGAGAAACTCTTGCTTTTTAGACTGTTTCAAAAATCTCAAAACCCTCATTCTCTTTTTTACCTTTCGATTTGAACAAAAATACTTTTAAAATTACTAAATTCCATACTTTCAATGTCGCCAGGCGATGACGGCACATAATTTACTTTAATCACATACTTTTTATTCCAGGTTTCATAAGCTTTTGAAAAACGAACCATTCGTCCATGTACATATCTGTAATTTAGCTGCTCAAACTGGTGTTACAAGATATACTCAAATTCATAATACCTGGATATATAGCAAGAACGAATCTTTAGAATCAGAACAGTTATTACAGTACACACATCTTCTTCTCGAAGCTAAAAGCAAATATTCGTCTAATCTTAAATTTTTTACCCACTCACACATAATACTAGACAGCATTGAATCGTTTTCGCAAGTTGCTATGAATTATAAACTAATTCCCCCCATAAGAATTAAAACAAAACCGGCAATCTTTATTTTAGAAAGGAAAGATTTCCGTGATCATCCTCATGGGTTTAAAGTACGAACCATTGAAGACTCACAAATCATCAGCGAAAGTTTGCAAGTATCGAACGAAGAAAGTGTCATTAATATAATTGATTATGAAGATGTTGAAAAAAGTGACTCTCAAGATACCACAGTGAATACAGAGTTATTAACTGATGATGTTTCACAAGAAAACAATGAAAAGGAGAATATTTTAGCAAATGAGGTGATTCAAGATAGCTTTGTGTCTCCTATCATTAACCAAGAAACTGCTATTAAACAGGAAGAACCCGTCATTTTGGTGACTGAAGATGAAACAGGTCCAAAATTAAGCAAAGCCAAAAAAGCATTAGATGAATTAAAAACTTTAAGACAGGAGAGAAAGAAAAGAGCTATAGAAAAGATTAAAATAGAAACTCGTAAGGAAGTAGTAGCTTCAGCCAAAGAGAAACTTAAGGAAATAATGAAACGTCATAAACATATCGCTGACGAGCTTTCGGAGAATGTCATATCAGAAGTTAACGTCGATGTAGAAGAAAAAGATAGCAGAGGTGATATACCAGAAGTAGAAATTATTGCTGAAATACAAAACGCAGATACTTATGATACAACTATTACAGAAGAAATTGGAAAGAAAGATGAAGAAATAGTTGAAAATTTAATAGAAACTAGTGATGTAGCAAATCGTACTGATGAAAATATAGATGCTATTGTGGAGGAGGTGATAGTTAGATTAATAGATAGAAAAATTTACGACGACAAAACGAAACCTGAAGATATAAAAGCCGAAGACAGATTGATGATTCAAAAAATTGTTGAAGAAGTTTTAAGTGAAAGAATGAATTATTCGAATACAGAGAACAAGTGAGTATGGATATTAAGTATTCGTAAAAATGATTCATTTCGTGTTAAGTTGATCTCGAGACAGTTGGAATTAAACTGAGTGCCAAGTAAATACATAATTCGATTTTAAAATCTTGTGCCTTGAATGTAGTTAATTTATATTTTGTTTCTTTTTAAGACAGCATTTTGATATGAATTTTGCATATGTGATTATGTTGTGCATTTTAATATATATCTTTTATATGTGTATATGCTACCATGAAGTGACCCAAATATTTCTAGTCATACCATACTGTGTTTGCTACGGAAGTGTTAAATACTAGTACCACACATAAAAAATATAAAACAGATTTTACTTTCATAGTAGATAATGTACATCTCCTAAGGGTTCAGCACATTTAGTCGGGTAACCTACTGGAGCAGTTCGTCATTGATCTTTAAATATCAACCTTCTTTAATTCAAATAAAGTTGTATATGGTATGAACGAGTTATTTTCTTTTGCGGATAGCAGCGGACCATTTAAATCGATAATTGATTACCAGAAGACAATGTTTAATAACAATTTTCTGCTTGAACTGCGTGCTGACCCAAAGGCTGATATTCCACTTGCCCTTTGTCTTGGCCCCCATGTGCATTATACATTACAGATAATTTGGTATAAGCCAATTAGCAACGTAAAAGCGAGGCTATAGAAGGTTGACAATTCATTATATGACTCTACCAATTTCTTATACTTTTGATCAAATGTTGTCAATGAATCAATAATCGAAAATGTGATCAATTTCCAATGCAAAAAGATTAAGACGAAAGGAATATCACCGTTACGTTATACTTACCTAACATTGGCGTTCTAATAATTATACGAATTAAATGAATATAAAACCACTTCAATATCATCAATATGTTTATTTCTCAGCTTGTCATAGGTACAAATATAAAATTAAGATTCATGCGATGTACATATTTCTAATCAGTCTAATAAGGCATACAAAGTAAACAGCCATTCACTAAATTAGACGGGTACCTTTGAAGTACTCGGTAAGTACGCAATATCTAATATCTGTACAAATATAGCAAGTGAATGTGATGCCAAAAAGACTAAAAGTATACTATCCAATTGGCGAATTTACAAATGCAGACTTCTTTGAGCGACGGTGTTTTAGGTCTGTAGTCTGTGAACATGTCCTTAACCGCACCCGCCATAACATTAGATTTGATAGACCACAAATCCTCGTGAAAGAACACCGATTCCTACCAAGGATGGTTCGCGAGGCTATTGAAATTAAAAAACATCCTAATTAAAATAGAGAAGATGGCTGGGTGCTTCCATCATCTTGGGATCCGGTAATTAATATAATCAAATCCAAAACCAAGCATAACACTGCAAGACCTGAAGACACCGTGAGCTCATTCTGCATAGATCGGACCAACAACAACAAAAATAATTTAGAAGTTTGAGGGTACCCCGGAACAACTATGCCTTTTGGACGTCTAACACCTCAGTCCCTCCCGTGACCATGTGTGCTGCAAAGTACTCGAAACGTCGGGAACTAAAAATAAAAAAATAAACCGCGATAAAATCCGCAAAATAGTTTTATTTCATGTGTAATATTCGCGTAAATCTAAGAACTCAATATGAGAAAATAATTGTTATTCTAGGATGTCTGAATAAAAATGCCATAAAATAGCCACATTTTTTATTACTTGTTTAGTTTCATTATGAGGTTTCTTTATTTCAGTAATAGGATTTCTGTCTATTTAGGCAGGGTGCAACAATTAAATTGGTACTGAATGTTGAAATAACCACGTCACTGTCAGTAAAGTTGCATCTGTCCGAATGTGCATCCTATTAATATTATAAATCAGAACTTAATTAAAATAAAAAAACTCGTGCCGCGTACGCAGCCATATTGGACATAAGTTTTCTTTTTGTAGATTAATCTCGACTGATTACTAGATACACATAAATATATGTAGTTGTTTATTTTATAGCGCTTTTGATCAATTGACTTGCAGATAGACACGCGGCGAATTTACTTGATCACGTGAGCAAGCTAACAAGTCACTAACTTTTAACCTATTTTATTGACTATGCGGGGGATTGATCAAGTTTCATACATTTATGTTACATAGTTGTATATAGAGGTGAGCCGTATTTATTAGAACAGATCCGAAGAACAGGTATTTTACGAGAATCGACGGCACCTAATCCAATTCTGACAATACCTAATTCACCTAATATTCATATTTAATAAAAACTCATGTTTAGCTGTTTAGCGCGCTCACTCACACCTGTTCTCGCGCTGTCTCACTCACTCATATGCTTATCGCTTTGCTATCCCGCTTACGTGTATGGGTGGAGAGAGCGAGACAGCGCTATACAACGCGTATTAATATAAAACAAATGTAAATATAATGAATTAAAATCTTTTAAATACGCCATCTTGCGAACACTAAACTTTTGCGGAATATTTAATATCGCAAGACTCAAAACTTCATACATTCGTAAGTTAACAATCCTAAGCCTGTTAAAAGTATGAAGGGAAGATACCAATTCATCACTAATATATCATTAAATGATAAAATAGAAAACAAGTATTAGTTTATTCAACCAATTTCGTGCAGAAATATCTAATCTAATCAAATAAAACTAATCAAAAAAAAAAAATTTGGTTCCATTTTGAAACTTCCATTTTCTTAAAAGTGTTATTATGACTGTACCCGTCTTAACTAACAAAACAATTTAACATTCAATTAATTCAAATATCGATAATTCTATATCAGGATTTCATATAGAATAGGCGGATTGAGATCACTAAGGAACGGTATGTGTATGAGATCATTGAGATTAGGTGAAATAGGTATTTGGATTAGGTATTTATGCAGACTTGGAACAGGTGTACTTAATACCTGATTTACCTAATACGACCCATCTCTAGTGGTATACATGCGACAAAGAGATTTTCGCCCGTGGATGACATTGAAATGTTGGGGGTGTTGGTGTGAAATTAGGGTTACCATTCAATAAAAAAATTCTACTTTCAAGGAGTTATTACAAGAGATGGGTCCGCACGGTTACTAATTAAACAAAGAACTTGAGTAAATTTCATAGCAAACGGCAACTCGGGACTTTCATGTAGTGAAATTTCAATTAATGACGGCGTTAGTTCCGATTATAGCCGCGGGCCAAAAGATCCTTGTGAGACAGTATATAATATATTACTGATAGGCACAACCTGCATATATAAATGTCTTGTCAAAATAATAATCATATCATGATCACATCATCATCATGAATCATGTCACTATCCAAGAGACTAACCTCGTATGTACAAAATTTATATCAGAAGTGTTTTCGATTCTCAGTAGTCATTGTGTTCTTTTCGTCAAGGAATGTAATCACTAAATTAACCTATAAAAACATTTCTCTGTACTCTTAAAATCTAATAAGAAATTTGGTGCATTATAAAATTTTTTGTTAAGATAAGTATAAAATATATAATCACTCATAAAAATCCGTAACTATTTAAAACATGATAATGTTTGCTTTGATATTAAATAACCGAAAATATAAAAAAAAACTATAATTATCTACATTTAGGTCGTTAGAAACGCTCGACGTGTGGTAGCACAACCACAGGAATCGAAGATCAATCACGATGAAAATGTTTGATACAATATTAATTTATTCAAACTAGTCTAACTAAACGTTACCAAACAAAGATATCACTTTTGTTGAGGCAACGGCAAACTTTTATGAAAATTTAAAAATATTTATTATTTGATTCTGAAATCAAGCACTATTGATACTGATAATGATTTCAGTCCAGCGTTTTCATTTTTAATCATTTAGCGAATTGTTGATCTTCGAGGCTATATTGATACTATATTCCAATCACACAAGTGAGAGCACATTCCGTGGCCTCTACTCAGCAGACGAGTACTTATACAAGAAACTTAACTAACGACCGAATGTCCACAACGATATTACTATTATAATAATTGAATGATTATCACGCTGTTGTTGGACCTACTTATCTCATATATCTTTGAGAATTTTCCAATCGAACCGTCCCGAGCTGGAGTTGATAGAGGGAGGGCAGGGCGGACACGTGACCTCCATGGGCCGGTCCCGCACGGCACCGAGCGCGCAGTACGGCACCCGCAGTAGGTTGCTGTGTATCTGGTACGGTGGGTAGTCCTTTTTACTTTCACCGAATCGTTTCATGGCGATCGCCATCAAGTCCAGTGTTGCTGCGTGGCCGACGAATATTATGTTTCCACCTGGATAAAAAATGTTGAATTTATAGATTTCCAGAATCACTATGGTAAGTTCGTATAGATGATAAAAATATAACAACGAAATATGGGTATATTGAACAATCTAACCTTTCGTGGAAAAACAGGCATAAATAGTAATTTATGTTATTTTTAGGGCATAACCAGGAGGGGGCCACCATTCTTGGTAAAATAGCGGCTGCACCTGTTTTTTTTTTAACGTAGCCCCTTTAAGTATTATTTCTAATCGTTATATTGATTTGTTCCTGTGTTGTGGGTGCGTTTACAAACATGAATTTCACATACATAAACTCCCAGACCGCAACAAATGTTTGTGGGTCTGGGAGCAGCGACGAAGCGTACAGGGACGAACCTGTGAATACTTAATCCAGTATGCGGAGCAGCTTAAACTCGTAACCATCGGATCAATCAGTTTATGAATTGCTTTGTTATTCAACATAATTGCAAGACTCGTCTGTCAAGCTTACCCTCACTCGAACAAGCCCGTGACTCACAGGCGACGGATCGTCAAATAATGATCACCTGTTGAGTAACAAACAGCCCCACTTACCTTCACTTTCAGTTTCCTTGACAGCAGAATGCATCACTATCTCGCCTCTTTTGTAAAAATCATCTAATGTCTCCGGCGATACGATGTCTATTTCTATGTATGGTTTGTAACTGTAATAAAATAATAATAAATGATCTTTTTATGAATCGAAATCCTGCATTGACACTATATTTTAAGCAGTCTTGTCATATGAATATTTTAATATCTTTGATGTAAACCAACATTATATGAGAAAAAAATATGTAAACGACCCAAAACCACGTAATGTTCCCACTGATTATAAAAATTGTAAAGTTTATTAATTTTATGGTAAATTAAGATTTTTCTTATGAAATGTTGACAGAGATAACTGAAAAGCCTTTAGGAAATTATTATATCTACAGTCACGAGCAATATTTTATATACACATTTGATACTATGTCAAAGTAACGTCTATAATTTAAAACGGGAGTTTTTAAACATGAATTTACTATGAAAAGGTACTAAAATGCTTACACATTATTGGTCCTAATTGTACTTACGAAAGGTCCACATTGTAGCCGGCTTTATGCAGCTCCAGCGGCGTCATAAAGGGTGCCATTCCCTTCTGCAAGTGCCACATCTTGTACTCGAATAGTCCCGGCTCTACTCGTATCTTCACTGATGGGTCCGCCTTCAACCCTAAAACAACGGACCCATGGACTTCGTATACTGAATTCTATCTTTCTATCTATATAATTACGCCATTCTTATCTGAAGGACAAGTCAAAAGTCTCCGTAACCGGCGAGCGTGTATGAGACGAACTATGAGAGTGGGGGAAGCCAGAAAGGTATGTAAGGAAAGAACCTGTTGGAACTCTTTACTCTCTGCCTATCCCGCGGGGGATCTGGCGTGATGAAGTAGATAGAGATATAGAAAAAATCTTAAAAGTAGTTCTCTATATCTATCTATATCATCACGCCAGATCCCTTACGGGGTAGGCAGAGAGTACAGAGTTCCAACAGGCTCTTTCCTTACAAACCTCCTTTATTAAAAGTAGTTAGTAGGGAAAAATTTGAAATAAAATTTCAGAATCAATATATTTTTTATTCATGTAAACCATTACAGTATTTATGAATCGTCAGAAAAGTAACAAAGACTGTATCGCCACTTCGGAATGTCATTCCTGTGGAGAAGAAGGGCAAGAAACTCCACGGTTACTCTTTTAAAATAAGAAATTACAAACTTTTTCATCTACATTCTGTTGTGGGGCATGGGAGAACAATGTAGGTTGGTCATCAGGCGAGTCTAAGTTAAAAAAGCGAATAATACTATTTATGAGAATGGCTACATGGTTCCCTCATTTACAAAAAAAGTACATATTGTGTTAAATTAATAGCAGGAAGAGAGGTAATGTTAACTAACAACAGTTTAGTAGGTTGTCATGACTCAAGTGGAGCTGGAATAGCATCTATCCAAGCATTTTTATCTTTTAAATAATCTTCTATTGAATAATAAGCTTGCTTACAAAGTGTTCGTTTTACACAAGCTTTGAACTTATTTTCACTAAGTTTAGTGACGTCAATGGGAATTTTGTTATAAAATCTAACACAGTGCCCCATGAAAGACGTATGAATTTTTGACAGACGAAACTGCGGTTGGTCTAATTTATTTCTATGTCGTGTGTTATAGCAATGCCTATCACCTAGCTGATTAAAAAGATCTAAATTTTTTCTAGTATACATAATGTTTTCATAAATATATTGACATGGGACCGTCATAATATTAGCTACTTTGAACAGTTCTCTTAAAGAGTCGCGACTACTCAAGTTATAGATGGCCCTAATAGCCCTTTTTTGCAAGATAAAAACAGACTCAATGTCCGCTGCCCTACCCCACAATAATATACCGTAAGACATGACACTATGAAAGTAGCTAAAATAGACTATCCTCGCGGTGTCCACATCAGTTAGTTGTCTGATCTTCCTTACGGCATAGGCAGCGGAGCTAAGCCGCTTACCTAAATTCTCAATATGAGGACCCCATTGTAACTTGGGAGTCAAGCGTAATCCCTAAAAAAGATGTATCATTAATGAACTCAAGTTTCTCATTGTTCAGTATAATATCATGTACAGTACTTTTTACATTTGGCAAAAAAAACCTTATACATTTAGTTTTCTTGTTATTGAGCACTAAATTGTTGGATGTAAACCAGTTATGTAGTTGAAGAATAGCGTCATTTACTTCATCAAAGTTATTAACATGTCTACCTACTTTAAAAATCAAAGAGGTATCGTCAGCAAATAACACTATCTTCGCTCGATTTTTAATTACTTGAGGTAGATCATTTATGTAAACTAAGAATAGGAACGGACCCAGTATCGATCCCTGTGGAACACCCATTTTAACTAAAGAGCCTAGAGATTTAGTTTGATTTATTTGAACACACTGTTGTCTGTCCTCTAGGTAAGATTTTAAAAGATTAAGTGCTTTACCATGGATACCATAGTGCTCCAATTTAAGCAGCAGTGTTTCATGTTTCACACAATCAAATGCTTTGGAAAGATCACAAAAAATGCCAATGGCGTCCTATGAGTTCTCCCAGGCATCGAAGATATGCTTTATTAGAGTTACACCGGCGTCAGTAGTACACCGCCCTTTGGTAAAACCAAATTGCTGATCGTGCAGGATGTTGTTTGCGTTAAAATGATCTAGCATTTGCATGAGCATTATCTTTTCGAACACTTAACTGAGCACTGGCAAGACAGACACTGGCCTATAGTTGTTGGCATCTTTACTATCGCCGGATTTGAACAGTGGTATTACCTTACCAAATTTCATTAAATTCGGGAAGACTCCTTGATCTACGCACATATTAAAAATAACAGCGAAGTGTGGCGCGATTGTATGTATAATGGATTTACACACTTTTACCGACATTCCCCATAAGTCTTCAGTTACTTTTAATTTTAAATCATTAAAGACTTTGATAACAGACCGGGGATTAGTGTACTCAAACCCGAACTCCACCGGACAAAGAGTAGTGTTGCTTTTAACAAAAGATATTGCAAGGGAAGAAGAGCAATTTAAGGATTTTGTTGTCTCTACCGGAATATTAGTGAAAAAAAAATCGAATTCTTGAGCTACGTCACTATCTGCCTGAATGAGCCCACGCGCAGTCTCTAGAGTAAAGTCCACACTGCGGTGCTTAGACCTCCCAGTTTCACTATTAACAATTTTCCAGGTGGCCTTAATTTTGTCATCTGCAGATTTAATTCTTTTACTTATATGTAGCGCTTTTGCTGCCTTACATACTCTTTTAAACGTTTTAGAATAATTTGCAACATACCTTGCAAAACTTTCACTATTCGTTTGGGATTTTAGGTCATATAATTCATATAGCTTTTCCCTACTTCTACGAATTCCAGCGGTGGCCCAATCACAGAAGGTGAACTTGGGTTTGATATTTTTCATTTTAATGGGAAAGCTACTAGTAAATTGTACCTGTATAATTGAAAAAAGATCAGCATATAGTTTATGAGGTTCGTTTGCGTTACTCATGTAAATATCTAGTTTATTACTCAAAGCTGTATTAAATGTATGCAATGTTGTAGGTGTTATATTTCTAGATTTAACTTTAACACTTCTCAATGGTGTAATATTAGTGAAAGTGACTGTTTGCCCAGTGTGATCAGATTGTAGATAACTAACTACTGCTTGATCTATATAATCGCAATTACAAAAAAATATTGTCAATGCATGTAGCAGAAGTTAATGTTAATAGAGTCGGTTCGAGGAAAACATTAATTAACTTAAAAGAATTGAATAAACGTAAGAGTCTGTCACTATACGATGTTTTTTCTAAAATATTTATGTTGAAGTCACCACAAACTACAACAGACTTGTTACTCATGAAAGTTTTATTCAGCACATCTTCCATTACAGATTCAAATGTAGTAAAATTTTGACTGTTTGGGGGTCTGTATACACACACAATAATATGCTTATCCAGCTCAACACAAGAAACTTCAACACACTGTTCAACTGAAAGCTCAACTATATCCCTACGTTCTCTCGACTTGATATTTTTTTTAACCAAAATTAATGTACCTCCATGAAGCTTGGATTTACGAGTATAGTAACTTAAGACGGAATAATTGTTATAATTTATTAATAATTCATACGATTTAAACCAATGTTTACAAATACAAACAACATCATATTTAGTTTTTTCCAAAAATAACTCTATCTATAATGATTTTGAAGAAAATCCTTGTATATTCTGATGGAAAAGTTTCAAAGTACCAGGCCTTTCTTCCTCCTTATTTAAAATATGTGATTTGCTAGAGATACTAGTATGTACCTCTGTTGTCAGCCTCGGTCGTTTAAACAGTTTATCACAGTATTATTAGAATAACTATATAATACTGGCTCGTCTCTTACCCTAGTTTAATACAAATAGCATTAATGTTTTAGAGAAATAGAAATAATATTTTTTTTATTTCTTGTTCATTTAATATTTTGTATCTGTTCAATAATGCCAAAAGGAAAATGCAAGCGTAAGAAGTATTTTTTATATATCGTCGCGTGGACTGTGTGAAATCTGATGATTTAACGTTAAACTTAAAATTCTATCTATCTATATCATCACGCCAGATCCCTTGCGGGGTAGGCAGAGAGTACAGAGTTTCAACAGGTTCTTTCCTTACATACCTCTCTGGCTTCCTCCACTCTCATAGTTCGTCATATAAGCGCTCGCCGGTTATGGAGACTTAAAAAAATTGCTTATAATTCATCATCCAATTATCATTCTACACAATTTTGCGCGATACTAACTTGTTTGAAGGTTGCGGTATTATTATCTATCTACATCATCACGCCAGATCTCTTGCAGGGTAGACCGAGTTCTTTCGACAAGTTCTTCCCTTACAGACCTCATTGGCTCCCTTTATTCCCATAATCCTTATTATCGAATTAAAAAATCCAACGAAATATTGTATAAAAATGTTAACCTATTCTACATGCGACTATGTTCGATGTCATCATACATTACAATAATTCTATAACAGTTAGACCAACGAGCTTAGGGGAAAGTGGAAGGGATTGTTAATTTTGTACATAATATGGTTAATTTAATATAACAGAGACAGGCGTTTGTTTGGTAGTCGCGGTAAAGATTCTCGATTTATAAAGAGACTAGCACCAGCCCCGGCATTCGCGTAGCACGAAACAATATCGTCATACTTCAGCCAAGGACAAATTATTGTTGATTATTTACCTCAACTATCGTCATGAATGCCTGTTACCTGTAGGTGAAAACGGAATAAAAATCCGTGGCATATAGAAAAGACATAGCGGAGGACTTATAGTATCGTAGGTATAGATTGCTATTACAGACATACATAAAATTTGGGTGTGAGTGTTGGTTATCCTTCTCCTTAAAGGCCAGATTTGATCATTTCTTTTTGTACTTATGGGGTCATTTATCAGGAATAGTTTGACGCGGTAGGTGGCACTGTCGTCGGCTGGGTGCAAAACCACGACAAACGCAAATGTATTGTAAAATAAGCTGACCTTCAAGAAGGGCGTGCGCAGTCTCGACGCAGCGGAGCGCAGACGAGGTATACACGTGTCGCACGGGTACTCCGGCGAGGCGCAGCCCCTCGCCCACCAAGTACGCCTGCAGCTGCCCCACCCGCGTCAGCGGCGAATCACGCGCGTACGACTCCTTACCGCCAGCTCTGCACAACACGTTATCTCTAGGCATGTCAATTCGTTTTAAAAAAAAACGTTTTTTGGATCGATTCGAATCGAACGCACTAGAATCGCTCTCGATTGAATCGAGCATCGAAAGATCGATCCTCGATTAATCGATTCGATTTTAATGAATGTCCTGATAAAATGAAAATATTTTTTTTAATCCTTCTGTTGATACTATTTTTGGACGTTGAATGATGACGATGATGATTGAGACAACAGACTTTAAAAAAATTTCTTTTAATACCTTGTATTTTTAACAATAGATATTCTAAATGCTTGATTTACACTACTTGAATGTCGTATTGTCGATTTCCATTATTTTTTTATTACTGAAACGTAAATTGATCAAAGCTCCGGATAGATCTAAAAAATAGATTATTTGACACGAAAGAATCGATTTTTTGCTTATTCGATTTTAAATCGACATGTCTAGTTACTTCTCACGTAAACCCGCTTAAATTATGCTACTGCCACCATTTTCCCACATAGAGCATTATACCCGGTTTAAATTATTTTGTTCAATTTTTTCTTTTCTCTATAATGTTAACGACTTAGAATGTCCACTTGGTTACAGGCACAGATTTTTATACTAGTGCTTTCATGTTTTTCCTGATGCGACGTCCTCATATTTTTTTCTAATTTATATTCAAGGTGTAACATAAATAACGCAAGACCTCAGACACCCCAATTAGATTATTGCTTTACGAATTCAAGTTTTTTAAGCTCTTTGGTACCCAAATTAACCTTAAAATTTAATGAATAATTAACTTTTGTATGCGTATTGAGGTGTGTGTAATAGAAATACGTTTAAAATAGCCGTAATACTTTGAATAATTATTAGATTTTGTTTAATACAGCGAACAGAATGAGTATCAATCAGCATTTCTAGAAAATTAAAAAAAAAAATAGTTGGAATCGATTCAGTTGCCGATTTAGAACAAACTACTTTCGGGTCTTGCGTTATTTATGTTACACCTTGTATATCTTTAGATTCTCATCATCAAGTTTTTTACTCATAGCTATTATTCTGTCGACACTAGACTATCGTTTGACTCCCGCTAAAAACCTCACTCATGCGCGTATAAGAATATTTTATTTTTTTAAATAACACAATTTTGAGAAATTAAACAAATTGATGACATCACTCCAACTTCCCGCCAAAACTCCAATGTGCACTTGTTTATTTGACTTGCAAAAACTATACCGACTAAATAATTGCTTTACAAAAACAACACAATAAATGTACCATATTGTTTTATTTTTCTGTACATTTTATGTACCTAGTTAAAATTCAAATTGACTCTTCAATCTTGCATTTATGAATTTTAACAATGTCATTGAGGTAGCAATGCTTTTGGTAATCTTTGTAACCATTCTCAATACCCTATGTGTACTTATTATCCAAGCAAATCCAGATGCAGATAAACTGTGTGGCAAATTTCATCCAAATCCGCTCAGCCGTTTTTGCGTAATTGAGTTACAAACATCTAAACATACAATCTTTGACATTTATAATGTTAGTAGGATTACATTTGCTGCTTACCTTTCTCCCAATTTCAAGGGCAAATTCAGATCCTTCCTAATGTAAGTGCCATTGTCAGTGAAACAGAAGGGTACCCACTGCCCATAGGTTAGGTCTACTCTCTCGCCGTGGCGCATAGCGAAAATCCAGCGACGGCCCTTGTCACTGCTGGCTCTTGTCTAAAACATGTTTTAAAAAGATAAATCAGAAAGCATCAATATATTATTCGTTTTAGATAACAGTATCTCGGGTACCACTAAAGGTTATTCGATTATTAAAGCAAGATAAAACCATAATAATTACAGGTAATTTAATAATAACAATTTAATCTCTCTCTCACCTCGATTTGTGAGAGAAGGCCTTTGCCCAGCAGTGGGCAGTATAGGCTGAAATTATTATTATAATAATAACAATACTTTTAATGTCGAACTTACAGTTTCACCATTCTCTTGAGGTACGTCGGACTTCCAGTCGATCGGCATCCCTGAGTAAGATCAGACATTGTTATTTATTCAAGGTTAACACATATTTTCTAGATCTATCTATCTATGTTTTCATGCCAGAACCTAGTAGGTAGAGAGTATAGAGTTCCTATCTTGCATTCCACTCTGATAAATCACACTCACTGGTTACATTGACGTAACTTGCAACGGCCTATTTGGTTATAGTAAGATATTGTAGCTCTTTCCCGGTACTTATATCCTTCCACTTTCGCATTGTATATCTATTTATATTCTTTAGTCACCAAATTTTTATTGATAGCTACGATCAATCATTATTATGACTTGGCAACTTTTTTATCTTATGTACCTATCTCGTATCTCAAACCCGTCACCACTGAATTTCAGATGAGAACAAACAATCTTTTCATGCTTATTTATATACTATCGTACGTAGATAGTATATAGACCGTAGCACCGACATAATCATAATAATAAGCATTCGTACATCATACATTCATATCATGACCATTCCAGTAAAGATGGTCAGAAAATTTAACCGTATTTCAAGGATTTCATTACCATAACTATTTCGAAAGTCTCAGATTAAATAATTTTTATTTCTCTATCGTCGAATAAATATTACGATAACCACAGGAAGTCACCGCGATTGATTAAGTGAATTTAATATACATTTTTATGATAAATGAAAGTATAATACTCAGCGATACTAATATTTGTTATTTAAATATATTTCGAGAAAGAAAACATCGACTTTTACTGTTTTTAAGAGTTGTTAAACACTGAGTAGGTTATTTATACTTTAATTACATTATAAAATTATACGAATTCCCATAGGTTATTTATACTTTAATTACATTATAAAATTATACGAATTCCCACTGATAAACCCAAAACTCGTTGGTCAAAGTACCTTTTAGTTGCACGAGATAGAATTAAGATGTAAAATTAAATTTGTTTTATTATTAATTAAACCATTATTTCGGTTTATTGCAAAATAATTTTCCGACGTTTCGACTGCCTTGTTTCCACTCAACAACACCTAGAAAAACTGTATAGCAGTTCCCAGTCATTTTACGGATAGGTACATTCTGTAGGACGCCGAAAAAGCAGTGATTTCATTCACTCTTTTTCTTGTAATCTATACTAATATTACAAAGAGGTAAAGTTTGTGAGTTTGGATGTTCGGGGTAATCTCCGGTACTACTAATCCGATTTTAATAATTCTTTCACCATCGGAAAGCTACCTTATCCAGAAGTAACATAGGCTATAGAACATAGATACGGTAGGTGGCGCTGTTGTTGACCGAGTACGAAGTCGCGGGAAACTGCTAGTATCTAATACATCAATAATTTATGATCATCAGCCTGTTATTGCCTCGTTCGGAAAATTACCCTTTTCCCATTTTCCTATACGTTCCGTTCTATGCTAGCCTACCCCAACTTTAAATACACGAGAGCATGTCTTAGGTACTCACAACCTTACCCTGGGTGACGTTCAGGATACTTTCGCTCTTGTCAAGTTGCACTGCGTTCCAATACTTGTCCCACTCCTTGTAGGATTCTTCAGACTTCTCATAGCCCAGATCTGCGGCATCCTCGTGGGGGTAACTGCTCGCCATCTCGCCGTCGGTCGTGGAATCAGACTCAGACTTGCAATCCGAACCTACAACCAACAATATGGCTATGCACCACAGAGGAACCATCGCGGCAACAGCACGTCCAACCAGCATGTAATGACAATCATAACAAACATTCTTATGACGTTCACTTTATAAATACAGTCGGTTGTTTAAAAAATACTTCACGGTTTTATCTGAAATTAGACACAAATAGAAACAACTGATTCGGTGTATCGGGTACAGTTGACGCATTTGTGTTGCGTAATGTTTTTACAATGATCGATACTGCAGGCAAGTTGGTCGAATGGTTTGCAAGTACGAGGCCAGGGTTTGAAATCCAGCTTGCACTCTTAAATATTTAAGTTCTACACAATATCATACTTTATGGTATGTTTAAATACCACTTGCTTACAGACTAAGAAAATATCATAAGGACCTTTATATCAGGAAAACTGCGTTTTTGATACATTTAAATTTTTTGAGTTTCAGAAGAATGAAATCAGGCTTCACATTAGAACCAAAACATATCGATGAATGGTGAGTATATTTCATACTTCTGGTTTCCAACTATGTAAGTGCACTTATCTCCCAATTTCGGATAATAGGGATTAAGAGCTCGAACATAATCCATCTTAACCTAATTTTATCGGGTAGTTTTAAAGCTAAGAATGTGCACCTCCGAGTATATCTATGGTGTGCGCCACGAAGCAAATATAAAGAGGAGGCGGCTTGTCCTCTGTGTCTTCCAACTAGGCCCTGAAGTCATCGACGATGGTTTCCGTCAGTCTATCATTCTCAGATAGATAGCAAATATGGGCGGGGTGTAAGGTCAACGTCAATACGCACAAGCCAGAAGGGCAAAGGGGCAACCAGCTCAAAAGCGCCTCAAGGAGGAACGGCCTCGGCTTGGGCAGTTGCTATGGGGGGGCGTATACTAGGTGTCTCGCCGTGGTGCTCGCACCGGCCGGCGGGCAAGGGATTCTTCGACCTCGCCGGCGAGTTCAGTATCTGATCCTGTGTGCGGTATCTATATCCGAAAGAAGGGAAGTAAGGGCATCGGGAGGGTCCGTGAGAACACGCCGCGGACGGCGGTAGCGGCTGATAGGAGGGGGTTAAGTTCGTAGTCGGCGGCGCCTACGATTAGAGGATTCCTATGATTAGACACGTTCGAAAATATCGGGTTATCGTCTTTTTAAAAAAGTCGCGAATAGGTTTGAGACCGAGATCGGAATGGAGCTCGAAGTTCCGGATGAACCACGGGGCTCCGACGATTTTTCGGAGGAAACGGGATTAAACCGTTTGGAATCTATCAATGCGAGAGCGGGCGGCGTGCCCAAACACTCACAAGCGTACGTCATGATGGGCCGTACACAAGTTTTGTAAAGCGTCACCTCGTCGTCCTAAGGGACATTTTACTCCGCTTGCAGATCATAGGGCAAAGACGACCGAGCACAAAGGCTGCTCGGTTACGGACTCGTAGGTCGGTCGAACATGGTCACTTGACCGAGATTACTTCTGTGGTGGCGCAGGGAGGGGCGCGGGGTGGTACCTCTGGAGTAGAACACCGCAGCGTTCTTGTCCGGGTTCACCTCAATACGCCTCTTCCTGAACCAATTCCCTAGGGTATAATGAAACCCTTATTCCTATGAGAAACATAGGGGGGCGGTATCATCCGCGAATAGGGCTAGATGCGCCTTACTCGAACGAGGAATGTCGTTCGTGTAAAGGCTAAACAGGAGGGGCGAGAGAGCTGAGCCCTGCGGGACACCAGCTTGTATGGAGTGGGGGGTAGAGGGCGTCATTTGAACGCGATACCGAAAGGCGCGATTCGGCAGGAAGTCTCGTAAGATGAGTATAAGTCTGTCCGGCACACCCATTTGGTAAAGCTTGTAGATCAAGCCGTTGTGCCAGACTTTGTCGAACGCCTTCGCGACATTGAAGAAAAGGTACGGGTTTGAGTTTCTTGAGACCAGTGAGGATGTGCTCCGTGATGCGGTGCACTTGATGGAAACAAACGTGCACTCCGTGATGCGGTGCACGTGTTTGGTTTGAAAACCAAACTGCTCATTGATGAGAATACCCCTGGACGATACAAAGTCTTTGAGCCGTGCCAGGAGCAGGCGTACGTAGATCTTTGCCAGGGACTTAAGGAGACTGATGGGGCGGTAACTCGTGGGGCGATCACGAGGTTTACCGGGCTTGGGGATGCCTATGACATCGGCCTCCTTCCACAGAGTGGGGAAGGTGCAGTTCGCCATGGCGGCGTTAAGGGTGGCCACTAAGAGGTAGATGAGTTGGGCGGGCAAGCATTTGAGTACGCGATTAGAAATGCCATCAGAGCCGGGAGCCTTTTTCGGTTTAAGACCTTTAATCAGGTCTTCGACCTCAGTTTGGGTAATAGGGATTAAGAAATCGGTGGGGGGAGGGATGCACTGAGCTTGACTTCCCTGTCGATTGAATCGACATGAGCCGGGTCAACGAGCAGAGAGCTGGGAGTGCACTGGCTCTCGAAAGTGACGGCGAGAAGCTCGACCTTTTCGTCGTCATCGAAAGCTGACGTCCTCTTCTTTTCACGCCACCCCGCACAGTGACACGCTAGATTGTATAGGAAAATCTCTAATCTCTCCCTAAATGCCATTTATTTTTGTATTTGTTTTGTGGTGTGCGCCGACAGCACTTACTTAACAATTTTAAGGTTTTGACTTTATACCTTATGTCCATTCAGTATATGTAACAAAATTAAAAACACAAATAAGCCTAATACGGCTTATACGCTCTAGTAGGCAGAATTGTTAATTCGTGTATGCGGTGTGTGTTTGGTTGGGTAGTACGATCGGCGATCTACGAGATCCCTAAGAGAGGTAATATTTAATACTCAAACTTATTTAATTAGGAGGCCTGTTTCACAATTTTGTGTAATAAGGACACACCTTATCATTTTTCAAATTATTAAACATGTTTAACTATTCATAATAAGAGCTTAACAAAGAAAATGTGTAGTCACGTGCCAACAGAATGTGGCAATACTTTATCACCCGATAAAATTAAATCAATTTTGGTCTTAGTCATTTATGAGTGTACGAACTGAAAAATAACAATATCTAATGATATTGCCATAAACTCGTTACATTCCCAAGCAGTCATATAGGAACACACAAATGTATAACGTTGCATAATTTATTTATAAGCAATGACATTTTGTCAGCAATACAAATTTTCCTAAACATTCGTGGTCATAGAAAATAACCATTTAATTACGTATTAAGGCTTAATTTGCTACAGATATAATTACGAAACGTACGTACGAGTAACACGAAATAAAAACACTACCAAAAGTATATAATTATATGGTGCCACTAGGGCTATCTACAGCATTTGTATAACTAAATGTCTCAGTAAAATGACCACGTTACGACAGATAGGTACGATATACACGCAGCAGGTGTAGTTAGTATACAAACAAATACACGAATTCCCTTGATCTTTAAACCACGAATAATAAACACGTGGCTTCAATTAGCCGGTCGAATCCAACGACCAATCTTTAGATCAAGGTTATTTATTCTATTGATGTTTGTCCTGTTCGACAAGTTAAATTCCGCCGGCTAAATTGCGAACACGTATTTGTTATCATATTTTTTGTTTTAGTTACAGAGTAATCAATCATAGTCACGGCCTCTCCCCTCCTTGCCAAAAAATATCGGTAATCTCAATAGTAAAAACACAAGAAATAAAAGTCATAAAAAAATCGTGCTACATTAAACAAAGGAGTTTATCTAAGCGTCACAACACAACACGTGCTTGGTAACTTACAGTTGTTGTTTCCAAGTGAGATGGAGCGGTGTAACGTCCAAGCGTCGGACTCGGCCGTTCGTTGCACGTACACAGCTGGCAAATACCCACTGACGCCTAAAACAAACGAGACGCTAGATTCGCAGCAAAAATGAAAACCTTCCGGTACGATAATAGTGGTGTTATCTAGTCTACATGAGTAAAGTGTTTGCTAAAATTGAACGAGTAGGAAGAAACGTTATCGATATACCAATACTAAAATATCGATATACCTAGTCGAGACAAATCGATCGCTGCTCAATGATTATTACCTAGTAATTTTGTATATTCCAATAGGTAGACACTTTGTTACAGGAAAATAATTATTATGTAAATCTCAGGGTGACTAAACGTTCGTAGTAAGTACCTGCTAAATATTCGTATAAACTTCGCGTAGTTACTAAAACTTATGTTAGGTAGGTAAATTTTGGTGAAATTGATTATATTTCTTCGACATCCTGTTTTGCAACACCAAGCCATCAAAGACCGTCAAACTGGGATAAAATAAACTTGAGAGCCTTAAATTTTGCTTAAATGATATTTTTCAAAATAGATGTATTTTGTGTAAACACGTCTTACGCACTTTTCAATCATGTTATGTACTTAATGATAAAATCTTAATTTCGTTTAAATTCCAAGATGGTATAAAGTGCAAGCCATAAGGGGTTCGTAAGCAAAATGCCACTTTGTACATTCCTATTGTTATAGAAATTAATTTAATGGTTTATATATAGGTTTCTCGGACCATTGTATCCAGTAGGTAGTCACGTCGATTCAAATCTTTGTGTCCCACAATTATTTGCTGCGGTCAGAGTGTTTGTACCTGTGAAATTAATTTTTGTAAACGCACCCGCGATACAGGAATAATTATTAATGTCTAGTGCGAGGTTATGCTTTCCGAACAAAACGAGATTTTTTTTATTATAAAAACTTAACCCCACTCTAGGATTTATTCGAGTCGTGGTGCGTTAACAAACGTGTAAATTGACATACACAAATACCCAGACCGGAACAAATAATTGTGGTTCACACAAAGATTTGTCCCGTGCGGGATTCGAACCTGCGACTATTAGACACAGCGGGCGGAGCGGCTTAAGCTCTTAACCACTGCGCTAAATCGTCCGTCAAACAATCAAGTTGACTATAATATGGTGATTTAAAGACGACCTAACTTCAACGAAATGTTGCGGAACATGCGAGGCATGCCTTTTAAGTTTTGTCGTTTGAAGAAAAAAACACAACTAGAACCTTATAGTACTTTTTATTGTTTTTCAAAGTATTCACCACGTAGCTTAATACACTTTTCCATTCGCTCAAACCAGTTATTATAACATTTATTCCACTCTAAAGTGGGGGTGTTCAAAATGGCTGACTTGAAAGCGTCGACTGCTTCTTCACCAGACTGGAACCTTTGACCACGAAGACTTTTCTTAATTTTAGGAAATGTAAAGAAATCGTTAGGGCTTTATTCTTGACCATCCTCCATACAGTCCTAGGTCAGGACTGTATGGAGGATGGTCAAGAATTACTACTTTTTCCTGCTTCAAATACTCAATCGTTTGACGAGCGCTGTGTGAGCTTGCGTTGTCGTGGTGCAGGATGATGCGTCGCTTTGAGTTAGATTTTCGAAGTTCGGCGATGACTTGTAGTAAACAAACTGTGGTATACCACTCCGCTTTAACCGTTCTACGATCAAGTGCAATAGTCGCAACATGGCCGGTTTTTCCAACGAACGTGGCCACCATCTTCTTTGAAGTGCTTCGACAACGAACAACTTT
Organism: Phalera bucephala; assembly: GCA_905147815.2. Lineage (NCBI taxonomy): Eukaryota > Metazoa > Arthropoda > Insecta > Lepidoptera > Notodontidae > Phalera > Phalera bucephala. The sequence goes on from LR990626.1 coordinate 10,363,394, forward strand.
AGTCGGCTTTGGCTCGTCTTGAAAGACCCAGATTGTAGATTGTTGTTTGGAATCAGGATCGTAGGCATAGATTCAAGATTCGTCACCACTGATGATGTCGTAGACGTAATTTGACTCTCCTCGGTTGAACCTTTGCAGAGTTTTCTTACACCATCTGTCGCGGGCCGCCTTGTGATCGTCGGAAAGCAGATGCGGTATCCAACGGCAAACTAGCTTTCTCACACCAAGCGCTTCATGCAAGATCTTCTGAATGGTTGTCCCTGAGATGCCTAATAGAGCCTCTATCTCTCGATACGTCACATGACGATCTTCGAGAATTAGTTGTCTCACAGCAATGATGTTATCTTCAGTGAAGGCGGATTTTGGGCGTCCTTCGCGAGATTTGTCACTAACACTAGTATGTCCACGCTGGAATTCTAAATACCAGCGTTCGACAGTCCGCAGAGATGGGGCTTCATCACTGAACACAGATGTTAGCTCTTTAAAACACTGAAGCCGTGTCAGGCCTCTTCTAAAGTTGTAGAAAATTATTACACGAGCATTTTCCTTAGAAAGATTCATTTTCATACGTAACCTGACAGATTCCAATCGAAGCTGTGACTATGGGTGCGTTCCACTTGTAGCCCACGCCGACCACGCTCCCAATTGTGACAATTGCCGTTCCACAAGGTTGTCAGCGCCGCAATCGTTCACGCAAGTGGAACGTACCATGGGACCATAGTGATCGATTTGTCAAATACAAAGGGCGGGATTTTAGAATATTGTTCCTCTAAGTATATTTTTTTGTTACCGTAGTAAATTAACATATATATTCATAAAAAAGCGGTCTAATGTAAAATACCTATAAGGTATTTCATATATGATTATAATTTCAGTGAATCTAAATTGCAAAAAAAGGAAGTAGTCATAACATTTAATTAATTGTAATTATAATAATTCATTCTAGCAACCTGTTTCTCCAGTTCGAATCAAGAATTGTGAATTTTTTATTACAAAATCAAGAAGTTCAATAAGAATTATTAAATTACAAAAGTGAAGGACAAGCCTCCAGCTATAAACAATGGCTCAATGAATATCATGCACTGAATGTGTGTAGTAGGTGCCTACCATCCTTATTATAATTGGTACAAATTGTAAGGATTAAATCTTACTATGGAATACTATAGAAACCACAATGCTATGATGTAATTATATAACATCATAACAAAAACATGCAATTGATTGTAAGTTTACAATAAATAATATTTTTAAAAATATTGTTTTAATGTTTTAACTTAAATCTATATAGAATATGAATAGGTAAATACTGAGATGTATGGAAGGTAATTATAATAATATACAGTAATTTTAAAATGTGACTATATAGGTAAATAAATAGCACATATAATGCCCCTATAAAACCTTGTGTGGTGGCTAGACAGGACTGCAGACACATGATAGTAAAACAGACCACTGCTATATCTTGCAATTGTATAGCAGTTGAAAATAGCTTGAAATAAAATCACCACTTAATTTTTGGGTTGTTCGTGTTTATATTGGTGAAAAGTGCATGTTTACAATAGTAGTGTTTCCATTCTATATATCTCTGACGATCCCTTGCAGTGTAATGGCCGTGTTCATTTATGCATCAGCTAATTTTATTAATATAATAAAAATAATAAAGTATTACTTACTGACTACCTCGTTGGTCTAGTGGCAAAGCACAATTGTAGTCTTTCTAACAAAAACTTCCCAGTATGAGTCCAGAGTCTGAAATAGTGCCTGGTATATGGCAATAGGCTCGCCCCCTATTATATGGGATCTAACATCGTCAGCAATAAGTAGCTGTACACAGTACACCTCTGCCACCCCCGCTTGGAGAATAAAGGCGTGACGGTGTTTATTTTTTTATTTATTACATATAAACTTAATTACTATGAGATAATCGTGAAATTACAAAGATAATGTTCATTTGATAGCTTCTTCGATACCTGTATACTTCCAGATTTTTAATTCACATTGGCTATTCATGACTTTTTATTTTGTACATCTATTATTGTTATTCTAAGGTACATCTCCCCCTTTTTATTCAATCTTTTTCTTAAATAGATGTAAGTAACGGTTGTTATACAGGTAAACTCTGAAATCAAAATGAGTTTTTTTTATTAATACAGTAATTATTAAATAAATACTATTTCCTCATCTATCTTTTTTAGGTCTCTGACACTCTCTAACTAATTGAATGCCAATCAATATCAGGATTATGAGTTAGTTCGCTGAATGGATAGACACCACACATTTATTGGTAGAAACATACAAAGAAAATTGAGCATGAAAACAACAAAAAGCAAAGGCAATAATAATATCAGCCTATACTACCCACTGCTGGGCAAAGGCCTTCTCTCACAAATCGAGGTGAGAGAGATTAGGTCATACTCCACCACGCGGACCCAGTGCGGATTGGTGGAGGCAGGTGTGTGGCCACCTGCTGTTGGAACTTATTAAGCCGCCTTTATAAGGTTTCCAACTCGGCTTAACGACTACCGCATTAAGTGGTGACCGGGACCAACGGCTTTACGTGCCTTCCGAAGCACGGAGACGCTCGAATATGAAAGTGCCACAAACGGTCACCCATCTTAGGCTGACCGAGTCGAACGCTGCTTAACCTTGGTGATCGGTAAGAACACCGCGGTCGCACAGCGCTACGAGCGCCTCAAAAGCAAAGGCAAAATAGGCAAAAAAACTATCATTGTAAGGCCAAACACTTGTAAGTTATTGCAAATATTTACATTGAATATCACATTAAACAATGTTTACTTATTTAACTAATATCATAATATTTTATAGTTTCTATGTATGTTGATATATCTGAGAATACAAGTGTATAAAAATATTTTAAGTACAATCTATCTACTATATCATCATGCCAGATCCCTTGCAAGATAGACAGAGAGTACAAGACATTTATAAATAATACAACTAAATTTTTGTGCTCATTTTAATAACGTAAGGTGTAGTTACTACTACACATTCCCTACTGGGAATGTAGTATCAAATACCTATATTAAATACTGCTGCTAACGTAATATTATTTAACTTACTGCAACATTGTTTTTCCCTAAAGTTCGTATTATTATCCTCCGATGATTATCTACCCGTGTCGAGTTATTTTTACACAATTGCGTTTCTTCTATACATTTAGTTTCACCCTCTTACAGCTCATTTCGCGGGTTTTCAAGTTATATTATCTGTTTGATACCGACAATTTATAAAAATAGCCTTGTTGAACTAAAGATAAAAATTCTATAATTATTTTTCAAAGTTTAATATTTACCGCCTATTTTGACACTGACAGCACATTGACAGCGCCCACCGCGACCCACCTCTTGAGGTGGGTCACCGTGAGCGTCTTGTGAGCGAAATTTATGACCTCATCTTTAACAAGGATATTTTTATAAATTATAGGTATCAAACATATAACTTGAAAAACCGCGAAATGAGCTGTAAAAGGGTGAAAAGAAATGTATAGAAGATACGCAATTGTGTAAAAATAACTCGACACGGGTCGGCTAATCATCGGAGGACAATAATACGAACTTTAGGTGTGTGTGTGAATGATGTACGCTGTTGGCCGCGAGGCCTTTACAGCTTCACCGGACTTAAAGGCGAGCGTGCAACCACTACGCTCTAGCCAGCCAGAAGGGCAAGAGGCGACATACTCGAGGGCGCCTCGAAGAGGCGCCCTCGGTTGGGACAGTCGCTGTAGGGGGACGGGTGCACTACTAAGTGCACCGGTCAACCGCCGGCTATGGGAGGGGATCTACTACTACGTCGTCGTCGTCGCCCGTATTCTGAGCGGAAAGAAGGGATGACAAAGCATCGGGGGGGGTCGGTGAGAACATGTCGCGGCCGGCGGTGGCGGCAGGGGTCGGGGGGGAGATCGTAGTCTGCGGTGGCTACGATTAATGGATTCGCATGGGTAGATGCGTTCGCGAAGTGACGTGTTGACGCCTTTTTAATGAAGGCGCGAATAGGTTCGAGACCTAGATCGGAGTGGAGGTCGACGTTCCGTACGAACCAGGGGGCTTCTACGGCTTTACGGAGGAAGCGGTTTTGAACCACTTGGAGTTTATCGATGTGAGAGGGGGCCGAATGCCCGAACACAACACACGCATAAGTCATGATGAGTCAAACGCAAGTTTTGTAAAGTGTCACATTATTTTTAAGGGACATTTTACTCAGCTTTCAGATTAACGAATGGAGACGACCGAGCACAAAGGATGCTCGGTGACGGACCCGCTTGATGTGCGGGCCGAAGGACATGGTACTGTTTAGGGTGACCCCTAGATATTTAACCTCTTTGACCCAGGGAATGGGTCGGTCGAACATGGTCACTTGGCCGAGATTACTTCTAGGGCGGCGCAGGGAGTGGCGCGGGGTGGCACCTCTGGAGAAGAACACCGCAGCGCTCTTGTCCGGGTTCACCTCAATACGCCACTTCCTGAACCAATTCCCTAATTGAATGGAATTGGCGGATGCCTGAAGGTTTCTGGTAATGAAACCCTTATTCCTATGCGAGACGTAGAGAGCGGTATCATCCGCGAATAGGGCTAGATGCGCCTTACTCGAACGAGGAATGTCGTTCGTGTAAAGGCTGAACAGGAGCGGAGAGAGAACTGAGCCCTGTGGGACTCCAGCACTGATGAAGTGGGAAGTGGAGCGCGTCATTTCGACGCGATAACGGAAGGCGCGATTCGACAAGAAGTCTCGTAAGATGAGCACGAGTCTGTCCGGCACACCCAATTGGTAGAGCTTGTAGATCATGCCGTTGTGCCAGACTTTGTCGACATCTAGGAAGAGGGCGCCCGTGTAGATGGGTTTGGGTCTATTGAGACCGGAGAGGATGTGCTCCGTGATGCGGTGCACTTGGTGGACGCAAGAGTGTTTGGTTCGAAAGCCGAACTGCTCGTCGATAAGGATACCCCTGGACGTTACGAAGTCTTTGAGCCTCGCCAGAAGTAGGCGCTCGTATATCTTGGCCAGGGAGTTGAGGAGACTGATAGGGCGGTAGCTCGCGGGGAGATTGCGAGGTTTGCCGGGCTTGGGAATGCCTATGACGTCCGCCTCCTTCCACTTAGCGGGGAAGGTGCAGTTCGCCATGGCGGCGTTCAATATGGCCACTAAGAGGCAGATGAGTTGGGCGGGCAGGCATTTCAGAACGCGATTCGAAATGCCGTCAGAGCCGGGGGCTTTTTTTAGTTTTGAGACCCATAATTAGATCTTCGACCTCCGTTTGGGTGATAGGAGGTAAGGAATCGACGGGGGGATCGGATGTGTTCGGTGAAGGCATCTACGGCCTGATCGGTGTCCTGAGGGGACGGGATGGAGTCCGAGCTGAGAGGGAGGGGGGGAGGGTCGGCATCCGCCAAGGCCGTGCTTAGCGCATGCCAATCCACCACCGTCTTTTTGGGTCGCTGAGTGGCGGAAGGGAGGGAACAGAGTCTCATGACTACAGGTCGATGGTCAGAGTCGAGTTCCTGGACTACTTCCAAGGAGTGCAGCCGCAGGGTGACACCCTTCAGAAGCGTCATGTCCAGGACGTCGGGTCGGTGGTTGGGATTGATAGGATAGTGGGTAGGGAGCATAGGTGCGATGACGTCAAAGTCGAGAACGTCGACCATGGCGTCAAGGCTCCTACCGTTAGGGGAAGTGGTGAGACCGTTCCAGGCCACGTGCTTACTGTTGAAGTCGCCCGCCAGAATGACGGCGCTTCCCAGATTGAGGAGTGCTTCAAAGTCACTCCTGAGAACGGATTTAGTGGGGAAAAGGTATACGGAGGCGATCACGATGGGCTGGTGCCCCGTGAGAGAGACGCGACAGACCGAGTCTTCGATGTTAGTGAGCGCGGGGGGATCGAGAGGGATGCAGTGAAGGGACCTCCTGTAGTAAATGAGAGTACCGCCTCCGCGGGAGCCGATTCTGTCATTACGCACGAGGTTATAGTTTGCGATCCTAGGGTCGCGTAGTGCAGGCTTGAGGAAGGTTTCCTGCACGAGGAGGATATCAAGTTGGTGATCTCGGAGGAAATCAGCAACCTGATCTCGCTGGGAGCGAAGGCCATCGGCGTTAAAGAACGCCAGGGATAGGTTGTGGGGCTTATGGCGGGGAGGTCGTAAATCCATTATTGGGTGCGGGGGGGTTGGGTTCTGAGGGACGCCAGGACGTCATAGACGTCCCTGTATTCCGCGGCCAGGAGAACCTGGTCCGCCAAGTTGGTGGCGGCGCGGAGTTGGAGGGCGAGTTCGCGGACTCTGGGGAATAGTGCGGGGCTTATCACCGCCGAGACGCTCATAATGAGGTTGACGTCCTGACTTACGTTAGTGGGCGGAGGGGGACAAGCCGCCGCCGGCGGGATGGCCGGCGCGCGCTTTGGAGGGCGGGCAGGGCCCCCTGACGGGTGGGAGGCCGCGGTATAGGGCAGCGGCTTCACCCACGCGTTGGCGCCAAGAGACGGCCTGAGCGGCGGGGGAGGGGGGGTCAGCTTCTGTGGCGCGGAAGCGCGGGGAGCTGTGGTCGCTGGCGCTGAAGGCACCGGACGGGGGTGCGCTGAGGGTGCGGGGAGGTGTTGCACTGAGGGCGCAGAGGGGGGGGCAACCGCGCGGGGGCGGCGGCGGCCGCCGCGCCTCGCCCGGCCGCGCTTCCCCTTCGGGGCCTTGGGGCAACCGCGATAGTTCGCGGTGTGCCCCTTGGTGCCGCAGAGGACGCAGCTAGGGGGCTCGGCCGCCGTCTCCTTCGAACGGGCGCACTGGGACGTCGCGTGGTCCCCGATGCACTTCACGCATCGAGGGCGCGCGTGACAATTACGGGCAGAGTGCACGTATAGCTGGCAGTTGTGGCACTGCCCGGGCGTGCCACGTTTGTGGGGGGCCTCCAAGGAGAGGCCAGAAATATGGCACACGGCCTTCAGGTCGAAGACCCTACGGCCGGACTCGGTGCGGTCGAGGACGACCAGCATCATGTCGTAGGCCGCCTTGGAGCGCCCATTGACCATTCTGTGCACCTGGCGCACAGGAAGGTCCTGGGACTGGAGGTCGGCCTTAATGACGGCGGTGTCCAGCTCCCTAGGGACACCGCGGATTACTACCCTGAGCTCCCTTTCCTCCTCCAGGGTGTACGTGTGATATGCAATCTTGTTCGATCGCAGGAACGCCGATAGCCGTCGGTGGTCGTCCGAGGACGCCACCTTGACGGCTATGCCTTGCGCGGTGGAACGCGCGTGCGTGTAATTAATTTGGCGATTGTAGATCGCCTTAGAGATGCGCTCCCAGGCGCTCTTGTCCTGAATGACAAGCGGCAGGGGAGTGATGTTCGGACGTGCGGGGCGCGCGAGGGGGGAGGCCCTCGCGGCCGCGTTGGGAGACGGCCGGGGGCCGGAGGGGCCGGGAGAACCGGAGACCGTTCCCGGCCTTCTGGATCTTGGGAGGTGGCGAGTCGCGCGGTTTACGCGCCCGCTTCCCAATCGAAATGGGAATGAAGTCGTCCTCCGAGGAGAACGACGGGGACGGGGACCGGGAGGGGGCGGCGCGTCTCGCGGACGCGCGCTCGACCTCCATGTCCGAGTCCGAAAGAGGCTCGGACCCGCATGGCGAGACGGGGCGGTCGGCGGGGGTCTGGGGCGGCGCAACTAGATCCGTTCTCGGCGCGGCGAACGGAGTCGCGGGACGCGCAGAAGGCGCGGGGTGCGCGGGGGCGGGGGGCGAAGCGCGCGCGGGCGACGCGTCGTGCGAGGCGGGCGAGTATGTCGCTCTGAATTCCCGGACCATGTCCGGGCAATGCAGCACGATATACCTCCCAAGGTCCCGGACAAAATCGGGAGGGAAGTCGTCAGCCATTTCCATAGGGGAAATGGCAGGGCGCGTGGATTAGAAAGGGGCCCTAAGACCCGGGCGTGAACGATGCCCAGATCCCCCCACCGGGTGGCGGCGGGGGGGTGACACTACCGGGGGACGCGGTGTGCCCTTTCGCCTTAAGGGCGAACGGGCGGCACCAAACCCTAACTGCCCCGGGGAAATCAAGAGCCCTGACCAGGGAAACCCCCAGGCCGGAGCTCAAGCCCTTCCGAGATGGCCGCCCTCTGAAGGAGGGAGGCGAGCGCTCGGGTCCCGCTACAGCCCGGCTACGACACCGTTAGGCGCCCACCGGACTTACCAACAACGGACAAAAGACGTGGATTTACAATACAACACAACACTACAACACTATTAAGAATCGAAGTTAAAAAAAAATTGTTATGTTATGAAAAATAACCGTTAGGAAACCGCGGGAGGGCCGGCCGCGTCGTTAGAACGACGCGGCTGCCTAGCAACCCACGTAATTAGGTACAGAGTAAACGTACCAACGTGAATAGACAAAGACGTACCTGCATACACACGAGCGGATGAAGACAAGTCACTGCACAAACACAAGCACGTAAGCACCGCGAACCGAACCACGTAGGCACACGAAACGAAACCGTTAGAAATCGCGGGAAGGCCGACCGTCGTTATAACGGCCGTCTGCCTAGCAACTCGCGAAGTTGATAATGCGCGAGCCAAACGCAATGCACCAATTACAAATGCCGAGCAGATGCAATGGACGCAGTCACGCAAGCGCAGGCAAGACCAACCACGCAAGTAATCGTAAGTAATTACGCACGACAGATAGCGAGCGGACGGGCTGCGCAGAGAAAACGACCGAGCGCGGCCGAGGCACAACCAGAACTCACGAACTTTAGGGACACACGATGTTGCAGTAAGCAACAAGTAAATCGAGGTACCTTATTAAATAATATTACGTTAGCAGCAGTATTTAATATAGGTATTTGATACTACATTCCCAGTAGGGAATGTGTAGTAGTAACTACACCTTAAGTTATTAAAATGAGCACAAAAATTTAGTTGTATTATTTATAAATGTCTTGTACTCTCTGCCTATCTTGCAAGAGATCTGGCACGATGATATAGTAGATAGATTGTACTTAAAATATTTTTTTATAATTGTATTCTGAGATATATCAACATACATAGAAACTATAAAATATCATGATATTAGTTAAATAAGTAAACATTGTTTAATGTGATATTCAATGAAAATATATGCAATAACTTACAAGTGTTTGGCCTTACAATGATAGTTTTTTTGCCTATTTTGCCTTTACGTTTTGTTGTTTTCATGCTCAATTTTCTTTGTATGTTTCTACCAATAAATGTGTGGTGTCTATCCATGCAGCAAACTCATAATCCTGATATTGATTGGCATTCAATTAGTTATTTCAGCAAATACAAACATGTGAAACATACTATCACAACTGTTACCCCAGAGGAGAGGGTCAGCGACCTAGAAAGATAGATGAGGAAATAGTATTTATTTAATAATTACTTAATTAATAAACAAAATCATTTTGATTTCAAAGTTTACCTATTATAACAACCGTTACTTACATCTATTTAAGAAAAAGATTGAATAAAATGGGGGAGATGTACCTTAGAATAACAATAATAGCTGTACAAAATAAAAAGTCATGAATAGCCAATGTGAATTAAAAATCTGGAAGTATACAGGTATCGAAGAAGCTATCAAATGAACATTATCTTTGTAATTTCACAATTTTCTCATAGTAATTAAGTTTATAAATAATAAATAAAAAAATAAACACCGTCACGTCACGCCTTTATTCTCCAAGCGGGGATGGCAGAGGTGTACTGTGTACACCCACTTATTGCCGACGATGTTAGATCTCATATAATAGGGGGCGAGCCTATTGCCATATACCAGGCACTATTTCAGACTCCGGACTCATACTGGGAAGTTTTTGTTAGAAAGACTACAATTGTCCGACCTAGGATTTGTACCCAGGACCTCGTTATCTCAAAGCGATGTACTTCGCCACTAGACCAACGAGGTAGTCAGTAAGTAATACTTTATTATTTTTATTATGTTAATAAAATTAGCTAATGCATAAATGACCATGACCATTACACTGCAAGGGGTTGTCAGTGATATTTAGAATGGAAACACTACTATTGTAAACATGCACTTTTCACTAATATAAACACGAACAACCCAAAAATTAAGTGGTGATTTTATTTCAAGCTATTTTCAACTGCTATACATTTGCGAGATATAGGAGTGGTCTGTTTTACTATCATGTGTCTGCAGTCTTGACTAGCACCACACAAGGTTTTATAGGGGCATTATATGTGCTATTTATTTACCTATATAGCCACATTTTAAAATTACTGTATATTATTATAATTAACTTCCATACATCTCAGTATTTACCTACACAAATTCTATATAGTTTTAAGTTAAAACATTAAAATATTAATTTTAAAAATTTTCTTTATTGTAAACTGCATCAATCAATTGCATTTTTTTGTTATAATGTTATATAATTACATCATAGCATTGTGGTTTCTATAGTATTCCATAGTAAGATTTAATCTTTACAATTTGTACCAATTATAATAAGGATGGTAGGCACCTACTACACACGTTCAGAGCATGATATTCATTGGGCCATTGTTTATAGCTGGAGGCTTGTCCTTCACTTTTGTAATTTAATAATACTTATCGAACTTCTTGATTTCGTAATAACAAATTGTGATTCTTGTTTTGAACTGGAGAAACAGGTTGCTAGAATGAATTATTATAATTACAATTGATTAAATGTTATGACTACTTCCTTTTTTTTTTTTGCAATTTAGTTTCACTAAAATTATAATCATATATGAAATACCTTATAGATATTTTACAATAGACCGTTTTTTATGAATATATATGTTAGTTTACTACTGTAACAAAAAATATACTTAGAGGAACAATATTCTAAAATCCCACCCTTTGTATTTGACAAATCGATCACTATGGTCCCATGGTACGTTCCACTTGCATGAACGATTGCGGCGCTGACAACCTTGTGGAATGGTAATTATCACAATTGGGAGCGTGGTTGGCGTGGGCTACAAGTGGAACGCACCCTAAACAATAGCATTAATCCTAATACTTTCAACTGTTTTGAGATTCAAAATTTAAACACATTCAAATATAGAACAGTTCCAAATTCAAAATTGCCGGGAAATATGGAAACGACAGAACTTAAAGGCATGCCTCGTATGGCTACTTTGATGTTAGAGCACCTATAAACAGTATGTAATGTTTGTGCCTCAAAGGCATTATCATCTTAGTGTATCAAGCGACCGAAGACAGGAATCCGAATACCTCCTCTGGCACCTCAACAATGTCGCGCCGCACTCATCTGCTAGATAGAATAGGATAACATACCCGCTACTACTGGAATGCTGATAATTATATAGACGATGATAATCATTGTTATGATTTTGCGTATAGGTATTTCCTATTAGTTATTTACGAACGGTGGACTTCGCACCTCAATTCCGTGGTTAATAATTCTAATATCGATTGAATAAAAAATGTAGGTACTCCTATATCAGATTATTTTAAATAGCAAAACATGAAAGTTACAATTTAGGAATAAACTAAAACAAAGAATATGAGTTTAACTTTATTTTTCCTTTATGCAGAAACACATAAACACGATCATAATATCTTTTCTAAAACACCAATTACACAGGAATCTAAAATATTCTACATTGCAGTACAAACGTAACGAAGGTTATGACAATACCCACTAACCTCCAAACTTCAAGTTCAACAGTCTCACGCACTTGATAATCTTCGTCATCGTTGACGTCATATCGCTAAATATCACGCAACTACAGATCACACAGTTAATCCGATTCGAAGTGTTGATAATACGAAAACATTAAAAATGTCGAATTAACATTGCTTCATATTAAAAAACATAGTTTTAGTAATAACTCGGGAAAATCGTGAGTTGTATATAACAGCTGACAACAGATATTTAACTCACGCCTGATTGGCCAGGCGCTATCAAGGGTGTGCTATTTCAAGAGTACAAACAAGCTAGCACACATGCATGCATACATCGATTTGTAAAGGCATGAATTCACGGTAAATACGCGCATAGAATTGTATACGTTTTATTGTGCGTATCTTCTAGGTTCTTTATCGGCTATTGAGCGCCTGCTTAGCAACTCATGAATAATAGTCCTTATTATAATATTAGTAAGAACAATAACAAGCACGGTAAGAAAATAATGTACTACAATGTTTCGCGTATAGTTGAGTTCAGAATGTGATACTTTACACGACTCTGTAATGCGTTATACATACAAATTTGAAGTACCAACAATCTACTCACTTTTCATATGGGTATGTTCCACTTGCAAAACTAGTGGCGCATGAAAGGGTTTTCTAATTTAGTGGTACATAATTCATGATTAATCGAAGCTTTCCAAGAATAACATCGAAATGACAAGCTACGTTTGTCCAATACAGTTCTTATAAATATAAAAATAACCCTGTCTCTTTTCTTTTTACGTCTGAACCACAAGAGATATCGATAGTATTTTGAAAGGGAATAGATTGCACCTTGTGAAAGAATATAGGCTAACTGTCTCAATAAAAAAATAATAGAGATGTCGCGGGTAAGAGCTAGTTTCCCATAATGGTAAGAAAGCGGGTAGTCATTTACATAAGAAACGAAATTTACCTGTAAGCCACGAAGTTCCATGCACCCAACCGTCGGGAGATGTGTCAAACTCCTTTTCCTCGATATAAATATAATCACCCAGAACGAGTTCCAACTCATCATTCGCTTTCGGCGTGTAACCTTGAGTCACTTTGTGGACCTGCCAACAAATTACCACAGTATGCAATAATCCTCCTTTTCTACATAATCGCGCCAGTGACAAAATATATTTGTGACTTTCAGCGACTTTTTCATGGTCATCACAACAATCATGTATTTTTTTTTAATTTGACTTGTTAATGGCAATTTTATTACCCACTTTTGGCTAACCGGAAAAGTTTAAAAATTATGTAGTTTTTCAGTAATGTGTACTGGCAACACAATATGTTACTTTATTTATCGGGGATTTCCCAATAATTTACTTTTGACGTAGCAACATTTCAATGAATATGCGTCACTCTTAGTAGGTATTACTTTGTCATGATACCGTACCTACCTATATATTATGTAGTTTATTTGCTCCATAGTCTCGGAATGAATCTAGTCTTTCCTTAAGTTTTCAACTTTGGTCGAAAAAACTTAAATAAACGCGCCCTTAATGAGAGTTCAGAACTGAGAGGGAACATCAAGAATGGTTTATATTTTAGATTTTTTGACTTTAGACATTTTTTCTCAAAATCTAGTGACATTTCCATTGATATACATAACACTAGATCAGCAGTAACGGCGTAAATGTATGTCGGCTAAGAATAAGCCCGCAGCCAAGTTTTAAGCTTCTGTCATTCATTGGCCTGCCTGACGTCTCTCGAGTAACACGTATTAATAACAAATCACAAAATAGGTAAATGCGTGGTGATAAAACGCGATTTGAGGTCACAAAATCACTATACCGCAAGCGGAACTACTTTCCATACATAAGATTATTGTTTTTTCATATATTTACTAGTAAATAAAATAAAAAACCGATTTCAAGTTACAAAAATAAATTTGAGATGCAGTATTGCCAATTAAAACACCATTTGGTGTTCCCGTCGTTATAGGAAAATGTTGGATGATTGTGTCACCTATAATTATGTACTATCAATCAATCAATCAGCCTATCGTAGTCCACTGCTGGGCATAGGCCTCTCCTAACACGCGCTATTGCACACGGTCCTCCGCCTTCCGCATCCAGTCTGTATGTACTATACGAATACCTATTTTTTTTATTTTTTGTATCCAAAGGTTGCAATTTGTATCACGCCAGATCCCTTGCGGGGTAGACAGAAAGTACAGAGTTCCAAAAATTTCATTAGAATGTTATGAAAATAAATAAGCTATTTGCTCAAAGCGAATATTGTACACAATTCTTTGTTACATAATTTATTTATTTATTTATTTATAGAAAACCAACAGCTATGGTGATACAAAATAATAAACAATACATAATGAACTTAAATTAAGCCAATTATAGGTTTTCCTAAAGTAATTACACATATTAGGAGTGGAAGTTTTGTAGCTTTAAGAAAGTGATCTTATCATAAAAAGTAATGTAATAAAAATAATTTACAGAAAAGGTAAGTACTAATTGCGATGTGTGTCAGGACGTGTGTATGTACGAGTGTGTGTGCGTGTGTTTAAGTTAGTGTGTGTGTGTGTGTGTGAGGATGTCAGTTTGAATCTGGTGAACAGTTTTATAAAAACTCTTTTTCTAAAAACTTGCTTGATGTTATTAAAAAGATCTATGTCTGAGTTTAAATCAGAGAACATGTGGTTATGTGTAGAACAAATCCTGTTTATAGGTGAGTTGCGTGCATAATTGGTGTGTGCGAAAGTCGTGGAAAATAAATTTGTTTGTCTGGTGCGACGAGAGGGCGTAGAGAATCTAATTTGCTCAAGTAAATATGAGTTATCCAAATGTCCATGAATAATGTCATAAAGTAACATTTGGTCTAACATTATTCTTCGATCTTTTAAAGGCAGTAGTTTGTGATAAATACATCTGTCATTATTTGTTTCATGACGCTTATTAATTTTGAAATCTAGGAATTTTAAATATTTCTTTTGTAGTCGTTCAACTTTATCTATGTATACTTAATATTGCGGAGACCATATTTCGCTACCATATTCTATAATACTACGAACATAGGAATAATATAGAAGATTAATGCAGACCAAATTATTGAAAGGTTGAAGTGCGTAGTACGAAGCCTAAATTCCTGTAGGCTTTGTTCGTGACATGATCAATATGCGAGCTAAATGTTAGCTTATTATCAAGAAAAGTGCCTAAATCTCTGACAACCTCTACCTTTTTTATACTCGTGCCGTTAATTTTATATGTGAATACGATAGGTTTCGGTTTACGTGTAAAAGTTATAGCTTCACATTTCGCAACATTAATTGTTATACGATTGAGTTCGTAATAGGATGCTAGACATCTCAAGTCGTTCTGTAGCTTATAACAGACATAAATATTATTAATTTTAAGAAAAAAAATTGTATCGTCGGCGTATAACATAAAAGATGAGTGTTTGAAACATGTGAAGATATCGTAGAGGTAAGCATTGTAGAGAAAGGGCCCTAAGTGAGACCCCTGCGGCACTCCGGAGGTAACCACTATAAAATCAGAGCGATATCCGCCTATTGCCTAATGGAACCGGGAAATCCCATTTGTTTTCACGCATGTCGTAGAAAGCAATTGGGGAATTAACCAAGACTTTCTCTCCTTTTTTTCAAAAAAAAGCCCCACACTTGTTATTATTCAATGTCGTGGGTACGTTTACAAACATGAAAATCACACAAACAAATACCCAGACCTAAACAAAATGTGTGAGTCACACAAAAATGTGTACTATGTGGGAATCGAACCCGCAACTATTCAGTCTAGTAACCGGAGCGGCCTACCGCTCTTAACGTCTGGACAAAGAAGTCGTCAGTGGAAACAGGAAATAGGCAACAGCGTTTTACTGAGTTTGTTGAAGAGATACGCATTTTGTAAATTTGTATTTATTTTACCCGCTCTAAATAGACTGCAACTATCAACCTGAATATTTTGAAAATAATGCAATAGATAACATTAGAAGGGCTGTCTCCTCAAAGTCTTCCATGAATATATCGGCAACAATGGGAGATACAGGGGAGCCCATCGCCACGCCATCTACTTGCTTGTAGAACTGCTCCTTCCACAATAAGTAGCCAGATGTAAGGCAGTGTCTCAATAGTTCTAAGTATTCCGCGGAGAACAACATGCCAGCGGACTTTGTTTCCGGTAATTAATATAATCAAATCCAAAACCAAGCATAACACTGCAAGACCTCAAGACACCGTGAGCTCATTCTGCGTAGATCGGACCAACAACAACAAAAATAATTAAGAAGTTTGAGGGTACCGCGTGAACAACTATGCCTATTGGACGTCTAACACCTCAGTCCCTCCCGTGACCATGGGTGCTGCAAAGCACTCGAAACGTCGGAAACAAAAATTAAAAAAAAAAAAAACCGCGATAAAATCCGTAAAATAGTTTTATTTCATGTGTAATATTCGCGTAAATCTAAGAACTCAATCTTCTATATGTAAAAAAAGAACATCAGTAACTTTGAAAAATATAGCGACATTCATGTTACACCACATCATGAACAAAGATGATCTTATTGTACATTTTACTCGTCTCCATAGAATTAGTAATTCTTTTATGGGGCAATGTATACGCTTCTACAACAAATTACCCATAGATATCCGAAACATGCCTATCAATAAGTTTAAAAAGGCAATTAAAACTAGACTGTGTAAGAAAGGGTATTACAAAATTTCGGATTATCTTGACGATAAAACAGATTGAGTTTGAGCAGCTACTCAATCAGCAAAATTAAACAATGCTGTATAATACTAATTTGAAAAAAAACTGGTTATCAGAAATGCCAAACGAATTAAGTTGAAAGACTAGCCCGCTGTGTTTCTCGCCGGATCTTCTCAATGGAGGCCGCGTTCCGATCCGGTGGTAGATGTAACAAATGTAATAATTTTGACGTTTGTAAGTGCTTATGTATTGGCCTAAGTAAATAAATAATTTTTGACTTTGACTACAGTGATGTCAGCTCCACTCCTTAAACAATCCTAGATTCAACATTACAGATAAACAACTAGTACATTGTTTATATCAAAATCGTACTCCTGTTCTCCCATACCCCACAACAAAACGTACAAAAAGTAACCGTGGAGTTTCTTGCCGTTCTTCTCCACCGGAATGACGTTCTGAAGTGCTGCTAGGGTGGTAGTCTTTGTTACTTTTCTGACGATTCATAAATACTGGTTAATGGTTTACATGAATAAAAAAATATTCTGATTTTGAATCTGAGAACCTGTTAATACTCTGTCCTCTCCAAGTCTCCACCTACCCTGCAAGAGATCTGGCGATGATAATATAGATAGATACATCAAAATAAAAACGTATTGACAGAATCGGTCACACATTCTCTCTGTCTCGGCTGTAGGCTCACCTTCTTTTTGCTACGTGGAATCTATAAGGACATATTGGCAAAATGCCTCTTAAATTTGGTGATTATATAGATAGATTTTGGCAAAATTTTGTCGTTTGAGGCACATCTTTGGCCCGATCGTCACTTTCCGTCAGGTGAGATTGCATAAAACCGCTAATCAGTTCACAATAAAAACCTCGTTCGAAATACGTCTGCAGCGACTTCGTGTTGAGCATGATTCACTTGCCCTTGATGTTTGTCTTCAAAAGGTCACTACTATAAATGTAAGTGGTTTATGTTTAGAACGATTTGATAACCCTTTGGAAAAATGGTTGTGACTACATGCAGTTAAATATAATACAAATAACTCACTTGATGGTTTGCAAATCTTGGATCTCTCGAGTAGAGCTGCAATTCCCAGTTAGAGTGGTCCGGCGGTTGCATCTCGTCCACTAGGCCCTTCAGCAAGTCGAACGCTGTTACGTCGAAATGGTACGCCAACGTTATGTGCAGAGACTTCACGTGAGCTTCTAGATTAATCGCTAGTAGATATTAACACAGAAAATATGGTAATTATTACATGGATTTATCCGTATCTCGGAAGGGGAGGTGGTAGGTGATATTCCGTAGAGTATTCAGTCTTTTGTGAAAATATTTCCGAACAATTTACATAACAAACATTGACAGGGTATTACAAGTAGCTCAAAAAATACAAATTGACCATCCAGCTTTTAAATGTGCGAACTGAATTTGAAAGCAATAAATTCAGAAATGCGGAAATGTTCCTAGTCACAAACTAAACTTAGGCATTGCCAAAAAATATTATAAACATTATGGCGATACAGACAATCCATTTTAGGTCCAATCTGAGCAACTAATGCCCTATAGCTAGTCGGTAGCCTCTCAAATTTCCGCAGGGGCTTCCATATGATAACATCGAGAGACAACATCTAATTACGTATACAGTAATACACTTTTCATCATGCATGAACTGTGGCGCAACAAAATACATAGTATTAGATAAAGTAAACAAGAAATTATAGCGTAAATAAAACAGTAGTTACCTTAGAAGGTCTAGCCGAACATGCTCAAGGTGCCTGCTACCAGCTTTCTAGCCTACAAAATACTTTGTAAATAAGACAAATAGAAATCTTTGCATAGTCTACAACTATTCATAAGTTTTACTGTATAAACATATTTAGAAGAGAAATCCTCACTATCAGTTCAAATGTGGCTCGAATAAACTTCAACTTAAGCCATTAAAATATTTAAAAATTCTTGCACAATCAGAAAAATAAACAGTTATTGTGTATCCTTGTAAATACAATTTTTAAAAAATACGTATTTTTGAATTGACCGTGACGATACATTGAACGTAAAAAAGAAGCTATGAATTACCACATCTAAAAATAAAAGCATTCATCCTTTTTTTCTACTCATTACAAAAAGTAGCTATTGTAAGCAAAATGCATCGCTAGTTCTTGCAAGATTTGAAAACATCTTACTAGTAAACACGTTTATATACATATTTATATAATGCATTCAGATAAAATAACAAGATCGTTAGATAAAATGTATACATGAAATTATAAAATTAATAAGTTAGTCTTACATTTAATAGGTTTCTCTTGAGGCATGGTACACCAAGGAAAGCATGTCCCCAACGCATCCAGATGTTCATAAGTATCCACCATAACACCCACTGCATAAAATAATGTTAGAGGTTTAGAATATTTCAACCGTTTTTAAAACGCGACCCCCTCATTATGAAAGAATGATTCACGACCCCCTACCTTGCGCTGTTTGTAATCTGTATTTTATTATGTTAGAAATATCAAATCCGAACATTTTTATTACTTTTTATAATTGGGTATCAGCTAAATACGTAGATGTACCTATCTAGATAGATAGATGAGGGAGCTGGCGTGATGATATAGATATATCATCACGCCAGCTCCCTCGCGGGGTAGGCAGAGAGTACAGAGTTCCAACAGGTTCTTTCCTTACATACCTCTCTGGCTTCCTCCACTCTCATAGTTCGTCTCATACACACTCGCCGGTTACGGAGACTCTTGACTTGCCCTTCAGCTAAGACACGGTCTATTTGGTCATGGTAAGATAGTCTAGGTCTTCCCCGGCACCTACATCCTTCCACTTTCGCATTGTATATCTGTTTTGTCATTCTTTCTTCTGGCATTCTTTCTATATACCCGAACCAACGGAGCATACCCTTTCTCATCTTTACACCGATACTATCTTTCATACCTACTCGCTTTCTTACTACGCTGTTGCGAATACGGTCGGTCAGCGTGACTCCGCACATCTTCTGCAGAGATCGCATTTCGACCGCATTTATCCTGCTTTCGTTCTCCTTCTTACATACCCAACTCTCACTGCCATATAACAGCGTTGGGACAAGCACTCCGTTATGCATGGCCAGCTGCGCCTTTTGGGTTAAGTGCCGGCTTCCAAGTAGCCTTCCCATCGCACCATTCACTCTATTACCTGCATTCACTCTTCTCTCTATATCAGCGGTGTATTGCCCATCCTTACTGAAGGCGCATCCAAGATATACAAACTCATTCACTTGCTCCAGCACATCGTTACCAACCACAATCCTTGCATTCGTTCTGGTTTCTTCCCGTTCAAAAACCATAATTTTGGTTTTCTTCACATTCAAGTGTAAGCCATTGTTCATGCAGTCGTCTCTCATAACTGTGACTAGTGTTTACAGATCAGTGGCTGTTGGCGCTATCAAAACCGCGTCATCTGCATACAATAGGTGGTTTATCACTAGATCACCCATTTTTACCCCTTCAGTCATCGCATTCAGTCTTTCATAAAGCACTAGGAAGGTGCGGAATAACGATTTATTTACCACTAATATGCTCAATGAAGCGACGCACTAGAGGTGCTTTAGATCGTTCTGTTCGGAACTTCTGCCCCCTACGAAGGCTACAACAAGTTTTTTATTATGGTAAAGTTCCTACAAGGAAGGAAAGCTTTCTATAATAAATAGTGGTTGTGCCCAGCAGTTGCATCCGGAAAATAAACATACTACCCAGTCTTCCCTGTAGATCCCTGTAAATCTTGTTTTGAAACCGCGCGAACCACTAAAAATGGGGTATTTCTCAGTGAAAGGATTCTTGACAATAAGTCATCCCTAAGGGGGTGAAAAGAGAGAAAGATATTTGTACGGAAATTCATTACACTCAAAGTAGAAAATTCATGTTTAGTAGGTTGATCGTTATAAGTAAAAGGGACATGGTTCAGGTATATTTTGTAAATCAGTCATGAAAAAAGTAAATAGGGGATAAAAGTTCATATGGGAATTTTATCACTTCAAGTTGGAAATATGAAAATTGGTCATAAGGCTTATGATAACAAATAAACAAAAAATGAGGTATTTTAAAAAAAAATGCCCCTAAAGATGAGAATAAGGATGCTGAGTTTATTACAGGAAGTTTTATCCACAAGTATTTTTCTTAATTTAACCACACATTATAAAAATATTTCAAAAACATAATCTATGGGGGGTTAAATGAGAGAAAAAATTGTGGTATAGAAACACAAAGGGCTTTAACTCTTAACCGGATTGTATTGAAGTTTTGTGGAACATATAAAATTAACAGTCTGATCTGCTTGTATCTTATGTCAAAGGCTGTTCACATTTTTATTCAGTAAATAAACAAGGTATGGGATGTTTAAAAAGATAAGTTGTTACAAAGCTCCTGCCCCCACTTTTAGATCCTTAAATGAAATGTAATTTATAACTGCAGAAGTTTTATATTAGTATATGTTATTAAGTATATATTATTATATATAGTTAGATATTTGGTTCCTTTTAAAAAAAATTACTAAAATTGATGGCAATTTTTTTCCGAAACATTAAATTCTTCCTCAACTGTCTTCATAAATATCTATGTCCTACATTCAACTACAATAGTCAATAGCTGCTTATTTAAAATACCACACCAGATCCCTTTTAATATAAGCAAGTATTAGATAGATCGGGTTCGATTCCCGCACGGGACAAATCTTTGTGTGATCCACAATTATTTGTTCCGGTCTGGGTATTTGTGTATGTGAATTTTCATGTTTGTAAACGCACCCACGACACAGGAATTAATCCTAGTGTGGGGCAACGTTTTTTTTTAAAAAGAAAAGAAAAAGAATAGAATATAACAAAGAATACCATACAGATATGCCTAGTGTTATTTGCCATTGTGGTACTGATTGCTTTCTTTTTTAAACCTATATTGTCTCCACTGCTGGGCAAAGGTCTTCCCCATAACCTTCCAGACCGATCTGTTTTCCACCATCTGCTCCTACGTCGACGCCCATCTGCAGGCACCCATGGTGTGACGAGTCTCAGGTTGCATTCGAAAAAGATGCCCCGCCCACACCCAATTGAGCTTTGCATAATTATTATTCACATCAACGATTCCAGTTCTCGAGCGTTAAATTTAATTAGATTTTTTTTTTGATCATACTCACAAATAGACGAAACCTGTTTTACATATTGCACAGCAATTCTTTTTAAGTAGTCAGCATGCTCCTCAGAAACGAACAGGCCCATAAAGTTGTGTGATACATATGGTTCCAGCTTCAGGGGGCAATTAGGTGGGTCCCCAACGCTCTCCACAACATGCTTCACCGCTTTTGCAAGCTGAAGTGATGCTTCGTCTGGCGCCTGAAGTTAATTTTATTATTACACATATGGACGCATGATATCTCCTCTGGGTATTTTGACCTTCAATATTTCTTAGAATACCAGATTTATAAGGGCCAGATCCATCATTAATGATCAAATTTAAAAACAGTGATAAAAAAATCTTCTTTTAGGTATTTATTCACTGTGAATTTAATAATAGTATACATGAATAAAACAAATGCTTTTATTTCTGTTATTTATAGAATATGATAAAGACAATGCAAATAGATGCACATTAATGTAATCACTTCTTGCTGCAGATCAATGCATGTACATGTTAGATTTACCAAATGTTGATTTGGGAGCAATATATGCCATCATCATAATAAATTTGATGGGTGGTTAAAAACCCTGATATGATATTGAATCCATAACCTACAGTGAGCAGGTAACATGTAAAATAAAGGTTTAGCCCAACGCGATTACAAACGAAGCACGGGGGGAGCGAGAGGCCAATACGATGCGACAGCCGACCAACCATAGCCATATGCTTTCGTAGTGCTCTGTTGGCTATTTAACCAAATCTTTAAGGTATTTCATATTTACACTCACCTTAAAAAATGATACCAAGGTGATGTGGGGTGGAAAATTATGTGCTCCATTCCACCCAGCAATTGCTTTAGACTTGTCCCAAAATTCCAATAGTTTGCTGAGCAGTGGCCCGGTAGGGCTTGCATAGAAGATGTACTCGCGAGGCTCATCTGCATCAATGTGGGAGTCGTTGACATGAGTGAGAAGCCAATCGGAGGCTAATTGGACACTTCTATTACCAGTAGCAGCTAATGCTTTTAGACTTAAATGAAAAAAAAAATTATATTAGTGTAAATAATCAAAATTAGTAAATATACTTGCCTGATTTATCAAGACAGGTATTCAAGGTTGTCTAAAACCACAATCACGAGTTAACTCCTTGATCTATATAATTGAATCAAGTGAACAAGGTGTGGCAGTGAGTTAAGGAGTCCCATTTTAGTCCAGCCAAAAATTGCTGCAGAATGCGAGTGAGAACGAAATAAACACAGCAAGGCCTAACAGTGTCAGCAAGATACTATAAGTCACTCATACTATTTTGCCACTCACTCATACTATACTGCCAATAATTATGGCTGCAATCTTGGACCGAAGACGTACCGCAGTGCGGGTTAGGGCGTCCCCCCGAGGCGACGCGTACCGGCCCGCCCCCGTCGGTACGAATATAGGTGGAAGCGGCGATGGGGGCCGCCACCCATCACGCCGGGCCCGAACTGGCGAGTCGTAGGGTGCAGAGTGCCGAATAGGCACTTGGAATGTAAGAGGTGGTATGGAAGATAAGATGCATGAGGTGATTGATGTGATGAAAGAGAGACGCCTGGATGCTCTGTGTGTCACAGAGACTAAGCGGAGCGGCAGTGAAACCTGTGATCTTCCTGATGGAACGATGGCTCTGTGGTCTGGGGTACCGCAGAGCAGTTGTGCCAGCATGGGGGTGGGTATCTTGCTGTCCCGTCGCCTGGCCTCTGGAGTGAGAGATTATGGCCTGTGCGATGCGAGACTTCTCTGGGTCCGTTTAAAACTGGGTGTCACTAGAGTATTTTTGGTCGCAGCATATGCTCCCGTAAGCTCGTCGACACCCCAGGACCTTGAGAAGTTTTGGGATAATGTCAGGGAAGTTCTGGATTTGGCTGAGGCTAACGAAAAGGTGATTTTGTGTGGCGATCTGAACGGATGGGTAGGAACCAGGCGGCAAACTTGCGACGCTGCTCTGGGTCCCTATGGTGATAAGAGAGTGAACGATGCAGGTAAGCTCATTGTAGATGTTTGTTTGGAAAGGGGTCTACTTGTGTCTAATACGATATTCCAGCACAAGGACATACATATGTATACGTGGAGAAGGAATGAACAAAAAAGCATGATAGATCTGATCCTGGTTGATAAGCGTCTCCGAAGCAAACTACAAGATACGCGTGCGTATAGAGGCCCCACTCTGGAATCAGACCACTATCTCGTAGTTGCGCGGTTTAGTGGTCTGTTCAGGAAGTGGAGGCACTGGCGAGAGCGTATCCCCTTCGGAGACCTTGAAAGAATAAAGGTTGAAAAGTTGCAAGATGAGAGCGTGAGGAGAATGTATGAAGACAGAGTCCGGTACAAGCTTTTGACGGCAGGCTCTTCGGACTCAAATGTAGATGAATGCTGGAATAACCTGAAAGAGAGTTTGGTGGAATCCGCGAAAGAAGTATGTGGTTGCTCTAAGAAGCATATTACAGCAAAAGGTGATGCATGGTGGGATGCGGAGTTGCAAAGCTCCGTAGAAAGTAAGAAGAAAGCGTGGCACGACTATGTATCTTCTTTGAACCTGAATGCCAGTATGACAGAGATGAGGAAAGAAATATACCGGCAATGCAAGAATGCCACTAAAACTTTAGTGAAAGAAAAGCGTGAAAGAGCCAGTATGATTGAGGACGAGAGGCTGGCGAAGAACTTCGAGAACAACACCAAACTCTTTTAGAGCAAGGTGAGAAAGGCTCGAGGTGATTCGTCAGGCTCCAGAATGGAAAGGATAAAATCTAAAGATGGTGACATTCTTGCAGACACACAAGCTGTGCTAAACCGGTGGAGTGAATATTTTGGAGAAATGTATGGAGATGTCCCGGATGCTGATGCCGCAGACGTGCCCAAAGGCGAGATTGCGGCACCAGAATCAACGGAGGACATCACTATGGAAGAAGTTGAATGGGCGATAGGAAGTATGAAAAACGGTAAAGCTGCGGGAGTAGACATGATATCTGCCGAGATGATCAAATATGGTGGAACTTGCGTCCGGGACGCTTTCCGGGACCTTGCAAACCTTTGCTGGAGGACCGGTAGAGTCCCTACAGATTGGCGCCGCGCAGTCATAGTACCCTTGTATAAAGGCAAGGGTTCACAATATGACTGCGCCAATTACAGAGCCATCAGTTTGATCAGCTTGGCAGCCAAGGTGTACGGTAAAATTATTGAACGGAGAATGCGCGTGAAGTCCGATGGAATGTTGTGCGAGGCACAAGGGGGTTTCAGGTCTGGAAGAGGATGTTCGGATCAAGTCTTCTCACTCCGCAACATCGTAGAGAAGCATCTGGCAGTGGGCCGGAAGGTTTTCTGCGGTTTTGTAGATCTGGAGAAGGCATTTGACAGAGTTGTGCGAAAGAGACTTTGGGACATTTTGCCAGAGTATGGTATAGATGGCACTCTGTTGCGAGCGGTCCAGTCCACTTATGTGGACTGCAAGGCATGCGTACGGGTGGGTGGTAACAGGTCACCCTGGTTTGACGTTAAAATCGGCGTCAAGCAGGGTTGCGTGTTGTCCGCTAGACTGTTTATAATATATCTGGACAAAAGTCTTCAAAGACTGAAAGCGATGAATGAAGGTGTACAAATGGGTGACTTAGTGGTAAACCATCTACTTTATGCAGATGACGCGGTTTTAATAGCGCCAACAGCCACTGATCTGCAAACACTAGTCACAGTTATGAAAGACGACTGCATGATCAATGGCTTACACTTGAATGTGAAGAAAACCAAAATTATGGTTTTTGAAAGGGAAGAAACGAGAACGAATGTAAGGATTGTGGTTGGTAACGATGTGCTGGAGCAAGTGAATGAGTTTGTATATCTTGGATGCGCCTTCAGTAAGGATGGGAAATACACCGCTGACATAGAGAGAAGAGTGAGTGCAGGGAACAGAGTGAA
Source organism: Phalera bucephala (assembly GCA_905147815.2). Classification (NCBI taxonomy): domain Eukaryota; kingdom Metazoa; phylum Arthropoda; class Insecta; order Lepidoptera; family Notodontidae; genus Phalera; species Phalera bucephala. The sequence continues at coordinate 10,388,859 of LR990626.1, forward strand.
TGGTGCGATGGGAAAGCTACTCGGGAGCCGGCACTTAAGCCATAAGGCGCAGCTGGCCATACATAACGGAGTTCTTGTCCCAACGCTGTTATATGGTAGCGAGAGCTGGGTATGTAAGAAGGAGAATGAAAGTAGGATAAATGCGGTAGAAATGCGAGCTCTGCGGAAGATGTGCGGAGTGAAGCTGACCGACCGCATTAGCAACAGCATAGTAAGACAGCGAGTAGGTATGAAAGATAATATCGGTGTAAAGATGAGAAAGGGCATGCTCCGTTGGTTTGGGCATAAAGAAAGAATGCCAGAGGAAAGAATGACAAAACAGATATACAATGTGAAAGTGGAAGGATGCAGGTACCGGGGAAGACCTAGACTATCTTACCACGACCAAATAAACCGAGTCTTGTCAGATAGAAAAGTCAAGAGTCTCCGTAACCGGCGAGCGTGTATGAGATGAACTATGAGAGTCGAGGAAGCCAGAGAGTTATGTAAGGAAAGAACCTGTTGGAACTCTGTACTCTCTGCCTACCCCGCAAGGGATCTGGCGTGAGGTTATAGATAGATAGATAGATAGATAGACATACTATTTTGGTGGTGATAGAGCAAATTTTATTGAATCAGTGTCTAAGTACCTATATTGTGTACAATTTTTTTCTTTTTTCAGAAATTATATGTATATAATTCTGAACTTGTATGTTTTTTTAACTAATAAATAAACTTATGTACTTATCTGCTATGAACATTTGTTTCATTTAATAAACAAAAAAGCTAATAAAATCCTAACCTGTATTTACACACACATCACATCTTATCCCTTGTGAGGTTTACCCCATGTGATGTGATGCTAGATGCTGATAGAAATATGGAAGGATTATATGGTACCAAATATCATTTTATTTTTGAAGTAAATCATTGACATGGAACACTAAGTAAGAGGAAAATTATTATGCTTAGGAATGTAAGTTATTAATAATGCCAAACATGGAGCCTAACTAATCAAAGCATACGCAAATTAGAAACTTGCCAGCACAGTATGGAGCGAAGCATGATGGGCATTAAATTAAAAGATAAAATTAAGCTAGATACTATAAGGAGCAAAACAAGAGTCACAGATATCACGTACTGCATTAAAAAACTAAAATGGAGGTGGGCAGCTCATATGATTAGGAGTAACATAGATAAATGGTCTAGGGATGTAACAGAATGGTGCCCGAGACAACACAAAAGAAAGAAAGGGAGACAGCAACGTAGATGGGAAGACAATATTGTGAAAATACCGGGGTATACTTGGAGAAGACAAGCTCTGAACCGCACTCGGTTGCGTACTCTAGGGGAGGCCTATGCTGGACAGCAAGACAATCTTCACGGACCGGTGTGAAACGAGTAAATAAGTTTATATTGTAAATATATTTTATGTAAGATTGTTAAATAAAGGCTATTATTATTATTATTATAAATAAAATCACATGAAACGAATACTTTGATTAAGTGGTTCAATTGTTCCTAACGAGGCAATATAAACAGTGATTCAAATTTTCACACAGAAACAGAATAATCTCCCTGGAACAGAGGCACCCTGCCCAGCTATGCTGAATTTTCTATTTGGGGTAGGGGTATAACATCAGTTTAATATCCCCATTTTTAATGAGCATTAAAATTAGTTAAGAGTTGAACAGTGCTCTTTGATTCATGCTACCTGCTTGACACTTAGGAGTATTCGCAACGGCTATATATTAAAAACGCGTTATAACGATACGCTACTTTTAAAACGCCTATTATTTTTTACGCTATTAATAATAGTTATTTCTTCGCTTCGTTGAACGACGCCTTTTGATTATTGTCGCAAAACACACCGCGCCGCCGCCGTGAGCAGTTAAAAAATAAATATATATTTAATAAATTAATTATTTACACGTAACTAAAACTAACTTTTATTTACAGTTATTACAATAAACAAACCAACGATTTATTTGCAAACAATTTGACACGCGACTCCGCAATCCCTCACAAACCCACGATAAATGCAAAAGTACGTCATCCAAGATCATGCCAGTGATCCGCACTGATTTTATTAAAAAAATTATCTAACGTAGTAACCAACACGTTATAAATAACGTATAATACGAACAAATATATTGCCGCGGAACATAATAAATAATCTAATAATATATTACTTTCATTACTGGACACTTATTTAAAAATAGATCATATGTAGTTGCCTTAGAGCATAATATAACACGTGACTTTTGACAAAAATATTATACGTCTAAGTGAAATTGACCTTAAGTCCAGTCAGTCAGTGTCGCGTGGCAGGCTGGTAGGCGGTTTTGGTCGGACAATATGTAATATAAGTAACGCTTAAAAATAACGCTTGCCTGAGGTAATAAATAATAGGTGATTTGATTATTTATTAATAATAGATTATTTTTTCAGTTATGTAATATAACGATCACTCCTATTGACACTAGCCATACGCAATTTCGTAGCCGACTGCGATAATCCAAAAAGAAAAACAGTAAGTAAATAACATTCCAGTTAAAAGTACTTACGCCCGGTGCCTTGGGAACCCCATTTGAAGAAGTATTTGAAGAGGAGACACATCTTGTTTAGCTTTATTGGATGACGATATCTTTCGGGGTGGTAGATTTGCCATTTTCGGCAAATGACTTAATAAACTACATAAAACTCGCTGCATAAAAATTCATACAAAATCTACCCATAAAAGTTACACAAACTGCTGACAGAACGGTGACAGACGTCAACGTCATAATAGTCTTAGACGAAGAATGCATAAACGGCGGCCGGAGCCAATTATGAATCGATTTTGATGATTCATAAACTTGAGGCCATAACATTTACAAATGATTTTTTAACGCTCGTTTGAACACTTATTTTGCAAGCGATTAATCGGCGGTTTTATTCCAGCGCTGCAAATAAACGCTCGTGCGAACGGCCCCTTGTTGATTGGTAATCTCAGATTATACATACACTTTTGATGTCAACTCTGATCTGGTTGGTTTTTGTATTATGTTTGAATTACTTTAAATTTGGAATGTCAGTTTCATTTGTTCAGATTTAAGTGTCATATTTTTCACTTCGTAGAAATCACTTGAAGGAGTAACATGTCTAGTTATCTGACATAGCCTTTATATTCTTTATATAGATTTCATAATGATTTGGTTTCGTCATAAATAAAGTCAAAAATGTTTAAGTGAAAAATAAATAGTTGTCTAAAGTCCTTAAGTGTCTTTTTGGTTTAAATATGATCCGATTAGCCACATCTAACTACACAACACACCATCACACCATTCAAGAGGTCATGGGCTTATAAATATTTATGTATACTTGGTGTATTTCCAGTTTTTTAGAAAAGTGACAGCTGCGGAAAAAAAAATTTCAAAGATGGACAAGCCGATCAAACCATTGTTGAAAAAAGATTCCAACTACCATAGCTGGAAACAAAAGATTACTTTAAAAATAACTGCTGCGGGTTTTGAGATAATTTTGAAAAATAATGACCCACCCACCACCACGACGACAAGTGAGGAATTGGTTCAGGAAGTGGCGTATTGAGGTGAACCTGGACAAGAGCGCTGCGGTGTTCTTCTCCAGAGGTGCCACCCCGCGCCACTCCCTGCGCCGCCCTAGAAGTAATCTCGGCCAAGTGACCATGTTCGACCGACCCATTCCCTGGGTCAAAGAGGTCAAATATCTAGGGGTCACCCTAAACAGTACCATGTCCTTCGGCCCGCACATCAAGCGGGTCCGTCACCGAGCATCATTTGTGCTCGGTCGTCTCCATTCGTTAATCTACAAGCGGAGTAAAATGTCCCTTAGAAATAAGGTGACACTTTACAAAACTTGCGTTCGACCCATCATGACTTATGCGTGTGTTGTGTTCGGGCATTCGGCCCCCTCTCACATCGATAAACTCCAAGTGGTTCAAAACCGCTTCCTCCGTAAAGCCGTAGGAGCCCTCTGGTTCGTACGGAACGTCGACCTCCACTCCGATCTAGGTCTCGAACCTATTCGCGCCTTTATTAATAAGGCGTCAACACGTCACTTCGCGAACGCATCTACCCATGCGAATCCGTTAATCGTAGCCACCGCCGACTACGATCTCCCCCCTGACCCCTGCCGCCACCGCCGGCCGCGACATGTTCTCACCGACCCCCCCGATGCTTTGTCATCCCTTCTTTCCGCTCAGAATACGGGCGACGACGACGACGTAGTAGTAGATCCCCTCCCATAGCCGGCGGTTGACCGGTGCACTTAGTAGTGCACCCGTCCCCCTACAGCGACTGTCCCAACCGTGTCAGTGTGACAGTGCGAGTATGTCGCCTCTTGCCCTTCTGGCTGGCTAGAGCGTAGTGGTTGCACGCTCGCCTTTAAGTCCGGTGAAGCTGTAAAGGCCTCGCGGCCAACAGCGTACATCATTCACACACACACAGCTCAAATCATACATCGACAAAAAAGAAAGTTTAATAAAAAATTGATGTTTCGAAACATCACCAATCACTTTCATTTTATATCGATCATTAAGAATAAAGGGGTATTATTTAAAGTACTAGTGTGTGTTTAGTGCTCGTGTGTACTAGTGTTTGACGAATTGTTTTGTGCGTACAGCGCCTAATAAAGTACTTCGCACGTTAGTTGGCATTTAATTAACGGAACATTATAAAATACTTCATTATATCTACTTATTATCTTAGTTGCTTGCAATCTCTGCATGCTAATCCATTAAGCAAACATATGAATCCGGTAAAACCTTTTGTTGGTCTGGATTCCTGGATATTCGGGTATTCAGAGCAATGAAACTGTCGATGGTCTGGCAAAACTAGCAAGCCCCAAGGCCGTTTAGATAGTACTGTTTATTGTAATGACATTCTATTACTTCCACATTTACAGGTTTTTGAAAATTGGAATCGTGATTATGTGAAAGCAAATTTATACAAGGCCAAATTTTATCGGATAATTTAATCCGTAGTCCAAACCAACCCTGGTTCTCCAAATTAAAATTGACTAAGAAAACGACTTCTATCCTTTTCCGTCTTAGATGTAATCATTGTTACAGTGCTGTACATCTTTATTATCATATAAGAAACTCGCCGTTATGCGAGTTGTGTGGCCAAGTAATTGGCGACCTTAGCCACATTTTATTTTCCTGTCCTCATTAAAGCTTTTCATCCTTACACCATTTCCTTATTAAATGTGAAGCTTCTCTTGCTTAGAATTTATCAACTATTCTGTCATAATCTAACAATTGATATATATATATTGTGAACTTTATTGTACATCATAATTGTTGAACCAAATGGTTTGCAATTAGGTTTTAGTTTTTTTATAATCTCACTACTGGTACACATGACAGATGTTGTAAATTTGAATTTAAATATTTTTACAGAATGACTTGAGAAAATTTTGATTGGCAAAAATTTTGTTAGAACTGAAAGAGCTGTGTTGTCAGTCAAAGCAAACAGTATAATAATAATTTTGTCATCATGAACGTTTTGTAATAACTTATATACCTATACTGTATAAACGGATTAATAATGTGTATACCGTGAATTGTTCCAGCCTTTTATTTCAAGCTTCCCTTAAAAAGGATTTCTCTTACACTGCGCATTAGAGTGAGCAGAGAAACTGAACCTGTTAAACAAAGCAAAGTTAAGGATCTACGGACCTTTGCTGTTGGCCCCCCACAATAATAATATCTCTATTTAATTACGTAACATTTCTATAATTGTGTTTCAAGTTATCTTATTCAATTTATGTTTATAGTGCCCACTTTTCTCAAATCCGTCAAACCATCCGTTTTATAATCTATGAAGTCGATCACCTCTAATTATTATTCATCGGAGAGTTGAATTCTTTTAGAAATGTTACATACACGATTAAGCATTTCACTAAACATTGGCAAAATACACTTAAAATTAGTGTGAAGCCATAACATTTTTAAGTGACTTTTTAACGCTCGTTTGAACACTTATTTTGCAAGCGATTAAATATCGCCTAGGGCGATTTATTCCAGCGCTGCAAAACACCACTCGTGCTAACGGCCCCTAATTGAAGAATTGTGAATGTCATTCAATTGCATTTGAATGAACAGAACAATTGAATGGTTCGAATGTTTTCGTAATAATCGCCCATCTCTATTCTGCATTGGTTGCTTTGATCTCTTTATTTGTTTCTGTGATTTGATTAAAATTAGTTTAAACACAGTTTCTACGAAATGTATCTCAGATACTATTTAAATGAAAATGGGGACAGACAGTACACGTTGGCGGTATGTATGGATTTTGTCTGCCACATTTGTATTCTAACCTATTTCTCTTGTTTGTTTACAATGTGGCTTTACTGACTGTTTTTTACCTTTTATTATTTATTTATATAAAATCATAACTTCAATTTCAGACTCTTGATCCGAGTGGGAAACCCACGTTATCAGCTCATCCAGGTAATTATAAATTTTAAATTATATGTACCACCCACGAATGTACTATTCCTTGGCATTTTGTTTGATATATAGCATTAGGTATACTTTATATTATTTGCCAACATACAGTGCCCGATTAAAGATGCGTATGGTACGTCGTGAATTCTATCAAGGGGCCCTTGATCTGCTAGGAGTTCTTAAAGAATACTCAATACGTTTATTTGCCATATAGGTTACAATTTTGTGGGTGTTTAAATAGTACAGTAAATAACTATAGTCCCTGTTGGGCTCTGAGAAGTACAAAAAGTCAGAGATTTGAATAACCCTGGCAATTTAGAATAATTTTGATATGAAACTAATAATTTAAAACTAATACTAATACATGAATAATTGTAAACTAGACTAAAACGACTTTTAGTGGAACGGGCTTACCATAGTGTTCATGAATACCTTGTTGACAATATAATATGATGTTTTTAATTACGCAACTTCTCTCAATTGAATTCATGTGTCCTGATTTTATTTTAATTGTCACTATTATAATTAAAATTATGATAATTAACATTAATATAATTGTTATCATTAAAACAGACACTTGGTATTAATTCAATTTTACATATTTTAGTATATATTTGACTTTTAATTATATAATTTATAAATGTCCGATACAATTATTATGTTTTCTTAATTGTTAGGTACTTTAAGTTCTTGAATTATTCCAAATGATATTTGCATGCCCAAAAGGCAGAATATGGCGTGCAACCATTGTAATTTTAACATCCACTGTAACCCATTTTCGTAAATTAACTGATTTGATTTAAATATTCTTAGTACATTTTCAAAGTCTACATTCATTACAAAGTATAGTATTTTTTTTATCAATGGTGTACTTCATATGTATGTATATATTTTTTTATATTTATTTGTTTTACTTTTTAATTAATTTTTAAACTGTTACAATGATTGGTTACTTATTGTCTGATGTGGATCGTTTTAGTGGGAAAAGTAGTTACATTTCATGTTTTTGTGACATAAAGTAAATTCAATATACCATGTCTTAATAAGTTGCACTCATAAAATTATGCTCAGATTGAGGTGGGCGGGTTTTGTATACACAGGACCCCTTTTGCGCGGGGCCTTTAGCAATTGTTACTCTTGCTACATGGTTAATCTGGCACTGCCCACATAACAGTATATAATTTATTATGTTATGAGTTTAATAATATGTAGAACATTGTAACTGTTGTCCTAGAAGGGGTAGTCAAACACTTTCATGATTGGGGACTTCAATCACCCCACATAGCTTTGTGAAATCAACAATAATTTTCACACCCTGCCCTGGTAATATTTACTACAAAGTCCCTACCACCACAAGGGGAAATACTAAAGTAGCTTATTTTCATATACTATTTTTATGTTTGCACAATAATTTAATAACTATAATTTCAGCTCGCTTCTCCCCAGAAGATAAATATTCAAGACAGAGAATAACAATCAAGAAGCGTTTCGGTCTTCTGCTTACACAACAACCAGAACCTGTATTGTAAATTAATTAACAATAATATTAAGAAACATTGTTTGAGATCTTTTTGTTCCATTCCACCTACAAGACGTAAGAGGTTGTAAGGAAAGAACCTGTTGGCAACAGGTTCTTTCTCATGTCGATTTCGACGCATCCACAACGAAAATTTCGATTGTGCCAGCATTATGTTCAATTTACTCGTGCAGCTTAACATAAGCATTATTATGCAAAATTAATATGGGTGTCATTTTTGGGCTTTTAGGGGATGCTGATTACGTATATAGTGTTTGTTTCGAAATCCAAAATGGCGGTCGTGACCTTTAGTGAAAATCAAAATGGGTATAATTTTTGTGGTTTTAGGGGATGCTGATTAAGAATATGGGGTTAATTTTGTTGGGTTTAAGGGGATGGTCATTAAAAATATAGGCATCATGTTGAAATCCAAGATGGCGGAAAAAATCAGTTATTCTCCCATATTCGTATTAAGCAGCCCCTAAAACCTTAAAGATGATACCCATATTGATTTTACACAAAAAGTCGCTTTTGCCATCTTGGATCTCAAAATTAAGTCCATACTCTTAAATCGGCATCCCCTAAACTCCTAAAATGATACCTCTATATCATCACGCCAGATCCCTTGCGGGGTAGACAGAGACTACAGAGTTCCAACAGGTTCTTTCCTTACATACCTCTATGGCTTCCTCCACTCTCATAGTTCGTCTCATACATCCTCGCCGGTTACGGAGACTCTTGACTCGTCCTTTAGATAAGACCAATAAAATGATACCTGTATCGATTTTACACACTAAGTCGCGCCCACCATCTTCGAATTTAAAATTGAGCTAATATTCTCAATCGGCATCCCCTAAAACCCTAAAAATGAATACCCATATTGATTTTACACAAGAAGTCGCGTCCGCCATCTTGGATTTCGAAATAATATGACTGTTTTGCATTAAATATGTTGGAGAAAACGCATAACATGGAGTGAAGAAAGCAATTCGTTCGAAATATCGAGAATATGCGTCATACTTCCAGCAATATATGTCTAAATTCTGTAATCACAGGGCGCGTTAATCAATTTCCCGTCACTTTAACTGACAAGTGACATTTAATTTTCTTCACCAGCAAGCTCCTTGAGCCTATGCTATGCGTTTTCTCCAACATATAATACCTGTTTTGTTTTGATGCAAAACAGTCATATTATGTCTTCAAAAACGCTCAGCATAGAGTGAAGAATTGTTTGGTATCTGATGGTGAGCAGAATTGACATAGATGTCGACAGATAATGAATGTCCCTAAGATGCTAATGTGAAAATATTAAAATGTTAAAAACATTAGGTAGGTATAGATGTAGCTGCAATAAAAGTCCATGTAATTATGTAACTTATTTTGGTTTTAATCATATTAAAATGTTATCAACTGACTTTTCATAAATGCGGTAGTAAGTCGATAAATTTAAATTACTTCCTAAGCTGTGTTAATATGATTGAATATGAACTTCTTATAGCATGTGAATAATGCATCATTATATAAAAATAAACAAGATTTTTCTTTTCTTTTGTATTGATTGTAAAACAAAAAGTCAAGACTTCTTTTAATGAAGTTGAAGTTATTTTCAACATATAGATAGTAACACAAAGATAATTACAAACATAAACAATTATAAAGATAAACAATTATAAAACTAAAATAGAACTTCTTTTAATCAAGTTAAGATCAATTTTTAATCTGTAGGTTGTAGAACAGAAACAGAACTCCTTTAATCAAGTTGGGGGTATTATGAGCAATATAGATAATTATATATCATATACGCAAGGGATCTGGCGTGAGGTTATAGATAGATAGATAGATATATATTATAAAATTATTCTTAGTATTATTTATCTTAATAGTATTTCAGATTAAGCAGTCTTAAAATTATTTTATAGACTAGCGGAATCACTGCTAGGTCTATCTACTTTCTGATAATGATATTTTAAAAAGGTTTCTGCACATTTCCAATCCCTCTGTTCAGAATGTCTTCGATTGGTCTGTTGTGTAGGTATACTAAGAGCCGAATGCCTCGGTTTCGCAGGGTTTCCGCAAACCAGTTCGAAAACACTGCGAACGTATGGGGCGCTGATGACAGGCCAAATGTAGCCATGGTAGACTGGCAGAAAATGCCGAAGGCATTATTAAGTCCGCCTGTGTACTAAAGTGTAGGCATTAAGTCCGCCTATGTCCACCTATGTACATACAATAAATAAATAAGGCAGTCAGTTGCAGAATCTGTGTGTTGTGTTTCCATAATACACAGGAAATCTATTTTCACTAGCCAGTACTTGGGTTGCGGAAAATTGACTATGTCTTGTTGTGATATTAGTTAAAAGTGTTTTGCAATTATGTAGCTATTCAGAGCCCTGAGGTCAAAAATTGGTCTTAGTCCCTCATCCGCTTGTTTTATAAGAACATCCTTGAATAAAATCCAGGTTCTGTTCTCAGTGGCACACACACACACACACACACCGTCACGCCTATATTCCCCAGAGGGGGTGGCAGAGGTGTACTGAGTACACCCACGTTTCGCCAACAATGTTAGGTCCCATGTAATAGGGGGCGAGCCTATTGCCATATACCGGGCACAATTCCAGACTCTGGACTCATACTGGGAATTTTTCGATAGAAAAACTACATTTGTCCGACTTAGGATTTAAGCCCAGGACCTCGTGATCACAAAGCGATGCGCTTTGCCACCAGACCAACGAGGCAGTCTAGTGGCAAAGGGCATCTGAGTGGCCTTTCCAAAATTCCTTTGTCCTTTAATTCTGAAATCAGTTTGGTCATGTCCGGGGAGGATTTGGTGGTTAGACTTTCTAGGATGTGATTGGAGGGGTATGTCAAAGGTTTTTTCCCAAATGGTAGGCGGCAGTTGGCTATTGATTTTATAATGTATTTATTGGCTGAATGAAGTTGTGCCCACTTTTTCCAGTGTTCCCCTCTGTAGCCCCTTTGTGAGTCATGCTTGTTTTGTTCGAGTTGGAGGTGCCTGCTTTGATGTGATGTTGACGAAAGGCCTGAGCTTTTCTTTTGTTGTGTTTTGATTTCTTTTCTGGCTTCCTGACTTTGGTAGTTGTCCTGTTGTGAAGCCTCCTGTTTAAAGCAGGTTCTGAATGTTCTGGTATTCTTTTCTCTTTTAAGTAAGCTGAAGTATTTAGCCAGACCTGGGAGCCTCCTAAACATTCGATAATTGGCTGCAATGTGTTTCTGCTGAATAGATACTCAGAACTAGGTGGAACGTTATGTAGAGTCCTTTTAAGATTCTGGTTACCCATTTCTTTTAGAATGCGGTCACGCCTGATCTCAATGCATTCGGAACGCTTCCCACAAATAATTTGCATAGTGGTTTCTGAGTTTTTAAAGCTTGGTGAGCCAGGTCCAAAAACTTGTGAGGCTTTTTCAATAAGAGAGTTTGGATTCAACTCTTTTGGATTGGTACAGGCCCAATCAATAATTGTCTGTAATCCTGTCTGCAGTAGTTGTCTTTGTTCTAAGACCTTGTTAGATAAGCCTGCGAGTAGGGTCTCTGTAGAAGCCAAATAGTCCTTGCTTTTATTAAAGTGGCAGAACTCGTCATTCACCTTGAGGCCTGCGAAACCTGGTGAGGCTAGGCACTCCTGAAGGGTCCTTTTATATCTAATGCCCTTCCATGCCGGAGTGTCAAATTGTTGCAACTTATTTAACTCAGCAAAACGTTCTTTGTCACTGATTGGGATTATTTTTCGGTCATCAATATTTGTTCCTAGGCAGCCACAGTCAAATGATAGTGTTTCTGGCTGTGCGGGCTTAGTAAGAAACTGCTCTGAATTATTGGTAGTATTAGTAAAGGTAGTACTGATACTTGAAGTTGCGTCATTATATTGAGTGTGCATTTTCATATAGGCAGGTAGATGCGTTAGATAATTAGAAATGTAAGACATTTGAGACATTAAAGCGTCAACGCGCGGATCGGTTTTGACTTGTCTATACCCACGTTTGCGGGTGGAGGTACGAGAACGCTTGTTTGGTAGGGGTGATGCTGTGCCCTCCTCAAACTCCGAGGATGAGGAGGTGTTTTCCAATGACTCCGAGTTCGGAGTCGAGATTTGTTCTCCCTCCGGAGCAACATCTCGCCCGGCGTTCTTTGATTCGTTACCTGTCAACTCCATTATCCACAAAAGAGAAACGATGCTGTGCTTGAGAATAAAAAATGTCACTTACACTCACTTAACACTTTGGAGTTAACTTTAATACGGTTTTAATGAGTAGAATGCAACTTTTTAGATTTTTAAATTGGAAAAGAAAAGTTTTCACGTATTATGAACGATTAAAAGATGCTAATGTCACTTATCAGTTAAAGTGGCGGGAAATTGATTAATCGTGGATTTAATACAAAGGATGCACTCTGCGAAAAAAACGTGATGAAAAGGATACTCACTAAGAGCCCTACGTCTCTTTCTAAATAGGGTGACCAAACATTGGTACGTTAGTTATATGTCAACAAGTCTATAGACTTGTTGACATATAACTAACGTATAATTCTCAGACACTATTTATCGCCGTAATTCTTTCTTTACACGCATATGCCACATCTTCAATGACCTACTGTTATATCTTTACTAAAACATATTATTGCTTCTGCCGCGGATGACTATGAAAGCGAAGATAAATCCACCTTTCACCGTTACCAGCATTGAGACGGCAATCCAGAAATCCTAAGTGCCGATATATAGTGGAGGTTTGTAAACGTCAATTTGTTACTATTTGCCATTAACTTTTTTACGCTAGTTGTACGGCTACCAAATGAAAAAAGTATATATATATATATGGGTTAAAAAAGTATATATAGGTACACGTTTTTGATCCTGGTAAGAAACAAGATCGATTGGCAGCAAAAAAGTTTTTGAGTAAATTGTCCAATTTCTTGCTGTCTGTACATTTTTTTTAAATCTAAATTCAGCTCCAAATGTCGCAAAAATTAAGGAGAGTCTCCTGAGGCCGTTTTTCTGCAGCTACGACGGTTGAGATAGCTGCCCTTACTGTCCCATCTAAAAATCCATCCTGTATCCAACGAATTGAGAACCGTGTTTGCTTAGAACTCGGTTATAAATGGTTTACAGCGTATTTAAACTACGTCATAAATAGGTATAGTCCGTATTAGTTCTACCTTATGGGTGCGAACAAGACACCCGGCTCTGGGCTATCGCTCTCGCTCATCATGGTTTCTCGAGTTGTTTAAATCATAGAAAATTCAGTGTTGTGTCTGTGAGTAAGAGTTTAATTTTCTTTGGCAATTTTTGACAATACCATTTTTATTTTTATGATTGTTGGCAATACTATTTTATTTTTTTGAATTTTTATGACAAATATACTTACAAATGTTATGCCTATCTATGATTTGTAGAACTACATTCTATTTCATAATGATAATGTAATTAATATAATTATGTTATGTAATTATACAGTTGGTGCGCTAAATAAATAAATATAACTCACTCCTAAATGGCGTCTCAAGGCTATCGGGTCGGAGTCGTGGTCGCCAAGTGTGATAATGGCTTAAACGTCGAGCGTTGAAAGTAGAACAAGCGCGATTAAAATCCGTCACCGAGCATCATTGGTCGTCTCCATTCGTTAATCTGCAAGCGGAGTAAAATGTCCCTTAGAAATAAGGTGACACTCTACAAAACTTGCGTTCGACCCATCATGACTTATGCGTGTGTTGTGTTCGGGCATTCGGCCCCCTCTCACATCGATAAACTCCAAGTGGTTCAAAACCGCTTCCTCCGTGAAGCCGTAGGAGCCCCCTGGTTCGTACGGAACGTCGACCTCCACTCCGATCTAGGTCTCGAACCTATTCGCGCCTTTATTAAAAAGGCGTCAACACGTCACTTCGCGAACGCATCTACCCATGCGAATCCGTTAATCGTAGCCACCGCAGACTACGATCTCCCCCCCGACCCCTGCCGCCACCGCCGGCCGCGACATGTTCTCACCGACCCCCCCGATGCTTTGTCATCCCTTCTTTCCGCTCAGAATACGGGCGACGACGACGACGTAGTAGTAGATCCCCTCCCATAGCCGGCGGTTGACCGGTGCACTTAGTAGTGCACCCGTCCCCCTACAGCGACTGTCCCAACCGAGGGCGCCACTTCGAGGCGCCCTCGACTATGTCGCCTCTTGCCCTTCTGGCTGGCTAGAGCGTAGTGGTTGCACGCTCGCCTTTAAGTCCGGTGAAGCTGTAAAGGCCTCGCGGCCAACAGCGTACATCATTCACACACACACGCGATTAAAATCGTGCGCGATAATAAAGCGCTCATGTGTGAATGCATTTACTCTTTTCCATTTGTCTCATCTCGACGCTTTATTTTAGCGCTGGAAATAAGCGCTCGTGCGAACATGGAACGCCCCATAGACGAAGAATATACCTAGACACCGCATATCGCCACGGTAGCATGTCAATTTTATGTCGGTGTGAGTTAGTGTGCGTGATTAGGCAAGTGATTAGTAGTACAGGATTTATCGATAAATAATTTATCGATAATTTATGATTAACAAATATTTACTTCATGCAAAATCGTAATTGACTTATCTTAATTATGATTTCGAATTACTACGAGTAATTTATATAAGTTCACACATACGTATCATGATACAAATCTTAAAGACGAATCTGTAAACATCGATATTAGTATGTACAATTTAATACAATAGTAAAGCCTCATTGGTAATGCGCATAACCATCACAAGGTCATCGGTTCGAATCCTAAGTCGGAAAATACGAATTATTCGATAAAAAAAATCTAGTCCGGAGTCTGGCACTGTGCTTGGTATAATATCAATAGACTCATCCTCTACTACATGAGACCTTACATTGTTGAACGACAAGTGAGTGTACACAGTACACCACTCCCACTCCCGCTTGGGGAATATAGGCGTAGTGGTGGTAACAATTTTTACATCACATTTATCCTACGTTTGCACGTGCGCTTTTTCAATGCACGTTAGTCATGAAACTAGGATATATGGTCAGCGCATATCGCTGAAGTAGCGTGTGAAGACTAGAAGAAGGTACTTAAATAAGATTTTTTAATACTGAGTTCTTAGATTCACACGAATATTACACATGAAATAGAACTATATTTCGGATTTTATCGCGGTTTATTTTTTTATTTTAAGTTCCCGACGTTTCGAATGCTTTGCAGCACCCATGGTCACAGGAAGGACTGAGGTGTTAGATGTCCAAAAGGCATAGTTGTTCCGGGGTACCCTCAAACTTTTTAATATTTTTTTTTGATCCGATCTACGCAGAATGAGCTCACGGTGTCTTGAGGTCTCGCAGTGCTGTGCTTGGTTTTGGATTTTCTACTTGCTAACCGCAACCGCGTGCCGGCGATAATGAAAGGGGAGGTACCTTTTAAACGTTTTAGCACTCAAACGCGTTTTAGTTCAGATTTATCTACATATGGGCATGGCATACAACGCACCCTCACGGGGTGGAGGGCACAATGCCAACTCATATAGAGTTCAAACCTCTAATTTTCAGTATAAGCAGTACTACCCAAAAGGCAAAACTTCATTTCGCAACCGAGGGTCTTATATGATATGCCATCTCAATCTAAAGCTTCCAGTGAGGTAAGTAGTTTAATAAGTGTTTTATTTAAGAGAAAACGCTATAAAGATGAAATAATCATAAATATGTTCTACCCCCGATTAGGGAATATTCCACCCTCGATTGGGGAATATAGACGTGACAGTGTTTATCTAGATATTCTATCCTTACTAAATTTCATCCAAATTCGTTTAGTCATTATGACGTGAATAGGAATTGTTAATGTTTCAGTATTAATTTTTTAATATCGACAGTAAGCGATAGGCGCTGTAGGACATCACTATTGGAGAAGCGTAAAATAATGCATGGTTAGGAGCATGAAGGTAAAATTACCTGGAGGGAGTCATACGACGTTGCCACTCCGCCGGTCATCGTTCAACACATTGTCTTTTTTCTCTCTCAATTACACGGATCACCATTTTGAGTGAATGAGAAAGCTATTGTAAGGTTGGCAACGTCGCACTGTACGTGTGTTTCGTAGCCTGTTGTGTCCGATGTTTCGGCCATAACAAATGCGCCCCGTCCGTTTCAGCGGTTAAAATATAAATGAAAATTATTGTGTTAAGTAAATATACTTTAATACAGTGAAAATATGTCGTGTTGTGCTGTATTTTGTAAATCAAGGACAACCAAAGGAGGAGTAAAAAATCCTGAATTATCATTTCACACGTATGTATTTATTGCCGCTTATTATATTATAGGGAAGTTTCACAACAAAATTATGGATTTTACATGAAATATATACGTTATTGACGTCATATAATTAATATACGGTGATAATTAACTGTGAGTTTAAAGCTTTAATTTGTATTTTAAATAAGCATTATTTTAAGATTCTCTAATAGTGATGTCCTACAGCGCTTATCGCGTACTATCGATATTAATAAATTAATACTGAAACATTAACAATTCCTATTCACGTCATAATGATCAAACGAATTTGGATGAAATTTAGTAAGGATAGAATATCTAGATAAACACTGTCACGTCTATATTCCCCAATCGGGGGTGGGATATTCCCCAATCGGGGGTAGAACATGTTTATGGTTATTTCATCTTTATAGCGTTTCCTCTTAAATAAAACACTTATTAAACTACTTACCTCACTGGAAGCTTTATATTGAGATGGCATATCATATAAGACCCTCGGTTGCGAAATTAAGTTTTGCCTTTTGGGTAGTACTGCTTATACTGAAGATTAGAGGTTTGAACTCTATATGAGTTGGCATTGTGCCTTCCACCCCGTGAGGGTGCGTTGTATGCCATGCCCATATGTAGATAAATCTGAACCCTGAAAAGCATGTTGATATCCGTGTGATGGAACTATTGATTATCGCGATTTAGAATCCGCGTTTGAGTGCTAAAACGTTTAAAAGGTACCTCCCCTTTCATTATCGCCGGCACGCGGTTGCGGTTAGCAAGTAGAAAATCCAAAACCAAGCACAGCACTGCGAGACCTCAAGACACCGTGAGCTCATTCTGCGTAGATCGGATCAAAAAAAAAATATTAAAAAGTTTGAGGGTACCCCGGAACAACTATGCCTTTTGGACATCTAACACCTCAGTCCTTCCCGTGACCATGGGTGCTGCAAAGCATTCGAAATGTCGGGAACTTAAAATAAAAAAATGAACCGCGATAAAATCCGAAATATAGTTCTATTTCATGTGTAATATTCGCGTGAATCTAAGAACTCAGTATTAAAAAATCTTATTTAAGTACCTTATTGGTCTAGTAGCAAATCTGTACCTCCAGGTGATACAACTCGAGTTATTTTAGTTATAACTTTTGATATATTTACACATTATGCAACAGAAAAAATCTGCTACTTTTCAATCTGATGTCTCTTAAAATGAAGAAGTTTTTTTTGTGCATATTAATATAACTAAGGATTTTTCAGAATTAAAAAGTGTAAGATGATATATCTTTAATTATCACAAATTGAACTGAACTGATTGCTCCAATGTTTTTTTCTGTATTAATGATTCAACTTTAATTAACCCCTTATACACAAACAGCAGGGGTAGATTAAAAATGGTGTGTATTGATATAATTCCACGTGTGTCAGTGTACACTAATGTTATTTAATAAATGAACATATTTAGTATAGATTCTCAGATAACTTAAGATTTTCTGTTCGGTGAAATAAATATGTTTTTTAATCATCTATTGTCTTTTACTTTGATAAGGCCTGCCCTAGTAATCACTTCCCTATTAAAGTACACTAATGCAGATCCACAAACTCCTACATGAAATTGACACGCTACTCTAGCGATATGCGCTGACCATATATCCTAGTTTCATGACTAACGTGCATTGAAAAAGCGCACGTGCAAACGTAAGATAAATGTGATGTAAAAATTGTTACCACCACTACGCCTATATTCCCCAAGCGGGAGTGGGAGTGGTGTACTGTGTACACTCACTTGTCGTTCAACAATGTAAGGTCTCATGTAGTAGAGGATGAGTCTATTGATATTATACCAAGCACAGTGCCAGACTCCGGACTAGATTTTTTTTATCGAATAATTCGTATTTTCCGACATAGGATTCGAACCGATGACCTTGTGATGGTTATGCGCATTACCAATGAGGCTTTACTATTGTATTAAATTGTACATACTAATATCGATGTTTACAGATTCGTCTTTAAGATTTGTATTATGATACGTATGTGTGAACTTATATAAATTACTCGTAGTAATTCGAAATCATAACTAAGATGAGTCAATTACGATTTTGCATGAAGTAAATATTTGTTAATCATAAATTATCGATAAATTATTTATCGATAAATCCTGTACTAGTAATCACTTGCCTAATCACGCACACTAACTCACACCGACATAAAATTGACACGCTACCGTGGCGATATACCAAAGAGTATATAAATCGTTTTAAGAGACGGCACTTAGAACATTGTCTTTAGCTAAAATTCTGTGAGCAAATCCATACCAACATTGTAAAAATATAAAGAGCTGCCAACATTCCCGCAGTGACAGCTAGTCCCGAGCTGACAGATAGATATACTAAATTTTATCGATAGCTAGTGCTGTGCTTATGCTTAAATGAAAATACCGATATCGATAGTCCGTACTAGGGTCAGCAGCTGTAGGTTCTCTTATTATAATTATTATTACGAAAACTTTAGGCATAAATAAAAGGCGGAATGTATTATTTATTTCTATAACTTTATTTCGAATGCCTAAACCAAATGTTTAACAAAAATTTGTAAAGATTGGATAGATAATTCGACTCAAAATATCAACCTCAAAAATCATTATTATTGTATTATAATCAGATATTAGCAAAATGTAATTAGAGTAATGATTACAATTGCATTTTTTTGTAATATTTAATCATGATCCAAGATTAAGAAGTGTAATGGTAAACGTTGAAGATTACAAAACGTAATTGTAATTAATCATGAATACACCATCACACCTATATTCCCCAAGCGGGCGTGGTTAATCTTTAATCTGATTACATTTTGCTCATCTATGATTATAATCATATTATAATAATACCAGTATAGAAACACGGCGTGATCTTTCTATCTATATCATTTACGCCAGATCTCTTGCGGGGTAGACCGTGAGTACAGAGTTCCAACAGGTTATGTATTGGTGAAACATAACGGCGTGATGTTAAATTCAAGTTACTTTCGGCTATTGTCTATTTTAGATCTAAACTATTCTTATATAAGCATAAAAACGCGCCAATTATTGATACGAGTATACACCAAGGGGACTTATTTCTAATCGACACAGCCATAGCCCGGTAACTCTGTACTCTCTACCTACCCCGCAAGGGATCTGGCGTGATGATATAGATAGATAAATAGATAGCCCGATAGGGAAGGTTATAAAAATTCGCAGAGCTGAAAATTTGTACAAATGTTCGGAACACCATTATAAATTAAATGTATTATTAAGTTCCCATCGATCCGACACTTGCAAAAAAATTTATTTAAGGTCGAAGTTCGCAAATATGGGTTTTTCAGCCAAACGGTAAGATTTATCACAAAAATAGGTCAGACTAAAATTATAGATCATGATTATCTATAAAAATTGTCATTACACTTTTTCTCCTAAGAGTCACCGTTTCTACGATATAACGATTCAAAAAGTTGAAAAAGTTGTGTTCTTCATAATATGCACACGTTTCCATACCACCTGTGAGGTAGTGTACTTGGCGCGTTTTTTTTAACGTGGTTTCGTGGACAATTTTAGGCTTACCTATTTTTATAATAAAACTTACCGTTTGGCTGAAAAACACAGACACCCACATCTGCGAACTTTGACCTTGAATGTTCTTTTTTCAAAAGTCGGATTGATGGGGACTTTTCATTTATAATGGTGTTCCGAACATTCGTACAAATTTTCAGCTCTATGCGAATTTTTGTAACCTTGCATGTCTAACCTTGACCGGGCTTCCATGAAATGTAACAATCTTTTACATGGTTATTAGTGTAGTGTCGCAGGGTCACTTTAGTATGCTACACTTTGCAAGCTTCATTTATGGCCGGTTTCAATATTCAACTCAAGGATAGATTTGCTCAGAAGAATTTTGACAGATTTTCCATACAAAATGCGTCAAATTTCTATCCGTAAGTTAAATATTGAAACCGGCCGTTAGATGACTTAGCACATTCTATAGAAATCTTTTAAACTGAAGATTGGCAGATAGAACAATAGTGAAACATTACAAAATTACGAGTTATATCTAGTTCAGGCCTTAAATAGTTTGACAACTACAGTAGGAATTACATGACCAGTGTATATTTAGGTAGTGTCAGTGCAGTGCAGTGCGCGCTCGAATTCGGAAGTGCCACACTGCGTATTCGAATTATTGCAATTCGCGATTTATTGCAGTTTCGCATATTCGAATTATTGCAGTTCCGAAAAACTCATAGCCAACGAAGTGTTGGCTGTAAAAACTTACAGCACGCCATCGATTCCATGAATGAAGTTAGCATCAAGCAAATATGCAAGTCTTACTTCAAACAGGAAGAGATCTGCACTGCTAAGGTGCTGATGTACGAATCGCTCGGTATGAGCCACCGAATACCGTCTCGCAGGAGGGACGAAATGGGATATAATCAGATTGCTGAAGGTGACAGATCCTGACGAAGTGCCCGCTTTTGTGGTGAAGCAGCTGCATAGGCTGTCCCCCGTCACATTCTACCACGTCGATGTCACCAGGCTGCTGAAGGATATAACCACCTCGAAGTCCAGCCTGTCCGAGGTGCAATTCAGGTTAGGGGCTTCGGAAACTACCACTACCGCCCGCAGCACACCACACTCCGCCGCCCGCAGCACACCGCACTCCGCCGCTCGCAGCACACCGCAATCCGCCGCTCGCAGCACACCACACTCCGCCGCCCGCAGCACACCGCACTCCGCCGCTCGCAGCACACCGCAATCCGCCGCTCGCAGCACACCGCAATCCGCCACCCGCAGCATACCGCACTGCGCCGCCCGCAGCACACCACACTCCGCCGCCCGCAGCACACCGCAATCCGCCACCCGCAGTATACCGCACCGAGCCGCTCGCAGCACACCACACTCCGCCGCCCGCAGCACACCGCAATCCGCCACCTGCAGCATACCGCACCGCGCCGCTCGCAGCACACCACACTCCGCCGCCCGCAGCACACCGCAATCCGCCACCCACAGCATACCGCACAGGTGTTCCAAAGCGTCTTGGTTCAACTGACGCAGATTTAGATATTTTATTCCTTTTGTATTCAGTAGCCACCAAATATCTTTTAATGATTTTAGAGAAATCTTAAACCCATTGATGCATCTCACATGACTAAGCTGCAGCTGGCAATTTGACTTTATAAATTTAATTGTATCCATTTTTTTTTAAATAATAGTTCCATTTCTCCGCATGGTTGGATTGATTGGAGACATTCTCACGGATGCCCTTTTTCCACATCTTAGTGAGATGATGGCCCATTAGTGGCATCGAACAATCGATCCAGCTCCTCTATAATGGAAGCTGTTTCATTTATTTCTTTTTCTTCTGTATCATGTTTAAGGGCCATAATCTTTAAGACTGCTGCCATCGTGTTGCTTAGTGCATGTGCAGCATATTTGACTCGCATCTTAATTTTGTATATAGGGTTTACCACTGTTTGGTTTAATTTATGAAAATTTAGGAAATTCCTATTTCTTTCTTCTGCTTCTATAAGGTGACGCCACCTTCCCGTTTTGTCACCATTTTTTATTTCTCTTGCCTTGTAAAAATTATTTCTTACAGATTTGAATAAATGTGGTATGTCATACATTATAAAAACTTTTTCTTCCTCTACTAAGTAAAAATTGGTTTCTACAGTTAAATGTGAGAACTTTTTTAATAAATTCAGTGCTCCAACATTTGTTGGGCCTTGGTCACATACAGTAGTTACTATGCAAATTCCAGCATTTTTAAGGGTTATAATATTTTTTTTTATGATTGCAGCCAATTTTTCTGTTGAAATGGTACCTTCTACAAAATAGTAGGCCAAAGGCTGCTTAACTGATTTACAAATTCCTTGGACCATAAATACTAGCACATGATCTGCAATATTTGGATGTCGTCCCATATCCTCTCCAAGATCGACATATCCCTCCACCTTGTCTGTGCTTTCATTATAAATTAATCGCTTTTTCAAGGCCATCTCGTCGAATAATAACGCAAATACTTTGTCAAGAGCAGGTGAATCAGCAATTTTTTTCTTAAGATTGTCTATAATTGTATGATTTATACCTGTTTCCATGGGAATGTTTTTAATTATTCGGTGTAAAGTTTTCTCACTAGGCAGCGGCATTATTTTTTGCAGGTATCTATATGTTCTAGGAGAACGTTTGAATATTGCTAAAGACAATATTTTGTTTTTTATAGCCCAGCGTTTTCCATGATGCTTCCGCTTCTGGTTCTTTAAAGTATCTGCCAGTAGATTTTTCAAAAAGTTTGACTCTAGTTTGTCTAAATCAATGGATGTCTTAGCTAGAACCTTCAGGGAATCCTTAGCACTCTTAAGACGCTGCAAAAGCTTTTCTTCTTTAGGTCCAATTAAATGCTTTTGCCCAACTGCAACAAAAAAAGTACGATTGTAATACTTGCGGTCTACAATTTTTTTTCAAGCCACCATCTTAGACTACACAAATAGCATAGTCATATTCTGAAATATGGCCCAGTCAATATAGAAATTTATATTATTAACAGAATACAGAAAGCTTACCGGTAGATTTTCCCTTTCGTGTGTAACTATGCACAAACAAACTGGTGGATGGTTTTGGTTCAACCTGTGAGTCAGTGGTGCCTGCAAACAAAAAACACACAGTTAAACATTGTACAAAAATTTGGTAATTTTTATATGATCCAATTTTTTATATCATAACTAGTTACCCGCGGCTACGCACCCGTTTATTTTATAATTTGACATAGGTCTCTAAAGCGCAATCTTATTAAACGCTAAAGCCGTCTCATAAAAAAAATATACAATAAATACTTGGGTACTTTTAAACCTTTTCTACCTGCTCTGCCATATATCGTAATCGAGTAAAGGTACATTGTGAACTAAGTATGTAAAATAATTTTGTCAGTACTTTTTGTGTCAGTCTTCACGTAAAAATATATACAGTTCATGCTCATGATCAAAATTATGTTAAGATATCTTAAATAAACGATTAGGGGAAATTAATATGTGATTCCAAAGGTAATGAAGCTGCCTGAGACTGATAGTGTAATAATTAAACTAGTTTATATAAAGTTTAAATAAAAATTGTTTTATCTTATTTATTGCTTACGTGACTCCGATTACCCTCCCTTATACAAAGTTTCGTGTACGGGCCATACATCTTTAAAGATTTTTCTCCAGAAGAGACAATTCTGAATACATCGTTGGTTCATGCACAAAACCATGTTTAAGTGTTTAAATCAGAAGTGTATGTACAATTTCAGGTGAGCGCTTTCAACCACCGAAGAGTTTCTCGTGAGGAGACGAACCTGAACCCAAT
Source organism: Phalera bucephala (assembly GCA_905147815.2). Lineage (NCBI taxonomy): Eukaryota > Metazoa > Arthropoda > Insecta > Lepidoptera > Notodontidae > Phalera > Phalera bucephala. The sequence continues at coordinate 10,412,448 of LR990626.1, forward strand.
CAGTTCATAGAGGAATTCATGTGTAGACAAAATCATCGTGATTGAAACACCAAGAGACAGACAGACCGACAATAATTCCAAAAAAAATATATACCTAATGAAATATACCCCAATTCAAATTTTAGAAAAATATTCTAAGTACAGATTCAGCTCGGTTACAGTTTTATTATGTGTATATAGGTCATCATCATTATAAATACAATCATAAATTAATACAAACCCAGTCTTGTTGTAATAACACTAGGTGTACTTTCTGTTACAATAGCAGATGTTGAAGCAATTGGTTCATCTATTTCCATACACACTGGGGGCTGACTCATATTAGTTGTTAAACCTGAAATAGAATAGAGTCTATACATAAAAGTTAGGGTAGTATGCAATAAAAAAAAATCGATGTTTCCCATTGTCCACCACTCACTTGTCTACTAATAAAGTGGTGGTCAGACAACTTTAAAAACTATTCCCATCGTCCACCTTACAATAGTTTTTAAAAGTTGAAACAACTTTTTGAATTATTTCTATTAACCACCACTGGTGGACAGTAACATGACTTTCTAAAAACCTTCCCATCGGCCACATGTGGTGGACAGTCATACAGCTTTTTAATATTATTCGCACTGCCTAAGGGTTAGGGACAATGGGAAGGATTGAGAAATTTCTGGATCAAATTGTTTATTGTAGTTATAATTACATACCTTCAATTGCAGTAGGATTCTCATTGGGCTGATTAATACTTTGATTAAGTACTCTACTAGAACAATCACTGAGAATCGCTGAAACAAAATAATGTTAATTAGTATATCATTATAGTAAGTACAAAACAATAACATACTAATCATCACATGATTGAATGATAAAAGCATTAATACAAATAAATAAACACCATCTATCCTATATTTCTGAAGCAGGAGTGGCTGATGTGTAATGTGTACACCGATGATGTTAGGTCCCTTGTAATAGAAGGTTATCTATTGCCACTTAGCTGGCATACTTCTAGAACCCTTATTAACTGAGAATTTCTCATCAGAAAAACTATATTTTGTCTGACCCCAGGATTTGAACCCAGAACATCATAATCGCTATGTGCATTTTTACCATGAGACTGACAAGTTAGTATTATGCAATATTACATTATTTGTATGTTAATTGTACTGTAATTGTAGGTAGTTATGTATACTAGACCAGTACACAGCTCAGTGCAAGTACTTTAAAAGATGATGCAATATAAACAGACTGTTGCTCATAGAATATAATTCCAAGTACTGTTTTGCTTAATCAGCTTAACTTGCCTCAGCTGCGTATTAATCATGTAAACAGATATCAGGTTACTTGTTTAGTCTCAGTCCAATTCTCATAACTGTTTTGCTAAATAAGCAGATATCAATTAATAAGACGTATAACGCGTGGGTTCATTCTAGAAGGAGTTGTTTACTTGACGATGCCTATAAAAGCCATCGCCAAGCAAAGTACATTCAATATCGACTCAGCTCTCTTACCGTTCGCACTAACGTTAAGTAATATTAATTGACTGCATTAATATTTTGAGTATCTATTATTAATTTGTATTGTGAAATAAATATATTTTTATAAAGTCACGCCGGCCTTTATATTTGACTGGCGCAGCCGAACGGTAGGATTTCAGTCGCGATAAGTGTTGCAGTAGTCATACCAGACAAGCTCAACGCCGTGCAGGAGTACAAGCATCGATTCCGGACCACAATCGCCTGGCTGAATCCTAGAAAAGGACCTACCCTACCTTCGAACAAAGAAATTTTGTCAAGAAGTGCCTGCTGATACTCAAAGAGCGGATATTCGGCATGAAAAATTGCAGCATTGTGTGAGTTCTGACCTTTCCCACATGTTCCTATTTTTCTGTCTATTCTGAATTTAATTGGACAAGCATCGCTAATTTCATTCAGACCCCGAGCCTGTAATTCCGGTCAAAAATCGCGGGAATTATTTGGATAAAAGGATATCGTATTATTAGACAAGCATCGCTAATTTGTGATTAGAATTTAGGATCTCACGGGATTTAGACACGCATCGCTAAGCCGTAGATCACCACTTAGGGCCGTAAGAATCAGACAAGCATCGCTGAACTTACGTAAAACATTGTCGTATTTTATTAAAAAAGAAAATTACTTCCAGTGGGGTGATCACAAGGTCCACTTGAGAACGTAAAATATTGAAAAGAAAATAAATCTTAACGAAAAGAAATATTATTAAAAAAAAAATAATAAACGTTGTTCTGCCTATAAAGGCTAAGTTAAATAATAATTGATAGGAGTTATATTTTCGGACAAAAATCGCCGAATCTATAAACTTTTGCTTTTATTATATAAATTTATTTTAAACTTTTTTTTTATGTGTTATTTTTAAATTGTATTTTTTTTGTGTGTGTTATTTTAAATTGTATTTTTTTATTTTGTGTGTGTAATATTTATCTTATTGTGTTTGTAAAAGTGAATAATAAGTGTTCAAAATATTCAAAATGAATCAAATTCAAATTATTCCGAAAGAAATTCTCGACTTAATTCCACGTTACGACGGTAACAACCAATTGTTAAATTTTTACATTCAAAAATGCGAATATGTTATTAGAAGTTTTAGTCGCGAAAATAATGCCGCACAACAAATGTATATTTACCATAGTCTGACGAGTAAATTAATAGATAAAGCCGCGAAACTAGTGAGTGAAAGAAATATTATCAATTCTTGGGATAGCTTAAAGGAACTCCTCATAGAACATTTTGGAGATCCTAGAACAGAAGATTGCATTGCCGTAGAATTAGAAAACATTAAATTAAAATCAGGAGAATCATATATAGATTTAGCTCATAGAATTCAGGACGTAAAAAGTTCAGTTATAGCCAAAGTAAATTTGTTAACCGATGAAGGCGTTAAAGCCGCTAAAATGATTATTTATAATAATTCCGCGTTAAATAGCTTTTTGTTTAACTTACCAGAAGACCTATTAAGGATCGTTAGGTTAAATAAATGCGCTAATTTAGAATCAGCCTTAGGAGTAGTTACAGAGGAAGTAAATTTCCATAACCATTATAATGCAAAAAGTAAAGTCAAATCAAATAATAGTTTACAAACAACCAAACAAATTCCGACCCAATATAAATTTGGCATACCTCAAAATAGATTCCTTCAAAGTAATTTCCCACAAAGACAACTAATGAATCAAAACTTCCGACCTAACTTTAATCCTAATTTAATTCAACAAAATCAACAAAAAGTATTTAAAAATGATCAAAGATTACCTTACAATATGAATAATTACAAGCAATCTGGGTTCTTCAAACCCAACCCAAATCAACAATTCCGTTTCGGTATTCCTAATAAATTCATAAATAAAAATCAAACAGATAATGACGTCACAATGAGGACAGCAGTTCGTAATAACATGATTGAAAATTTATACGAGAATGACGTAGATGACATCGACCTTGAGACTGACGAATACTTTAATGAATATGAGCCAGTGACAATCGATGAAGTCGACGACGAAAACCCCGATAATAATGTTTCTCCACCTGAAAATTTTCCCATGGATCCGGTCCAAGATCCCCCGAAATAGTTAAACTTAATTATAGTGAAACCTTAAAATTACCACATATTATAATACCAGAAATTAATTCAAAATTTATGATAGATACAGGAAGCACTAGATCCTTCATTAGCCCCGAAATAGCAAACAAATTCTTTTATAATTTTATAACTTTAGAACCTTTTGAAATAATTAGTACACATGGACATAGTAGGCACAGTAAAGTAGCTTATATGCCCTTAACCAAAACTTTTAAAACCAAACATTGTCACAAATTTTACATTTATGATGTGGATAGTAGATACGAAGGTTTATTAGGTTCAGACTTGTTAAAAGAACTAGAAGCCACAATAGATATGAAAAATCAAGTTTTAAAAACCAGAAATACTAAAATTCCGATATTGTATAGAAAACCCTATGAAATTAAATTATCACCGCGTTCAGAAACTCGTGTTAAAATTCCGACAAATCTTAAAAATGGTGAAGCAATATTACATTTTTTAGAATTTCAACCAGGAGTTAGAATGCCCGATGCCATAGTAAATTGTAAAAATTCAATAGCCCAAACAATTATACAAAATTCTACAGATCAGAATGTTATATTAAAATTTGATAATCCATTAAAAGTAGTCAAATTTGAGGAAAAATTTTTCAATAACCTCAATACTTTAAATTTAAATACAAATAAAAATAAATTGTTACAACAAAATCTTTCTAAATTAAGATTAGATCATTTAAAGAAAGAAGAAAAACAAGCCATACAACAATTATGTTACAGATATAGAGACATATTCTATTGTGATGATATTCCTTTAACTTTTACGAATCAAGTTAAACATAAAATTCGAACCACTAATGAAGATCCCATATATATAAAACCATATAGACATGCCCCTACAGAAAATAAAGAAATTGGAAAACAAATAGATAAATTATTAAGAAACAATGTCATTAGGGAATCGCACTCTCCATGGAGCGCCCCAGTTCACTTAGTTCCGAAAAAAATGGACGCTTTGGGCGAACGAAAATTTCGCATGGTCATAGATTACAGAAGATTGAATGAAATAACCGTAGACGACAAATACCCATTACCAAACATTTCAGACCTTTTCGATAAATTAGGAAAAGCGTGTTATTTTTCTACATTAGATTTAGCTAGTGGTTACCATCAGATAGAAGTAGAGAAACAGGATCAATCTAAAACAGCATTTACAGCACAAAATGGTCATTATGAATTTACCAGAATGCCATTTGGTTTAAAAACAGCCCCCGCAACATTTCAACGTGCAATGGATAACATACTTAGAGGTTTACAGGGTATCCATTGTTTAGTTTACTTAGATGATATCATTATATTCTCAAGTAGTTTAGAAGAACATTTAGAAAAATTAGAAAAAGTATTTGAAAGACTTAGGCAAACAAATTTAAAAGTAACATTAGACAAGTGTGAATTTCTCAGAAAAGAAGTTCTTTACCTAGGTCACACTATTACAGAAAATGGTCTTCAACCAAATGATGATAAAATTAAAGCCATATTACAATTTCCGTTACCTAAAACACCTTCGGAAATACGTAGTTTTGTTGGATTAGTAGGTTACTACCGAAAATTCATTAAAGATTTTTCCAAATTAACACAACCTCTCACTAAATGTTTAAAGAAAAGACACAAAATTATAATTAACAAAGAATATATTGATGCATTTGAGAAATGTAAAGAAATTTTAACAAACGCCCCAATCTTACAATACCCCGATTTCACTAAACCATTTTTGTTAACAACCGACGCATCCAATTATGCCCTTGGCGCTATACTATCACAAGGACCGATAGGTAGTGACAAGCCTGTAGCTTATCTCAGTAGAACTTTAAACGACGCAGAAACCCGTTATAGTACAATAGAAAAAGAATTATTAGCCATAGTATGGGCGTGTAGAAAATTTAGGCCATACTTATATGGAAATAAATTTACCATATTAAGTGACCATAAACCCCTAATGTGGTTAAATTCAGTTAAAGAACCCGGAAATAGACTTACTAATTGGAAATTACAATTAACAGCATTTGATTACGAAATTAAATACAAACCCGGTAAACAAAATGGAAACGCTGATGCGCTTTCACGTGCAAAAATTAATAAACTAAAAGATAATCTATTAATAAAAGTAAATGCCTCAAGTCCCACAACAAAATCCCCCGAAGATTCAATTAAATCAAAATTAACTAACCCAGTTTCTTCTTTAAATAGTAATACTTTGACCGTGTCTGAAAACCCGAAATCATCCCTTATAACTATCCATTCAAAGGAAAACATAGATTCTTCCGATATTCCTATTTTATTTAAAGATAATTTTTCAATGATGGTTAATACATCGAATCCTTTAATATTTTCAATCAAAGACTTTAATCCAAACAAAATAAAAGTTAAAAAGAAACGTAAACGTAAAGTAAAACAGGATGATAAAATATTATCAAACCATGGCAAAAATAAATCCCGTTCTAGGAAGGTAAAAGTCCCAATAAAAGATATAAAACGTCCTCCGCAGGTTCGCGCTCCTGATCCTCGTACAGGCAGCCCAAAACCTGGCCCTTCAACTTCAGAAAATTGAAGATAATCCTGGAATCTTCCCAGTTAAGGAAGGACAAGCATTCATTAGCACTTATAATTGGAATATAATTAAAATATTAGATTTAAAATTTGTTAGTAACAGTATTGAATATAACGTTAACAAGTATTATGAAGTTAACGATTATTTAAAAGAAAAATTAAATGTATATTTCTTAGACGGAAATATCATAGATGCACAAATGCAAACTGAGTATATTATGAGTTTAACATTAGAGCGTTATAATCAATTAGTCCCAACAATTAGAATTAAAAGAGGTATTTTAAATCCCCTAGGTTCAATAGTTAAAGCCATTACAGGCAATTTAGATAATGAAGACGCAATCAGATACGATTCCTTGATAAGTCATATTCAATCTAAACAAAACGCTATTGATAACAAAATATCATTAGTTTCCGAAACAATTGGAGTATTAGTAAATCTGACAAACTCTACGAGAAATAATTTTATTGAAATAGACAAAACAATTAACGAAATAGAATCCATTCTGAATAAAACCCAATTCCAACATAGTAAGGAAATTGTCTTGAATACTTTCGATTTAATTATCCATAATTTTCAAATTTTGTTAACTAGGTTAGATGAGGTTGAAACAGCTATTGCTTTCAGTAGATTAAATATTTTACATCAATCCATTTTAGACATAGATGAATTGTTATCAACTCTTAAAGATATAGAGAAAATAGATAAATTAATGTATCCAGTAAATTCCGATAATTTGATAAAAATTGAACATTGTATAGACATAAGAGCATATATTAAGGACAAACGAATAACGTTTATTATGTCGATACCAATTGTCCAATTAGATTTCTATAACTATTACAACCTTCATCCTTTTCCCATGTATAATCCTCATTTAAACCTAACATTCCTATTAACGCCTCAATATTCCCAAATCCTGGTCAGAGGGTCAGATATACTTCCACTATCACAATCATGCAAAGAAATAGACGAAGGAGAATTCCTGTGTTATGAAGATAATTTATCTGTCACTAATGAAGACTTATGCATTACAGATTTGATGAAATTTTCTTCACAAATTACATCATGTTCTCCACTTACAGTGAAATCCTCAAAAGTCAAGGTCAAATCTATTCGGCCTGACACATGGTTACTATATTCAGGAAAACAGACATTTCTCACAGAGCACTGTGAAAATGATTTTAACCAGTACAACATTTTTGGCACTTATGTATTAACCCTAAATAATGAATGTGAAGCCAAATTAGAGAACATCACATTAAGGAAACGTCTCATTCAATTAACTAATCAAGTCTTCCATCAAGTTCCAGTTATAAATTTACCAAGCATCACAGCAGCAGAGAAAATCTACAAGCAGCCAATCAGCCTAGATGAGGTCAACTTAGAAGATCTTCAGTTCCTGTCACATGTGTTAAACAGTAAAAGTGAAAATCTCAGTGAAAACCACGTATATTCAGTGAATGTGCATAGCATAAGTTTAGGTTCTATAATCATTTATGTAATATTATTAATTGTGCTTTTGATTGTTTTATATATTTATAAGTCTAAAATATTGTCCTTATGTAAACATAAGCAAAATCAACATTCTCAAAAATCGAACGCTGATTTTGAACTTATGGAGGGAGGAGTTATGTATACTAGACCAGTACACAGCTCAGTGCAAGTACTTTAAAAGATGATGCAATATAAACAGACTGTTGCTCATAGAATATAATTCCAAGTACTGTTTTGCTTAATCAGCTTAACTTGCCTCAGCTGCGTATTAATCATGTAAACAGATATCAGGTTACTTGTTTAGTCTCAGTCCAATTCTCATAACTGTTTTGCTAAATAAGCAGATATCAATTAATAAGACGTATAACGCGTGGGTTCATTCTAGAAGGAGTTGTTTACTTGACGATGCCTATAAAAGCCATCGCCAAGCAAAGTACATTCAATATCGACTCAGCTCTCTTACCGTTCGCACTAACGTTAAGTAATATTAATTGACTGCATTAATATTTTGAGTATCTATTATTAATTTGTATTGTGAAATAAATATATTTTTATAAAGTCACGCCGGCCTTTATATTTGACTAGGTTGCTGTTGTGTACATAAATGGGGTTAACCTTACAATAAATAAATATAATAAACTTTGATGCAAAGTGTGGTAAAATAACTTAGGGTGGAACCACACAGTATGATCAATGTCAACCATCACTCATGTCTAGGTTTATATCTATAAAAAAGTAGTATCGGCGAGTGTGTATGTGATGAACTATGAGAGTGGAGGAAGCCAGAGAGGTCTGTAAGGAAAGAACCTGTTGGAATGATGATATAGATAAATAGATAGAAAAAATAGTCTTAGGTAGTAAACACACAATGACAATGTTTAGTGTGTGCCCTGAGTGGGCATGGCATAAGTCAGGTAGCATGGCATCCTAGCCTAGGCATAAAGTTAAATGACAAGGACACATCCAGAGCCAAAATTAATTATAGCTCTGCATTGAAATTACTCACCATAGGATGTCAGAGAACTTGTGTTCTCTGACATCCTATTGTCTGGGGGAAATCAACAAACAACTCTTGTGGAAGTGGAGGATGGGGCAAGTTCATTTTGGGCACAGCAGTTTTTAGCAGACGATTTCCATTCTTGTTAAAATCTTCTGCAGCAAAATGTATGCCACATACAAATTTTAACTCATGCCAAACTCATGCAGTTTTTCTATAGGTAAATGTACTAAATCCTGCTGGCCAATTGCTTGAACCCATTTATGACATCTGAAACATATGTAATTAAATACTATAATTTTATAATTACATACAAATCTCCAACAAATAAGATCTAAACAATTTACAAGATTTGTATTTATTACTTTATATAGTTTTATCCATAATTCTCACACCAGGCATGCCTGTAGGCAATAGGAGTTTCAGGGATGTTAAATACATCCACAGGTTTAACATGTACACAAAATATCTATTTGTATCATCACACCAGATCCCATACAGGGTAGGCAGAGAATACGTTATCGAAGATTACAGAAAATTATTGTCATTAAAGAGAAGGCAACTTTGCAGTATAGTATAAATGTTTTGTTTTCTTTACATTGAGCGTAATGACATAATCATCAAAGCAACTATTCCTCTAATATCATTATTAAAACCGAGACACGAATTCAACAAAATGATGTGGCCGCGTTCTAAACGGCTTACTTATAATAATAGCATATTATACGTTGAAACAACAAGAAGAAACATTAACTGAAACCACATCCCCATCCAGAGTTTACTGTTATGCACAACAGGAAAATCGTTATAAGAACTTACCTGGTCGGATCTAAGGGCAGGGCGGCAAAAAATAAACTAGGAATAGAAGAACTCCTTCTGTCGCATATCACACACTTACGAAAAGATTTTCCAGACATATTTATAAGCAAAATAGTCCCCGTCTCGAAAACGAAAATGCAGTAGTATAAACAAGCACACCGCAGTATCACTGATAGGGCGGAGTCTTCGCGCTAAATCGGAGGAAAAGGTCTCAACTCGACGATGATAACGGAGTTTTAACGCATAAATCAGTAACAATGGTAAAATAACAAGAGAAATACACAAACACATCCGAAAATGGCCGGCATAACTTTGAAATTTTTGTTAGATTCATTATAGCTGTCAAGTGTCATTCTGCCAGACGTACCAACATTTTAATACTAATTTATTGACTTTGTAATATTGGTAATAGAATGCGCACACAACCAGTATAAATCGTGGCCCCCCATCTAGTACAATCTCCATACATATCATAGTTTAAGAAAATTTGGACGTCTTCAATGTATGGAAGTGTCTACCCACTGGATATACGGTGGCTAGGTATATTCTTCGTCTATGAGTTGTTCCATAGAGTAAAGTAATATAGTGGAAATAGAGAGCCAACTCGGCGCTTTTTGATGCCAACACGATTTCTGTCACTTAGTAGCGCCGTCTATTACTAGTATTCCGAAACTTTTAGACGTACGTACCTATATATAGATAGCTATGGTGGTATGCCTATATAGGTATATATTCGTATATGCATAAATAGTTCAGAATCAATGTGCGTACTACCTATTAGAATGTATAGATACAGTTGTATCTATACATTCCTATAGGTAGCACTCACTATTATATATTCGGTAAGATAAAACACTATTAATAAAAATGTAACTTATTATTACGAGGAGCAACAAATCTAGAGAAAATAAAAAGCACAAAATGATATCTTATTTTTATTACACTACTAACTTTTGCAACTCACATTCTTTTAGAGCACACAATTACATAGATTAATTCAATTAAAATGTTCAATATCACAAGAAGCACTTTAGTTCAAAATTCGTGAAAACACGAAAACCAGCGTCCAGAGGATGTTTGAACTCGACGTTAGGCAAGGGCAAAAATGTTTATAGGTTGATAAAGATTCCCCACGCAAATCCATATAAATTTAACTCCTAATCAGTGAGTAAACACATAATTACAAGCGTACCTACGCGCACAACAAACAAAATACAAGTTCGGCGACCATTTGTAAGAGTCCCACAGACTAATTAGAGTAAACAGTCCACAGACTGCACATACACACTTTGTATCGATGTTTTGCAGAAAACAATCGATAACATTACTTTTACTAAAATAAATGGAAGTAACAGTTTAATAGTGAAATAAAAAATATATAACGATATTGATCACAGGTTCAGTTGAATAAGATAAATATATCAATTTAAAAGACACAATTTCTTTTTATTATCAAAATCGATCTTCTACCGATACTAATCGGTTCTGTTGTGACATCTAGCGAATAACTTAATAACTAATTGGTCTTATTTTGTTTAGGAATAACGATATGAGATGGCGCGACCAAAAAAACTGTTTTGACTGTGTAGGCGACTTTTCGACCCCTGAGTTGTTCTGTGCATCGATGTCATAGAGTAAAGTAATATCGATGTCGTGAAGTCAGTGAGAGTGGGTATTCATTTAATGTAAAGTTTGCTTTTGGTTTGTTTATTTTGCTCAAAGAGTATATAATCAATTAAGCTTAAACAAAATATTTCTATATAAAATGTCCTATAAGAAAGAAGATTTGAAATTGTATTGGAATAAGATTAACTATGCTTTTCCTATTCTTAATGATACACTATTTACTGATTGCAATGATGCAGAATACGAAGAAGTTCACCAAATAATTATCGGTCTGGGTGTTCAGGCCAAGATACGGGACCTAGCTCTAGTAAATATTGAAAAATATCTTCGTCAGCACGTCGCACCTTCGTTCTGGTCAAAATTTCTTAAAGTGGATGAAGAAGTTAAAGGTTTTCAATTGTTCAAGACAGCTGTGAATGATTTATTTGATTCCGTGTCTAATTTCTCACCCATATTGCAAAGATTGGCACAATTAAATAACAGTTGCAGTGATAACAAGCCTATTTATGGAGAAAAAGATGTAGTCTCAGGGTTTAAGCAACTGGTGCGAGCAACTCTACTGTCTCAGCTGCCTTTAGACTATCATGTAATAATTAATCATTTCTACAAAGTATCTTTCAATGTTTTTGACACTGATTATTTAAACTCTGACATAGGTGAAGATGTTATGTGTGCAGGATGCCAGAATGAATGTTCTGATTGCAACTGCATGTATATTGTTAAAGTGTTCCATGACACTAATAGAAAACTTATGGAACTTCAATTGTTAGAAAGACTAACTGGTCAAGTATTGACAAATTTCATACAGATGAAGATAGAGTCTCACATACAGATACTCTGCAGAGGCACTTTTGATGTTCTCCATATTGAATTCTTGGAAAATTGGTTGGACACCACTGTCATGTCCTGGCTCACTAGGATATACTGTGGGGGTTCATCAAAACCATCCCCCGATGACAAGAATATCCAAATTGCAATATCTAAATTCAAGCAAAAACTCAGCTATTTCTTGTATCATAGTTATACTAAATTGAGAATAGATCAACTATTCAATATTATAATTGAATACCCCGACTCTCAGCCAGCTGTTGATGATATAAAGTTATGTTTGGATAAGACAGATCTGAGGTCAACCTTGTGTAAAAAATTACAAAATGCACTGGAAACTAGATTATTACACCCTGGTGTGAATACTCCTGATATATTAACAGCTTACGTAACAACCATCAGGGCTCTACGACATCTTGATCCATCAGGGGTTATACTTGAAACTGTAACAAAACCTGTTCGTAACTATTTAAGAAATAGAGAAGACACTGTCCGCAGTGTTGTTTCTAGCTTGACAGAAGAAGGTGCTGGCAGTGAGTTAGCAGAAGAACTGGTTAAGTTTGCTGCAGAGACAGATGGCGATAGTGATAAAGATGAGGCATGGGATGAGTGGAATCCAGACCCAGTGGATGCTGATCCAAGTATAGACTCCAGTGACAGGAAAGCAAGCGACATAATCTCCATGCTCGTGAATGTGTACGGCAGCAAGGAGTTGTTTGTAAATGAGTACAGAACTCTATTAGCAGATAGATTGTTGGCCCAGAATGCAATTAACACTGAAAAAGAAATTAGGTACTTAGAATTACTAAAATTACGATTTGGCGAGTCACAACTTCACTTCTGTGAAGTTATGTTGAAGGATATATCTGATTCAAAACGAATTAATGCACTAATACACCAGGACAAAGAAATTGAAGAATTAAATAAAAAGTTTACATCAAATGCAATGATATTGTCGGCACAGTTCTGGCCCCCTTTCAAAGATGAAAGTCTAGAGCTGCCTGAGGAAATAAAACGTCATTTAGAGTCATACACAAAATCATTTGAATCCCTGAAAGGTAACAGGACTTTGAGTTGGAAGCCTCATCTCGGAAATGTTAACATTGAGATAGAAATAGGGGATAAAAAGTTAGATCTCACTGTTTCACCTTTTAATGCTACACTTATAATGCATTTTCAAGACAAACCAGAGTGGTCTATAGATGAACTGCATCAAATTATGAAAGTGCCAGTTACTATTTTAAGACGAAAGATTACATATTGGCAGTCAATGGGTCTCATTAGTGAAAAAAGTTCAGATTACTATGTTTTAGTAGATGGCTCTGATGCAAACAAGGGTAATGTGGCCTCAAACCAAGTTCAGGAAATGATCTGTGAAGATGATGAAACAGAAAGTGTAATGGCTTCCGCACATGACCAAAGAGAAGGTGAACTGCAAGTCTTCTGGTCCTATATTGTTGGAATGCTTACTAATTTGGATTCACTTCCATTGGATCGTATTCACCAGATGCTCAAAATGTTTGCATCGCAAGCTCCAGGGACAGAATGTAGTTTACAGGAACTTCGACAGTTTTTAGACACAAAAGTAAGGACCCATCAGCTTGTTTTACAAGGTGGAATGTATAAGTTACCTAAAACATAGGACATTATTCTGTAAGTAAATAAAAATATTAGAATTTTAATGGAACTTTTATTACCTTGCATTCCTAAGATCCACTGTAATATATTCGTAGGGAAAAGCAGATACTATTATATAAATCGAAAAAGCTCGCTGCGTCTTCTGTATGTATGCGCTAATTTAAGAACTGCTGCATGGGTTCGTATTTGATTTTGACCAGACAATGAATAGATATTTAAATTATGAATAATAATAAATCCGCCTATACACTACTGCAGGGCAAAAGTCTGTTACAAATGGAGATGGGAGGGATAAATTCATAGTCATCTATGTGGAACCGGTGCAGATTGGTGGAGGTGGGTTTGTGGCCACCTACTGTTAGAACTTATCAAGCCGCCTATAAGGCGTCGAACTCGGCTTAACGACTACTACATTAAGTGGTGCCTTCCGAAGTATGGAGATGCTCGAATATGAAAATGCCACAAACGGTCACCTATCTCAAGCCGAGTAACCTGCCAAGAACGCTGCTTAACCTTGGTCATCGGTAAGAACACCCGTGATCGCATAGCACTACGAGCGCCTCATATATAATATTGGTCCGTCCTAACTGTGTGAAGCCGGGGGTCACTAGAATAAAATAATAGGCTGGAAAAAGTTTAACAAAACTTTATTTTTACACCATTTAAATATAAAAAATTTGGTTACATTAGATAATGTCTGTGGGTTAATATCTGGATTACTTATTATAAGTGACAATTCTCGAAGCTATTCAATCAACAAAAATATAATAAATTAGCTGAAATAATTTATAAGTAATACCACCACATTGTTTTAATAAAATATTAATAACATTTTAATACTTAGTGTTTGCAATACAAAATCTTGTGTCAGTCTTAACAACTATAAAATACTGTTTATAATTAAAAAGTGGAAATAATCGATCAGATTAATAATAAATAATAATTAACCATTATAATAAGAGATACTGAAACAATACAGATTCTTCAAAAAATATTTCGTATGGAATGCACAAAAAGTAGAACCATTAAATGCAAGATAATTAATTATCACCTCCTCAATTTTAATTGGGTACAGTTTCATTGTTTTCTTTTTAATAATTTCTCTGATTTCTTTAGGGTCAAAGGGAGTTTTCAAAATAATAGTAGACTGGAATGTACATTATCTTAATTTCAATTCACCAATAAAATCTCCTTACAGTTGTAAAAATGACAATAAATAAATATTACGATAGGTATATACTTATGAGCTCAAAGTTACACGAAGCAATAATACTGACACACAATGCCAGCCTGTAGCCAATCATTACTATATCACTGCTTCAAAATATGTACAAAATACAGTCAGCTAACGCAAAACTTCCTATAAGAAACACCTTCCAAGGGTTATGTTCGTTGACTTGATGTGTATTTTGGCGTGATCAAAGTCTATTCTACGTAGACAATAAATAATAGAAACAAAGGGAAACATTTAAAATCTCGAATATGCAAATAAATAGAATAAAACAAACCTACAACAGTTAAAGCTCTACATCTAGTTTACATATGTACAGAAAATATCGACGTAACGTGACAAGAGTTTGCCGATGTTGACTGAAAGTATTATAATATCATGTCGAAATGTTTTGAACTTTTCGACTCAATGCACCTCAGTTTCATGTCCACAGCAAACAACCACGTTATACATTTAAATGAAAGTCTCTACAGATATTAATAAGCTTACAAAGTATTAAGTACATGAAAATTCATTAAGTCCTTTAAGTAATGCTATAATCTCTCGATGGACGAATTAATCTTGAGATAGAATACTTTACACAAAACATGTTTCGTTTCGTTTAGTTACAATTATTTGATTGGTGTTGAAGATCTAAGTTTTTAGCAGGTGTGCGTCTCGACGGATAAGTGCATTTCAGTTTATCGATTTAGGAGTGGTAAGACAGCAGGCGCTGGAGGCTCAAGAGTAGTTCAGCTGGAATATGCCTAACAGAACATGTAGTGCCTCAACACAAGTAGAACAGTAATGTCTTACTGTTAGGCAAAGACCTTCCTCACTAACTGAGGTGAAATTTACTTCACCACTTACAGATTGGTTTGCTGGTGACAATTATTAATTACAATAGCAAATATCCGTCGAAGTGAGCCGCATGCCACTTTATGTGACTTGAAAATATTTTACCAAAATTCTTATTATGGAACTTATAAAAGTAGATGTCTCATACATTTTTATATGCAAAGACTACATACAATACAGTAATCGCAATATTATTTCTGCGTTGCACCACGATATGCTTAGGATCACCAACCATATATTTTTATAGGGTTGCTTTCGCGCTGTAATAAATAAACTATTTCGCTTATAAAACAATCCACAAAGAATTGATAAAACGTGCAAAACGTTTAAAACGCGTGAAGTATACGCGTTTTAAAACATTTTTTATTTAAAAAAAATACTGCGAATAAACATCAATATCAGGGCCCTTATTCGCCAAACGCGGTGTGTACGATAATTTCGTGAAATCAACATGTAATGGTTTTATACTATACCAATCCATTCTAGTATTATAAATTCGAAAGTAACTCTTATCTGTCTGTCTGCCTGTTTGTTACCTGTTCACGCCCAAACCGCTGAACAGTTTTTGATTAAATTCGGCAAGAACATAGATTTTATGCAGGGGACGAAAATAGACTAGCTTTTATCTCAAAAAAAGGTTAGGGTGTCAAATATAGGCCTGAAAATAACGCAACGAGGAAGTTGCGGGTTCAGCTAGTTATCTATATACCACGATCAATTCACGAAGTTTTCGTCACAAGCCGTGTTCCATATTTAATTGGCCAATGCGAATACGGGCCCAGATAAGTTACTTTTTAGTGGATTAGGCCGACACCCGTTTACATTCAATATTACAGCGCTAAGGGATACAATCAGCGAGCTTGAATAGGGCTGCCAAGTACTGATCCATACTGATTATAAATTCGAAAGTAACTCTGCCTGTCTCCCAGTCTGTTACCTTTTCACGCCCAAACCGCTGAAGAGATTTTGATGAAATTCGGCAAGGGCAGATTTTATTCAGGGGAAGGACATAGGGTATTATGTCTCAAACAAAACTTAAGGGTCTAAAATAAACGCCTGAAAATAACGCGAACGAAGTTGCGGGTACTGCTAGTATATAATAATTAAAACCCGGGTAGGTTAGAATAGGCTGTTTCTTAATCTCGGTGTGATTTGCAAAACCAAAATAGACTAACATTATGTTATATTGAAGATGCATAGATTTTTTAATCATATCGATTTTACTCTCTCATTTGCTGCATAGCGCGCATGGGATCTGGCGTGATGATATAGATGGATAGAAAAATGATTTTAAAGGTCATCAAATTGTAAAGCGTCTTCAGAAGTTTCCGCCTATATTTGGCCCATATTTAAAAAAAAAAAATGTTGTTCGTAATAAAATATAGGCGCCAACGCGTGTAGTCGGACATGAACGGTTCATCACCATTTGCAGCAACTATCACTATAAAAAAACATTGAGTTACTATGCACTAAATACTGAAGAAGACACCTCAACATTTCTATTGTAGCACGCGGTAAAGTGCTTATACTCTATCTTACTTTGTGCCAGGTGCTTGCCGCAACATGCTAAGTAAAGTTCTTAACTTTGTTTAAAAAATATGCCTTTATGTGCACTGAGAAATCGTTTAAACAATACGAGAAACATAAGATTTTATAACCAATGTAAACACACAAGCATCCTTCTAACGTAATCAAGTTGCGCGCCTTTTTCTGAAATAGCTTCTATAGTACGTAGTACATAATAACCGACACTCAGTTGCAGAAAACTTAACACTTCATTACATACCGCGGCATTATAACTAATATTCAATATTTAAATTCATCTGTATAAGTGGGGCATCGCTGATTCTCCTTGTTGTGATCGTAGAGACTCAGTGCAGAATATTCAGCACATCGTGAAGGACGGCCCCAACTCTCTTGACATAAAATTTCGGTCTTGGATCGCATTACTGATAGTACATCGCTATACGATGACGATATATTGTTTTAATGGAAAATTTGTCGTATCTTGTTTCGTGTAATTTGTAATGACTTTAAAGGACATTTCTGCAACTGGGCGTGAATGTGAAAAACTAAACGTGTCCGTTAGGTATGTATATAAGAGGAAAACGCAGGAAGTTGTTGATGTCGTCGTGTGCGGCTCACCGGTTGCGTCGTGGCGCGGGCGCAGGGTGTGGCGCGTGTGCTAGCGGGGGCGCTGACAGCGGCGCGGGCACGTGCGGTGGAGCGCCCAGCGGCCTTTTGAAGGGCCCCAGTCGCTTGCTGGCGCGCGGCGACGCGCCGTGAGGCTCGCCCCCGCCCCAGGAACTGCTACCCGCGTCTAGTAGCGCCGCTGCTAGACGCCCACTGCCTTGCTCTGTGGACCCCGCATGTTTAACGTTCAGTATTCATTGTGAAAGGTTGGTATGGGTGAACAGAGATGTGAATTACTCATGCGATTTACATCACGTCGGATGCACGTCTTTTACATCAGTTTCTGCGTTCACGTATCACGTTGAAGTCGCGGCCGAATAACCGTTGTTGAGTATCGAAACACGAGATTTAGTTGGCAACTGTACTCAAAAAGGCAAACTCAGCAGCGGTTAAGATGCGACGCGGCCACGCTCGACGCCATTACAAACGAAGCACGGTAAGAACGAGACGAGCGGTACACATTGTGTTGTTTGGTGGGAGGCACGATGTCAGCAATGCCTTGTGGCCGCAGTGTGACGTACGCACGGCGCTGCCGTCCGCTAGCGGAGCGCCGCAGTCCTGCTTCATTCACAATGTGGCGAAAGCTTTAAGGTTTGGTCCAATAGCCGACGGAGAGCGACGGTTGCCTTTGGCTGGCGCTCGGCCGGCGGTTCGCAGCGCGGCGGAGCGACGTCGGTCACACCGGCTGCGGGCTGGCGGCGGCCCAAAACTAGCGTCCCACTCGCACGCATATTGGCGTCTCGCTCCCGCCATGCTTCGTTTGTAATTCCGTCGGGTGCGACGGCGGCGGGTCGTTAGCCGTCGCGCCGAGCGTGGTTGCGCTGTATGTCGTCTCCCGTAGGCCTCGGACACGAAGTCAGAGGGAGCGGGGCGGCGGTGGCGGCGACGCGGGGAGCGGCGCGGCAACGATGTACCCGGTCTCTTGCAGACCGCACGGCGCTAGAGCGGCGTAGTGTTGTGTTACGAGAAATTAGTATCTTTGTATCAAAAATTATTGTAATAATTTGCTCCAAACGTCGGCAGGTATTTTAAAACTACGGTCGTTAGAAAGCAAAAAAAGAATACTACAACTCAACACTACGTCAATGCAGACGCGCGGGCACCGCTAGATTGGTATGCACCGCTCGTACGCCGCTCGCCGTCCGCTCCCCGCGCCGCGGTCTTCGAGGCCAGTTCCATATAAATGTATGCATTGAAACGCGCCGCTCCCCGCGCAGCCGACGCCGCCGCCCCGCTCCCGCTGACTTCCCCAACTCCCTTAGTCCCGCCACCGACGCGCCCTCGTCGCGCTGCGGCGGCTATGTGGCGAAACCTTTATTGTTTACCGTTAGCGTTGTGATGCTGCGGCTGCGGCTCGCGCACGCGCTCGACGAACTGCTCGAAGGTGGTGGGCTGCGTGTGGTGGTGCACGAGCGCGTCCAGGCTGCGCGCGCGCTCGGCGTAGGCGTGCTGGTACAGCGGCATGGTGGCCCGCACGGCGCGCCCGCCGCTGAACGCCGCGCACCGGACCAGCGCCGCGCAGCAGCTCACGCGGATTATGCACTCCTCCCATAGCGGGCCGAACACGCACACCTATGTATACCAGTTTGGCAACGTGAATAAAGAAATACTCGCACACCTAGATGTACGATTCGCAATGTGAATAGAGAAACATTTATAAGTAAGTAAATATAGGGTCGTCGTTCGCATACTACTAGCCGCTCACCCCGGCTCCCCGAACGGGGGAATTATACACATAAACCTTCCCCTTGAATCACTCCATCTATTGGTGAAAATCGTATGATAATCCGTTCGGTAGTCGTATGTCAGTAAAGCGCTTTTTATTCCGAATTCGCTACAACTTTGGCAATACATATTTCCAAATTCTATTTGTTATAGTATGTCTCACAAATCGGCGTGCCTCCTGGTATAGGCCCCCTCCAGCTCTCTCCATTGAGTTTAAGGTTAGGCGGATATTGTCTTTTCATCTTGTTTTCGGACGCCCCCGTCTTCTAGTGTCCTCTCTTGGGTACCATGAGGTTACTTGTTTGATCCATTTATTTATTTTTCAACGTAGCATATGTCTTTTCAAACCATAATTTAAATGCTCTATACGTTATATCTGATACTTTAGATTTCCTTCTTATTTCATAATTTCTGATTTTATCACTGGGTCTGATTCCTAACATGCTCCTTTCCATTGCCCTTTGTGTACTATTTAGACTTTCTCAATGCTTGTCCGTTAACGCCCATGATTCGCAGCCGTATGTCATACACGGGAGGATGCAGTTGTTAAAATTCTTTCTCTTGATATGCATGCTTAGATCTGTGTTCTTCATTATTGTTTTTAGGGACCAGTATTTTTTTCCATCCGCAGGCTTTTCTTTTATTTATTTCCTTGGACATAGAGTCCTCGCGGGATATAATTTGACCTAGGTAAACATATTCTTTCACATATTCTAGCCTGTTGCATAAACCTCTATGTTGACTTCTGTGGAGTTGGTCATCAATTTTGTTTTATTTGCATTAATTTCTAATCCTACAACTCTGCTTTTTTCTGCTATGGCTTTTAGCATGTGTCCTAGTTTTTTAGGGTCTTTTTCTAGCAGGACAATATCATCAGCGAATCTCCAATGGTTAAGGCGGCTACCGATGATATTGATACCGTGGTTTTCCCAATCTTATCTTATAAATATGTATTCCAGCACAGCATTAAACAGCTTTCGAGAGAGTGGGTCCCCTTTAGTTTCCAATTTAAGACGACTTTTTGTAGATGGATTTAATTATTTGTACATAGGCCTCATCCACTCCTTGTTCTTCTTGACACAGTGAGATAAATTTATGGTTTAGGCTGTATGAGCTTTGGCATCTGATATTCGTTATATTTTTCCAAGACTTGTTTGATTGTGTGGATGTGGTCTATTGTACTGAAGTTTCTTCTAAATTCCGCCAGTTCAATTGGTTAGTTTTCGTCTAAGACCCTTATTATTTCCAGAATTACTTTTGCAAAGACTTTGTACAGATTTGAAATGAGGCTTATTGGTCTAAAGTTGCCGATGATCTCCTTATCTCCTTTCTTATTGAGGAGAATAATATGAGATTCGCTCCATTGTTTCGGGATGGTGTCTGTTGTAAAATATCATTTAATAGCTTGGTAAATTCGGATTATTTCTTCTACTGTGCCTCTCATCAGCTCGTTTTTTACACTGTCAGGTTCTGGAGCCTTTTCTAGCTTTTGTGACATGAGGGAGGAGGGGGGAGGAGGAGGAGAGGATTTCTGAACATGTTGCACGAGTATTCGTGAGACATTTATGTATCTCGTGATTGGATTTTTGTAGGTGTAATTTTTTTGTTCGGCGTTATTGTAGGAGTAAAGGGCTCAGTAGTAGTCTGTAGCCAGTTTTTGGATTTCTCTACGGTTTGTTTATTTTTTTGATTCTGTTACTTTTCAATTTAGGTAGCCAATCCACTTTATACTCCCTTAGTTCTTTAAAAACTTTTCTTATTTCCCGTTTTTTTGGATTTCGAAATTTTTCTAGTTTTTTCGTTCTCTTTATTTTCCTATACCATAATATGTAGTGATTTATATAAATTGAGCCTCCCCGCCGCGTGTTTTTTATATGTGTCCGAGCTAAGATCAGAAACATTACAGATTTTAATTTAATTTCCGTGAATCATGTTATCTAATGGTGATTGTGAGTGGTGATTAGATAACATGATTCACGGAAATTAAATTAAAATCTGTAATGTTTCTGATCTTAGCTAATGGTGATTGTGAGTGGTGATTAGATAACATGATTCACGAGAAAGGTTTAGGTAGTTATAGTTTACTAATATTTTGTGAAGATTGGTCGAATTAGCCCATGCTATCCGTGCAAAGTCGGATAGGGCCGCCAGTTTTAAGTAAAAATAAATACCGCTGACATTTTTTATCTCTGAAGTAATAAGAAGAGGTAAATAATACATCCATACTCCACCAGAATATTTCTGTTGCAATGTGACGGGTGGTGAGCCTGAGAAATATTGCAGGAAAGAAAAAGGATGGAGGATCTAACGACGTTAAAGAGTCATAAATGGGTATTTATCGGGTGAAATTCACGTCGCCCCCATGAATCCGCACTGGCTCCGCATGGTATAATATGACCTAATCACCTCGATTCTTGAGAGAAGGCCTTTGCCCAGCACTGAGACCGTATAGATTGATACTATTACACTTACGTCTGGTTTCCTGGAGACGGTGACGCGCAGTAGTCCGCCGGGCAGCGGGTACAGCGCGATCAGCACGTCGCAGAACTGCGTGGGCAGCGTATCTCGCTTGTACGGCCGCCAGTGCTCGCTCCACACCACGTGCACTTCGTCGTTGCCAAGGTGACGAGTCTGAGGTAAAACAAAGTTTATAAATATCAAGATGCTAATCGTAATGTGACACGGATAGTCCCCTATGAAACCGGCCGAGAAGCCGCGTAGAGCGCCTCCGGTGTAAGCTTGGCGATGTACGGCGCTTTCTGCTCTCCGTCTGCTATGCTGCTCTACCTGTAGTGTGAGCAGTGTGGCACGCACCTTGTTGAGTATGGCGTCGGGCGTGTCGGCGGGCATGCGCGTGGCCACGTGGAACAGCGCCTCCAGCGTGAGCGTGGCGATGTACGGCGCACTCACTCCGCCCCCGCCGCCGCCGCGGAGTCCACCCGTAAACCCCACGTGGCTCTCCAGCTCCACCTGACACACCATACATTGTTACCTACAGTGCTTCAACGGTAGTTAGATTCACTTCCATAAAAAACGATTCCGTAGTATGTTTTGTCTAGATGAGGCTGCGGTTCAAATGACACTTATATCGATGTAGCGCTTATATATGCCTGCTGATACGGCGCCAACGACTTGGCGTACTTACAACTGTTCTGAACGCACATATAAGCGCCAATATCAATATCAGCGGCATTCGTTCTGCACCGATTAATTTTTTTTTAAACATAGCCCTATACTAGGCTTTATTCCTGTGTCGTGGGTGCGTTTACAAACATGAAAATTTACATACACAAATACCCAGACCGGAACAAATAATTGTGGATCACACAAAGATTTGTCCCGTGCGGCAATCGAACCCGCGACTATTAGACACAGTGGGCGGAGCGGCTTAAATTCTTAACTACTGCGCTGAATCGTCCGTCGAATTACAATATTAAAGAACATGACACTTTGTAGTCACACGATTAAGATGCTCATTTATTAGAGCGCATATAGCATAGCTCAAAACTTGCAAAAAATATACGAAACATTTAATTAGAATCATCATACGGAAATTAACATTCATGTTTCGTTGTGTGCCGCTACATACCTCCCAAGCCAACGCAGCGAGAAACGCTTCATATGCGGGACTGCCGCAACGATTCGATAGTATCTCATTCCGCGTCTCTTGACCCTTCGCCACGTATATCACTGCCACCTTGTGAGTCTCTCGACATCTGAAATAAATTGTATTGTTTAGAGTTTGAATAATTATTTTGAAGTGTAGTTTTAAGCCTTTGGTGAAAGAGAATACAAAGTGTATCATAAATAACGCAAGCCCTCAGACACCCCGATTAGATAATTTCTTCACAAATTCAATACAAAAGTCAGCTTTCCAAATTTAACTTTTATAACCCAAATAACAATGAAACTTGTACGTGTATGTGTGCATATTGAAAAATCATTTTAGACATGCATTTGAAATCTCCGTATTGCTTTGAATATTAATTATAGCGCGCTAAAAGAGCAACAGCATTTTTATTTCAAATTAAAAAAAAACATGTAAGATACATTAATAATTGCTGGAATCAATCAGTTATCGATTTAGAACAAACTACTTTCAGGTCATGCGTTTATTTGCATTTACATGCATTTACACCTTGTATAGACGCAGGTTCACGCATTGGGGGAGATAAGTCTTAGTCAGTTGGTTTGTCATATACTGTGAACGGTATACCCGGTTTATAGACTGCAGACTCCCACGATAAATGAGGAAAGCTTAGTCGTATAAGCCTGTCATTTACGATAAGGTAAAGCTTTCGCCACATAGCGGACGGAGTGGGACAACGTCACACTGCGCGCGCTATGGTACCGTCGGTATCGCGTCGCCCGTTATGCAACACAATGCTGGCGTCCCGCTCGCACTTATATTGGCGAAAACGAGACGCCTATAGCATTCTCTTAGCGTTTCGTTTTCGCCGTGCTTCATTTATAATACGGGCGCGACGGAGCTGTGTGGCGTCTTCCGTGAATTTCACAACCTCCATCCCTCCACAGGACCACGCCTGCATTGTGATCTGAGTGCTTAGACAAGTGTCAAGCGTTTTGTTTCTATTCTCTGTCGCAATCGATAGTGCAGTGTTCCGAATACGTGACCATTCGTTGCATAATGTCATCACCATACATTTTATTGTTTACTATTAGCATTACGCAGTGATAGCCTAGTGGTTAGACCGTTGGACTGCAAAGTCAGAGGTCTCGGGGCCACACCCAGGCACACACCTCTGTCTTTTCGAAAGCATGTGCGTATTAAAAATGAACTACCACTTTCTTTAACGGTGAAGGAAAACATCGTGAGGAAACCTCAATGCCTAAGAGTTTCTCGAAGGTGTGTGAAGTTCGCCAATCCGCACTGGGCCAGCGTGGTGGACTATGGCCTAAAACCCTCTCAGTTTGAGAGGAGGCCCGTGCCCAACAGTGGGACAGTTTCTCAACGGGGCTAATATTATTATTGTTACATTAGCGTTCATAAATTCAGTTGGCTACAGGCACAGGTCATAAGTAGTACCTCTGCGCGTCGAGGTTCCTGAGCTCGCGCAGCAGGCGGTCTGTGCGGCGCAGCAGCTGTGCGTGTGCGCGTCTCGCGGGCGCCAGCGTGCCCAGCTGCGCCGCGAGCGCTCGGCACACGGCAAACGGGCCTGCCGCCGCCGTTGCTGGCCCCTCACACACCGGACTTAATTCCTCATCTTCATAGCTAATGTGGAAAATACACTATTAAACCACAGCATAAGAAACAATAGTAGGTCATCGCCTTTAAGGGAAGAATTGTTTAGACTGTGATTATAGGGACGTTTGGGATCTGCCAATAGTAGCGGCTATTTTTTTTGAAGTGATAACTTCTTATGGGAGGGTAAATCGCTTCGTAACGTAACGCGTAACGGCGCCAGTCTATCTGGCTTCCCTTTCTCTCACGCATACGGCAGCGGTAGGCATGCTATTCCTCTCTCACTCTAACCCACAGCGCTCTTCCCTTTCTCTCACGCATACGGCAGCGGTAGGCAGGCTCTTCCTATCTCACTCTAACCCACAGCGCTAGTTTAAGTTATCACTTCTGTCGGGCGTCCCGAGACGCACCATTTTTGTTTTTTCAAATAACGTAGCCCCACACTAGGTTTTATTCCTGTGTTATACTCAAATACCCAGACCGAATCACAATTGTGGGTCACACAGAGATTTGTCCCGTGCGGGTATCGAACCCGCGACTATTAGACACAGTGGGCGAAGCGACTAATTCGTCCGTCATATTGGGTCAAAGATGAATTCATTTCATTGATGGTAGGGTTCGGATCCTGGGAGTCCCGGATATTTAATGTATCGAAGTCCTGGGAGTTTTTTCAAATTAAATCCCAGTACTTTCTGGTAAGCCTCGAGACACGCTTGTCAAAATCTTATCACAATACTTTTAAAAAGTTCATAATATGTTTAATTCGCTTATTGTCTCTTACTTCTAGTATACACGAAAGGAAGAAATCTGGATCACTATTGAGTTTAGCGTGCTTTTTTCAATTTTTTCGCTCCAATTTTACACCCTGTTTATGAATCGCCAAATTTATATAAATCGTTATTTATAAAACTTCTATGACAAATCATTCTAATCTCTGATCGATCTGACTGCCTGGTCTAGTGACAAATAATCAAGAGGTCCTGGGCAATATGCTCGCCTCCTATTACATGGTACCTAACATCGTCGGCGAAAAGTGGGTGTGCATACACCTTTGCCAACCCAACTTGGAGAATATAGGCGTGACGGTGTTTGATGAATATTTTATTTATACTATAACCTTTATAATATCGCACGAAAAAGAAAAAAAATTCTATCTAATGTATACGACAGGACCGCTCCTGTCAGAGACACAAAAATATCTGATGGATAGATCCGACTGGGGCTATCAAAGGGTCAAAGAGTAGGTATTAATTCCTTCACCTGTCCCTAGCTGCAAGGTAGTGTCGTTCTTGGTTGCGGTGAGCGACGAGTGTGGCGACGAGTTCGTCTTCGGCGCCAGGCGGCAGCGGCGACGGGCCGGCTTCGTCCAGCCGCCGCCCGCACACCACCTCCGGCGACGTGTGTCCGATGTACGCCAACACCTACACACGATTTTTCGTTGCGTGATTTTTCAGTTGTGTGTGTGTGAATGATCTACGCTGTTGGCCGCGGGGCCTTTACAGCTTCACCGGACATGAGGGCGAGCGTGCAACCACTACGCTCTTGATTTTTCAGCTGTTGTTAACATTGTTTGTCAAAGAGTTGCCGTTCAAAATTAAGAGGGACCCATTTGGTGACTATTTTTGCTTAGGACTGCCTCGTTGGTCTAGTGGCAAAGCGCATGATCATGGGTTCGATTCCTAGTTATTTAGTTTTCTA
Organism: Phalera bucephala; assembly: GCA_905147815.2. Taxonomy (NCBI): domain Eukaryota; kingdom Metazoa; phylum Arthropoda; class Insecta; order Lepidoptera; family Notodontidae; genus Phalera; species Phalera bucephala. The sequence continues at coordinate 10,438,902 of LR990626.1, forward strand.
ACGAACAATTCCCAGTATGATTCCGGAGAAACAATAGAATTCTGCCCGTTATATGGCAATAGGCTTGCCCTATAATATGGGACCTAACATGGTCGGCGAAACGTGGGTGTACTCAGTACACCTCTGCCACCCCTGGAAAAATATAGGCGTGTCGGTGTTTTTTGCCCAAAATGTGTTCCGCATACGACCGACATTACCCAATCTTATTTCCGCACTTAACGCGGATTCTAGATATTTTTTGACGAATCGATAGGGATACTTAAGGTCACCCTTAGAATGCGTTTTAGGGTTTATTCACGAGCCATGGGTACGCTGACGTTAGGGACCTAACATTTTTAGAAATGTGGTGATGGTGTGAATTTTGTCAAATTAAATAAAATAGAATCGATTGAATATTGTATCGAAATAATTTGTATCGAAGAATGAATCGATTTTAATGACAATAATTAAGGAACAAAAAGAAAACAAAATACAATAATTTCATTGTTTGATTACGAGTCAAGCAATAGGTCAGAGAAATCGTCTGACAAATTGCTTCATTCGTCGCTCACGTAAATTATAGTTAAAAAATTTATGAAAATATCAATTTTAATATAACAAGATGGCGAATTCACGTTTTTTTATTAATTTCTTGACTTGATGAGCATACCATGTCTTTTAGCCTGATACATAGAAATAATATTCGTAAAGAAATCGGCAATCGATTTTATACATTTTAAAAAACATTTATCGATTATAACGATTTCAGTCCCTAAATCGCAAACCGTTCCAATTTACATAACTGAGTAATACAGGTTTAAGTTTTTTTAATAATTGGGATTTTGAACAAAAATAAAATATTGATTTTTTTTATGTATTTTAAAACTTTATTATATTTTAAATATATTTATACTTTATTATTATAAAAAAATAATTAATTTTTAATTGTTTATAATTATAAACAATTAAAAATTGATAAAATTTAAAAAAAGATCACGTGACTATAAACACGCCTTGATTGGTCACCATAGTTGTGACGTCATAATGTTATAGCTATTTAGCAACAGTACAACGTTTATTGCTAAAGAACGAGTTGTTAGTTGGTTCCGATTAGCTATGTGTGATAATAAGAAGTATATATTAATTATTTGATTTGTATTGAACTTGTGATTAATGATAACATCTTAACAGATGATTTCGATATTGCGCAGGCTTTTAATAAATTTTTTAGTGAAATTCCAGTTCATACTACTGGCTCTTTGAACTCCTCTTCCCGAAAAGCTGAACTAATATTAAAAATCAGTGTAAAAGAATGCAATGTCTTGTTTGAATTTAAATATGTGACCCCGACAGACATAATCTTAACCTTTAAGTCGTTAAACATTAAAAACACTGTCGACTTCTGGGGTATATCATTAAAAATACTAGATAGCATAGTAATGGCTATAGCACCTGCGCTGGCAACGATATTTAATAAATGTGTAGAGAAGGGTAGGTTCCCCGACTTAATGAAACTTAGTAAAGTTGTACCGATTTTTAAATCAGGGATAAAAAGCGAGCCTTCCAATTTTAGACCGATTTCCATCTTGCCGGCCTTGAGTAAAATTTATGAAAAGATCCTACTCAATCAATTGCTTAACCACTTTAATGAGAATAAGCTGTTACACGGTGATCAATATGGTTTTACTAAGGGACGTTCAACCACAGACGCGGGAGTAGGTCTGCTTCAGCAAATTTACGGTGCCTGGGAGGCATCGCAGAATGCAATTGGTGTATTCTGTGATCTCTCTAAGGCATTCGACCGTGTTGAGCATGCAACCCTTATTAAAAAGCTAAAGCATTACGGTATTAAAAACACTGCCCTTAATTTATTAGCTTCATACTTAGGTGAAAGATCTCAATGTGTTGAGATTAACGGGGTCAAGTCTCAGGAAGTTAATATTTCAATTGGTGTTCCACAGGGCTCCATCTTAGGACCCTTTCTTTTTTTAGTATATATTAATGACCTGCCGAACTTTGTCCGTGATGTCTGTGACATTGTACTATTCGCAGATGATACCTCCTTGATCTTCAAAGTTGACAGAGCTAAGCTTAATTTTGACGATGTGAATGGTGCTCTTTCACGGATATCAAATTGGTTCGAAATAAACAATCTATTGCTTAATTCACTCAAGACAAAGTGTATTAAATTTACTATGCCCAATGTAAAAGTTAATGCTACGAATATTCTTATTAATGGCACAAAGCTGGACCTCGTGAACTCCACTGTCTTTCTAGGCATTACCCTAGACTCCAAACTCCAATGGGGGGCCCATATCTCATCACTTGCGGGTAAACTTAGCTCCGCTGCTTATGCAGTGTGGAAAGTACGGCAACTTACGGATGTGGATACAGCACGTCTAGTTTATTTTAGTTACTTCCATAGCATTATGTCTTATGGTATCCTACTGTGGGGTAACGCTGCTGACGTGGAAAATGTATTCATACTGCAAAAAAGAGCTATCCGTGCCATTTATAATCTTGGACCTAGGGCTTCCCTCAGAGAACTTTTTAAAGAGATCAACATTCTCACGGTCGCTTCACAGTATATATACGACAACATAGTGTACATACGTAGGAATATCCATTTATTTAATAAAGTGAGTGACGTTCATAAATTAAACACTAGAAATAAACATAAACTGGTATTACCAATTGTTAGGCTTAAAAAAGTATTTACTTCCTTCGTAGGAGTCGGTATTCGCTGCTTCAATAAGATACCAAAGCCCATGTTAGAGTTGCCACTTGACAGATTTAAAAAGTGTATAAAATCTTCACTAATGAGTAAAGGATATTATACACTAAATGATTTTTTAAATGATAAAAATGCCTTTGCACAAATTAACTGAAATCTAGAAGAATATAATGTTAAGTGCAGCGTGTCCTGCCTAGCGAGCGTTCATTGATTTTAAATATTATTCTCGAACGATGTCGACAGGGTCGTGGATTGGTCATGCTCACTAAAATGTCTTTGCTAGTGGCGGCTCTGTGGAGCGGGTCATTCTTTTCCCTCTAAAATGGTTGAGGAGAGTGATGGCTGCTTCTCAGGTCATACTCGTGAACGGGTGCTGCTGGTGGGGACTGGTCCGTCCCCTGCCCTTTGTCTGACTGAATGTGTACCACAATGCTGTTGAATTTTGTCTCGTTCGGCATCACACTGGAGCTATGACCAGTTGTTTTGTACGCGCTCTTTACATATTTAATAGTAACACTTTCTCTTACTATTATTATTATGCTTTTTATTATATACCTCTACAACATCTCTATTTTGTAAATGAGAGGACTATGTAGACACTGACCAGTATCATGAATCTAAGTACACTTATGATTAATCTATACTTAAGCACATATATTTAGCTCGTTCTGCATTGTTCTCCCATACTCCATAAATGCAATGTATACAAAAAGAATTGTAAAACTCATTTTTAAAAAAGAGTAACCGTGGAGTTTCTTGCCCTTCTTCTCCACAGGAATGACTTTCCGAACGGGTGGTAGAGTCTTAAGTAATTAATAATTTTCTCTTTTTGACTATTCATAAGTGCCTTTTGGTCTACATGAATAAAAAACTTTTGATTTGATTTGATTTGATACTTAGATAAATAATAATGAATAACAATGGTGTAAAGAAATATTTACATCGAAATGATCTTCACAACAAAAAAAAATCGATTTTGTTTTGGGATTATCACGGTGCACTGCTTGAAACTATTTATTTCGACGTTTGTCATCTTGGGGAACATTTAAAAACATTTTGTCAGGAGTTGTTTTTGTAGTATTCGTACATAATGGTACAAAACAAGAACGATAACTTTTGAGGTTCGATATTTTCAATATAAATTTCAATATTTAACAATGACAACAAAATTAAATAGATCAAAACACTGTACTTATTATTTCTATATCAACTGCAATGAGTGAAAACTAACATTATGACGTCACACACGCTCGGGTATGTTCGGGAGCTGCCGGCGTATTATCGGTACTGGATTCAAAAAATAATTTATATTTTGAAATAACTTTTGAATTATATATATATATAATATAATAATATTGCGAAAAAAATTAGTTTTGTTATAAAACTTATATATGATCTTTCCATTTATCACAAAAAAAAAAATAATTTCAAAAAACCCAATTACGCGAATTTATAAACTGTATATGATTTGCACGTAAATTAAAATAGATTTTCTGTTTTCGAGCTTTATATCCTTTTATTTTTCTGAATTCCTTATTTTAAATATTTTTGATAGTACCCAGCAGTCATAGTACCCTTGTATAAAGGCAAGGGCTCACAATATGACTGCGCCAATTACAGGGCCATCTGTTTGATCAGCTTGGCAGCTAAGGTGTATGGTAAAATTATTGAACGGAGAATGCGCGAGAAGTCCGATGGAGTGTTGTGTGAGGCACAGGGAGGTTTCAGGTCTGGAAGAGGATGTTCGGATCAAGTTTTCTCCCTCCGCAACATCGTAGAAAAGCATCTGGCAGTAGGCCGGAAGGTTTTCTGCGGTTTTGTGGACCTGGAGAAGGCGTTTGATAGAGTAGTGCGAAAGAGACTTTGGGACATTTTGCCAGAGTATGGTATAAACGGCACCCTGTTGCGAGCCGTCCTGTCCACCTACGTGGACAGCAAGGCATGCGTACGGGTGGGTGGTAACATGTCACCTTGGTTTGACGTTAAAATCGGTGTCAAGCAGGGTTGCGTGTTGTCTGCTAGACTGTTTATAGTGTATCTGGATAAAAGTCTTCAAAGACTGTGTGCGATGACTGAAGGGGTAAAAATGGGTGATCTAGTGATAAACCACCTATTGTATGCAGATGACGCGGTTTTGATAGCGCCAACAGCCACTGATCTGCAAACACTAGTCACAGTTATGAGAGACGACTGCATGAATAATGGCTTACATTTGAATGTGAAGAAAACCAAAATTATGGTTTTTGAACGGGAAGAAACCAGAACGAATGCAAGGATTGTGGTTGGTAACGATGTGCTGGAGCAAGTGAATGAGTTTGTATATCTTGGATGCGCCTTCAGTAAGGATGGGAAATACACCGCTGATATAGAGAGAAGAGTGAATGCAGGTAATAGAGTGAATGGTGCGATGGGAAGGCTACTTGGGAGCCGGCACTTAAGCCAAAAGGCGCAGCTGGCCATGCATAACGGAGTGCTTGTCCCAACGCTGTTATATGGCAGTGAGAGTTGGGTATGTAAGAAGGAGAACGAAAGCAGGATAAATGCGGTCGAAATGCGATCTCTGCGGAAGATGTGCGGAGTCACGCTGACCGACCGTATTCGCAACAGCGTAGTAAGAAAGCGAGTAGGTATGAAAGATAGTATCGGTGTAAAGATGAGAAAGGGTATGCTCCGTTGGTTCGGGCATATAGAAAGGATGCCAGAAGAAAGAATGACAAAACAGATATACAATGCGAAAGTGGAAGGATGTAGGTGCCGGGGAAGACCTAGACTATCTTACCATGACCAAATAGACCGTGTCTTATCTGAAGGGCAAGTCAAGAGTCTCCGTAACCGGCGAGTGTGTATGAGACGAACTATGAGAGTGGAGGAAGCCAGAGAGGTATGTAAGGAAAGAACCTGTTGGAACTCTGTACTCTCTGCCTACCCCGCGAGGGAGCTGGCGTGATGATATAGATAGATAGAAATATTTTTGAATACAATATGGGTGTCTTGAAAAAGACTATAGTAATAACATCCCCGATTAAGTGTTTTCAAGATATCGGAACGTAACGAAATCGTCACTATATAAGCAATGCTGATATTCCTGTGGTATACCGATATCGTTTGTAGTTGAAAGTTGCTTAGATTGTAGCTAAAAAGTACTTAATTCTTTTTCATACTTCTGCGCGATTAAGTTGAATGTAAACCTTGGTTAAAACAAAAATAAATAGCTAGATATTTACCAATACCAATCATACATACGTGATCCAGTTGGTGTTTATCCGGCGGGGAGTTTTTGTAATCCGGCAACAGATCCGGCGGCAACGGCGGCGGGAGAGATGACAACGTGTTGTCTCTTGGGCATTCGATGCTACGGGCAAAAATATTTGTTTGTAATAATTATTGCGATCGTGCAAAAGCGTTGAAAATAATAATCATGGTATTAGTATGGAATCTGAGAAAAAGCAATGAGTGCTCAAGAGTATTATCAGGTGTTCATTATACTAGGCATGCCTTTTAATTTCTGTCGTTTCCATATTTCCCGGCAATTTTGAATTTGGAACTGTTCTATATTCAAATGTGTTTAAATTTTGAATCTCAAAACAGTTGAAAGTATTAGGATTAATGCTATTGTTTAGTCACAGCGTCGATTGGAATCTGTCAGGTTACGAGGCATGCATTTTAAGTTTTGTCGTTTGAAGAAAAAATCACAACTATAACCTTATAGTACTTTTTATTGTTTTTCAAAGTATTCACCACGTAGCTTAATACACTTTTCCATTCGCTCAAACCAGTTATTATAACATTTATTCCACTCTAAAGTGGGGGTGTTCAAAATGGCTGACTTGAAAGCGTCGACTGCTTCTTCACCGGACTGGAACCTTTGACCACGAAGACTTTTCTTAATTTTAGGAAATGTAAAGAAATCGTTAGGGCTTAGGTCAGGACTGTATGGAGGATCGTCAAGAATTTCTACTTTACTTTTAATGAATCTTTCTAAGGAAAATGTTCGTGCAATAATTTTCTACAACTTTAGAAGAGGGCTGACACGGCTTCAGTGTTTTGAAGAGCTAACATCTGTGTTCAGTGATGAAGCCTCATGTCTGCGGACTGTCGAACGCTGGTATTTAGAATTCCAGCGTGGACATACTAGTGTTAGTGACAAATTTCGCGAAGGACGCCCAAAATCCGCCTTCACTGAAGATAACATCAGCCTCGATGGCTTAGTCATCTTTAATGCGCGTAGCGATCACGAGGTAATGGGTTTGATAAAAGGTTGTGTTTAAAAAAAAAATTATCAGTCTGGAATTGTGCTCGGTAAAATAGAAATAGGTTCGCACTCGTCTTAAGATCGTAAGCCAAAAGCGGATGTACACAGTACACCTCTGCCACTTTCGCTTGGGGATTATGGGTGTGGGGGTGTATTTCGTTTTTTTAATTTTATACAAAAAAAATTCGTTAGTTTAATATCTATCCTAATTCGGAAAAATGTAGTTTTTCAATCGAAAAAATCCTACTATCAGTCTGGGGCCTGAAATTGTGCCCGGTAAATGGCAATAACATCGTCCCATAACATGGGACTTAATATCGTCGGCGAAAAGTGGATGTACACAGTACCCCTTAGCCACCCCCGCTTGAGGGATATAGGTGAATACGGTGTTTTATTAGTAAAATATGATTACATTAGATTAAAAGCATATAATATAATAATAATATCAGCCTATACTGCCCACTGCTGGGCGAAAGCCTTCTCTCACAAATCGAGGTGAGAGAGATTAGGTCATACTCCACCACGCGGACCCAGTGCGGATTGGTGGAGGCAGGTTTGTGGCCGCCTGCTGTTGGAACTTATCAAGCCACCTTTAAGGCTTCCAACTCGGCTTAACGACTACCACATTAAGTGGAAACCGGGACCAACGGCTTAACGTGCCTTCCGAAGCACGGAGATTAAAAGCATATTATAACAAAAAAGAGTACCGTATTTAGAGACTTGTTTACCTTTCTGGCAATTCGAGAGGTTCTAGAGATTCCGAGGAGTTAACAGACGGGTCGTAGAAGAGTGCGGAGGCGTCCCAACAGGCTTTGCCAGCTATGTCTCGCAGCAGTATCCGCACTTGCCGGTCTGACGTCACTAAGCCTAATTAACAAAACATACTAAAATAAATATAAAATCAATGTAATGTTAATTCTTAAGTTTAAATAATATTCAATGAAGTGTTTATAGTTGAAATTGATGTAGCTTTATTAATAGGAAAAATCGGTTGAAAGTATTACGTGCGAGGCAGCTCCACTAATTTAGATCTGCTGATTTAGCGCAGTGGTTAAGAGCTTAGTCCGCTCCGCCCACTGTGTCTAATAGTCGTGGGTTCGATTCCCGCACGGGACAAATCTTTGTGTGATCCACAATTATTTGTTTCGGTCTGGGTATTTGTGTATGTGAATTTTCATGTTTGTAAATGTACCCACGACACAGGAATAAATTCCAGTGAAGGGCTACGTTTTAAAAAAAAAGAGAAAGATAAGTAACGCGGGTATGTAAAGTTTACGTAAATATTTTTCGTGATGTTTCAATACCTCCTAAGTGATTCATGCACAATTGTATGAAAATAACGTTTATGAAGTATGTTTAAAGAATGAAGTCGATTGTTGAATAAAAATGTTAGCTTTGAAGGTAGTGGCCGATATCGGCACGGCGCATTTTTCTCTTCCTTGCACAATTTCGAGCGAGCGGGCTGAATGTAAACCAGCCCACTCGCTCGCTAGCACACACGCACAAGGGCGGCGCGACATGACATGTGCCACGGATTTTGTCGTCTTAGTCGAGATAACCGTTTGTGTGACAATGACAATTCTTGAGAAGAGAAAACTCTTCTCAAGAATTGTCATCATCAATTAAAGCAACGTATTTCGGCGAACGTGAAGGCATACGTTACGGCTTTAAATCGGAAGCCATCAACAAAGCCAATCATTTGCGCAGGATGAATATTAAAGTGCACAAAAGTGCGCGCAAACCCAGATTCACTCTCTCTACCTTCTCCTTTCAGACCCAAAACCGAACGGGTGTCCGTTACAACTGGGAAAGGGCTGCAGTGTTTGACCGACAGTCACTCATGACCTCCACTGTAACGCTAAGCCTTCCACAAGGCCTTGCTATATTGCGGAATCCGCCAACGTCCGTCGCTTATCAACATTGGTTTGCCTTCTCCGCCGACATCAAGAATTGGATTGTATTGACGCATGGCCATGACTAATTTGATTTGGGTACAAGACTTGAATCATGAGCCGACAAAATTGTATTCCGCACCCATCGATCTATTTATATTCATTTTGTACTGGATTAAAGGTAAGAACGAAAAACGGACAGATAAATAAAAGCATTACTATGGTTGCAGCCTTATTTCGAAATACTTCAATCCAACCCTAGTCAAAACGTGAGGACGCATTAAAATGCTACAGTTTGGTAAACCTTTTTTTTATTAACATAATGTGTCCCACTGCTGGGCAAAGGTCTCGCCCCCTTTTCTCCAACGATCTCTATCCCCTGTCAATAATGGCCATAATAAATATATTGCTAAGACTACCATAATTAACTATATCCGAGATACTACTTATTCTACTAATATAATAAATGTCAAGGTTTGTATGTTTGTTACTCAAGCACGCAAAAACGGCTGAACGAATTTGGATGAAATTTGGCACACAGATAGTTTATTACCTGGATTAACACATATGATACCTTTAATAAAACTGATAAACAATGCGAAAGTGGAAGGATGTAGGTACCGGGGAAGACCTAGACTATCTTACTATGACCAAATAGACCGGGTTTTATCTGAAGTACAAGTCAGGAGTCTCCGTAACCGGCGAGCGTGTATGAGACGAACTATGAGAGTAGAGGAAGCCAGAGAGGTATGGGAAGAACCTGTTGGAACTGTACTCTCTGCCTACTCCATAAGATATGATATAGATGGATAGATACCTTTTATTCCGAAAAAATGTAACTTATGCCGGCCGTGCTAGTCCTGCAGGTAATGGCTGCTCTAGTAGTCGTACTCGTGAACAGGTGCTGCTTGTGGAGACTGGTCCACCCAGAATCCTCTAGACTTTCAATATATCATATATTTAAATATATATTATTAGTCTTATATCTCAGCTCACACTGGAGCTGGATCGCATAAATGATATTGTATAATATAACAAATTTGTGCGTCTCGGGAGGCCCGACAGAAGTGATAACTTTAACTAGCGCTGTGGGTTAGAGTGAGATAGGAAGAGCCTGCCTACCGCTGCCGTATGCGTGAGCGAAAGGGATGAGTGCTGTGGGTTAGAGTGAGTGTGAAAGACATGCCTACCGCTGCCGTATGCGTGAGAGAAAGGGAAGCCAGACAGACTGGCGCCGTTACGCGTTACGTTACGAAGCGGTTTACCCTCCCATAAGAAGTTATCACTTCAAAAATGTATGTATGTATACAAAAAATGAATAGAGAATTAGACAAAAAAGACAGGCCCGCTGAGTTTCTCGCTGGATCTTTTCAGTGGCCTGAACGCGGCCTGCGTTTCGATCCGGTCATAAGTAAGTTAAAAAAATGTATATATGACAATTTGTAAACACATCCGCATCATCATCATCATCATCATCTCAGCCTATACTTGTCCATAGGCCTCCCCAATCGCTTTCCAGCGTAACCGGTCCGATGCCACCTGCATCCAACGACTTCCTGCGATTTTCACAAGATCGTCGGTCCATCTGGCAGGCGGTCGTCCCACGCTGCGCTTGCCAATACGTGGTCTCCACTCTAGAATCTTTCTGCCCCAACGCCCGTCCGATCTACGCGCTATGTGGCCCGCCCATTGCCACTTCAGCTTGCTAATCTTAACGGCTATGTCGGTGACCTTGGTTCTTCTACGAATCTCCTCATTCCTGACACGCCCGCATAGTTAATGCAAAATAAACGGTTCGAGTTTAACAAGTACTAGCCTGGTGTAGTAGCGGCGGGTATGTCGAGCGCAGGCAGCTCCACGAGCGATGCGAGTGTGGAGTCGCTGAGCCGCAGCAGCTGCACGTTAGGCGCCGACAGCACCGCTGGGCCCAGCTCGCCGCCCAGCGCTGGGCTGTCGTGCTGCTCGCACACGCTGGACGACAGCTGCCACCCGCTCCATAGCGGCCAGTGCCCCAGGAATAGCACGAGTTGCGTACATATCTGTAAGAGAGCGACAATTAACAGTTTATAATAAGCAAGTGGGCGTTGAAGATACGATGGCTCAGGTTTAATATAGGGTACTAGCATAAAGACACCACAAGTATTGTTAGTATAGACCAGATGTTATCAGTGTAGGTATTTAACTTAAACTCAAATAATTTATTTTGTATATACCCCGCGGGGTCACTAACAAATGGTTGATTTACATTTTTTTTTAATCTTCTTCAACTACTAATCTACCACGGTTCGGAACGCGGCCTCCATCGAGGAGACCCGGCGAAGAAACTTGCCGGCTTGTCTTTTTTATTTTATTTATTCTTTATTGTACCCGTATAATTATAAGAAAAATGAAGTGGGTAATTTTATGTACAAAGCCGAGCTTAACTCAAAATTTAGTTTTCTTATAGGAAACTTTGGAGCGGTAGAGTGATGACAATAGAGAAAGAGAATTAAATAATTATGTCTTTTTTGTTAAATTCTCTTTCTCTTTTTTCCTTTCTATTTCTCAATCATATTGTGTGGATACAACGCCTAAGTTAAATTGAATGAATAAGAATCCATCAAGAATGTATGAATACGATTTGGTCTAGGAAGGGGGTACCCAAGAGTTTCAGCCTGGTTTTTTATGTGTAAGCGGATAAGATGGGGATTCTTTACCCGCACCGAACAGTTCCGATTTGCTAATACCAAGAACCTGCTTCTTTATGTAAGCACCCTAGGACTCGCAACCCTTAGTTATTTTCATTTATATTACTAATCGTGAGAAACTTATATATCTAAAAGAATTTAATCACTGCTAAACGTATTGGCATCGTGTACCTATAGTGCAAATAAGTACGCGATGCCAATAAGTTGTAATAGTAATCTTACAGTTTAGTTGACATATTAACTAACACGACACATAAGTGACGCCGTAAAATAAGTGCCTGTGATAAATTTCCTATATTTACAGACCTCGACTGGTGTAAACAACAAGTTCTTTACCAACTCCCTAAAACTCATCCGGTTACCTTCTCATTGATTCATAAGGTCAAAAATATAAGGTAATGCAAATACCGGTCTGCTCTTTATAGTTTAAGAAGGTGATCTCAATGCAAACACATTCGTAACTATATTTATTATAACAATTACCGTTTGTGCCCACAGCTTAACATCAATGGTTGAAGCGGGAGACGTTTTAGGGCCTAAATTATCCAGCTGAATATTTGGGTCGAAGTCCTCGTCCACAGGGAGCGATAACCCCTCGATGTCTGAGCCATTGGTGCCTTTCATAACCGCGTACAGAACCTGTAATATCGTCCAAGGTTAAATAAAAATATTCATACAAATTCGTTAACCAGATTGACAAAGCAAATTTAGTAACAGACAAACACACATTTATGTAACGGTAGCAGCGAGGTACAATATAGTGACCCGCCTTGTCTAATTAACACCTTGTTACGTGTAAGCAAACGATGGTGCTGTCACAATCTATATGGATTTAAAAACGGCGTTGAGTTCCGAATACTGTACAGTCAACAGCTGCTTTCAGTCTAGTCAACTGCTCAACAAATTTTCCAAAATGCATAAGATCGTGCGTATTAATAACTTTGGTTTGAAGCAATACCTCGATTAAAAGCACTATTTTCAAATAATATTATATTTTCCAGGCCCTGTGCACCCTTGCCCTGGTTGCCGCTGTTCTGGCCGCACCCCAACAACATCCCCAGCAACACGAAGTGTACATTCTGAAGCACGACTCTGACGTAAATCCTGAAGGATACAATTTCGAGTACGTATCAAACTCTTTCCAGGTTTGAAATGAAACATCCTTTTTAACTGATGTATATATCTCGAGGTCGGTCGGCTGATGGTGGAAGGTGGATTTTTCTATACCATTTTTCATACACTCAAATTGTATTAAAGTTCCATAACTTTTTCTGCCACAGTTTCGAAACTAGCGACGGCACAGCCCGCCAGGAGAAGGGTACATTGAAAGAGTTTGGACCTGACCACAAAGCTATCGAAGTGAGCGGCAGCTACAAGTACGTGGGCACCGACGGGCTCCTGTACACCGTCACCTTCATCGCCGACGAGCATGGTTTCCAGCCCGTGGAACACGTTTCCCACCCGGGACAGCAATAAAGTGTCCAAACACAAGTCAACATCTATTTTGTGTGTACAAATGAATGGCAACGCTGAGCGCTGCAATGTTGTTATGAATGTAGCTTCTAAAGCTGTGTAGGTTTTACTGCGCAGTGATTGTGATGTTAATATTTTATATTATGTTTGTAACTTTTGTATTGAGATTGTAAATATATTTTTGTCAATTGATTTTTTTTAGTATATTTTCCACCCCTTAAACCGTATACAACTTAGACAAATTATGCCATAAAACGACTCTGATAAAATATACCTACAAGTTCATTTGAAACACGATAGCATATAGGGTGTTAAATCGAGATTTGTTAATATGGGGACCTCCGAAACTAGAAAAGGTAGAAACATATTTTCTAAGGAACCATGATATCGATTTTAGACATAAGAAAAACTTCATTCATGAAACTCATGGGAAGTACATGACTCGGATCACAAATAGGTAAAAAAAAACGTTTAAAAACCTAAATTTTTATTGATAGTATAGATTGTGAGGAGTGTACGAGTATATTGCTATGAATCCAAATGAATGTAATTAACAAAATGCTGTATTTAATATTATTATATTCATAACACCCTATCCAATGGCCCCCGAGGTCACCCGATTTGACCCTAGAAGTAGCCATAGAGACCATGGTAATACAAATTCACCACTTGAAACTACAAAACGCTTCAACAAAATCGTTCTTGTGCACTAATATTTAAAATTTAGCAAATACAAGTTATTATTTTGGATCACTTAGCTCTCTGCTCCGCCTGGTAACAGTATTTTCTATTTTTCCTCGTTACCAGCTTCCGAGAACAATCGCTTGCTGCGTGCAGTGCTTGCACATAATAATACTTTTCCTAAATACCTATCCAATCTAAACTGAGTAGGTAATTCGGCCGAGCGCGCGATTTGGTGATAATAACCGATTAAAACTCGGTATGTATAACCTGAACTGGATACATCCGCTGTAGACCATCCAAAGGTTAGGACTAAATTTGCAAATATTCAATACGATGCTCAATCTGCTTATCTATATAATCGTGCAAATCGAATCCTTAATTTCTGTGATTAGTCATATAGGGTGTGTAATAAAACTATTACTCAATGGTTGAAATCTTTGGATTATGAGGGAACCGAAAGTGTACTGACACGTATAGTCTAATGGGTAATTTATATACTTAAATAAATAATTTATTATTTGTGCATGTCTTACGATTTTGAATTGTTGATAGGAACTTTTATTTAATAGTTACACTCAGTTTTGTTTTTTGGTTACATCTTATTATATGTTTTATTGTTATTATTATTATTTTCTTTTTCAATTTAATTGATTAATGTTGTTTTTGTTTTGTGTATGAAAAACAAAATACATACTTAATATTGGAATGACCAAGAAAATATTACAAATGTATTAATAACATTTCATTGCATTTTTCATATTTTTTTTTTCTGATATCTCTTTTTCTTATTACTATTATATTTTAATTGTTGTTATGTCTACGTTTTACAAGTTTTTGTTTTAACTGTTGTGTAGTTATAGTTGTATATCACGTACATTTATAATACAAGTTGCATTCTAAATAAACCAGTTACCAACCGGCCACCGTGTTGTCATTACGTTACCCTCAAATACATAACAATTGGCGACGAGTTAACGACGTATCATTGCAAAATGGCGGACAACGCGCGTGCTATTGGAAACATAAAAGAATTCGATTCAAACACAGATTCTTGGCCAAGTTATATTAAACGAGTAAAAGCATTTTTTGTAGTAAACAATATAAAAGACGCAGTGCAGACCTCATTTTTAATAACGTTAGTGGGAAATGAAACATACGATCTCATGACGGTATTGTGCAGTCCAGAAGAACCCGAGAAAAAATCTTTCGACGAACTAGTCACCATTGTGGACAACCATCTCAATCCAAAATCCAGTGACATGGCTGAAAGGATGAAGCTAAGGGCGTGCTTGCAAAATGTCAATGAAACAGTAAATGAATATCTGCTGCGATTAAAAAAATTGGCAATGACCTGTAAGTTCAAAGGTCAGGAATCTTTAGAGGAGAATTTGAGAGATCAATTCACTTACGGCCTGAGAAGCGAAAAATATAGACAACGGCTATTAGTCGAGCGAGAACTTAGTTTTACGAGGGCAGTGTCTTTGGCAACTACGTTGGAGGCAGCGGAGCTTGAGGCTAAATTAGGTGGCGTTGGTAACCAAAACGCAGGAGAGGAATCTCAAGCAGGAGTATACGCAGTCCAGTCCCGTAGCGGCAGCGGCGGGAGGGCAGGCGGCGGGCGGACGGGCGCGCCGCGCGGGGCCGGCGCCGGCGGCCGCGCTGGCTCGCCGCGCGCCACCGCCAGCAGGCAGGGTTACGACAAGTGCTATCGGTGCGGCTCGCGGCAGCACTCGGCCGATAAGTGTGTGTATAAAAGTGCTAATTGTTACAAGTGCGATAAAGTGGGCCATATAAGTCATATGTGTCGTAACAAGAGAAACAGTTCCAGACTTTTTCGAGTGCAGGGTAGTGATTCCGAAGGAGAAGATAAGTCTCCTACGCTGTATAGACTTGGGGATTCCGAAGAGTCAGATAGGCCCTGGTATTGTAAGTTGAATGTGGAGGGTGTCCAATTAGACATGCAAGTCGACAGCGGTTCCTCGGTAAGTGCTATCTCTAAAAATACGTATCAACAATTATACAAAGATAGGCCGCTTATTAAATCGAACAAAGTTCTCACCGTGTACAGCGGCAAACAAATCAAGCCCATCGGTATAATGCCAGTTAACGTTGTCAACAATAATAAATCTTTTACCTCAAAATTGTATGTAATGGATAACGGCGACTGTCCACCAATTATAGGTAGAAAATGGATACGTAAATTACAGATAACTTTTTCTTCAATTAATCATTTATCACAGAATGAGGACGATAATATCCTTAAGAGCATCATGCAAAAATATAAAAACGTATTTGAGCCAGGTATAGGGACTTTTAATCGCGGGACCATTAATCTGCAAGTATGCGAGGGAGCTATTCCTGTATGGAAGCGGGCGCGCGTGGTGCCGCATGCACTGCGGGCGGCGGTGGACGCCGAGCTGGAGCGCATGCTGGCTGAAGGCATTATCAGCCCCGTCGAAGAGGTCGGCGGTTGGGGCACGCCAATTGTGCCGGTTAGAAAACCATCCGGGAAAATTAGAATATGCGGTGATTTCAAGTTGACTGTTAATCCTGTCCTATATGACGATAAGTACCCCCTTCCGCGGATCGAGGACATATTTTCAGCCTTGAGAGGAGGACAAACTTATAGTAAAATCGATTTAAAAAACGCATTTCAGCAGCTATTATTAGATGAGGACTCTAGAAAATTATGTACTATTGTAACCCACAGGGGCAACTTTGTTTATAATCGTTTACCTTTTGGAATTAAGACTGCCGCAAGTAAATTTCAAAGAATCATGGATTCCTTATTCAAGTTACAACATGTGACTGTTTTTGTGGACGATTTGATCATTACAGGTCAGGATAGGGCTGCCCACATCGATAACGTAAATAAAGTTTTTAAAATTTTAAATGATTCCGGATTGCGTGTCGGTAAGGAAAAATTTTGTTTTTTCCAGAAGAAGGTGTCATACCTTGGACATGTTATCGATTCGGAAGGGTTGCATACCGAAACTAAAAAAGTGGACGCGGTTTTGGCCGCGGCTCGGCCGCGCGACATTAGTGAACTCAGAGCATTTATAGGCTTAATTAATTATTATTCCAAATTTATAAAAAACTTTAGTAACATTATTGCACCTTTATATAGTTTATTAAAGAAGAATAAAACTTGGTTATGGACAGACGAATGTGAAAATTCATTTACAAAAATTAAGGACATGTTAAAAAATTCGGAGGTTCTGGTACACTTTAACCCGATTCTCCCCTTAGTGCTATCATGTGATGCATCGCCGCGCGGCGTGGGGGCGTGGCTTGCGCATGAGATGCCGGACGGTCAGCTGCGTGCCGTCGCGCACGCGAGCCGCGCGCTCACACCGGCCGAACAGAATTACAGCCAGATATGTCGGGAAGGGCTTGCTATTATATTTGGGGTGCAAAAATTTCATGAATATGTGTATGGAAGGCATTTTAAATTAATTAGTGATTGTAAACCGTTATGTTCTATATTCGGACCCAAAAAGGGTATACCTTTAATGATCGCTGGTAGGTTACAAAGATGGTCTATAATATTAAGCGAATATAATTACTCAGTAAAATGTGTTAAGTCTAAAGATAATTGTTTGGCTGATTACTTGTCTAGGGCGGCAGACATACCGCTGGACAAATCAATGAAAGATGGTATACATAATAGTAGGGAAAAAGAGTATTCAGAGTCAAATTATATTCACTTTTTAGAGTTTTCTAAACCTGTAGATTTTAAGGAAATTGCATTACAAACAAAAAAAGACGAGACTCTCAGAAAAATTTTGGGATATGTTACTCACGGTTGGCCAGTACAAAAATATGTACCCAACGATTGCAAAGAATATTATAATAGGAAAAATTTTATTACTTCCGAGCACGATTGTCTTTTATTTGGGTATAGGGTGATAATTCCAAGATGTTTACAGAATTTAATATTAAAAGAGTTACACAGTAGTCATCTGGGCATTGTCAAAATGAAGTCTTTAGCACGTACGTATGTATATTGGCCGAAAATTGACGAAGATATTGAGAATATGTGTGGTTCCTGCGAAATATGTGCGAAAGAAAGAAACAATCCAACAAAGAGCACTTTGTTTCCTTGGTCTGGGCCTACTACACCTTGGTACAGGCTTCATTTAGATCATTTGGGCCCATTTGCTAAACAATACTACCTTATTGTCATAGATGCCCATTCGAAATGGATCGAGGCTGTTAAAGTGAGTTCTACTTCATCAGAGATAACAATACGGCATTTGAGGGAACTTTTTGCTCGATTCGGATTACCTCACGTAATTGTAACGGATAATGGTCCAGCATTTATTAGTAAACATTTTTCAGATTTTTTAACGAAAAACGGCATTACACATAAATTGACGGCCCCTCGACATCCTCGTAGTAATGGTGCCGCGGAGAATGCAGTAGGTTTAGTAAAAAAATGTTTGAAAAAGGCAATACATGAAGGAACCGCTGCCGAGATAGCCCTTAATAGATTGTTAATTGTTAAATTATCGTAATTGTGTGCACAGCACAACACAAAAATCACCCAGTGAAATGTTAATGGGTCGTAAATTGCGCTCTTGCCTAGATTTATTGAGACCCGATACTAAAAATATTGTAATACATAATCAGTCGAAACAAATAAATGCTTATAATGGTAAGGACAGATATATCAATGTTGGAGATATAGTAATGTTTAAGAAGCGGCAAAACAATAAAGAAATCTGGGAAAAAGGGATAGTTAGTAATATTATAGGAAATGCAATGTTTGAAATTGAATTTAGGGGACAAAAACACAGGCGTCATATTGATCAAATATATAAAATACCAAATTCAGAAGTTAATATACAAAACGATCACATAATATTTGATGAATGTGGCCCCTCAGTGGCTAGCAACCTTACACCAGTTAATAATCCAAAAATACATTGCAATAGGACTTCTGCATCCCCCGGTACACCGGAAGATAAATATCTTTCATCTCCACGTTACATGGACGTGGAGGAACCTCACGGAAAGGTTATAGATCATTCGCTTAGCGAGCGAAGAGAAAGTATTATACCGGCAACTACACTGGGCAGGAAAAGAAATTATTTTCCAGACTCTGATTAGTAAATAAGTTATTTTTTTTTTATTACTTTTTCTTTACAATTTTTGGTTTTTGATATATGGTTCAGGTTTTTGTTATTAATTTAGTTTTTAAGTGCTTTTATTTAATCTTTTGTAAAACATACATATATATTTTTATTTTGTTAGAATTGTTGTTTATTACTTTGCGGAATGCGGGGTGTGTCAAGAATTTTGGGGGGGAAATGTTGTGTAGTTATAGTTGTATATCACGTACATTTATAATACAAGTTGCATTCTAAATAAACCAGTTACCAACCGGCCACCGTGTTGTCATTACGTTACCCTCAAATACATAACATTAACCACATTTGGAACAGCGATCTCATCCTAATACAAGTTTTTTTTAACTTAAAAGGATGAGACCCACACTGTGTATCACAAAATTGTAGTTTTGAATAAAAAAAATTGTATTTTTTTTGTGTCTCTAAAAAGTATGTTAACCCAATTATGATGTCTTAAGGATTTAAAAAAAAATACCATGTTTTAATGTGAATAACATGCACAATGAAGTTACTAAATAAATAAAAATCTAATATTTTTTTGGTTGTCCCTTTGTTGGATCAAGTAATTCGGTGCAGAACTAATAACAAGGTAAACCTAATCAAGACAGATCACCAGCACTTGTAAAAACACAATCAGCATTCGACATAGGATGAACAGGACCGAATGCGAGAGTTGATTGTCGAATAACCCAGACCTCCACACCTGTCGAATCTAATCAAGTCCCTTGTTTTGGGAAGTGATTTCAGCTAAATGTCTCTTTTTGTGTGTGTGCGTGTGTGTGAATGATCAACTAGCTCAAGGGCACCTCAAGGAGGAACGGCCTCGGCTTGGGCAGTCGCTATGGGGGAGGGCGTATACTAGGTGTCTCGCCGTGGTGCTCTGCACCGGCCAGCGGCCCAAATGTGTCTTAGAAGTCTCCTAACCTACGTTGTCCTTTATGTAGATTGCAACTAAGAATTCAGAATAAGTATTTACACCAAAACCTATCTATACCATGACGCCATCCCTTGCGGGGTAGGCAGAGAGTAAAAAGTTCTAACAGGTTCTTTCCTTCAAGTCGTCTCTGGCTTCCTCCTCTCTTATAGATCGTCTCATACGCACGCCGGTTACTGAGATTCTTGGCTTGCCCTTCAGATAACACACGGTCTATTTGTTGAAGGTAAGATACGCCAAAATTATCTCAAGTAGCATCTTATAATGAGCAAATTACTATCGCAAGTTGCTTGATCGAGTTAATGGTTTTTTCTAATTCAATCGTATATTCCCACATCCACAAGACTATCTTTACTTTCCGGTAACTATTCGACTCCCTTTGCTACTTTTCAATATACTGATATCACGTAATGTATCGTGAGCTTAATGTGCATGTACATTTACTAAATTTCCACATAACAAGAAAAATACAAAGTGTATTAGACCCATATGGAGGTCAGATGTAATAAATTATGATGTGTGTATAAATTTTATTGTCTCTCATTCTGTGTACAGTGTGATGCGTTACATTACGTGTTCGAAAAATGGTGGGGAGACATCAGCAAGTGTTTTGATATAAAATGACAGTGGAGTTTGGATTCTGCACATTCCACAGCTGTGTTTAGCAGTAGTTTTATCTTACTACTAAATAAAAAAAAAAGAAAATAATTTACAATGAACAAGATCGTGAGTTTTCCTTTTATTGATTGCTAGATCAACTTAGCATGGTTTCAATGAATTAATATCACTTTTATTCATATTTCACAGGTCCTGTGCACCCTTGCCGTTATTGCCGTAGCTCTGGCAGCTCCCCAACAGCCCCAGCCTCACCAGCAGAATGCTGTGCACATCGTTAAGCAGGACTCTGATGTCAATCCCGAAGGCTATATATTTGAGTACGTAAACTATACTAACTGATACATTGTGAGGTGAAGATATATATTTCATTGAACCACATTCTGTTACTTATTTTTAATGAGTACAGTTATCGTTTATCCGAAAAAATAGCCCTTAACCGCCCATTTTAGACCTCGGTTAATTTATATAAATCGTTATTTTCAATGTTAATTGTTTTTTTTTTTTTTTAGTTATTTTCAATATTTATAATTATGAAACGTCGTGAACTTTTTTTGGATATTTTATCTCAACCCCGCTTGGGGAATATAGATGGTGTTTCCATCTCTATTATAATATAGCTGTGTTAGTATAGCATATAAATGTTAGTAGTTCGTGTCATTAATTTGCAATATTATTTTCTAGTTTCCAAACCAGTGACGGAACAGCCCGCCAGGAGAAGGGTACCCTGAAGGAGTTCGAGCACGGGCACAAGGCCATCGAGGTGACCGGCAGCTACAAGTACGTGGGCACCGACGGACTCGAGTACACCGTCACCTTCATCGCCGACGAGCACGGCTTCCAGCCGCAGGAGCACGTCTCCCACCCGGGACAACACTAAACTAGACAATACCAAATACAGTTGTTGGGACAATCAACATCATGGAAGCCTTCCAACGTTGTGTACTAGAAGCTAGATAACTTGTAACTTCTATCTATTTTTTTTAATTTTTATAATACTTTTGTATGGCTATGTTGTAAATATATTTTTATTTAGTAATGATAGTAGTATATACATTTTTGATGTATCCCTAATACCTATACGATTTCCCACTATGTGACACTAATAAAAGGTAAGTGGGCCGAGCGGCTTAACCACTGCGCTAAATCGTCCGTCAAAGTGCTGTTGTGTTGAGACGACCATGGCTTTTGAACCAGGTCGTCCATCTATACTTCTATATATTCGAAAAATCGAAAATCTTATAAATTCGAAAGTAACTCTGTCGGTCTGTTACCATTTCACGCCCAAATCGCTGAACAGATTTTGATCAAATTCAGCAAGGACATAGATTTTATCCAGGGGAAGGACATAGGCTAGCCTTTGTCTCAAAAAAAGGGTTAGGGTGTGAAATATACGCCTGAAAATAACGCGAACGAAGTTGTGGCATCGATAGTATCAAATAAATAAATTATCTCAGTAACTACGATTACGTACTTACGATTTAGCGCAGTGGTTAAGAGCTTTAGCCACTCTGCCCACTGCGTCTAATAGTCGCGGGTTCGAGTCCCGCACGGGACAAATCTTTGTGTGATCCACAATTATTTGTTTCGGTCTGGGTATTTGTGTATGTGAATTTTCATGTTTGTAAACGCACCCACGACACAGGAATAAATCCTAGTGTGGGGCTACGTTTTAACAAAAACTAAATCAATGTGCATAATAGAGAGTAACTTTGGGTAGTAGTCCAAAATTAGGTCGTAAGTTTTGGACTGAAAATATTAACAAGTGAAAATCAAAGCTTGTCACGAACTTAGTGTAGTTCGAGTCTCATGGATTTAAATGTATGCCATCACGACGCCAGGGCGCCAAACCCGACATCATAATTGTTAGTGTTGACAGTTATCGATCTACTAATTTGCTTTCAATGCTTGCTTATAGTACCTATCAATAATTCTTATGGTTTTCCATAGTCTAGGTACCAGTTCAAACAATTGCCGGCTTTTGGCGCAATTGTAAATGAACGATTTTTGTAGCATGGCATAATTACAAAACATAAAAAAAAGCAGACTTGGGGCTCAGATTAGATACCCTTGCGGGGTAAGCAGGGAGTACATATTTCCAATAGGTTCTTTCTTTACAGACCTCTCCGACTTCCTCCACTATTATCGTTCGCCTCACACTTGCTCGCTATTGCTCGTTCGTTACGGAGACTACGGAGAAGACATTTGGTCATAATAAAATGGTCTAGATGGGATGCGTACAGCACAATACCGATCATCGTGGCGATCTATGGACGATGCCTCTGTCCTGCAGTAGACTTCTTTCGGCGGTAGATAGATAGTTGAGATAGTGTGTGTGTGTGAATGATCTACGCTGTTGGCCGATGGGGGCCTTTACAGCTTCACCGGACAAGAGGGCGAGCGTGCAACCACTACGCTCGAGCCAGAAGGGCAAGGGGGCAATTAGCTCAAGGGCGCCTCAAGGAGGAACGGCCTCGGCTTGGGCAGTCGCTATGGGGGAGGGGATATACTAGGTGTCTCGCCGTGGTGCTCTGCACCGGCCGGCGGATAAGGGACTCTTTGAGCTTGCCGGCGTGGTCGGTGGCAGATCCTGTATCTGTATCCGAAAGAAGGGATGCAGGGGCATTGGGAGGGTCGGTGAGAACAAGCCGTGCACGGCGGTAGCGGTTGATAGGAGGGGGTTAGGTTCGTAGTCGGTTGCGGCTACGATTAGCGGCTTTCTATGATAGGACGCGTTCGCGAAATATCGCCTTTTTAATAAAGGTGCGAATAGGTTCGAGACCGAGATCGGAATAGAGGTAAGATAGACAACGTGTTTCTGGTATGCGCATGCTTCCACTTTCACATTGTATATCTTCACGGCCATAAGTATAGGACAATAATTTAGAACAATATTCCGAGCAATAAGAATAAATTTTAAGACAGAACGTAGGTAAAATATCAGCTCGTCAATCATGATTAAAAAGGCTTCAATGTCTAATGTAACTGAATTCAGTTACATCAAGGCCATTAGCTGGGAAATTCATAAGGTATCTACGGACTACAGCAGTAATTTTTAACGGACCATTTTTTTTTAGTAACGACAACGACTTAGCCCAGTGTTTAGGGCGCGGGTTCGATCCCCGCACGGGACAAATCTTCATGGGATAGTGACAGGAATTTTAAAAAAAAAAATGCTTCCACTGCTTTAGACTGATGAGAAGACTTAGTTTCCCAACATTATCGTACCCCATATCTATTTCCATACACCATCATCGAAACGAACTATCAAAATGAAATTAAGTCATTATCGAATGATTTCCTTTCTTCATTTCATTCCTTTCTTAACTGCCAATTAAGACCTAGTAAGTGAGGCTACAATATAAATTGTACTTAAATACTTAAGAACTGTTGATTTTGTATCAGTAAAATTAAAAAATAACTGCCACATTTTTAATATTATTAACATTTAATTATTTACATACTGGTAACCACCCCGCGTTAGCCGCGTGGTTCCCGGCTTAGAATAGGACCAACCCATCTCATCCCATCGGGTGTCGTACAAGGCGACTAAGGGAAAACTAGGGAATGGGCAGCAGCGTTCTCTTAACCTGCGATCAAAAACTGCGCTCGCCAACCCGCCTGCCAAGCGTGGCGAGTATGGCAAATCCCCCCTTTGGGGAGGCCTATGTTCAACAGTGGACAAGTATGGGCTGAGATGATGAACCACCCCGGCTTTGCACGGTAAGCAATGACAAATATCATCATGGTTCGACAAATCTGCATAAAATATTCCGTAGGTTTTGGTTCGTGAATCAGTCTATCTAAGTGTGAAAATTCTGTCTAGAAGTTTCTGCATATAATCGCGGCCGAATTCTATTTATATATAGAATATATATAATACTATGTACTCAAAATAATTAAGCCAGATTTATCACGAAGTGCCAAGAACCCAAAATCAAAATCAAAGGTTTTTTTATTCATGTAGATCAAAAGGCACTTATGAATAGTCAAAAACATATACATAGTCCTCTTATTAACAAAATAGAGACTTTGTTAAGCTATATAAGAAAAAGTATAATAATAATAGTAAAAGAAAAAAACGCACTATAAATTATGTAAAGAGTTAAATTCCTAAAGACTTCTTTTGCCTTCTATATCCACATGTCATGTACATTCAAACATCCTTGACTTGTCCAAATAATTATCATACTCCGTTATTTTCTTATGTTATTATACATAGCGACTTTGTTCTGTATTTGCTAGGATGGTTTTATTTCTATTTAGCACTATATTGCGTGTGAGCAGAGACTGATGTTGTCATCAAACACAGAATGCGTTTAAAACTGAGACATGCGCTACAACTTGTACATTCAACATCTGGCTTCAGTAGTCACCCAACACAGAACAAGAAATTTTCAAAATGCATAAAATCGTGAGTATTTTACTAGAATTTGGTGATATTATGGCTTATGAATATTACATTCGAATTAAAACTCTAATAACATAGCAAGTACATTTAATTTTTCATGTCCTGTACCTAAATTGATTTAAGTATACTACAATATATTTTTTGTATTCCTTAGGCCCTATGTGCCCTTGCCCTGATCGCCGTGGCTTTTGCAGCTCCGCAAAAAGCACAACCTCAAGCTCAGAACCCTATTCACATCGTAAAGCAAGAATCCGACGTTAACCCCGAAGGCTATAATTTCGAGTAAGTTAAAAAGTTCTCGATAACACTTGGGGAATATAGGCGTGACGGTGTAATAACACAATGTATCTATGGGTTGAACTTAATGTTAACGCCGATGTCAAAATGAACTTTAATAAGGCGTTAAAACACGTAGCCCCGTCCCTGAATCAATGTGTTATACAACGCGTTTACACTGATGAAGCAGGAGTATTACAATAGTGACATGAAATGATGGCATTTACGCCCGGTAAAAGTGGTTCACGTTACCTATTTATTATTACTAGTGGTCGCCCATTGGTTGAAATTCGACCTACTCTTTCATCATTTACTGGTTATGTTTGACATTCAGTAAGACTATAGACAAATAATATTAAAGACAAACAATATTAATCTATTCTCAATTTGACTCTTTCTGTTTGACTTCTCTGACAATTTGACTGATCTTTTGTTTATTGTAAAGGCTGTACCTTTACAATAAACAAAAGAGTATATATGCGTGTGTGTTTCAAATACATGGTAGTGTGTGTAATGTTTTTTTTATTGATTTAATGTATTTTTTATGCATAATTTAAAAAAATATTAGCATTCTGCACTCCTTCTCTATATAAACTATAAGTGTGGGAAATCTCATACTTCTCCGTCCACGCAATTTTCGTAAAAAGGAGTACAAAGTTTTTGCTTCACGTATTAATATAATAATTACAGCTTCGAAACCAGCGATGGTACTTCCCGCCAGTAGAAGGGTACTCTGAAGGAGCTCAGCCCTGACCACAAAGCTATTGAAGTGAACGGCAGCTACAAGTACGTGGCCCCAGACGGCCTCGTGTACACCATCACTTTCATAGCCAACGAGCACGGTTACCAACCCCAGGAACATGTCTCCCACCCGGGACAACAATAAATCTAGTCATATTAAAATGTATATATTATTATATAAAGACCTATAAAAACCCGTGTATGTATTAATAATATCAGCCTATACTGCCCACTGCCGGCAAAGGTCTTCTCTCACAATCGAGGAGAGAAAGATGAGGTCATACTTTACCACGCGGACCCAGTGCGGATTGGTGGAGGCAGCTTCCAATTTAACAGCCTAACGACTACTACATTAAGTGGTAACCGAGGCCAACGGCTAAACGTGCCTTCCAAAGCACGGAGACGCTCGAATATGAAAATGCCACAAACGGCCAAAAAGATATTTTATCTGGTTGGCAATTCAAGCTCTGTAACCGGCGGGCGTGTATGAGATAAAGAATGGGAGTGAAGGAAGTGAGAGAGGTCTATAAGAAAAACCGGGTGAAACCTGTATTCTTTGCCTATCTCGTAATGGATCTGGTGTGATGTCATGATGTAATAACAGCTAATTTTCAGTTTAAAACGATATAGTATATAGAGGTGCCTGTATAAGTTATATTCTATCAGTTTAAAATCTAATGTAGTTATAAATGACACTGCTGTCCGGCTGCAAAAACCCATCTTTCATGCAAAAAGCGACTAACTTTTCATGCAAAACATAATTGGTGTTGCTGCAGGACGATTTGGATTGCAATATCAGATTCATCTTCTTTGTGATCTATATATTTTATTTTTTAAAGAGGTTGAATCTAATAACGTTTCAGATGTTAAAAATAACTTTGGTCGATATTATAATTATGTTTCTGTTGATATGATTGGTTTTTAAATAAGGATAAACGTGGAGAATGGGTTAAGGAATGTAAATAGGTTGATTTGGATACAGATTCTTGTAAATTTTATTTAAATAATATATTTTTTATTTTTTACGTTGTTAATATAAACTGAATAATCAACCATACTTCTTTTTGTTTTCGATTTCCCTTCAGAATAATTTTTTTTTTGTAATAGAAAACCCTTATAGACACTTCGTCCGCCATATAATTTGAACTTATGACCTCGTTATTACCTGCCTTATCATTCGCTGCAACACGAACTGAGCAGTCAATATTGGATTGATGTCATTATATTGAATTGATAAAATCGACGTTTTGAACAAACCAAGTCCTATATATAATCCAGTATATATATTTGGCATAAATAACCTTATCGACGGGTATGGCTGTTCAAATGCCATTTATTTTGTTTGGTTTATGTATTAGCAAGCTGAAGTGGCAGTGGGCAAGTCACATAGGCCGTAGTACCAATAGGCGTTGGGGCAGACTGGTTTTTGAGTGAAGATCGCGTGTCGGCTAACGTAGTGTAGGGCTCTGTAGCTAGGTGGGGCGACGATATTCGTAAGGCAGCGGGTAGGGATTGGAGGAGGAGAGCTGAAGATCGAGCTCAGTGGCGTGACATGGGAGAGGACTATGTCCAGCAGTGGACTGTCACGGGCCGATGATGATGATATGTAACTTTGTTCTTGTGGACTGTCGAAATGTTTAGGTTTTAGCTTTAATTCGCTAGATGCGTCCAGCGCAAACAAAGCCAGTTGGACAGCCGAGGCCTTCGTGCCTGCGTCCTTTCGGCTGATGATGACCAGGATTAGATGATTAAAAGTAAGTTGAGCCACTGATAATAACGGACAATATATTTTAGTATATACTATGCACTAGATCTTTGAAAAATATCGACTAAAAACCAACGAGATTGCATAATAACGTTTAGACAAGAGGGTTGTGTTGACTGCCTCGTTGGTCTAGTGGCAAAGCGCATCGCTTTGTGATCACGAGGTCTTGGGTTCAAATCCTAGGTCGGACAAGTGTAGTTTTTCTAACGAAAACTTCTCTGTACGAGTCCGGAGTCTGGAATTGTGCCCGGTATATGGCAAAAGGCTCGCCCGCTATTGCATGGGACCTAACATCGTCGGCGAAACGTGGGTGTACTCCTTTTACCTTACATTTTGTATCCTACAAATCCTGTTCATAAAATCAATGAAAGACGTCTAGTTCTTTGTTACAAAATTAAGTCCAAACTGTTGAACCGATTTCAATACAATTTTATAAAATAGGTAGCCACAAAATAGAAATATAGATAAGCTGTACAGATTAAGTCGGTATAGACTGGCCTGTATAGCCTTACCAATATTTCTGTTAGTTTCTTTCTACGTATTAATAGGGTACAAATTAGAAAGGACATTATCTGCTTCTATACATGATTCGCCCCGGAACCAACAGTAATGAAAAAATGCTTATATGATTTCAACCACTTATAAATTATCTTCATGCATTTATTATTAAACGGACAAGGGGAATCACATGATTGCAAAAAAGTATTAGATTTTAAGGTTATAACTAAGTAGCCAAAAATACATCTGTAAAATCGTTATGTAAAAGTATATTAGTAGTACTCAAATCGATTATGGTTGAATGTAATCAATTGAATATAACCGATTGATAGGATTGACATCTCCTTTGGACATCTACAACCGTAATTCGATAACAACTTTGACCGAATGTCAACCTAAGGATGTCGGCGAAGTACATACAATGCTTTGAAATATTCGTTTTGGATTGCAAATTGTCCGTTAGATACGATATTCGCCACTACTAGAATAAAACAGATGAGTAATTATAGTATAGTTCACAGGTTTGTTGGTTATGGGGCCGTTATCGACGATGTCCTTTGCGCTAATTTTATAGTAAACCAGATAACTGTGACGCTAAATAATTATTAATTAGTGGAACATATCATAAGGGATCTGGCGTGATGATATAGATAAATAAATTGATAGAACATATCTGCCGTGTACACAAATAATGTTATATGGAACCCGCTAATCTCTGTTTACCTATAACATAATCGTGTATTTCCTAACAAAAATATATTGCAAATTTCATACGCGTCCTTCAAAAGTGTATTTTCGAAAATCCCAATAACTTCTACTAGGTTTTTCTCGGTAATATACGTAACCTAATGCGTTTAACCTTTGAAGACAGATACATACTGGTCAAAAAGATTTATTTGTCATTAACACCAAGTTACATGTCCGCGCGAAATGATGTTGACATCAAGTAGAATAAACGTTTATAACTGGGACACAGCAAGAAGCAAGCACAGTCAACAGCTGACTTTACTATCAGTAGTCATTTGTTCAGTGCAAATAAAACAAATACTCAAAATGCATAAGATTGTGAGTATTTATAAATTTGGAAAACGGTCGTTTGAGGAGAGACTGTTGAAAAACCCTGTTTCAAGTCTTAACACTTTTTTAACTTTCCAACTAGATCAGTGGTAAAAGTTTTTAATATGGATATGTCAATTTGTCAAATACTGCGGATATCAGAAAAGGTCAGGATAAGGCCGTTATTAATTTTCTAATATCGCATTTTATAGGTATTGTGCTCGCTTGCCCTCATTGCTGTGGCTCTGGCTGCTCCCCAACAGCCCCAGGCCCAGCACAGTGCACAGCCTCCAGTCCACATTGTGAAGCAAGAGTCTGACGTCAACCCTGGGGGCTACATTTTCGAGTAAGCGATAATATGCTTCAGTTGCATCTTGTTTTTCTTTTCGACTGCTTTATTTTTTTTATGTTGCCAAATATTTTCTATATAGTCCATATCTATTTACACATGTGAAGTAATAACAAACTGATATGATCATATCCCGCCTGAACTCAAGAAACCCGCAAGTATATTGTGCATTTGAGACGAACTAGCAGATTCGGAAAGAACTGTATTTTTTTATTTATGTAGACCCTAAAGTATTTATGAGGAGTGTGTATTTTAAGTCCATTTTTTCTTACGCTGCCAATTAAGTACACAAACAGCCTTCAGCGCAAGATTTGTCATTCACTTAGTACTATTACTGTCGACAAATAACCACTCAGTTAATTTTCTAACTAGCAATTGTGTTTGGCTGTACGGCCATATTTGTTTATTTAATTGGTCATGTAATAACAACAGACTTTAGAGAATATACCTACTCTATTACCGTCTAAACAAACACAAATACAACATGACTTGAAATATTCAAAAATTGATTTGTGCCTACACAAAATATATAAAGTATAAATACTGGTGGTCCCCAAAATAGGCGATTGCCTCTATTCAGAGTTACGCGTAATTAACGTTAATATTTTTTTATCAACAGTTTTGAGACCAGCGACGGAACAGCCCGCCAGGAGAAGGGTACCCTGAAGGAGTTCGAGCACGGGCACAAGGCCATCGAGGTGACCGGCAGCTACAAGTACGTGGGCACCGACGGACTCGAGTACACCGTCACCTTCATCGCCGACGAGCACGGCTTCCAGCCGCAGGAGCACGTCTCCCACCCGGGACAACACTAAACTAATCAATACCAAATACCACCGCCAATATTGGACTAATTGACTTCATGGCAATTTATGCCAACAATAAAAGTATCTACACAACGCCAAGACTGGTTTCGTAGCGACTTTGTTAAAACTAGAGTTGTATAGTAATAATCAAACTATCGATAGTGTCGTGACCTCGAAAAATAGTAATGATATCGATAGCACTATCCTTGGTATCGATCGTATTATTTGAATAATGACTATCGATACTATCGATGGTACTATCACTATTGTACTATTTTCCAAGGTCAAACATTTATAGTTTTGCAACTCTAGTTGAAACGGACTGTTTGGCAAACTGCGTAGTAGCGCTCGCTTCTTTACCGCGTGTTTGGTCGCGTATCTATGAAACCAGCCTTAGCAGGTCTACATGCAAACGTTGGCACAAACGTTTGATCAAATGCTTCGGTGATGAACAGCTCGTGTAGGTTTTACTACACTTTTTTACTATTTTTATATTACCAATTTGTATTTGTATAAGTTGTTTTTAATACACTTGTAAGTTTACATATTGTTTCCTTTTTTATGATTTTTTACAATATGCATAACCATTTGACCACAACTTAATTAAATTTAACAAATTAAAAAAAAGTTCCTGAGACATCCAGTAATGTAACTTCGTAAACTAACAAATGGTACGTTATGAACACATTTCTTAGCCCACATACAGTCGTACAAGGACTTTTTGGCCCGCAACGCTGTCATCAATGGAAATGTCACTTCGTGACAGTCGTAGTTGCCCCAGTTATATAATTGTTATTGTATAGTTATAGTTGTAGTTGCAATTTACCCAAGTTAATTGTTTAATTAAATTCTTAAATTTTAACAAAAATTAAGTAACCGTGCAGACCCACCTGTTGATATATTTCCCTGGAGGTATGAAAATTTTACTCAATGATAACCTTAATTTCACACCAACGCCCCCCTGTCAATGTCATTCATAGGCCAAAATATCCTCGACGCACTATACATTTCCGAGAAAATAAACATGAGAATAATCTTTATTACCAACATAATGATGCAAGATTTACATATTCAAAATAATCACACAGCTTTTCAAATTGGTTTCCCGTAAAATTCTTTCGAAATGTTGAACTTTGTGAACTGACCTTGAATATCATGAGGAGCAATGTTTGTTCGCCATCCTTTTCCTGCATGAGGTACGTGGGCCCGCACCGCACCGCGAACTCGGCGAGGCACAGAAGTAGCGAACCAGCCAGAGGCTTCACAGAATCCCGGCTGCTGGTCGTCGATATTTGAGCGAGACACGCGCATATCCATTTGATGATTTTACCTACGATGGACACCAAAATTAAATAAACCATATTGAAAAGGATACCAATACTTATTTATTTTATAAATAGAACGGCTTGACATAACAATTCTAGATATATTTCCGAATAAGTCTTCAAACTTCAAAAGTAAAATCAAATCATAAACAACGTCACCTCCCCCCAAGCGGGGATCGTAGAGGTGCGTTGTGTACATCTCTATTTTATGTATCGGTGACGATGTTAAGTCCTAATTAAAACGTGGGCGAGTCTATTAGCGGACGATAAAGCGCAGTGGTTAAGAGCTTAAGCTGCTCCGCCGTGTCTTATAGTCGCGGGTTCGATTCCCGCACGGGACAAATCTTTGTGTGATCCACAATTATTTGTTTCGGTATTTGTGTATGTGAATTTTCATGTTTGTAAACGCACCCACGACACAAGAATAAAATAAATACCGGGCACGTATTCAGACACCGAGCTGTTATCGAGATTTATTTCGATAAAAAAACTACACTTTATCTGGCTAAGATTCAAAAGCAGGACCTCGTGATCGCCAGCCGGGCTAAGCCTCACTAGAACAACTAGACAGTCTCTTTACTGTATTAGTATTTTTTCTTTTCTTGACTATATTAAATTGCTGAAGGTCTTACCGGCAAGTCCGGGATATAATTCGACGATGCGATCCGTATAATCAGCTAGCACCAATATGCAGTCACTGACCACTTTCGCGATATTCTTGTTCTTCATCTAAAAAAAATATATAAATAATAAGTCAAAAAGTCTCTTGACTGCCTATTATATTCGCCTCTCAGGATATTGGAACACCAATTTTTTTAGAAAGATATAGAAAGTCACCTACTAGCAACAGCTAGTAGGTGACTTTCTATATAAATAAAAGTTAAACGCTATTCGTTGGTACCCTTGAGAACGGCTGCACCGATTTGGCTATTTTTTTTAAGTTTGCAATAATCCAAGTAAGGTAAGGGGAAAGAAAATTAGGAAAGTTGTCTAGAAAATCAGGGAAATTAAAAGTGCTTTTAACTCAAGATATTAAGACAGGACAACGATAGGCAAGCCCATTAAGTCGTCTAGTGTATAGACCACTTCAATATATGGAATTTGCATAGAAAAATTAAGAGAAAATCTAAAAGAAAACTAATTTGTGCACATGTATGTGGCAAAACGTTACCGCATTAAACAATATTTGCTTTTCAATTTACATTTAGGTCTCAATATTTGTAATTTATTGCATAGTGCCATCTTTTACATGTCGATACTGTTTCAAAATCAACACTTTTGGAAAAGGTCACCAAAGCGTGACGAATTCAAGTAACGTAGGCGTTAATTCAATGTATTTTTTAACACACCTTTCACTAGGTTACCAATATAGGAAATGGAACACCGCATTTTTGTAAGTATACAGAGTTTTTTTTAAGACGGACACGTAAGGGCAGCTACCTCAACCGTTGTAGCTACAGAAAAGGTCTTAGGAGACGATGCTTAACTTTTTGGGATATTTAGAGCAGCATTTACAGATTTTGAAAAAAAAATACAGTCAACAAGAAAATGGGCAATTCATACAATTTTATTTTGATGTCAATCAATCGCCTGTTTCTTTTAACGATCAAAAATTTATATTGGACCAATTGAGGTCGGAGAACTTCAAAAATCAGAAATCGTAAAAAAAGCTTTTCCCACTCATCTTGTAGCAAATCATCATCGCAAAACGTTAAGGATAGTCTTTTAAGACTTGTTCCTGTAGCTACAACAGTTCAGGTAGCAGCCCTTACTACCCCGTCTCAAAAATCCGATATGTATATGACAGAGAACTTCCGGCGCAAGAATGTTAACGACAATAACAAGCTACCCCGTAAGGGATCTGGCGTGAGGTTATAGATAGATAGATAGATAGAATAACAAGCTAACGTACATTTTCTTTGACAAAACTATTATAATCTTACTTTACTGTATTCTATATTATTATCACTATTAACATGTGGATAATATTGTGGATTACAATATTGTTACACTCTCAATTTTAATTGAATGTTCTTAAATTATTGCTTCATCTATTTGATCTGACTTTGACTTTAAGCCCTCTCAGTTTGAGAGGAGGCCCGTGCCCAACAGTGGGACAGTTTCTTAACAGGGCTAATATTATTATTATATTTGATCTTATACAAGGTGTAACATATGTTAAGCACCTCAGAGACCGCAATAAGATTATTGCTTTACGAATTCTATACGAAAATTAAACTGCCAAATTTTAGGAGTTTTCTCCCATTTGTTTAAGCTCTTTGGTACCCAAATTAATCACGAAATTGAATCAATGATTAACTTTTGAGTGCCTATTGATGTGTGTAATAGTAATGCATTTAAAATAGCCATATTGCTTTGAACAATGATTAATTTTGTTTAATACAGCGGATTGAACGAATAACAACAATTATTGATAAATAAACAAATAAAGTAAATTACTTTAAAAATAGTTTGAATGGATTCAGTTGCCGATTTAAAACAAACTACTTTTAGGTTTAGGGTTCATTATGTTACACCTTGTATATACCATGCTTATATATTGTAACTGTATATTGTCCTAAATAAATAAATTAATACGGTAAGAACGCGATGTGACTGACCATGAGCATCTGCAGCAGGCAGGTGACGTAGGCGGGCAGGCGAGGGCAGTTCGCGCGCGTGGCCAGCGCGTGGCACACGTGCGCCGCCAGCGCGCACGCGCCTGCGCAGCGCGCCGCTCCCGCGCCCTCGCGCCGGCACACGCGCACCACGATGTTCAGCACGTGCTCCTGACGGAACATAATGGCTCCGACAGTCAAATTATTACCAAATATGAAAATGAGCCTTTTGTCATTGTATCGGGAACGATCCCAGACTCCGGACTGCTTTTCGGGATTTAAGTAAAATTAGTACCACATACGCAAACGAACCTATTGTCATTATATCGGGGACGATCCCAGACTCCGGAATGCTTTTCGGGATTTTACTATAGAAAACTTTCACTTTAGGATTTGAACAGGATCGATCGATCTACCCGCACTATATACCACTAGACCAACGAGGCAATCAACTGAATATAACAAGTTATTACATTACGACCTCCTAACATAATATGAATCTCTTATTAATAATACATAATTTTTTCATATAAAATTTTCACAAGTTGCTTATGTGGAAACAATATGCCTTTATTTTAAAATTAATAATAAGACTGTTGCCAAACCTGGCTTTTACACATAAAGACAATTCACGTGTCATAATTTTTAAATATTCCATCAATTTTATTTCCTATAAAAACAATTAAAAACCCACCACCAAATAACTCGATTGATGGATGGTAACAATATGTAACTTAAACTAATGTTAACTAACATATTATGTTCCTAAGTACCTTACCTTCAGATCTGGACAAGACACTGTGTTGTATTGATGGGGGTATGGCTGCAACATAGGAGCGTTCATCAGCCCGTCGGGCAGTGACAGCAGTGAACCTAGGAAAGTCACCGCCGCCGTCCGCGGGCACTGCAACAAAACGAAGATATGAACTGTCAATATATGTAAAATAAATAAATAAATATGAACACGCCAACCATTGACGCATTGAGCCTTAAAACTTCAATTGCATTTTGTAGGGTACTGCTCTATATAGGTATTGCTTTATAGCGTTCCCTTTAGCATTCCTTAAGCGAAGTTTTGTGACAACAATTTTAAATTACAATGTAAACGCACTTATTAAAAATGCTCATACATTTATAGAATATTAGCTGTTTCCATGGCTTCGCACGCTTTTATTTTATATTTCCATTGCGGATCCGGTCGACAAAAACGTCACGTCACCTACTAGGTCCAAAGTTTTTTTTTTTGCGATTTCTGACTTTTCTAGTACTTGAACTTCAATCGGTTCCATAGAAGTTTTTCATCCTAATAAGAAACAGATTAGCAACATAAAAGTTTTTGTGTGAATAGCCCATTTTCTTGCCGACTGTACATTTTTTTCAAAATCTGTATGCAGCTCAAAATGTCACTAAAAGTTAAGGATAGTCTCCAAAACAGTTTTCTTGTATGTACAACGGTTGAGGTAGCCGTCTTTACTGCCCTATCTCAAAAACCACTCTTTATATATAAACGTAACAAGTAATGTTCCTCATCGATTTTCAAGAAACATTTGTTATGAAGTCTCTTTGTTCCACTCACCGAAGGTCCCATGTCTGATGAGTTGAGCACCACAGTAGAAGCATGTACAAAGTCGAGTAATAGCAGTGAGTATCCATCGAGTGCCAACGACAGGTACCTCGGCGCTGCGTACTCCACTAGCACGTCGACCACGGACCGGTCTTCGCCCGTTAGACCTATTAACAGTACAACAATAAATAAGCTTATTGTGCAAAGGGCAAAGACCTTCCCTCACAAATCGAAATGAAAGAAATTAGATTATACTCCACCACGTGAAGCCAATACGAATTGGTGGTAGCAGGCCTGGGACCACCTGCTGATGGAACTGTAGGAACTTATCAAACCACCACATTAAATGAAAGTCGGGATCAACGGCTTAGCGTGCCCTCTGAAGCACGGAGACGCTTGATTTCGAAGACATCACAAACGATCACCCTGACTTGACTGATCGAGGGCAACGGAATTTTGACGTAGACTTACCTGTTTGGCTGTCTGGTGATGAATGTTTATGATCGAGACTATATGTCTTAGGAGAGAGTGTTGTACCTATATAGGTACAAGTGGAGAGTACCCTTCACCCACTCATACAGGTGAATCAGAGTTACTTTAAGACAACCGCTCTGGTCCAGTGAGCGCCAAGCCAAGTCTAATCATGGCTGGAATCAGTAGCTTTTAAAATATCCAAGTTCCTATTCATTAAAACATCATTTCCATAGGCCTAGCTTTCTTTTCATATCTTACACTAGTCTTTGCATTTATGGGGACAGTTCGCTGTTTATGTTTATTCATTAATCAGCAATTGATTTAAATATTAGACTTAAGTACATTCAACCATCAAACATGTAGGTGAAAATCCTCAGCTATATCTGTTCAGTGTTATTTCAAAATGAGTTGCACATACCGTGATGTAACGCGCGCTGATATAAATGCAGGTGGGCGAGGTGTAGGCGGTTGTTGCAAGACGACGGCGCGCCCGGCCCCTGCGCCTGCGTCGACTCGCATAGCAGCCGAAGAGCCAATAGTTTGCCCGCCCTGACATAAACAAAATCATTCTGGTCACTGCATATGTAACTATTTCATATCTAAGTCAAGTATTCAAATTAAACTTGTTACATAGAATATATTATTGTGCCAGCTGTTACCCGCGGATGCGCACGCGTTTATTTTGTAACCATCACTACATATTATAAAACAAAGTCCCCCCGCCGCGTCCGTCTGTCTGTCCAAACGCGATAAACTCAAAAATTACGAATTTTCACACGGTTTTTACCAATGGACGGAGTGATTCAGGAGGAATTCCTGCTTCGACAGATGAATTATACACATAAAGTGTATAATTCATGTGTCGAAGCAGGAACGGGTCGCTAGTAAATTTATAAATTATAGGCTGTGTTATTCGGAAGCTTAAACTATATTATTGTCTGTCGTCAAAATCCATTAAGTAGTATTTGCGAGAGAAGTAACAAACATCCATACATATAAGCATTTTCGCGTTTATAATATTAGTAGATTCGGATGTTTTTATGATATAAAAACAAGCAGCAACAACAAAAAATTTATTTAATTAAGTAAAGCATTGTTAGGTTTGTTTACATACATTACCAATGAAGTGCGGCTGGAATACAAAGAATGAAACGCAACACTTGTTTACTCTAAAATAGGTCCTGAAACTTTTCATTTTGCGATAACAACCTTGAACACGTACCTATGAGAGGGCGGAAGTGCCTCGGCCTCAAGGCACCAGCCGGCCACAAGGTTGAAAGGTACATGTATCTCCGTGTTTCCATTTAGCGTTTGATTTGCACTTATCTGAAATCAACATCACAAATAACTACCTACTTTCCGAACAAAACAACTCGAAATTCTTTTCATGTAATCCGTGCCTGAGAGTCGCGATTGCTATCATTTTCGAAAGATTTCTGTTCTAGATCATTATTGTTGAGGCCTAGTTCAATATTTTTAGACTCCATAATTATTAACTACAATTATAATTCACCCGATACTTTTTTCGTCGCGACATTTAACAATAGAACCAATTATACCATTTAATTCACTAAATTCGAGTAGCATTATCATTCAAGGAAAAAATAAACAATAATACCCACATTCTTAACAAATTTAATCTACGCATTTGATAAAAACAACCTTTTTTTTCCTCAGCCTCTTGAGAAGCCTTCTTTTTCCTGCTCTTCTTTCGCATTGGCAGTCTTTGAATACTTTCGAATTGGACAACAGTGCGCACAGACTCAGTAAAACCATTCACAGAACAAGTCGCGACGGTAATAAAGTCCCTATTGTCCATTAATTGCGTTTAATAAAAACAAAAACAAATGATACACGAGATGAGTGCGATTGATTTTTATTGCACCATCTGCCAAACGTTGACAGATATCAACTGATAAGTGACTCCGGCGTGCCATTATTTGTGATAAACATTAACAGATGGCTAGTCCAATGTACTACGGCATGATTTCATTACATAAGTGTTGATACACAGTACCGGTTCAATTTGAACATACTAAATGTGTACAATTCCATGTTTAATGTTTACTCGGACGGTGGGCGGGTAAATGAACTCGATTTGGCATTATTTAGGACTACTATTTTCTCTTAAACTGCCTCGATATTCTAGTGGCTCACGGCGCGGCTGCCGATCTCGTCGTCTTTGATTCAAATCGGACCAATTGTGGTTGGGATTATTATATTGAAAATTTTCAGTAGTAACCCAGTCTCTAGAATTGTATAAAGTTACTAATGTGCTATGTGTCGTAGTCATATATACAGAATATGTTTAGACAAGGTCATAGAAATACTTGTGTTGTTTAAACAGATGGTGTATAATTTTTAACAACAGATTTTATACTACTGATTATTGTGAAAAAAATATTTTCTTGCAGACTAAGGTACATCGCCACGGTTGACGTCTTTATGTTAATTCGAGAAAGTTCGAACGCCTATGCTATGATGTACATATATCTATCTATATATTCGCGTCAGATTCCGCGCGGAGTAGGCGAGAGAGTCGGCATTCCAACAGGTTCTTTCCTTACAGACTTCTCTGGCTTCCTCCACTCTCGTAGTTCATCTCATACACGCTCGCCGGTTACATAGAGGCTTGACTTGCGCTATGATGTACATCGATCAAATTTGCTAATCCACCTAGCATCTGTGTGTAGCTACCTTAATTAGATTATTCAAGTAATGCGAACGAAACTTCTTTACTTAATATAAGTATACTTTTATAGTTCTTGAACATTATTCCTGTGGGTCATCTAAAGACTAATTTCCGTATATAATTTACACTGAGATGGAATGTTAACTGAAATGAGACTTAATGATTGTGGATTGTCTCACAATTGGCTTTTTGCTGCATTATTAAGAATAGGTCCGAATCAGTATCTTCTCTCCCTCGATATAATGTCAAATTCTTCAATTTAAAATCTATTGATGACTGCATGTCGATCTCAGCCACAACAGTCTAAATAAAAAATATCTAACTGAAATATTCAATTTTTTGTTTGTTTTACTTGTTGTTTATCTCAGTTCAAAATGTTATCAGAATACCGTTTAAATTTTATTCGCATTTCAGTCGAATCTCGATTCGGACGATGTCGTTGAAGAATTTGATATTTTACAAGAGATTTAATACATTGATTGATATTAGACCAAAACTGTTGAACTAAAAAAATTATTTTGAATGCACTCTGCGGGGGCAATTTCAAATTGCCAAATTAAATTTTTACTTATCTAGTATAACTACTAATCTACCACCATCTCGGAACGCGGTCTCCACTGAAAAGATCCGACGAAAAGCTCAGCGCAGTTATCTTTTTTATTTCTATTACTCTTTATTTTTTCTTTCCATTGATTACGTGAATTGGCCTTCTGATGCTAATGAAATCAGATAAGATGTTCAAAGTTCATGAAGGTCACGTCATGGGTACATTACCTTGAGCAGCGTGGCGTTGAGATGTATGAGATAGTTGTATAGATTGGCGTGCGCGTGCGGGTCTCGCAGCAGGTTGGGGTCGCCGAGCGCGGCCAGCATGCGGCGCCACAGCACGGCGGCCACGTCGGGCAGCCAGCCACGCGCGCGCCCGCCCATCACCACGCCCACGCCCTCGCCACACCCACTGCCCAACCCGCCGCCATCACCCGAATCGTTCTCCGTCCACTCTGTGTGCCAACCACGGATTTTATACCTCGCGTGTGGAGCTACACACGGGTGTGCAGATGATAATGCTGGTGATATAAAAAAATAGCCGGCACGCATTCGGTGTATACCCTAGTCGGATTCCATTGAGACAAAACATCTATCTATCTATCTATCTATAACCTCACGCCAGATCCCTTGCGGGGTAGGCAGAGAGTACAGAGACAAAACATAATGGATATAATTGCAATAACCTAAACCAACTCACTATGTTTAATTAATAACACAAACAAACCATAAATAACAAGAAATTAATTAAAAATAACGTATTTAATACTGCAAGGGAATTTTTTATCAACCGAGAGTAAAAATGGCGGATATAACTGAAAATGGAATGGCGAAATTCAATGTCTTTAAAACGTATTAACAGTATTCATTGATTTCGAAGTATTCTATCATTTGTTTCCATAACAATTTAAGACAACTGAATAGGCCATAGTCATAATAAATGCGCTTTCGATGATGTTTCATAACGACGATATTGGGCTATAAATATATACTACTACTTGCCAACATTGCCACCATCTGAAGCCAAATCAATCTGCAGCGGAGAATCCTTGATAGAGCTGCTCTCGACACCACTAGAGGGTGCTGGCGATGGTGATCGGGAACCTAAAATATCCCAAAGTGTAAATAACATTCAACGTTTTAAACGCCTTTAAATAAATAATTTCTACAAACATACCACTCGCTGAATCTCTTTCTTCATGATGTGACGAATTTCTTAACGAATCCAATGAGTACCACCTTCTAGGTTTATCATTGACCGGTTCTTTGGTTTCTGAAAAAAAAAAAACATGGAATAAAGTATTTCTGAATTGGTAAATAGTCACGAATTTTAATAAAACCAAGAATTCTAACCTGTTTGCGTATGCGCATGTTTGGTGAGATGGGGATCACTGCGGCACCTCGTTAGCTGGCGGCGCGTGCTAGCATCTTTACGTGGGTGTGGCTCATGCCCAGATTTTGGTGACTTGCCTATGAGCAAAAATACATGTTTTCATTTAATTAAGTAGTACACTGTTTCAATAAATGAGAATGTATTACAACCACAAGCATCAGCGGGATGGAATGCATTAGCTTTTAATTATTCGATTATTCATTGATTTATTCTTTGGGACATTTTGCCTAAGTATGGTATAAATGGCACTCTGCTGCGAGCCGTCCAGTCCACCTATGTGGACTGCAAGGCATGCGTACGGGTGGGTGGTAACATGTCACCCTGGTTTGACGTTGAAATCGGCGTCAAGCAGGGTTGCGTGTTGTCCGCTAGACTGTTTATAATATATTTGGATAAAAGTCTTCAAAGACTGAAAGCGATGAATGAAGGTGTACAAATGAGTGATCTAGTGGTAAATCATCTACTATATGCAGATGACGCGGATTTGATAGCGCCAACAGCCACTGATCTGCAATCACTAGTCACAGTTATGAAAGACGACTACATGAAAAACGGCTTACATTTGAATGTGAAGAAAACCAAAATTATGGTTTTTGAACGGGAAGAAACCAGAACGAATGCAAGGATTGTGGTTGGGAACGATGTGCTGGAGCAAGTGAATGAGTTTGTATATCTTGGATGCGCATTCAGTAAGGATGGAAAATACACCGCTGACATAGAGAGAAGAGTGAGTGCAGGGAACAGAGTGAATGGCGCGATGGGAAAGCTACTTGGGAGCTGGCACTTAAGCCGAAAGGCGCAGCTGGCCATACATAATGGAGTGCTTGTCCCAACGCTGTTATATGGCAGCGAGAGCTGGGTATGTAAGAAGGAGAATGAAAGTAGGATAAATGCGGTGGAAATGCGAGCTCTACGGAAGATGTGCGGAGTGAAGCTGACCGACCGTATTCGCAACAGCGTAGTAAGAAAGCAAATAGGTATGAAAGAGAATATCGGTGTGAAGATGAGAAAGGGCATGCTCCGTTGGTTCGGGCATATAGAAAGAATGTCCGATGAAAAAATTACAAAACTGATATACAATGCGAAAGTGGAAGGATGTAGGTACCGGGGAAGACCTAGACTATCTTACCATGACCATATTTGGTCTGGACCTGGTCTTATCTGAAGGAAGGAGGTCGGGAGTCTTCGTAACCGGCGAGCGTGTATGAGACGAACTATGAGAGTAGAGGAAGCCAGAGAGTTATGTAAGGAAAGAGCCTGTTGGAACTCTGTACTCTCTGCCTACCCCGAAAGGGATCTGGCGTGATGATATAGATAGATAGATTCATTGATTTATTTTGCATCTTTCTATCTATCTATAACCTCACGCCAGATCCCTTGCGGGGTAGGCAGAGAGTACAGAGTTCCAACAGGTTCTTTCCTTACATACCTCTCTGGCTTCCTCGACTCTCATAGTCGCGTTTATTTTGCATCATAATAAATAGTCGATTATGTAATATTTCGATGTTAGTTTATGTTTAATTTATAATATAATATATATTTATAATATAAATGTTGGCAACACTGATTTT
The DNA here is from genome assembly GCA_905147815.2 of Phalera bucephala. Lineage (NCBI taxonomy): Eukaryota > Metazoa > Arthropoda > Insecta > Lepidoptera > Notodontidae > Phalera > Phalera bucephala. The sequence continues at coordinate 10,481,369 of LR990626.1, forward strand.
AAATTTACATAAATTACGAGTAACGGATATTTTGAGCCCTTCTTGCCTGGAACAGCGAATAAAGAACATCTGGAATCAGCGTGTCTTCTTACTCCATCATTGCACCCAACGCCCCGCAGCTGCTCTGCTAAAACCACGAGGAAATATGCATAATCCCATCATGCATAATCTTCGTAATAAATGCTTGATGTGTATCAGCATGCGCGTAGTTGAACGCAAAATTTTCATATCGGTGGTTATTCGCCCTCTCCAGATCTTTACCAAGAGAAAACTTAAGCTTTCGCCACATAACCGACGGAATAGGACGGCGACGCTCGGCCGTTGGGTGGCAGCGCGGCGCGTACGTCACACTGCGAGCGCCGAGCGTGGTATACATTACAACTCCCCAGGTCGCGCAGGCGTCGTGCCACGCTCACCACCATTACTCACCGGGTGTCTGTAACGCTCGCTACACATGCATTCCGCTAAGGTGCGACAATAAAGCTTTCGTCACATAGCTGACGAAGTAGGACGGCGCTTGCGGCCGTATTGGCGTCTCCTCCCGCTGTGCTTTGTATGTAATCGTGTTAGGCGCGGCGGCGGCGGGTCGTGACGTTTGCCGTCGCGGCAAGCGTGAATGCGCTGTGTGGCGTTTCGCGTACATTTTAGTATATCACAACCCCCCCCCCCCCCCCCAGGTCGCGTCAGCGTCTCGCCCCCTTCGCGCTCCGTTAGCAATGTGGCTAAATCTTGTACCCAATTTACACACTAACCACTTCTGTGTGAAGTGAGAGAAGATAAGTCGTATATACCGCGCCACTTACGCTCTACTTCCCTTCCCACACTATCACTGCTCGGCGTTCCCTTCGTTGGCGGTTTTTGAGCGAAGTCAAAAGACTGACAGGCCACGCCCACTCGTGTGGCCGGTTTAGAAATCTTTTTGGAATTATGGGGAAAATAATTTAGGAAAAAACTTACGGATTAAAATCTAGAGAAATATGTGAAAACCATGGGAAAGCTATTATAAAAATTGCGTTGGAAATATTTTTATGAAAACAATATCATTTCGGGGAAAAGAAAATCGAATGTCGGGAGTTTTTACAAACATAAAAGAAACACAGAGCGACGCTTGATGTGCGAAGAGAGTATGTGAACAGTCAAAGCTGCCGCGGTACTGTTCCTCATTCTAGGCAGGTAATGGCGGCAGTGGCAATGTATAGACCGGGTATTAAATATCCTAGGTTGAAGAAATGTAGTTATTCTATCGAAAAATTCCCAGTATCAATCCGGAGTCCGCAATTTTCCCCGGTATATGGCAATATGCTCGCCCCTTATTGCATGAGACCTAACATGGTCGAGCCAAAGTAAGTGTTCACAGTACACTTCCGCCACACCGCTTGGGGAATAAAGGCGTGACTAACCGGGTATCCTCGTGGCGTGGTGCACAAGCGCGGGCGCGGCGGAAATGGCGGCAGTGGCAGTTTATAGACGATCCATAGATCGATAGAGATCTTAGGTCGAAAATATAGTTTTTCTATCGATAAATTTCCAGTATCAGTCCGGAGTCTGCAACTGTGCCCGGTATATGGCAATAGGCTTGCCCCCTATTACATGAGACCCAACATCGTCGGCCAAAAGTGTGTGTACACACTCGCTTGGGGAATGGAGGCGTGACTAACCGGGTGTCCTCGTGGCGTGGTGCGCAAGCGCGGCGCCGGCAGTAGCGTGGTGCGCGAGCGCGGGCCGCGGTAGAGGCGCGGGCGCGGTGGCCAGGCGCCGTCCACCGCGCCCGCGCTCGCCACTCATGCTCTCTGACAGGTCCAGCGAGTACACGTGCCGCGCCAGCACGCGGGTCAGCGTCTCCATGGTTTTCTAAGGACACGGGTAAGTACATTATATTCGTTTAGCTCACTAACCCACTGGTATAGCGGTCTATACAGTCTGTTGAGCCCATCTAAGGTCATCTTGTTCCAGATATACCGCTAAATATGCTAGTAAAATAATATTATTAGCTTGGAGAGGATGTAAATTGCAATTAGAGTCGGTAATCGTCAGGGTAAGCAAGCAAACGAAGCATCCAACAACATAACACACACGCATAAATGAAATGCGTTCCCTAGAGCGCGTACACATATACAAATACGCAGATTACGCGTCGATACTGCAACTGTTATTGTGATGGTGTTCAGCATCTTTAGCCCGCATCCTTTGAGTAATTCAAGGAAAGTTCGCAATACGCTTGTTATCTGCGCTCGAATATATAACATTTGATTGGCAAGCACGTATACCCTTATTAGCTAAAACTGAGGTGTGGGTAGGAATAAGCTTTCATCACACAGCCGTTGGAGCGGAATGGTGTCATAACGCCAAAGGCCGCCGACCCGCTCACACCCGTATTGGCGTCTGCTTCCCACCGTGCTCCTTGTTTATAATCACGTCAAGCGCGTAGACGACGTGTCGCGGCGTTAGCCGTCGCACAATGCGTGGTTGCTCTGTGAGGCATCTCCCGTACGTTTTAGTACATTAAAACTCCCCAGGCCATTTGGGCGTCGCGCCACCAGTAACCAAGCCATAAGATGCGCGCCGTTTATATACAGGGCAAGCATAGTTCACGCGCAAACCACAAAAAGCACGTACTTGAAGTGCGTACAGATTTCATTTAGTAAAGTGCCCACATTACTAAGTGCAATCTGTACGCGCACCATGCTTCTTTCGTGTCTCTTAAAAACTGGCTCGACCAGCTCAATATTTTTCTTTCTCATAAATAATTTTCTATATTAAATAATATAAAATCATAAAATTGGCTTCAAGAATACGACAAACGATTACCAGTGCCGTATTTTAATAGAAAATGTGCAGTTTTTATAATAATCACATAGAAAAACCTAGAAAACTTCAGCAACTCACCGCCCACTCCTTGATAAGATCTTCCCAGTGCGTAAGACGCGTTAACAATTCCATAAAATTTTGCCACAACTCTGGCTTTACTGCCACGTTCAGATTAGCTTTAATCCACGTCACTATTAGTGTTTGGAATAACGCTGGTGCAAGGAACCCTCCTACAAAAACATATTTTTACATGCCAGGTAATACATTACAATCTAGAGATTTAATAGGAGGTTGGTTTGGCATACATACCTAAAGATTCCTGTTTCCTTTTTGGTGGAACTTTAGTTAGCACGAGGGATGTAATTTGTAGTAGAACCAATAAAAGCTGTTCCCTGTTAAAAAAGAACATTTTTTTCGTGTTAGGAATCTTAGAAACTAACTCGATAGAGAAATCTAAAGCAGGTAATATAATACAGGCAGTAATAAAGGTGGTGAACTCACCTTTTTAGATTAAAAAATAATTTACTGGCTACATATAGTAATGTCCCGACGGAGTTCTTGTCCCGACGCTGTTATATGGTAGCTAGAGCTGGGTATGTAAGAAGGAGAATGAAAGTAGGATAAATGCGGTCGAAATGCGAGCTCTGCGGAAATGCGAGATGTGCGAAATGAAGCTGACCGACCGTATTCGCAATAGCATAGTAAGAAAGCGAGATGGTATGAAAGGTAGTATCGGTGTAAAGATGAGAAAGAGTATGCTCCGTTGGGACGGGCATATAGAAAGAATATCAGAAAAAAGAATGACAAAACATATATACAATGCGAAAGTATAAGGATGTAGGTATCGGGAAGACCTAGACTATCTTACCACGACTAAATGGACCGAGTCTTATCTGAAGGACAAGGCAAGAGTCTCCGTAACCGGCGAGCGTGTATGAGACGAACTATGAGAGTGGAGGAAGCCAGAGAGGTATGTAAGGAAAGAACCTGTTGGAACTCTGTATTCTCTGCCTACCCCGCAAGGGATCTAGCGTGATGATATAGATAGATAGATAGATTAACTATAATTTTAGCCACTACAAGCGATCAAAATCCCTTTAGTTGTATTGTATTCTATTCAGTCATCGAAATGATTCTCTCGCGACAGCTTTTAGTCCAGGGTTGTCACATAAAAAAACGACACGGCGGAGTTACCTATCTAAATATTTTCTTGCGAAAGTTAAAATTCATTATTTGAAATTAGCGCAATAAAGCTTTGAAATGGTATTGCTCACCATGTGTTAGCATCCATGGCTACATGCATGACCATGTATCTGTATATGTTGAGCACGCGCTTGCACGTGTCCGTCTGTTCCTCTAGCAGTTGTTGCTGGCTGAGCGCGCCGGGCGGCGCCACCAGCGACGGCGACGCGAGGAACACGTTCGCCGCTTGCGTCATAAACACTTGTAGTACGTTCTACGACAAACACGACCAGTAAAGCATGTACCTAAACCGTTTCCTTAATTTGGGTACTAAAGTTAACGATACACTAGAGTTAAAGATTTACTTTGTAATTATGTTGACCTGAAATATATGTAATGATTTCTTTGTGTGTGTGTGAATAAGCTACGCTGTTGGCCGCGGGGCCTTTACAGCTTCACCGGACAAGAGGGCGAGCCTGCAACCACTACGCTCGATCCAGAAGGGCAAGGGGGCAACTAGCTCAAGGGCGCCTCAAGGAGGAACGGCCTTGGCTTGTCAGTCGCTATGGAGGGCGTGTACTAGGTGTCTCGCCGTGGTGCTCTGCACCGGCCGGCGGGCAAGGGATTCTTCGACCTCGCCGGCGAGGTCGGTGTCTGATGGGAGAAGAAGGAGAAAGAAGGGATGTCAGGGCATCGAAAGGGTCGGTGAGAACATGCCGCGGACGGCGGTAGCGGCTGATAAGAGGGGAATTAGGTTCGTAGTCGGCGGCGGCTACGATTAGCGGATTTCTATGGTTAGACGCGTTCACGAAATATCGGGTTGTGGCCTTTTTAATAAAGTCGCGAATAGGTACGAGACCAAGATCGGAATTTCGTTACTGCCTCGTTGGTTTAGTGGTGATAACGAGGTCCTGGGTTCAAGTCCTATGTCGGACAAATGTAGTTTTTCTGACAAAACATTCCCAGTATGCGTCCGCAGTCGGGAATTGTGCCCGGTATATGGCAATAGGCTCGCCCCCTATTATATGGGACCTGGCATCGTCGGCGAAAAGTGGGTGTACTCAGTGCACTTCTGCCACCCCCGCTTGGGGAATATAGGCGTGACGGTGCACAGATTTCGTCACTTATTGCATATACGTTAGACTAATCAATAATATCCATGAATGCAGATACGTAGATAAAGGAGTTGAAATGACTGATTTTTTTTCTTAAGGAGGTTCAATGTACCTTACGGGCTTAGCACGAATAGATTGACGTTAGCGTAATGTTATTGAGTTGATATGCCAACCTATTCACACTAAAAATTTATTAAATTAAATATAAACGTCATCAATCACGCGCGCGCACACGCGCACACGTCCTGTATTTGCCGTTTCTTCATGTAAAACTAACTCTGGTATGCGTGCTCCTCTACGGCGTCTTACCACCAACTATAATAAGTACTTTTATTACCTTGACCTATTCGCACTCCATTCCCGCGCACGTCAATTTAAAAGTGGATGCGTACAGCATTAAGCTTGTCGTCGTGGCGGTCTTTGGAGGAGGCCCACAATGGACGTCTTTCGGCTGGGGATAGATACACTTTTTGACCACTCTCACTGTAACCCACTTTCCCACGAGCGCTTTTTCCAAGGAAACAAACGGCTAACAGTACATTTTTTTTGAAGCGTTTACTGGGCTTTAGCACCGCGCGTTCAAAAAGCGCCCGTGCGAACGGGGGTCGTTGTTAGTTTCTTGAGAGTTCTTTTCATCAGGAACGTACCTGCAGTCCGGCGCGCACCATGACGTTGTCGCGGCCCAAGGCGCCAAGATATGAGTCGTTTCGCAGGCGCCGCGGCGGCGCTGGTTCACCGCCTGCCGTCTGTTGCTCGAATGTGTTCTCCATCAGGAAGGGAGGTATCTCCGCGACCTACAAGGCAACGGTTGTATCATAAATACTTAAATTTTTGCCTAATTCAAAATACATGTGATTCAGTAAGTTAGTCAGTCCGACATAGCTCGCAGACTCAGTAAGCAAAGTGACAATGTGCTGGTCACATCTCCAGAAGGACCGACGGCTGATGGAGCAAACGTGTCCTAGAGTGGAGACCGCGACTTGGTAAGCGTAAGGTAGGACGGCCCCCAGCTATATGGACAGACGACCTCAAAAAGGTCACTGGGACAGACTGGATGCGGAAGGCGGAGGACCGTATGCAATGGCGCGTGTTAGGAGAGGCCTATGTCCAGCAGCGGACTGCGATAGGCTGATTGATTGATTGAGTAAGTTAAAACTTTGAGTGGCTTCGCACTATAATTTTTTTTTTTTAAAGAAACCTAACATTTTCTCCTATGTCGTGAGTGCGTTTACAAACATGAAAATTCACATACACACCCAGGCCGAAACAAATAATTGTGGATCACACAAAAATTGTCCCGTGCAGGAACCGAACCCGCGACTATTGGACACAGTTGGCGCTGCGGCTTAAGCTCTTAACCAATGCGCTACACCTTTAAACGGCAGTCTATGTAAACGTTGTTTTAACTTTTATCAGGGGTGAGGAATACAAGGACCGGAATAGGCTAAAACATGTTACTGGGTGTAAGGTACTAGGAAATAAAACTAAAACACTTACGTTCATCTGAATCCAGTCTTTATACAACGCAATGACGCGTCTGACGGCCGCAGCGTGAGAGAATGGTAAAAGAAACGCCTGTCGGAGTACTTCTATCGTAAAATCAACGTGTTCGCGGGACGAACAGCACAGAACATCGCGGACTACCAGTTCCGAACTTAACTCTTCAAACATTCCCGAACCTGCGGGCACACAAATACATCGGTAATGGAAAAAAATAGGCCTACAAGTTAAGGTTAGTGCACCCATGAATAGGAAATGCAATTTAGTACTTGCATGTTTAATTAATGTTGTGCAAGCCATCTGATTGGAGCAAGCTTTTTTCATAATTCATATAAGATAAATTATATGAATATTAAAAATGTTAACCTGTTGAATTGCTGGCTTTTAATAATTAGGTACCTTCATCAAATGTATTTTAAAATTATAAAGCTTGAAGCTAAGGCCAATTGCATAATAAAAAGTTTGATAATCAAAAGACCTGCCTTTTTAAAAATTCGTCTCGTTCTTTTTTCAAAATTGACTTTCCAATCCTGTTTTAAAATCCATAAACATTACTTTGGGCACTGTCATAGAGTAAAACACATGGAATTTATAATTAGGAGACTTGGTATTGGATAAATCTAACCTGACTCCAAGCTGGGATGTGGTGTGTTAGACACAGAGTCATGTGATGAAGCTCTACTTGAGTCGGACGGGTGAGCCACAGTGAAAGATGTTTCTTCCTCGTGATGGAGTGAGGTGGCCGGAGTCGGCGTGTTGGAGTGCGGCAGGTGGGAACCCGTGCTCGTCATTGAGGAGGGCTGCCCGCCATCACTACCTTGCTTCTTCATGAAGTGTGCGTAATTCGCTACCCATTTTATTAACGTCACTCGGCATAGTACGTAGTCATCTTCTAGTATATTATGTTGGACTGGCAGTTCTGTGGAAGATAAATTACTAAACAAATCAGATTGATAACAGGTTTGTTGAATTTAGTGAGTAAGAATGAGTGATAGATGATTTACGAAAGGAACATATCAAGCAAATTTGAATGAAGGCGATAAGAGGCTTAATGTCCCCAAGGAAAAACTATCGTATCAAAGCAATGTTCTTTTGAAAAAGGTCAAGTGCATAGCACTTTAAACCGACGAAAATGTATGAATGTAGATGAACTGATAGGCATGTGCCACAATCATATGACGAGATATAGTTTTGCTTACCCCTGCTAATTACAGGCGTGAGTGAGTTACATTAAAATATGCAGCAGGTCAAAAACTTACCTAAGTTTGGTTTGTACAAAGAATTTTTAGTATTGAACTGAGGACAGATGACCGGCAAATAATAAATCTTGAATTTCTCCAACAGAAATGCGAAACATCTCATTGCCTTCGCGTGCGACCTGTCCCTCCACTGTATCTTCGTAATCGACGTGGCCATGCCATCGAGAAGAATCTCAAAGAAGTACTTGGTCTCATTGTCTATAGGTTTTTCATTAGCGCTGGGTGGTAGCAGCGGTTGTATTTCGACGCTCTGTACCGGGTTTAACGCGTTCGTATCATGAAATATGGATGCGGAAACGTTGGCCAACTTCCCCATTATTCCTGTAGATGTTTGTTCTACCACTATTTTCTTAGCATTGTCTGCTATGTTGAAGTTGGGGTGATGCATAATGTCTTCCATGCTAAAGTCCCCAGATTCGTGTGGCACGTTTGTGGTAATGTCAAAGGATTTTGGCTTGAGTGGTGTGCCACTAGGCAGTATTGTGGGCTCTGGCATGCCGGGGACGAGGGACGCGAAAATTTTATGCACTTCATTTGGCGCATTATCACCAAGCGCTTGGTACCACAACAGGAAATATCTAAAACATCACATAGTTTATGAAGTAACAGCTTATTTGTGGAATAAACTGGCATTTATTCCCCTGCAAGATACGGGATTACTTGCAAGGAAATTTAAAGAATATTGCTGTAAACAGAACCCGCATGTAGCCCGCGGTCAGGCGACATATAATTGGTAAACTGTGCAAGAAGTACCCTGTTTTGAGATGGAGGTTTTCGGCGGCGTGCGTTTGAGCCCTTGAGTTTTGACATTAGTTAATAGTCATCGCGAAAGAGATTTTCGCCATAAAATACAGATTTCCTTCTTAATGAGGTTTTAATATAGTACCTTATCACACAAATAACACATAAATTTGAAAAATGATATTTTTGGATTCCACTGATCACTGGCATCAATATTTAACTTTTTCTACTGAATGTATTGACACAAAAGTTTACTGTTTTATTAATAGTATATACCTTACAGCCTCTGCTCTTAGTTTCTGCGAGTTACCACTATGGAGGAGTTTTGAAAATATTCTTGTCAATGAATGCAACTGCCATCTTTTGCCAATCAATTCTGGTAATAGACATAATACTTTTTCTAGAAGGGACAAAGCCCCTTCCAATTCTTCTCTGCCAGCCTTGTGAACTACAAATACAAAAACATGTTTTATCATAAATGTACACTAGGTGATATCAGTTAGTATTATATGAATTATCAGTATAATATCCAATATGCCAGTTAAACCATTAGGTTAATTTTCGCCCCACCTCACTGAAATGTTTACCCGGATTAAGTATAGTAGTACTGACAGCTAGACACACTTACTATTTATTTTGTTGGTATACAACTAATTCTTCTTAAATTAAACTCGGCTACTATAAGGTAGTATTTGATGTGGCCTACAATGGTTTAGAAACGAAATTTGAAAAAACTGTACCAATAAAATGTAGTTATGTAACCGGGAGTTTGCGACATGCATTCTTAATTAAGTAGGGTTGCCTTCATATTATGTATACTAGACCTCATCAGTCATCTTGTGTTCATAGCATGCATACAATACTTGATAGATTACAGTGCACCCTAGTATGTGCAAGAAACGTGAATCCGTTATTACTTTTAGAATATAGTCACTAGTACAGAGATCTGGTAGTGTTTTGCCAGGTAGCCCATCAGCATCTGAGAAGTAATGGTGTACAAGAATCGGTCGCCTCACCTCAATGAGTATGGAAGACGTAAAACTGGAGAAATGTGTAATTTGGGGTTCAAATTTGTGGGAAATATGAGTGACTGTCGTAAAATTTGATGACTGAGATATGCCTGATTCGATCGAAGCTTATGAGCTTGATGTGCCACAGTCAAAGAAATTGCAGTGAAGATTATGTCTAGCAGTGGTAGTACCTATTATACTTAATCGCAAAATGGCTCCGGTTAAATATGTGAGTCAGACCATCACAATGATTTTAGATATTATCCTAATTTCTATTGTGATTATGATAAAACTATGTTAAACTTCCCGGCTACAATGTAACAATGGACGTAACACAACTTCTCAAGCATGAGTCAGCATAGGTATACTGTTATAAAAAAATGATTTTTTTTTATTTTTATTTTATTATTTTATTTGATTTTCTATGAGATATAGTTTATCATCCCAAAATAATGTCATGCTAATCAAGTAGGTTGTGATAAGCAGATGGTAATCTATTAAGATAATGGCATCTACCTGGGCATATGTGAAGCAACACAATTCAATGCATGTACTACGAAAGTAGTTTTTAACCATGTTATTAATTAAATAATGTTTAAAAAATGCCATTTCTTTATAATATGTAACTTTGTAGATACAAACTTTTAGTTTTGAAGTATAGAATACTCAAATTATGCATTATCAAAGACAGAAAATTCTTTAACTTTTATCTTATATGCCAGTAAATCAAGACTTTTTATTAAACATTATTTAAGTGAATGCTACAGTGAAAGGGGTGATTTATGTTACATGACTGTTTAACTTCAAAAACACCCAAAACTCACCAAGATGAAAAGGAAGTTCTGTACCGCAACAATAACAGAAAAAAAAATCAGTCAATATGTGTGTATACAGGTATGGTATAATATACAATACTATGCATATAATAAGGGAATATAAAACAAGAGGTTGGCCAATATCCATACTTCGACATGCCCAGTGAACAAAGTCTTCTAATCCAGTATTTATATTTGTCATAAATAACTTTATAGACGGGCAGGAAAGTTGCTAATGCAAACAATACTATGCATATAATAAGGGAATATAAAACAAGGGGTTGGCCAATATCCATACTTCGACATGTCCAATGAACAAAGTCTTATAATCTTGTATTTATATTTGTCATAAATAACTTTATAGATGGGCAGGAAAGTTGCAAATGCCATTTATTTAGTGTGGCATATGTAACTTTGTTCTGTCTAAGTAGACGGATTGTTCCGTCTACTTATTAATGTATAAGATGGGTATAGTAAAGTATTGAAACAAACTTCACACAAAAGAACATTTTGTTTCTCATATCACATTATTAAAAAGGTGAGATTTAAAATCATTAAAATAACTATAATTTCGTAGTAAGAGCATCAGTGTTAATAGTAAACAATGAACAAAAGTTCCCTTGTTTGCTTTAATTTTGGCATCATCAGCATTATATTTTTTCACGAACAGTGAAATTACAAGTTACACACTACTATAACGTAATTATGGGATGTGATTCCATCATACCTTTGAATTTTATACTAGTTATCATTAACCATACCATTCTGTACTCTCTGCCTACCCCACAAGGGATCTGGCATGATGATACAGATAGATAGATATCATTAACCAGAAAAAAACATACAAAAAATAGTTTTAAACATAAATTCGATATTGGAAATCACATAACATCATAGTATATACATATTCATAACAGGTTTAGTAATTAGAATAATAATAATTGTGCTCCTTTTGTAAGATACATGAATACTAATGACAAAAGTAATATTACCTCTTTGACGTAAGTTGTTTTCTGCTTGTATGAAATTATCATACAGTATGAAGTATACATGGCTGAAGTAGCCCTCAAAATACGATTTGGCTTCGTCTGTGTCAATATTTTCTGAAATGTCTCATTAATGTATTAATTAGTACACACACATTGTTTTGAGTTTAATAATTTTTGCAAGTTCAGAAAGTTATTATTAATATTATATAGATATGGAAGAGCTAAGACTTATAGCACAGGCATTACAATTATACTTAAAAGGATTGTCATTATTTTTTGTATTTTCTTTGGATTAGTATGTATTTTTTTATGTTTAAAGTATAGCTTGTACCTGGAATCTTTGTAATGATACTGACAAAATATCTTCGGTCACTTGCCACCAGTGATGGAAAAAAATTGAAATGACTCAACATATGTAAATAAGTATTTATTTTTGAGACAAGCAAGGAACTAGAGTTAAAACAATACACATGCATCACCTGAACAGTTACATAATGGATTTTGTAATAATGAACATATTGAGATTATATAATTTACAATTAATTAATTACCCTCTGGGGAATAAAGGTGTGACGGTGTGTTTTTAATAAAACAATTTTTTTCATATAGACCTAGAGATTAGGCACACTGTAGTAGAAAGGTGCTATTTCTACTTTTGTGAATGTAGAAATTGGCAACTAAAGGATTATAAATCTTTTATTGTCGAGCAACTTGCTTGTGGTTCCCGGCTTAGAATAGGACCAACCCATCTCATCCCATCGGGTGTCGTACAAGGCGACTAAGGGAAAGCTAGGGAATGGGCAGCAGCGTTCTCTTAGCACTTCTGCGATCAAAAACTGCGCTCGCCAACCCGCCTGCCAAGCGTGGCGAGTATGGCAAATCCCCCCAATCACTATTATGGAAGAAAAAAAGAAAACCAGGCCCCTAGTCCCCGGCGGTCCTGATCGTCCTGGCCACGGTAGCAGCCATGGTAGCGACAGGACAGGGGGTGCTAAGAATCTCCGGCAGAGATTCGGCTACCACCAAAAACGAAAGTTGGCCCTGGTGACATACAACGCACGCACTTTGAGGACAGATGAGAAGCTTGTTGAGCTGGAAGAAGAGATAAACAAGTTGCGGTGGAATATTGTTGGTTTATCGGAGGTCCGAAGAGAGGGCGAGGACACGATAACCTTGAAGTCCGGCAACTTGTTTTACTACCGGGAGGGCGAACAGCAGTCCCAAGGTGGTGTCGGATTTATCGTCCACAAGTCACTCATAGACAACGTTGTGTCCATCACTAGTGTGTCGAGCAGGGTAGCGTACCTGATACTCAGAATATCCAAAAGATATTCGCTGAAGGTCATACAGGTCTACGCACCGACCTCGACATACTCAGATGATGATGTCGAAGTTATGTATGAGGACATTAGTAGAGCCATACATACTTCCAAAACACACTTTACAGTGGTTATGGGTGACTTCAATGCGCGGCTGGGCAAACGGGGCGATGATGAGTTGAGAGTGGGGCAATTTGGATATGGGCAGCGCAACCCCAGGGGTCAGAGGCTGGCCGAATTCCTGGAGAAGGAGGGACTCTTTATGATGAACTCTTTCTTCCAGAAGCCGCCTCATAGGAAATGGACCTGGATGAGCCCTGATGGTTCCACCAAAAACGAAATAGACTTCATAATGAGCACAAAGCGACAAATATTTAATGATGTCTCCGTGATCCACAGGGTAAAAACCGGCAGTGATCACCGAATGGTCAGAGGCACATTAAATATTAATGTCAAAATGGAAAGATCGCGTCTGATGAAGTCTACGCTCCGACCTTGTAATGCACATATCCAAAACCCCGAGAATTTTCAACTCGAATTGGCAAACCGCTACGAATTGCTAGACAGCAGCGCATCAGTGGACGAAATCAACAACAGGCTGGTAGAGACTGTCCATACGGTCGGGTCCAAGTATTTTAAGCCCCACCGTAAAAATAGACCTCAAAAACTATCCAACTACACCCGAAACCTCATGGCTGAGCGACGTTCCATGACGCTCCAAACCTCCGATGATGCTAAGTCCTATAGGCAGCTCAATGGACAGATATTGAAGTCCTTGCGACAAGACTTACGGTCCTTCAATACAAGGCGTATTGAGGAGACCATAGCACAGAACAAGGGCTCTAAAGTGTTCGCAAGAGACGCGTCTATTGGGCAAAGCCAGTTGACGAAGCTGAAGATGGAGGACGGAAACGTAACGTCGAATAGGTCGGAGGTGCTCAGGGAGATAGAGAGGTTCTATGGGCAGTTGTATACCTCAGTAGCTGAACCTGTTGTTGACTTGGTAAAAGACCCAAGAGCCAAGCTAACCCGACACTACACTGAAGATATCCCGGACATCGGCCTGTACGAGATTAGGATGGCTCTCAAACAACTCAAAAATAACAAAGCGCCGGGCGAAGACGGAATTACCGTAGAGCTTCTGAAAGCGGGCGGAACGCCAGTACTTAAAGTCCTTCAGAGGCTGTTTAATTCCGTCTTGCTCGAAGAGAATACGCCGGAAGCATGGAACAGGGGTGTGGTGGTACTGTTTTTCAAGAAAGGTGATAACACTTTACTGAAGAATTATAGGCCCATCACACTGCTGAGCCATGTTTATAAGTTGTTTTCGAGAGTCATTACGAATCGTCTCGAACGCACGTTTGATGACTTCCAGCCTCCCGAACAAGCCGGTTTCCGGAAAGGCTTTAGTACCATAGACCACATACATACGCTGCGGCAGATTATACAGAAGACCGAGGAGTATAATCGGCCACTATGCTTGGCGTTTGTGGACTATGAGAAAGCCTTCGATTCGATCGAGACTTGGGCGGTTCTTAGATCTCTCCAGCGATGCCGCATTGACTATCGGTACATCGAAGTGTTGAAGTGCTTGTATAATAACGCCACCATGTCAGTCCGAGTACAGGGGCAGTGCACGAAGGCAATCCCCATAAAAAGAGGAGTAAGACAGGGAGACGTCCTTTCTCCGAAACTGTTTACGGCCACCTTAGAGGACGCCTTCAAGCTCTTGGAATGGCAAGGACTTGGCATCAACATCAATGGCGAATACATCACTCACCTTCGATTTGCCGACGACATTGTGGTCGTGGTGGAGTCGCTGGAAGATCTAGGACGAATGCTCGGTGACCTCAACAGAGTATCTCAACAAGTGGGTCTTAAAATGAACATGGACAAAACCAAAATAATGTCTAACGTCCATGTCGTACCCACCGCACTCACCGTTGGGAACTCTACTCTTGAAGTTGTCGACGAATACATTTACCTGGGACAGGTAGTCCGGTTAGGTAGGTCCAACTTTGAGAGAGAGGTCAATCGACGAATCCAACTCGGCTGGGCAGCGTTCGGGAAACTGCGCAATATCTTCTCATCCAAAATACCTCAGTGCCTTAAGACTAAAGTTTTCAGTCAATGTGTGTTACCAGTGATGATATATGGATCAGAGACGTGGTCTCTTACAATAGGTCTCATAAAAAAGCTCAGAGTTGCTCAGCGAGCTATGGAGAGAGCTATGCTCGGCGTTTCTCTACGCGATCGAATCAGGAATGAGGAGATTCGTAGAAGAACCAAGGTTACCGACATAGCCCTTAAGATTAGCAAGCTGAAGTGGCAATGGGCGGGCCACATAGCGCGTAGATCGGACGGGCGTTGGGGCAGAAAGATTCTAGAGTGGCGACCACGTATTGGCAAGCGCAGCGTGGGACGACCGCCTGCCAGATGGACCGACGATCTTGTGAAAATCGCAGGAAGTCGTTGGATGCAGGTGGCATCGGACCGGTTACGCTGGAAAGCGATTGGGGAGGCCTATGTTCAACAGTGGACAAGTATGGGCTGAGATGATGATGATGATGAACTTGCTTGTTCTATAATGGGCTGACCCCTAATATGTGTTTGTGTATCTCCATTTTTTTTATTAAATTTTTGTTATTTGTTGTAATAATTCCTATGATATTTATATGTATTAGACACCTGTGGTTTTCTATGACTGGTATTGTTCATCCCTAATGGAGACCAAGAGATTGGTAATTTACCAACAACAATGCAAATTGGTTAAAGTGAGAGGAATTTACTATATTGGTTTAAAACTGTAAAGAGATTGTGTCTGTATATTAATGAGATATTTAGATATAAATAGAGAGGATATTTATAAATACAGAAGAAATAAAGAAGAATTTAAAAAGATGAATATACATTAAAAGTTTTAAGGTGTTGCTGAACAAAAAATAATACAAATAATGTTAATCCTGACAGTTTTTTGGTTCTTAAGCTACAAAAACAATTGAACCAGGTGAGACCTTTGCATTTCTTCGATTTTGATTGTGCAATATGTTTGTTTGAAATTAGTAAGGTTGGTGTGTGTGAATGATCTACGCTGTTGGCCGCTGGGCCTTTACAGCATCACCAGACAAGTAGTTAGATTGGTCCAGCTTGACCTCTGTGTAGTTCATTGGGCACTAAGCAGAGCTCATACTATCTGGTTTCACCCAACAGTTCTACACTTATGTTATCTGTACTATATTTTAATCTTTGATGCCAGTCATATTCCTATCAATTAGGTGTTAATTATATCCCACAAGCATAGGTAGAGATTACCTCTTTCACATATTAGGATTATAACATCATTCATGTTAAAGAAACAGACATACTTTAGATGACATAATCATGATATGTATGTCGAATAATTGGCTGGAGATCGTTTACAATAAATTATAACTAATTTATTGTTTATATCTTTTACTACTTCTAGTATGTTCATAAATTTAAAAATTTATAGTGTGTATAAAATAGTAAATTATAGTACCATAAGTCATTAACCTAGAAATATAGAACTATCAGATAGCACTGACTGCACTAACCCTAACACAATTGAAAATCTGGGGTTTCAATGTATCTCTAGGGTAAATACTGCGCAGTAGAACCATAACATGCCATAAAAAGTTACAGGCACAACTTCCTAAGTACAATAAACAGTTCTAAACCGAGGCGCATCAACTACAGTTATTCTAGACTAATTAGCATGTACGGAATGTGGTAGTTGTCCTTGTTACAAAAAGGCTCGTGTCTCAGCTTAGACCCATTTAAGAAGCTCTTAAAGTAATATATCTAATAAAACTATTTTATTCTCTTACCTAGAACGATTTTAAGGTGTTTGAGTCGGGTTGCAGAATCCTTTTTGGAGTCCTGTATTTTAACTGTCGATTTCTTAACATCCTGGTGAGATTTCTTAGTAAACATTTCGAATATAGTATTATAGGGTCATTACGTAGATTCTTTTCATTCTCAGATTAAAATATACATTAATTTCACATTGTTTTCTTTACGTTTTCACTCCCATTTTGACATTTCACTTGCAATAAAAATCTCGGTTGACGTAAACACTTAAGTTTGTTCGTTTTAGCGGCGTTTATGTCAAACTTGTCAATGTCAAAATGATAACACCTTGTTGTTAATTTGCCAAATTATAATTTACTGTTATATTTGACTTTGGTAGGGCAATAATAAAATAGAAATAACTTCTAATTTGCGCTATGTGTGTACAGTTGAACAGTCATACAAGCATACTATATCAATGCTTACAAGGATCTTGTGGCCCACGGCCAAAATCGGAACTAAAGCTGTCATCAAGTAAAATGTCACTTCATGACAGTTGTAGAATTGCCGTTTGCTATGAAATTTATCCAGTTTTTTTTGATTAACCTGTTGAAATATTTTCCTGGAAGTAGGACAATTTTACTTAATGATAACACTAATTTCACACAATTGCTCCCCAGTCTAGAAATGTGCCAACTCGGAAAAAACACAACTCGATTTACCTCGAGTTAAAATTCACGTAACTCAGTTGAACTTGAGTTGCGCAACTCGAGTAGGATGAACAATTATCCTGATCTAGTCGTGACAATATTTAAAACTTCGTAACAGCTTCGTAATAAATATGTATTGGGACAATTATTATTACGACGACGACACTTGGAAGCACAAAAAGACACAAAAAGAAGCCTTTTTGATGTTATTTAATAATGTGGTCCTATTTCCATTATATTTGTATGAAATTTTGCGATTCAAATACATCCCACACAAAAGACTTATTTTTAGGTGCCGGCATTTTTTTTAAAACAGTACTAAATAACAATAAAAAAGAAGAATAGCAACCACTAATTCAAAGATAACCTCAAATCCGCAATATTATGACATTTGTGGCCAGTGAATCACTGCCAAATTCAGTGGCAGTGAATATAGTTTGATATGATCAGCAAACTTCGTGTCATCGTTGGTGTCATTCGGCTGATGTATTATGGCGGGAGTATAAGGGACGCACACAACGAACGAATCGCGCTCTCACTCGTACGCTTAATTCGTTCTTGTACTGCCAGCCCAAACCCGAGTTAGAGTAAATCCAACTCAAGTTAATTCGAGTTACGGCCAGCTCGAGTTAACTCGAGTTAGTAAATTGAGTTGACACATCGCATCCTTGTCACACTATAATGGTATTCGCGCTTTTTGATTTTACCTCTAAAACAATCTTCTAAAAGAAATTAAAACAGAACACATATGTTCATTTTCACATGTTTTATTGTTTTCGACGCTAGGATCAAATAAATTCTAATGCCTTACCCCACGCTTACTTACCCACGATTTATCTCTGGTTTATGTTCAGCCTACTCGAGCGACAGTGTTCGGAGTGGTAGACGTGAATCTTAAAAGAGTTCGATTACAGTGTGTGTGTGTGTGTGTGTTTGTATGTGCGTGTGTGTGTGTGTGAGTGCGTGTGGGTGTGTTAGTAGGAATGATCTACGCTGTTGGGCTTTTACAGCTTCACCAGGCAAGAGAACGAGCGTGCAAGGACTACGCTCCAGCTGGAAAGGCATGGGGCAAATAGCTCAAGGGTGCCTCAAGATGGAACGGCCTCGGCTTGGGCTGTCGCTAAGGGGTAAGGCATCGCTCGGCGGACAAGGGATTCTTCGGTCTCGTGGCGAGGTCGGTGTCTGAAAACCCTTGCCACCGCCGCTAATAAATCGATTTATTTAGGACAAACCAATTTTATTCCGAATATTGCAAATGTTTGTACTTGGTTTTTACGAAGTTTTAGGAGGACACGACTCTGTACTTAACATTATACTAATAATCATTTATTAGGTAGCAGTAAGTACATGATAAAATATCAATAACTTCGTATATAAAGCTAGGAAGGTGCTTAAAAACTTTTAGTGAATAAAATAATTAAGATACATTAAGCACTCCTGTGGTTGTCAGTATCCGGTTTATGGTTTGTTGTAGAAATTTTATAAAGGAAGAAATGACTTTGAATGTTATAAACATGATAAACACTCAGACCAACATAATGATTGGAAAATCATCTTAGATCCCGCGAAGCGCCTTATAAACTGACGCACCAAGGAATCGGGGATTTTGGGGATGACGTCAAACGTTAACTTGTTTTGAAGAGCGAATCGATCAAGCTATTAAACCACAAAGCTAATTCTTGATAAGGTGTGCGATTATTCATACTAACTGTATACCCGAATTCGTCCGAGCAGGCTTTCATATTATTTCAAAGTACTCTGTGGAGGCACTTTTATGTCTCCTTCGGCAAGGCAGGTTATTACTATAGGAAAAATTGTATAACTCTCTTAGCTGATAAGGGGGCGTCCATTAATTACGTAAGGTGTTCAAGGGGGGGGGGGGGAGGGGTCGAGTTGAATCTCATCTAATCTTACTTTTGGGAGAGGGGGGGTCTCGGCAAATATCACGTAATTTTTTTCGCAAGAAATTTTAAATTTTTCTAGTATTAAATTATTTAAAAGATTTACTAAAATATGGCCAAGTCATATTCAATACTTAATGAAATTTTTTTTAACACCGCAAAGTTGCACAAATCGTTAAACGATTTAAGTATTTTATTGAATACTTTTCACTGTAATTCTAGTCTTAAATACAAATATTAAGCAATCTTTTTTCCTTTTAGATTTAATCCTTTTGCGAGATACATGCATTTGGAAAATCTCACGTGAGATTGGGGGATGGGGGAAGGGGGTTGAGCCAAATCTCACGAAATCTCACCAGGGGCAGAGGGGGGGGGGGGGTCAAAAATCTCTAAATCACCTCACGTAATTAATGGTCGCTCCCTAAGGGACCCCTACGCAAGGGACTAAATGTTGTAGTCCGGATGCTAAGATAGATTTTGATAGAAGATATAAATATAATAATCGTGAGTAGGTAAATTCGAATGGCGTGCTAGAGGAGAGGCTTACACTCAGCAGTGGGTAGATACATAGGTACTGATTGATAATGATGATGAAGTAAGTTCAATAATATCACATGGGAGATTTGATGATAAATAAAAAATTACACTTGATTCCCTCTTGTCAATTTTGTTTCAATATCCCAGAACTTGTGTAGAATATGGGTAATATTGGTAGGTGTAATAAAGCTAATACTAACAGAGTGATGAAAAGTTACTTTTCAATTTTGCTTAAGACACCTTCTGTGATCGGTATGTACTAATAATCATTTTAATTTATTGGCAAATTAACCCTAAAATAAATTGAAATATTAGAGAGTTTTATTTGAAAAAGCAAATCCTCATTATTTTCATGTATCATCACTGTCACAGTTCAGAAAATGAATTGGCAAATTATACTAGTTATCCCTGGCTAAAATGGCCCAAATCTTCGTGGATTGGTATTATCTGCTTACTAAAACATAAGAAAATTAATAACACATGGTAATTATAATTTATTTGATTGGCAGCAATTCGAACTGCTGGTTGATCGATTCTACATTTAGGTTTTGCGTTTGGGCAATCCCCCTGCCCAAAGTAAGAGGAATAAACACATTACGACGTAAGTAGGTGATAAACTTGTGTAGGTACCTTATAACCTGTTATAATTTAAACAATATAATATAGTGCGACAAGGATATTTTGGTCTGTGGATAACATTAAAAGGTAAAGGTGTGAAATTAGGGTTATCATTTAGTAAAATTTTTCCTACTTCCAGGAAAATATTACAACAGGTAAATTTCATAGTCTCAGAAGTGACATATCACGTAATGACAGCGCTAGTTCCGATTTTGGCCGCGGCCACAAGATCCTTGAGTGACTGGACCACGGAAGTCGAAAACAAGACTGTACTACCCTGTACACGTTTCTTTGTTCTGTCATTATAACCACCAAAAGAGTGTTCATGATACATGTTATCTTACGTTATGACGAATTAGCAAATTAGGTACCAACTCAGTGTTCGGAATGATTTTTTCATTTAATTTGAAATGTGGCTTTAAGAGTTATTTAAGTATCGAGTGGTAAAATAACGCTTCGAAGAAAGGTCTAAAGATGGGGGTGATCATCGAACAACTCCGTAGCCTTTGTATTAACACCGTACGATGTTTGAGATATCTAATATTAGTAAGATGTCTACGTTCGGAATACGTAACCAGAAGTAGAAGAATCCACTACGTTCCAAGACTACTTTGATCTTCTTCTCAGGCGGATGTTTGTAAGGATATTTAGACAATATTTTTTAGCGATAAATAAAAACCGACTTCGAAGCGCCTGACAGAAAGTTACTCTCATCCGTTCAAGACTTTAGGAGGTTTTACTTGAACCCGAATAAAATTCATATCCTACGAGACTGGTAAAAAAGGAACTATACAAATCCGTCAGGAAATGTCGGTAACTTAGGGCTTTCTCATTTTTTAAAATCTGTTTTAACATATATTAATTTTATTATTAGATAGAGATACTCAACCTTAACTCAACTTTATTTGAAAAACCACAGATTTTCTTTACTGAACTGGATCATAACTTAATCGAACTGTAAGTTAAAGTGAGGATCGCTCAACAGAATTCTAGATTTGAGTAAGTGTCTTTATATCTCGTATTAGAAGAAATAGGCACATAAAGACATTGATTTAATAGATATGCGTACAAAACAACTTCGAGTTATAATTGTCGCTTAAAGGTTAAATATTGTTATTCCTGTAAAGATAAAATGGGGTCATTTTATCTTGAGAAGGCGTTATATCGACAGCTAAGAATTAATAATGACTATATCAGTTTTTGATTCAGATATATATAAACGTAATATGGATTCGGCTGTAAATTTGGTAATTAAAATTTATAAAATTGGTTCAAGGAGTCGTCGCTAGCGTCGTTCCGTTAACTGAGGGACGGCTTGGTCCAGTGGTTAAGAGATTGAATAGCTCCGCCCACTGGGTTGAGTAGTCGCGGATTCAATTCCGGCACGGGAAAAATCTTTGTGTGATCTACAAATATTTGTTTCAGTTTGGGTGTCTGTGCATGTTAATTTGATGTTTGTAAACCCACCGACGATACAGAAATAATACCCAGAACGAGCCATTTTTTTTTAAATGTACCCTGTATAATTTTTGAGACAGACTCTATTCTTATCTATCTATCTTCCTCTCCTTCTTTTTTAAAAAACGTAGCCCCACACTAGGATTTATTCTTGTGTCGTGGGTGCGTTTACAAACATGAAAATTCACATAAACAAATACCCAGACCGGAAGAAATAATTGTGGATCACACAAAGATTTGTTCCGTGCGGGAATCGAACCCGCGATTATTAGACCCAGCTCTTAACCACTGCGCTAAATCGTCCGTATACAATGCGACAGTGGAGGGATGTAGGTACCGGGGAAGACCTAGACTATCTTACCATGGCCAAATAGACCGTGTCTTATCTGAAGGGCAAGTCAAGAGTCTCCGTAACAGGCGAGCGTGTATGAGACGAACTATGAGAATGGAGGAAGCGAGAGAGGTATGTAAGGAAAGAACCTGTTGGAACTCTGTACTCTCTGCCTACCCTGCAAGGGATCTGGCGTGATTATATAGAATAATAAAATAAAAAGTTAAGTAATTCGTAAAAAGGGATTTTCATTCTGGTTTATGACGAAAGCTGGCATAATAGGAATAATAAGCGTAAATCGGATAATTAGAAGATTTAGGTCGTTGTTGCCCTTGTTGTTCATATTATTAAGTGACTTACAGGGACAGGGGTTTTAGAGCACTTAATCTTGTAGATATAGGTAGGTTCCTTGCCTTATACACCACACAATAATAAACCCTAATGTTTACGGACGGTTTGGTCCATTGAGGTTTGGACCTTAATCGCTCCGCCCACTGGATTGAGTAGCCGCAGGTTCGATTCCCGCACGGAAAAAAATCTATGTGTGACTCACAAATATTTGTATCGGTCGGGATGTTTATGATGTGAATTTCATGTTTATAATCGCACCTACGATATAAGAATAATTCCAAGTGTGGAGCTACGATTTTTCTAAAAAAATCAAAATAAAAAAAAAATATAAAATAATGACTGCCTCGTTGGTGTTGTGGCAAAGCGCATCGCTTTGTGATCACGAGGTCAAATCCTAGATCGGACAAATGTAGTTTTTCTAACGAAAAATTCCCAGTATGAGTCCGGAGTCTGGAATTGTGCCCGGTATATGGCAATAGGCTCGCCCCCTATTACATGGGACCTAACATCGTCGGCGAAACGTGGGTGTACTCAGTACGCCTCTGCCCTCTGGGGAATATAGGCGTGACGGTGTAAAAGTATACATATAGTATAAGTAGATATTTAATTAATCACAATACCTCGGCGTATTTTCTTCGTATAATATATACCTCTGCCAACGCTTTAAGGAAAAATCTGATTTAATTTCTGCACTTTATTTTTTTTTACAAAGTAAATTATTTTTCTTCAGTTTATAAGGAATGCGATAAATTAATAACTTGAATTTCTATGCAAACATACCAAGAGATGTGCCTGTAATAACCATGTCATTTTAGTTATTTTGGTTCTGATAATGTGAAAGTTGAAAATTACTCCACGATTCAGTCTGTAACACTCATTAGCTGGTAATATAATAATTTTCATATAAGATGGGTATGGCTCTCAAACAGCTCAAGAACAACAAGGCGCCAGGCGATGGCGATATAACAGCCGAGCTTCTCAAGGCTAGTGGAAAGCCGATATTGTGTGCTCTCCAGAAGCTATTCAATACCGTCATCCTCGCGGGCAAAACGTGGCAAGTCATGGCGCAGAAGTGTAGTGGTTCTCTTCTTCAAAAAGGGTGATAAAACCCTCTTGAAGACTTATAGACCCATCTCACCTTTGAGCCACGTCTATAAACTGTTTACGAGAGCCATCACGAATCGTCTGCGCGCAGACTCGATTACTTCCAGCCTCCCGAACAAGCCGGTTTACGAAAAGGCTTCAGCACCATAGACCACATACATACGCTGCGACAGGTCATACAGAAGACTGAAGAGTACACCTGAAGAGTACCTGCCACTATGCTTAGCGTTTGTGGATTATGAGAAGGCCTTCGATTCGATCGAGACTTGGGCTGTACTACAGTCTCTCCAGCGGTGACAAGTAGACTACCGGTATATAGAAGTGCTGAAGAGTTTCTACGAAAACGCTACCATGTCAGTTCGTCTTCAGGACCAGAGCTCGAAACCTATTCAACTGCAGCGGGGTATGCGACAGGGAGACGTTATATCCCCGAAACTGTTCTCCGCCGCGCTGGAAGATGAATTCTAGCTTCTGGACTGGAGAGGACTAGGTATTAACATCAACGGCGAGTACATCTCTCACCTTCGGTTTGCCGATGATATCGTGCTCATCATCGTACCATACTCGACGACCTCAGTAGAGTCTCTCAACAAGTGGGTCTTTAAATAAAAATGGACAAGACGAAGATCATGTCAAACGTCCATGTAGTACCAACTTCTGTAAAGGTTATATATACCTGGTACAAAGAATCCAATTAGGTTGGTCCAACTTCGAGAAAGAGGTCAATCGGCGAATCCAGCTCGGCTGGGCGGCGTTCGGGAAGCTACGTAACATCTTCTCGTCCAAAATTCCGCAGTGTCTCAAGACAAAAGGCTTTGACCAGTGTGTGTTGCCAGTGATGACTTACGGCACTGAGACATGGTGGCTTACGATGGGCCTCATAAGAAGGCTCAAGGTCGCCCAAAGTGCGATGGAAAGAGCTATGCTCGGAGTTACCCTGTGGGATCGAATCAGAAACGAGGAGATCCGCAGGAGGACCTAAGTCCCTGACTGAGAGAATTGGTAAACTTAAGTGGCAGTGGGCGGGGCACATCGCTCGTAGAACTGACGGCCGTTGGGGCAGAAAGGTTCTCGGTATGCCCTCTACAAGATGGACGGATGACCTGGTGAAGGTCGCGGGTAGAAGTTGGATGCGTACAGCACAAAGCCGGTCGTTGTGGCGGTCTTTAGGGTAGGCCTTTGTCCTGCAGTGGACGTCTTTCGGCTGAAGAAGAAGATGGGTTCTAAGTGCCGCGTGTAACGAAATTAATATTTCATTCAATGGTATTAATGCATAAAACCATAAGTATAGAAATCTGTACTCTCTGCCTACCCCGTTAGGGATCTGGCGTGATGATATAGATAGATAGATATAGAAATGGCCAATGCCTCTTAATGCCTTTAAATAAAGTATAATTTTCTTTGACACTTACAAATGTCACAGTACCCATCTTATATGAAAAATATTGTAGTAATTACACATTACCACTTGTGCCTGATGGTCTAGTGGCGCTTTGTGACGCTGGCGATTATGATGTCGAATTTCAGATGGTTTTCTTATGTGATCTGAGTGTCGGAAAAGTTGTTATTGAAGTTTTTCTATTGAAAACTTCTTTGTAGGTGTTTGGAGATTGGAATCAACCGTTGCTACCCCTATAGCACTGGGGCCTATGGTCGTCAACATATTGTCGGAGTACATTGTACACATCTACCACACCCGCTGGGGAAATGTAGGCGTGATAGAGTTTATCTACAATGTGCATTCAATTAGTACGACACCGAATCATGCGCTATAGTAGTGCGCGATTGAGTGGAGCCAACATACCTCAATCTACGTATCTAATACAAATACTTACCTGCTACATAAAAAATCAAGTCATGAACTTGTTTTTGACCGAAACGCATGACGTTCGGTATTTATTCGCATAATGTTGACTTGCCCGCGCAGCATCACGTTACGGGCTAGTCGGGTTCGGGTCATCTAAGTGAACGCTTGCACTTGCCATGTTCTCGTTTTAAATCCGATCGAAGTATTACTAAAGTTTTGTGAATATTACATTTTAGTTACTTTTATTATTTAAATTATTAACAATGTATTTTTTTAAAAATATTTATATTTTTTCGTACTTGATTAGTTTAGCGGTTACAAAAGACACGACTAAAGAACCAGCAGTAGGATTTCCTGAGATGGAAGAGGATCCTAAATTAGTAAACAAAGATGTAAGTTTAACATCCTTGGTCTTAACTTGTTATATGGTGTATTATTGTTAGAACACGAATAGTATTTATAACAAATCTTTCCTTGTATCAAACACGTTTGCTTTATTTATTCTTCAATGAATGTGGTAACAATTGTTATTTTTTACTCCATCTGACGATTATGTTTTTTATACGTTTGAACCATGTTTGAACAGTCAAACATTCAACTACTAAGAATCTTATTTTTATAAAAAATAAAAAAGATTCATAGGTATATAGATACTTTACGAGCAGATAGGTATGCGTTACGGAACGATTGTTAGCATGTTTAGTTTATAATATTTTAACATGATTATAAACTCAAGAAAGATTACGATCAGAGCATCCCGAACCGACATCAATGCTGCATATTATACATGTGTCTCTTGCACATGGTCAAATACTACTAATACAAGATTGTACAAAAGTTTTCATGACATCTCACTATCTGAACAAAGTTAGAACGATTACAATCACCACTATGGTGACCATAGACAGGGGAGCCCAGTGTACTTACAACTCAGCGTCGGATCCTGGCCGACCGAATGGGAACGGAACTGATTCGGTCAACTAGGCTGGACTGCTGTTTGGCTGGGTTTGTAGGGGAATCGGCGTGAAAGAGGCTATTTCTGTGAGACTGTGTCGTCTTGGTAGGATCAGGCAAAAGGCAACCAGCAGCACGACTACACCCACTAAAATACCTGTTTCCAAAGTCACGTCATTCCCTTAAGGAAGATTTTTTCGAATCCACTTTAACTTTTACAAATTATGTAATTTTTTATCTTATAATTTCTGCGTAATCGTAATATGCGACAAACTGTAGTCTCTGTTTTAATTTATGCGTTTTAATGTTCTCAAATTGGTCTAATACTGCTATACGAGGCACACAATGTGCAAGGTACACAATGTACTTAGGAATATTTCGTTTTTGACGGCCTTTGCCAAGCGGCATTATTTAGACTGAATTATTTGATTTATCCGATTGTTACAGAATCGTCAGCCAGTATATATTCCCGCCAAGTGTCCCGTCAACGAGCTCTACTACCCTGGCGATCAGAAAGATGACTGGATTTGCGATTGCAGACCAGGTAAGCATAAAGTAATTTTGAAATCTTTACGTTACAATCGGTATATTAAGCTTTGTAGGCGTTTTAATACAGTTGTAGAAAGGGGTATACGATGGCATTATTAGATTCTTCTTTATAATCAAGCGTATCACTGTGACGCGGTATGAAGAAGACTTCTGTATTTGCCATCTAGCTGAGAATGACTAACTGACGTAAACCTCGCCCACCGCGATCACGTTAGGGCCTAGTTAGAAGACACAGTGCATAGTTGCTTAGGTTGACTTCTCTTTGTATTTGCTTCGTGGGTATAAAAGTTTACGACCTCGATATAGAAAGTCTAAAAAATGTTTAGATCATGGAACCCATGCAGAAAAGTTGGTATCCCTCTAAGATACTAACTCCACAAAAGATACTAAAATGCAGGTAAATTAGGCATGTCTACCCTAGAAAACAACGAACGAAACGATCTGCGCCTAAGCATCTCACACAGTTGTTCTTAACATATCTAATATAATCTTTGCGTACTTTTTGCATTATATGATTTATGAAGTATCGTAATAACTGTTTAAGCGCGAGTCACACTTGGTTGACTTTACTTTGTCGCACACTTAGCTCTCTTTATACATTATCTACTTGAATGATATGAGACAAATTATTTTTATTTAGTTAATGGTTACGTATGTATCACTGTAGCCAATATTAAAACATTTTAAGGAATATATTATTTCCGTCGCTTGGATCAAAACAAGACTTAGATACGATACCCTACATTTTGTCTAACACTATAATACGTACGAATTATTTTCTTTCTTATTTTCTTAAAAACTATTTTTAATTATTTAATGAAATTATGTATATTGCATGCTGTCTAAAAAGGCGTCAACACGTCACTTCGCGAACGCATCTACCCATGCGAATCCGTTAATCGTAGCCACCGCCGACTACGATCTCCCCCTCGACCCCTGCCGCCACCGCCGGCCGCGACATCTCACCGACCCCCCCGATGCTTTGTAATTCCTTCTTTCCGCTCAGAATACGGGCGACGACGACGACGTAGTAGTAGATCCCCTCCCATAGCCGGCGGTTGACCGGTGCACTTAGTAGTGCACCCGTCCCCCTACAGCGACTGTCCCAACCGAGGGCGCCTCTTCGAGGCGCCCTCGAGTATGTTGCCTCTTGCCCTTCTGGCTGGCTAGAGCGTAGTGGTTGCACGCTCGCCTTTAAGTCCGTTGAAGCTGTAAAGGCCTCGCGGCCAACAGCGTACATCATTCACACACACACCTAAAATTATTGTGACATTTAGCGAGATATGTATTCTGTGCCAGAAAATATTATATATTGAGTGGATGTACATAATGTTGATGATCTAATAAATAAATAAATAAAATGTTAGCCCATAATTCATGTCATGATCATCGGTAGTATTCTATGAATTAAGTCTGTTGAATTTATTTATTTACGTGTGGCGAAGCGTGGGCGGTATGCCACTCATTTGTCTGTTTTATTTTAATCTAAGTTTCCTCAATATTCTTTTCCAGCGCACTTATACCATCCAAAAACGGACCAATGTTGGCCTGCATATCGAAAAGGACCATGTAATGATGGCGAATATCTGGTGCTGCCAGCGAACACGGCTATACCCGCCTGTGAGAAAAACCCTTGTGGCACCGACGGTTTCGTCCTGTACCAGGGCAAATGCTACCTGCTCGGTACTTCCTGCGATACAAGTATTTGGCCACAAACCACAGCCTTGGAGGTGGACGCGGCGATGTTGGACATTCGCTGTAGTATGATTTCCGTCGCTGCGAGGTTCAGTCAGATTCGGTTACCAGGCGGGGACGATCTATGTCCGCCCGGCTGCAAGAGGAGTATTAATCGCCAATGTGTTCCTGTTCAACAATAAATTATTTTTCTAGTGTCACATACCTAGTTTATTTTTTATATACTATTTAGTTAAATTTGTAATCATATTACAAGAGTGACGCGAAATAGGGTGCCTATGTATATGTACGTTTCATCCTGAAAATATGTATCCTCAATAAAAAACTTAAAAAAAAGCGAAAACGGCTTCAAAAAGCAAAAAAGAAATATTTGATGTCGATGCTGGTTGGTGCAGCCGGTTACTTGGCCCCGACTTCAAGTATTTTTTATTTTACAATTTTAATTGATGAGTGAATTAATTATGTATATTTATATACCTATATTATAATATTCTACTTAGTTTTACAGTAAGGTAATTACAGGATTGATATGACGACGACGAATGTGTAAAATCAGTTACTATGAGTAAAACTCATAGTAACTGATTTGACGAACGATTTAGCGCAGTGGTTAAGAGCTTAAGCCGCTCCGCCCATTGTGTCTAATAGTCGCGGGTTCGATTCCCGCACGGGACAAATCTTTGTGTGATCCACAATTATTTGTTTCGTCTGGGTATTTGTGTGTGTGTAAACTTTCATGTTTGTAAACCTGAACCTCTTCCTTTTTTGAAGTCGGTTAATATTCTCCTTAGTTCTATAGTAGGGTACCTATAGGATTCATGTAATGCACATAATATCTCAATCTGCACATTCGTATTGTTTGTCGTTAAAGAGTTCCCTGATGCATCTTCAAAGTCCAAGGTTCAATACCGATGAAATGGGACCACCTTGAAGTTATCCTGAACCCAATGCAAAAAGAATCATCAAAATCTGTCCACAATTGACGGAAATATCCGTGAACATACATAAAAAAGTATACATACAGAAGAACATAGAACCTCTTCCTTTTTGAAGTCGGTTAAAAATGTGTTCAATGGCAACACTATCTTACACAGGCTAAGTAATAAGGATGATTAAGAACTGTAATTAGATACTTTATTATTATTATTTTACTCTGCTCTTCAATATTCCCACCCTTGGAGCATATACAGCTGCTTTAACAGCTTTTCTCTGGAGGCCAATTAAAGCAAACTAGAGCAGAGTCATGCGGGCCCTCTTCGGATTCCACTCGACCGACGAAGACACGCCGAAATAGAGCATTTGGGCCCGCGGTGTCGTTATTAAACGGCTCACCACTAGTACATTGTGGGCCCATTATTATTATAATTAAGAGCCACTGTTGTCTCACGGCTTGGCAAAGTCTACTCTTCTCTACTTTTACGTTTCTCTGCTGGATATTTGAAATATTTTTTTCAAATACTCTTTATTTGAAAGGAATATCTAACGCTATATTTTATTACCATTAGGCACTGCACATGGGGTCTAGTAATGATACGGAAGTCCGACCGAGAATCCTGGGAAAGTATAATTCTGTAACTCTACCGTGAGTTTCAGAGCTATTCTCGATATTGAGCTCCTTTATAAATTTGTCAATTTTGAATCTTCTTTACTACATATGCGATCTAACTACAAGAATATGTATTGTGGGCGGATTGCCTAAATTTTTATAGGTCGAAAACTAAATCCTGTCTGAGCTGCAAAACCGATCAATTTTTTTTTGACTTTGGATCTTATCTTATCTTATTATTGGTTATTTTCGGACTGAGAAGACCGCAGGAACACTTCGACCCGATGGGAATTTGTGCTCTCCGTTGCCCTAATGCTCTTACTTACCTGGAGATCCAAATACTCCCTGTACCAAATTGTAGATTCCGGCAGGGGGGGAGAGTCGATATACTTCTGGGCTTGGATAGGCCACCCCCAGTAGCTTCATTCGCCGCGCCGCCAACGCGTCGCAGTTGCTTCATGGTTTCTGTACCACAGTTCCTGCGTACCACGTCGCTGCACAGGTTCATTTTGTACAGATCTTCTTTTGTGTCATAATGGCCTGTGAATGTTCTAATAAGCTTATGCTGCTTTGGATCATAGATAAGTTACTTGTGCAAGTTATGCTGGCAATAATTTAGTTGGCATAATATAAAGATATTTAGCAAGTATCTTATTAAATTAAAAAATATACCCGTTAACATGCTCAAATTCGTAAATGCAATATAGGTAAACCTATTATAATATACTCGGAAGCGGCTATAGTTATTCATAAACCATAATGAATAATATTAATACAGGGAATGAGTACTTTATTTCCCAGAAACGACCAGAGTATTCTTAAATTTCTAATGCTTGCTAACTCGACGGTGGGTCATGTAGGTTCCTGTTATACTTAGATCAAAACAAGGAAAAAAAATGCAAATTGTACGGTGAGGTGCGAAACACTTGTCAAAAGACCGCTGTAATGATAACAATTGCCTCTTTCATGGAATGAAAGAACTTTTCTATTTCAGTGACTATTAAACCACATACGGGCTATTCTAATCTGGACTTTATACAACATTTTATTAGTTTAATACAATCTTAAACATAAATTGCGTTGATTAGGCTACAAATTTATATCCCCTGTACTAAAACTACGGTCTGACCTTGAAGCCTTAGGCACCCCGCAAAATGCCATAGCAACCCTTGGGGCGTCACTCTCGTAGTCATGGTGACCACATCGCCTCTGCTCCACACAATATACCTATTTCAATGGCGTTTATTTACCAATTACGAGGATGGCTACCAGTTTGGCTGTCAAAACGCACAACAATCGATAGCCACAGTGGTAGATTTAAAAACAAAATAAATTTAGCATTGAAAAATACAACGATTTTATAATTAATATCGTTCGCGTTAGTCATAGCGCTTCAGAAGGTTAAGGTTGATTGTCGGTTTCGTGGTAAAGTTTGAAACAATTAACAAGTGGAAAGTGCACGTTTCTATACGGTTGCAGAAATATGTTGCGCCAATGTGGTAAGTGTTGATATTTGAGTTTAGTAAATAAAGAGATAAAATCATGATAAAATAGATTCTTGACTATGTCTTATATGAAGGACAAGTCAAGAGTTTCCGTAACCGGCGAGTGTGTGTAAGACGAACTATGAGAGTGGAGGACGCCAGATAGATAGATATGTAAAGAAAGAACCTGTTGGAACTCTGTACTCTCTGCCTACCCCGCAACGGATCTGGCGTGATGATATAGATAGATTAATAATATTATAATATTAGCCCTGTTAAGAAACTGTCCCACTGTTGGGCACGGGCCTCCTCTCAAACCGAGAAGGTTTAGGCCATAGTCCACCACGCTGGCCCAGTGCGGGTTGGCGAACTTCACACACCTTCGAGAAACTCTTAGGCATGCAGGTTTCCTCACGATGTTTTACTTCACCGTTAAAGCAAGTGATAATTAATTTTTAATACGCACATGCTTTCGAAAAGACAGAGGTGCGTGCCTGGGTTTGAACCCGAGACCTTTGACTTTGCAGTCCAACGGTCTTACCACTAGGCTATCACTGTCTAGATAGATTAAATAGATAAAAATCTATGTTGTCAAAGTAAATGACAGAAAAATAACACCATAGGTATTTTTCTATAGTAGGGGTAGATCACGCCAGATCCGTTGCGGGGTAGGCAGAGAGTACAGAGATCCAACAGTTTCTTTTCTTCGGACGTCTTGGCTTCCTCCACTTTCATAGTTCGTCTTATACATGCTCGCCGGTTACGGAGACTAGGGGTAAATAGTAAGCAAAGTCATATTTAAAAAACAAAAAAGATTATTGAGAAAAAAGACGAGAATTTGGCCTACAAAAGATAGGCCAGAAAAACGGCGGCAGTTATGACACAAACATCTGAAGCTTTTAACATCTGCATAGAATCTAATTACTTATTTTTAATGACCCTTGAATGATCTTATCTACTTGCTGAACTAGCCCGTTTTTGCAGTGTAAGCTTAAATTATTTATTAAAATTGTCTTTGTTTTCCTGGAATAGCCTGGTATGGCAGATTTTTGTTTCCTTTTTAGAAAACGTAGCCCCCCACACTAGGATTTATTATAAATAATTGTGGGTCACACAAAGATTTGTCCCGGGAATCGAAACCGCGACTATTCGATCCAGTGGGCGAAGCGGCTCAAGCTCTTAACCACTTCTCATTACTCCTTTAATTATGTCAATTTAGATGTAATTAGGCTACCGCCTGAGAGCTGCTGATGCGCAATAAAACAGATCACATACAGAACGGATGCACTCCGATAAACGGATACAAATTACGTTGTTGGTGTAAGTAGCTCTTATAAAAAAACATCGGTGCTGAATTTGAAATTGAAAAAAGAAATAAGATTATAAAATCGTCTATATAAGCAGTGATCCTTATGAAAAAGGTTACCTTTATATAATTGTAATCTATTTTTTTACATATTTACTTTTTCACTTTATAGAAAGAGAGGAGAAAAGTTAGCTATGCCTAAAAACCTTAGACTTGACTTAATTCATCTAATAATAAACATAATCAGCAATCTAATTATAGTAGGATATCTAATCACTATAACATTTACTCAAAATTTGTTAAAATCATTTTTTATTTGTAAATATAATAATTTACAAGCTTCTATTGAACTTGCAATGTTCGTATGTCTGTTTGGGTGTCTTTACGGTTGAAATGATCTTGTGATCGATTATTCAAGCACTTGCGGGTGTTCGATTGAGCTTGAAATTTGGCATACGTATGTAAAGTCGGTGACAATGCAATAATATGGTACCATGGAGCTGTTCTGATGATAAAGGCGGAAGGTGGCTATAGCAACATGTGAACTATACAAGGTAACCTTTAGGCTCGCGAGATTGGTTTGAGAAGTAATATATAACCAGATAGTGTTCAGGGTCTGATGATGAAGCTAAAAGGTGGCCAATGGAAGGAAACAAGTACTCGATATAACCCTGTCGTGTTTGGGCTCGTTGGATTTGTCTTGACGAGTACTTTAGACCTGGATGGTGTTCAAGGTCTGATGATGGAGCCCATGGATGCCATAAGAACTCCTTAACTAAGCAAGATATCTTCGTTGTGTTTTTGCTATAAAAGCTTGTTTCTAAAAAGGTCTTTTTAAATTAAAATTATTATTTAATCCACCTATACGGCTGGCTAAAGGCGTTCTCTCACAGTAAGTAGTCCGTCTAATGAAAGGTGAAAAATGACGGTAAATTTAATTATACATACAGGAGAGTAAAGGAACAAGAGAGGAGAAGGAATAGGAAGTGAGTTACTTAGAAATAATAGCATTCAACATATTACATTCTTTCGTGTTAATGGTTTATAAGTCCTGGGATTTGGGAGCCCGATACTTATTGGCTTTCAAATAATAAATCAATTTCTTGTAAGTGTTTTTTAATTAATATACAAATTTTCTAAATACACAAAGTATCATCTATGCAATTTATCAACGCAATGCCAGGGATTTTATACGATTTTACATTCAGAGCTGTTAAATTTAAATCATGTAGAATTTTATGGCATGACAACATAATATTAAATAAATCTAGCGTGTATCAAAACTAATTCGTCTATGGCTATGGTTCACGAATAGTTCACGAGAACAATAGGTGGCATTAGTCTCAGTATTGCCAGCTTATGAAAACGTTAATTTTCACTCTCAGCTTTCATTAGACAGACCATAGTTATATGGAGGTGACATAAAATAGGTTCGCCAAACGGTTGCAGTGCGGACTGGTAGAGGCATGTTCGCGATTATAGGCAGCTGTTGGAACATATTAAAAGGCTATAAGGCTTCCAAATTTACCCGAAACGCTTAACGTGTCTTCTAAAGCGCGGAGTTGCTCGAATATGGAAATGGGACAAACGCTGTTTAACTTAAGTTCTATTCTCTCTTGGGTATTTTTTTTTGTAAATAGTGTAATTTGGTACCTTGTTATTATAGGACCATAAAAGTACCAATTGATTTAGAAATTTCGACAAACAAATATTTAGATTTCTGTGTATATAAATAAACTCTATGGCTATGTGCTATATTGTGTTAGGTATAAACTGTTCGCTTATCGTAATCGTATCCACGTTGACAAACACTGTCTAGACCACAGATATTTAAAGCGAACTAATATAATCGAATAAAGTATATAGGTACCTAAGTCAGGTTACCCAGGTCGACGTTTGATCGTTTGATTTCCATATAATCGCTAGTGGAGTCGAGCTGGCCCCTATCACGATTGATCGTGTCGGTTGACCCATATTCCCGCTGACTATTGACCACGACAACCCATCCGATTAACCGTCGCACCGGCGACCTTCGCCGATTTTTATTGCGTCCCCTAAACACTATGTTATTTCCTTTCAATTTAGATTTCGGCAGGTTACTTACTCTACTTTATGAAATTGAGGTGAGATCTGCGAACATTTTTTGAAGTAATCTTCCTACACTTAGTTAAGGGTCTGTGCCGTGGTCAGTACAGTAGATATACCTAGTATTTTTTTATTTTATTTTTAAACGTAGCCCCACACTATGATTTATTTATGTTTCGTGGGTGCGTTGAATTGAGGAATTCGTTCGTGTGCATGTCTCGAGTGATGTACTCTTTGGACTGTTTATTACTCATTCACGTCTAGCAACTACATAGATTTGAATATGACAAAATGTGTATTTAAAGGTAGATAACGATAATAAAAAGGTATTTTTAAATTAAAATTATTATGTCTTGTAGAGGGAAATAAAAAATAACAAAAGCAGTCCGCCGTAAAAATGTATGCAAAACTATAACGGCCGATATTACTATAACTGATTACGTCATGTTAAAATGTTTAATTATTCCTATGCCTGACGTGTACATAAACCCGTGAAAGTTTATATTTAAAGTAAAGTAATTCAGGTACCTAGCTAGCACGAACTTTACTGTAACGTACGAATATATTTAAATCTGGCATAATAACTACATATTTTTCTTTACTAGTTAATTGAATGTGTTAAACGTACTTCATTATTTTTAAATAAAATCGTTATTGTTTTACATTTTAACTTTAGAGATATTTTCAGCACAATTTGTGTTTTAAGTCAGTAATATGGGTATTTAAACTAGAGCAACGTTCATTATAAAGAACAATTAATTATAAAATTGCATGCAGCTGCAGGTACTTCGTAATTTGTCCGTGATAAATTACTTGCAAGCGCAGCAACTACCCGCATTTTTTACCCGACACGTCAAAATCTTGACAGTCTGCACACAAAGGGGTAAATACCGTGAGCATAGAACCGGGTCGACACATGACCTACATACGACGATATAATAATATATTTTTTCCCTTTACACATATTAAAATAAATTATACAATTCTGAAAAAAAATAGCGTGAAATTTTTCGATTCCAGGAAAGATGAAAAATTATCAGTAAAATGTACTATTTATTTAAAAATTTCAATATGTTTTTATGGGATTTCCTAGAAATGTTGTGCAAGCGTCTCGTATTGATAACCTTTTGTACTAAGATGCTTACGTATTACAATGCGTAGATTAATATTGACACAAACTTTGTAAATAAAATTGATGACAATAAGTATGTGATAACATAATATTATGACTCATTATTAACAACGCAATGTATTGTATATTATAGTATTTTATAATCATTCATAATAAAATACTTCAATGACTTAAAAGTCCTGTTCGTTATATTACGAAAATGTGATGCAAAAATTCTGCCTAATCTGTTTTCTGGATGGGATATACAAGCTTAAACGAAAGCTCATTAGCTATCTATTATTATTATTAAGTTCTAATTGCTGAAAACTGTAAAAAAAGTATAAAAGGAAAGGAATGTGTAGAAGTTTTATATGAAAGGACCGAGCTGTGTCTGACATAGAATTTCACACTATTCTGCGTTAAAATTGCAATATTTTTTGATTCAAAATCATTATGTGAGCTTAGTGATACAATTTTTTTCTACTTAGAACTCGAAGTAAAGTTTCCACCAGATTCTTCTTGTTCGAGAGAGATTCTGTTTTGAAAGAACAAACCATTCCTGCCATACATCAAATTTCAGAATATAACAAAAAGTTAACTATCTATCTATGTATGTATATCACCCCGCCAGATCCCTTGCGGGGTAGGCAGGGTAATTCCAATAGGTTCTTTTCTTACAGATCAAAAGTTAACTAGATACAGTCATACTAGTTATACCAAGTTTATTTGTTGAAATTCATTTGAAATGACATTAACAGATTGATATTATCGTAGGCTGGTTATTTGGGCGCTAAGTAGGTATTATTGAGTCTAGGTCATGCGACATAATTTTTATAAATACACGTGCCTATAGCTTAATTATTGCTCGCAATTGAGAATTTTACAACATCGTTGGCCCTTTGCGTTCGTTATCGGGGGCAGTGGGTCAACTTCGGTTCAGATCTAAAGGAAACTACGAAGAAACACGAGAGAACCATTTTATTTTCAAATGCGCCTGTGAAGGTTGCGTGATTCGTTCCGTAGGAAGGTGCATTAGTAACATTTTGCGTGAAGTCAGGGCGTGAAGAATACCAGAATGTTATCCACAAATTCCACAAATCTCTTATAATAACAATTAGAACGCAATGTCGTCGGCCCATAGCTTTCCATACTCTATGGTCCATAGAATAGAAAAATGAAATAATCGTCTCCAGCTGATGGATTAATCCATGCTCCAGTTATTGAAGTACAGTGAAAGCCAAAATTTTTTTTTTTTTTAAAACGTAGCCCCACACTAGGATTTATTCCTGTGTCGTGGGTGCGTTTACAAACATGAAACATCACATACACAAATACCCAGACCGGAACAAATAATTGTGGATCACACAAAGATTTGTCCCGTGCGGGACTCGAACCCGCGACTATTAGACGCAGTGGGCAGAGCGGCCTAAGCTCTTAACCACTGCGCTAAATCGTCCGTAATTAATAACTTTCGGGATTAACAAAATTAACAGCGAGTAACCAACAAAAGGTATTTATATTATAATATATAAACTTTTTTTTTTATTTTGACTTAGCTTCTTTCTGCTTCTTCTTGCCTGTCATGTATTTTAAGGAGGAACTTTAAAGTTTTGATCTTGAACTTGTAAAAAACCTTAGCATACGCTAAACGACCGCTTTAGTCCCGTTGCTTGTTGTCAAAGTTCATTTTGATCGCCTGATTGCGATTTCTGTTACCTTCCTTCGGTCCTTTCAATGTAGGTATCAATGCTTTATTAATGAATATTACAGTATTATTAATTATAATTTTATTGATAAAACAAATGGCTGTAACATTAACAATTAATATGGAAGTAGGTAATCATTTTATTGTGCCGAGGTAGTTACAAAAATACCTACGTTGTGGTCAGAGGTTTCCTGTTTACGTCATCTCGCAAGCCCTAACGGGTCCGAACTCGAGCTTGAAATAGACATAGATTAACAGTTGGTAACACGCTATACATTCAAAACTGAATTATATTACCATTCGTTTAAATATGTAATTAGAATAACGTCGAATGTCGTTGAACGTTTCTAAGTGTTTATATCTAATTGGTCCGTTATTATAATTGACCGACAATTCATTGTAATGTTGATTCGTCAATATAATAACAAATTAATAAATTTTGTTGAGAGGAGTTTACACCAGACTTAGGTATGCTCAGCCGATTATTGTGGGCTGGCTGATACGTAAATTCTTGGGTGAACTGCTACATCCCTTAACCTCGTGGAAATTGCAGTATTGGTATGTCAAGTTGCTAGTTCTACTTTAAGTAAACTTAATATTAAAGTGTAAAGTGTCAAGCATCATATTGTACTTGCTGGAATTACCAAGGGCCATATAACGTTCAAGAGGTCTAGCGAGCGAATGACATATGTATGTGTTATCAAATTATTTCCGTGTAATACTGCTCTTTAGCTCTTAGCTTCTACTATTAGGGTTCTGAACGGAGTTAATTTGTAAAGGAGGGTGTTATAGGATTACTTTGTTGTCGGTCTGTCTGTCCAAACGGTTAAGGAGCTTTCTCTGTGGGACAGGTAGAGGTATCAAGTTGAAATTTATCAAATACCTACTAAGTTCTGTAGACATTTGGCGGTGTAAAATTAAAACTTCTAAGCAATCATAAGATATAGCCATTTAAACTTACTTATCAAAATCGGTAGGGTACTTCCCGTTGACCTT
Source organism: Phalera bucephala (assembly GCA_905147815.2). Lineage (NCBI taxonomy): Eukaryota > Metazoa > Arthropoda > Insecta > Lepidoptera > Notodontidae > Phalera > Phalera bucephala. Next base: position 10,520,165 of record LR990626.1, read on the forward strand.
AAATTCACGAAATTTAGTAAGCAGCTAGGTTTAGCAGTAAAAAAAAAGGGAAAATAAATAATCTAGTAGGTAATTTAAAAACAAATGATTTTCCTCGAATTTATGGCAACATCTAGTGACACTTTTACGGAACCCGTAGAGCGCGGGTCTTATTCGCTACCGGGTCTTACAGAACACGTATGTAAGCCGGACTAATTAATTGTTCTGTGGCCTCTTGTGTCTATACTGCCACACACTGTGTGATAGCGTAACGAGGCAAATACGAAGAGGAGATGGCATGATGGTAATAAGATGTTCCTATACAATTTAAGCGTGCCACTGCGCTAGGTGTCATCTGTAAAAACTAAACGATACGTCCGCTAAAGGAAACTACGAAGAAATACGAGAGAACCATTCTATTTTTAAATGAGCCTTTGAAGGTTGCGTGATTCGTTCCATAGGAAGGTGCATTAGTTACATTTGCGTGAAATCAGGGCGTGAAGAATGTTGGAATGCAAATGTGCCCCAACAAAATCTCTAATAATAACAATTGAAACACAATGTCGTCGGCCCATAGCTTTCCATTCTCTATGGCCCATAGAATAGAAAAATGAAATAATTGTCTCCAGCTGATGGGTTAATCCATGCTCCAGCTGTTTAAGAACAGTGGAACCCAATATTAATAACTTTCGGGATTAACAAAATTAAAAGAGAGTAACCAACAACAAGTATTTCTATTATAATACTCAATACGTTTTTTTTATTTTTTCTTAGCTTCGTCATGCTTCTTCTTGCCTGTCATGTACTTTAAGGTGGAAGTTTAAAGTTTTGATCTTGAACTTGTACAAAACCTCAGCAAACGCTAAACGATGTACTTTAGTCGCACTGCTTGTTGTTAGACGGGTAAAAACTAAACGATTCGTCCGCCACGCCCACAACGATGACGTCAAGGCTTTTAGGAATTCGAAAAGCTAGTTAGCTTAGGTCATCTCCTCTTTGTATTTGCTTCGTGGGTAGCGTCAATGTTTTCTGTGGGTAACGTCCACGGAATAAAGAAGTAGTGGTAGCGTCACTGGTAGGCTAATTTCATTGGCATGTCAACGTCTCTGTAGGGTATGCTTTATTACTATGGACGATATGAGAGAGCTCGTGGACGATTACACTATATTATAAGTACACAGCACAAATCGTACGTTAAGATATAGACGATGATACACAAGAATCTACCGCTCAAAGCTTGCAGCTTCGCACATTACAATATGATTTTCTTATATTGTTGAATATGAAAACCGGCATAAGGATATAATATAAATATGGTAAAAATGCATAAAACCGCATGAAAAGTTCTACTTTATGCAGAGGTGTCGATACGACTTATGTGAAAGCGGCTTTAGAACTTACAATGGTCGCTGCGTAAGAAAACATTTTTAGTGACGTAAGTTGGATATAAATAACCAGCAAAGAACTAATTAGGTGTAAAGAGTTTTATATCTATATATTAAAACGTGAAGCAAAAACTTTGTACCTCTTTTTACGAAAATTACGCGGACGGAGGGGTATGAAATTTCCCACACTTATAGTTTATATAGAGAAGGAGTGCAGAATGCTAATAATATTTTTTTTTAAATTATGCATACACAATAGATTAAATTATTAAAAAAACATATTACACACACTACCATGTATTTGTCACAATACACTTCAAATTGAGAATAGATTAATATTGTTTGTCTTTAATACGAATGTCAAACGATGAAAGAGTTTTTACAAAAAACATCGTTTACAGAGAAGTTTTGTATCATTAATTAAATTATCGAAATATGTATGTCAAGTTCAATGGACAGCAATTTCTATTTGGATTTTTTGTTTCGATAAAAAAAAGAGGTGTTCTTCTTCTTCTTCAAGTTATGGCTTCACACTAAAAAGAGGTGTTTTTCTTCTTCTTCAAGTTATGGCTTCACACTAATGATAAGTGTATTTTGCCAGTGTCCACTAAGATATATAATCGAGTTTGTTTAAATTAATTCGACTCCCCGATATATTGGATGACAACGATGATATTGAAATTAATGAAGTACCCCACCCTGGATAGTAAAGCGGTGGATACTTTACATACCGATTGCAACGGCCGTTTTGAAGGAAGTCGAAAAGGCAAGTTTTATCACTTTGTTACAATTACCTTTACTCATGCACATATAAGAACTTCGACTTCCCGCCAAAGACCGAGGTGTTCTTTATTTTAATCATTTTTTTTTTTTTTTATTTAAACTTCATATATTTTGTTTGATAAAAATAGGCAAATTAACAGTGTAGCTTTGGCGAAATCTTTGATTATAGAAGTATAGTCTTTGACAATAGAACCTTAATAATGTTCAAACTTATAATTTAAATTAATTATGGTCGAATTTCGACCAAGTGGTCGCCCCACTAGTTATAAATAAATGTTGGCCTCTAAGAGTCTACTTTACAACATGCTAATGGCAATCCACGAGTACCTTTCTATTTGTAACAGACAAATGAGTATATACTTTGAGTTCCCTTTTTTGTAACAATGCTACACAAATTTGTGTAAAACATGGCTCCTCGATCTCCAGAGGTATTTTTATGTCCCACATAGACTAACTGGTCCCCAACATTTTGTTTACTTGTCAAGAGAATAATTCTCATATGCTTTAATTATATGTATGCGGCTCAAAACGTTGCCACACCTAATACCAATACTAAACCAAGAAACTCGCTTGTTAGTCATTACGACTATATTCTTATCTAAGATATTCTTGCCAATTTGATCGCTATCATTGTCAATAGTATAGGCCATAAAAGGACTTACAAACATATTTTTTTTTTACATTTAAACCTCTGTCGACATCCTCAACATCATAATAGACGGTGATATTATGAAAAAAAATAGCTGCCAAAAGTCAGCAATCCACACAGAGGGTCTTTTGACGTTTTCATCGTCGTCGTCACGTCACCGTACCCCCACAGTGATTTAAAACGTTGTATTGATTTAGATTCTTAATGAAGTTTTAACGTATCACGAGCAAAATCATCTTAAAGTAAGGTTGTGCCGTAAATTATGTTAGTATGATTACCATCAGTGGAGACGGTAGCGTGCCGCGCTTACGTCACGCGTTCGACGCCACCCCCAGCCGAAAGACCCTGTTCACCCAAACTACATAGTAAGCTGCGTAATGTTAGGAGTTCAATCAAACTTGGTTTCCAAAGAGTCAAAGCAAATATTATGGTTTGAAGGACGATGCTTGAAACAAACGACACCTTCGTGTGTGGTCGAGGTCTTTTCGCCTATCGGTTGATTAGTTACCAAACTTTGACATTTCATGTGGCTTGTATGTTTTCATTGGTTTATGAATCATGTTCAAGGTCATCTATACCATTAACGGCCGGCAATATTTGCAGATAAGTACCTGAGTAGATGAAATAAAACGATTTTACGGATTTTATCGCGGTTTATTTTTGATTTTTAGTTCCCGACGTTTCGAGTGCTTTGTAGCACCCATGGTCACGGGAGGGACTGAGGTGTTAGACGTCCAAAAGTCATAGTTGTTCCGGGGTACCCTCAAACTTCTTGATTATTTTTGTTGGTCCGATCTACGCAGAATGAGCTCACGGTGTCTTGAGGTCTTGCAGTGTTATGCTTGATTTTGGGTTTGATTATATTAATTACCGGATCCCAAACGTCGGGAACTAAAAATCAAAAATAAACCGCAATAAAATCCGTCAAATAGTTTTATTTCATGTGTAATATTCGCGTAAATCTAAGAACTCAGTACCTGAGTAGAGTTTAAATTACGAAATGTCATATGCTATCATACGTATCACCGTAAAAATTAAATAGTTTCCATTTTTTTTATATTGCATTTAAATTTATCTACCTATTTATATCATAACGCCAAATCCTTTGCGCGGTACGCAAGAAAGATTCCAAAGTTCAAACAGGTTCAGGTTCGGTCTTTGGTTAGTTGTTTTAGTTTGTATTAATTACGTGTCTAAGGTCACTTTTAATATCACAAACTTGTTTTACATTCAAATAGGTAGGTACGAGTACATAGTTTTAGTTAGTTTCTTTTCACAGTCGAACAAAATCAAGGACTAACCACTTTATATTATTCAATTCGTATTTGAGTCGCTTATTTTCAAAACCCGTTAGGTTTGTTTGTTACTTTGCCTATTTTTTGACTACACTTTCTTTTCAGACAATCTCAAAACTAGTAAAACACTATCAAAATAATAAAAATAAATGTAGGTGCGAAGAATAAAACACAATAAAACGCGTGTAGTGCAATTTAAATTTCTCTATATAATATAAACTCATCATTTGGGTTAAGTGACCTTTATGCTCTATGTAGAGGATTATAATTTAAAGACTGTTGGGTTAGTCTAATTGTTTATAAATCACGAGCATAAGTGCATCAAAGGGCGTCTAGCACTAGTAGACTATACCTTACCCTTGCAGTAGAGAGCTTGGAACCATAGTTTCCTGCATCTTGCAGTGGAGGGCAAAATAAAATACAAAACGGATTATAGCCTCACTGGCAAGAGTTTACTTTAATATAATAAATATATAAACACCGTCACGCCCATACTCCCTATGCGGTGGTGGCAGAGGTGATCTGTATACACCCTCTTTTCGCCCACGATGTTAGGTCCCATGTAATACGGCTTGAGCCTATTGCTATATACCGGGCTCAATTCCAGACTCCGGACTCATACTGGGAAATTTTTCGTTAGTAAAACTTCATTTGTCCGACCTAGGATTTGAACCCAGGATCTCGTGATCACCAAGCGATGCGCTTTGCCACTAGACCGACAAGGTAGTTTACTTATAATTTAATTTTTCAAAAGTGAGTATCCATTTTACTAAATTAGTAGAGTACGGGGATTCCGGTTTTAATTTGATTTAAGGACTGCCCTCATACTATCCATAACTGAAGCCCATCCATATCTAATGTGCATCGGAATCAGCTTAACCTTTTTTCTTTGGTATAGGATAATTTGGAGTTGTTATATATCCTCTACAATATATGTTATGTATATGTTATGGATATGTTATGGATATGTTATGTATCCTCTACAATAAATTGAGTTTGTTATTCATGTAGCTAGGTTGAAAACTACCTACTATGGAGTAAAAAGGGAACAAAATACCACCAAAATTGTTTAGAGGGTTTTGAAAATAGACGACAGTATTTTAATAATCAAATAAAATCTACGCAAGGGCAAACTGAAAAGTCATCGGTATCAACGGTGTCAATGTGTCAATAACATTCGAATAATATACATAAGTATTACTCATTTCTTAGTCTATATAGCCTACAAACGGTGACCTCCTTTGTGCACGTTAATAGATTAGGTGTTGGGCGGGCGGCCGGGCGTTGCGTGGCGGCCGCCGCCCAGCGCCACCGCTGTCCGAGCGGGCAGCGGCGCTCGCCACTCGGGCCAGTCGGAGGCACGCGCCCTCCGCGCCCGCTCGCCCTCGCGAGCCTCCGTCGCTCACACACGCCGTGCGACAAATGCCTCTTTAACCACCCTTGTTATGGACAAGCACGCGCCCGGCAGCAGGCGCGAGCCCATTCCGAGCATCCTCAAGAAACCAAAGAACCGACACAAGGGTGATCTTTTAGACAAGAGCACTAAAATTAAAAGAGAGAAGTCGGATAGCTCGAGAAAGGGTGGAGATGTGAACGCGCCTCTGCCCCAGGGATGCTCGCCGCTGATGTACGCGTGCCAGCAGGCGGATTACAAGTCGGTCGTCGATATAATCAATAAGGACGTGAGTTCATCGTCAACGGTCTCTGAAGGCAAAATTTCATTTCTTTCACTTTGACATTATGGCATTGGCTGATCCAATTTGCTTTCATTTTCACGGTAGGCCATGTCTTTATAGGAAGAACAACAGTATTGATTGCTCAATTCTATTCCGTTTATTCGTAAGTAGTTCGTAAAGCATTAATATTGCGAGAGGTGAGGGAACATTATATGAGAAACTCGCAGTTTGAAGCTTCGTCAGTTGATCGCATCGCACGCGATGTTAGTCACTCGCGGGCCGCTACATCACCTCGTCTGTAAACAACACCGTCGTCGCCCGCCCCAACTCGATACCTTGCAATATCCACTTTCCACATTTTTATACTATCTATTACTAGTTCCTCTCTAATATGAAATAAAACTATTTTACGGATTTTATCGCGGTTTATTTTTTATTTTTATTCCCGACGTTTAATAAACCGCGATAAAATCTGTAAAATAGTTTTATTTCATGTGTAATATTCGCGTAAATCTAAGAACCCAATATCCTCTCTAATAATTAATTCTTTCTTAGATAGCGCCTAGCATATTTAATAGTGATGCGAGTAAGTGGTATTTGCCGTTATGGGTTGTGTTAATATTAATAGTTGTATATACTGACGTGTTTTGCCCGTTGAATCAATCAAATATCTAGGTATCTAAAATAAATTATAAGAAATAGTTAGTAGGTATGAGGGACTCTGTCTTGGGTTTGAATCCTACGAAAACATTTCAGTTGTTCGGAGTTTGGTATTGTGCCCGGATCAAACATCGCCGGCGATATGATAGTGTACACACAGTCCCTCTGCTATTTCCGCTGTAGGAATGTAAGGCGAGATCCTGATGATTTTTTTTATTAAGTAAGCGTCAGGATTTAGAATATACTTTAGTGATAGGAATTTGGCGGAAGTGAAAATATATACACTCTACGGAAAACAATCTTCAAGTCCTGTATTTAGTAAGAATACATTAATGGTTATATCGAGCTTTGAAAGGGATGCACCTGAACACGCGGGGAGCTTCGGGCGCAGGGCACTCAATCAATAGGTTCAGAATTGACTGGCACACAATGGAACGTTCTCACATGCACAAGCCACGTCGCGGTTACGACGGTTATAATACGACACGTGTCTGTCACCCTTCACCTTTTGCCGACCGGCGCCCCAAACGCCGGTCGGCAAAAGAATCATTATTCACAAAAGGCGTATACATTTTTTCCATTAGCTCGTATTCAGTCATAATTCATTTTCATAAGTACAATTTAGACGTCCGTGTATATTGTTTTGGCTTTCATGTCGTTTTCATAGATTATTCATGAATCTAAACGTTGTAAAATCAATATCGATGATAAATAGAGTAAATAGTATTAAACGCATACGTAAGTAGCTAGTTGGATTTTATTTTTGTGGCCATGAAATTGTAATCCATGTCACGTAGTTTATTTTCTGCGAATTCGGACGAAACTAACCGCAAATTTGACCAAAGTCGTTAATACCACACCTACTAAAGTTTAGGGAAAACAATGGCCTGGTAAAATAATGACCAAAGCTACTGTGTTGTGTTATATAGCAAACAAACAGATATTTTGTTCGAATCGTTTCGTTTGAAGTATGTTTTACGTTTAGCCTGCAACAGTGCGTGTCCGTGACCGGGGTCTTCGCTGCGCGGTGCACTACTGCGCTTCGAGCGGCGCAAGCGCGAGCCAAGCAGCGCGTGCCGCGTGCGCAGACCGCGTGCTGATGGCCGCGCCAGCGCTGGCTGATGCCCGCGATGCCGACGGCTTGACGCCCCTACACCTAGCCGTGGTGCACGGAAACGTACCACTCGTGCAGACTCTACTAGCCGCCGGCGCTGACGTGAATGCGCGCGACGATGAGCATCACACTGTAGTTCATTGGGCTACAGGTAAGTTTTCTTCGAACGACAATTTGTCTACACTTCCGATACTATCTTCAAGCTTCTTTTAATTAAACAACTGGACGAAAAGAATAACATTACTAGGATAATAATCCTTAAAAAAATTATCTGTCTATATCATCTCGCCAGACCCCTTGCAGGGCAGGTAGTACAGAGTTCCAACAGTTTTTTTTCCTTACAGACCTCTCTGGCATCTTTCACTTCCATAGTTTGTCTCATACAGACTCGCCGGTTACGGGGACTGGCTCTTCAGATAAGACACGGTCTATTTGGTCATGGTTCGTCTAGATCTTCCCCAGTACTTACATCTTCCACTTTCGCATTATCTGTTTTGTCATGCGTCCTTCCTACATTGCTATATGCCCAAACCACCGGGGTCAAAGTCAAAGTCAAAGTATATTTATTTGTCATACCCTTTTTCATCTTCATACGTTTTTATAGGTGCAACGCTGTGACGAACACGGTCGATCATTTTACGCAGAGCTGGCATTTTGATTAGGATTATTATGATGATACAAGTACCCTCACAGATACTAAACACACGAATTGCACAACACGACAAACCAGTAAAAGCATTATTCAAACTGCCAGTGAAGTAAGTCGTTATCTAATCGGTGTCACTGTGGGTAGTGCGGCGCAATTGCCTTCGCTGCTATCACCGCAATCGCCGCCCGAGCGACGGCGGGTGCCTAGGTGCTGAACCGCACGCGAGCCAATTAGTTACCTGCTGTATGCCAATCATATGCCACTCTATGAAGTATCTTAAGATTGCAATATAAAGATATTATCGTTCATTTGACCCCACATTGCAGAGTTGACGAATCTACTTCCGAAAAGGTAGAATTCAAAATTATTCTTAGAGCACTTGACCGAAATTCGTTTAATTGAACTATCTCTATCGTTGCTATTATAACATGCGAATTGTTTAATGTCAAAGGTGGATGTTAATTTGATTTCAATACCTAACCAATTTATGTAATCCTATTGATAAGAGATAGCATCTCTGCCTATTTAATTATATATCAAAATTTGTAACGTAAGTAGGTATACGTAATTACTTCCTTATCAAAATGTACCACTGAATATACATCGGCGGCAAACTCATCCATATAGCACAAGGCTGCATAAGATGATGTATTACATAAGACTATGCGAGGGCACGATACAAAACACGTCAGGGATCCCCAGCGACATGTAAGTAAGCCAAGGCCAGCTTGGATTCCGCTCAGCGGTGATGCACATACGGTACTTAACTTTAATCTCCTAGTAGTGTCATCTGAAGTATACCTACTATAGATAGTTTATAACAATGTTGGCAATCACTCGCATCTATCTAGAGTTCCAGAGATAATACACATATGCTTTCTTTATAATTTTCCAAATAGTTGACATCATTTAAGGTAACTAGAGACATCTGAATGAGACTATTTTAGAGAGAGATTATCACACACACCAAATCATAAAATCGCTGTAATCTTCCTTTATATAGCTATATATCCACCGTTGGTTAGGTTAGTATTATTATAAAACAAACATTACTTATGCAAATAAACATCGGTAGAAAAGTTGGGTCAAATAAATAAACCTACTGAACTCACTCTATATGACAATATAGGTACGAAAATCATAAGTCTTTTAGTAAACTTAAATCTTAGATTATGGCAAAGTGAAACCGCTATTCAAATACCGCATTATTATAAGTCATCATAACAAATGTGTTGCGGGAGTGGTGGTGTGGTGTGGTGGCTAGTATTATTTTAGGGGGATGCCAAAGGGGGTATCCGTCGGACGTTATTGAGCGGCCAGCAAGGTCGGGCCCTTGAACTCTGAAGTCCGCAGTCCACAGTATCTAGGACTAGGTTTTTCAGAACTGTAACATTCGTTTGCCAAGAAGGTCGAGCTGGACCGATGAATTAATGTTTTGTGCAGTCAAACTGACGTGTGAGGCCGAGGTTAGGTATCCGTTGTTAGTCTCACGATACCTTATTCATGTGATATTTATTATACGACACATAGGAGATACCATACATATAGAATAGTGCCTGGGAGATACAGGGTCAAAGTACTAACTGTTATTAAATGAATTTATTTGATTGGAAGACGCGGAAAAATACAATAAGATTTTAGCATATTTTTGGTTATTTTGTACTTACACTATACACATTGTAGACATAGTTAGGTACTTAGAGTTTATTAACATCGTGGCTAGCAATTAATATTTCTTTCTTGCAACTGAAGGTATTTTTAAGTACCCGCTTAGGTTGTGTTATAAGTTAAGAATGATAATCATTGTTATATACAACTCATACTATAGTCATAACTGTGGATGATACCTTAAGATGATACATACTACGGTCTACTGCCGGACATAGGCCTTAGCCACAAAGTAGGGACTTCTCAAAATCACAAGATATGAATGAGACAATGCCCCCAGTATTTCGATGTGTTTCAGTTTGTGGTGAGGTGGGTGCTTTGCGGGCGGTGCTCGCAGCCGGTGCAGACGCCGCCACTCCGGACCAGCACGGCGGATATCCATTGCATTACGCTGCGCAAATGTGCGGCGCACCGGCAGCCACTGACCACCAGGTACTGAGCGAATTCACGAAAGCCTCATATTTGGTATTATCGTAGAAGATTGTACGTAGATATTGTATTAGTATTTAGTGACTGTGCTACGCTATTGCATTAGGTTATTACCTGTAAGAATAGTGTATTGTTGAGAATAAAATAAATAAATAAATAAAAATAAATAAATAATATATAGCAGTGATAGCCTAGTGGTTAGACCGTTGGACTGCAAAGTCAGAGGTCTCGGGTTCAAACCCAGGCACGCACTACTGTCTTTTCGAAAGCATGTGCGTATTTAAAATTAATTATCACTTGCTTTATCGGTGATGGAAAAACATCGTGAGGAAACCTGCATGCCTAAGAGTTTCTCGAAGGTGTGTGAAGTTCGCCAACCCGCACTGGGCCAGCGTGGTGGACTATGGCCTAAACCCTCTCAGTTTGAGAGGAGGCCCGTGCCCAGCAGTGGGACAGTTTTTTAACAGGGCTAATATGATATTATCCAATAAAAAAAAAAAAAAATATCGGATTGCTTCTAAACCCGATTCAAACAATCATTAAACGTGTTATTAATATAGTCAATAATGCTCAACTCGTTCTTCCGCGCCACGTGCTCACATAAAAATTTGTCTATTGGTTGTTATTCCTTTAATCGAATATAGAGTTAAAAACCTTATGTATTTTAATGTCTCGGCTGCTTTGCCCCGGCGTTTTGAGGCTATTTTGCGTGTTTCCGCAATCTACCTATAGGTTTTATTTAACAATCTATAACCCTGATCCTGATGATCAGGGTTATAGATTGGAAACTATCAAATTTCCACTGTATTGTTAAATGATTAGTTTGACTGAGAGGAAACTACTTCCTTTAACTATTACTATCTGATCAATCATAGAGCAGGGGTGCTGCTTTGGAAGTACTACGAGCTCTGGTAAAGGAAGGCGGCGCGAGAGTAGACGTGAGAGACGCTGACGGGCGTACCCCTCTGCTCTGGGCCGCCTCAGCTGGCTCAGCGGCGGCAGTTCTAGCACTACACCAGGCAGGAGCTAAAGTAGACGACGCTGATAGGTAAGAACGCACGTTGACACTATATTTTTATGATGCGTGTAGACTTTCGGTACTTTGTGTTCATGCGCAGGTGTCAACGTGCCTGTAATACTCGTACAAAGTTACATCCACCAGTTTTAGTTATCCCTACCAGTGCCAGTGGAGCTAAAGTAAATATTTTTTATACTTATCCCTACCGGCAGAGCCAAGTAGAATTTTATTTATCATATACCTACTATTAAACTTATTACCTATATATTCGTAAATGATTGAAATAACAAAACAACTAATTACTTATACAAATTTTACATTTTCTATCTATCTATCTATCTATCTATTGCTACTATAATATTGCTACTAACGGTAACCCATCTTTGTCTTCGTTATGACTATAACACAATAGCGGGACTTATTATTTCTAAGTCATAACCAAGACAAGGCTACATGAATAACTTTAAAAAAAAATTAAATTAAAAAAGATCTATCTATCTATCTATCTATCTATAACCTCACGCCAGATCCCTTGCGGGGTAGGCAGAGAGTACAGAGTTCCAACAGGTTCTTTCCTTACATACCTCTCTGGCTTCCTCGACTCTCATAGTTCGTCTCATACACGCTCGCCGGTTACGGAGACTCTTGACTTTTCCATTAGATAAGACTCGGTTTATTTCGTCGTGGTAAGATAGTCTAGGTCTTCCCCGGTACCTGCATCCTTCCACTTTCACATTGTATATCTGTTTTGTCATTCTTTCCTCTGGCATTCTTTCTATATGCCCGAACCAACGGAGCATGCCCTTTCTCATCTTTACACCGATACTATCTTTCACACCTACTCGCTGTCTTACTATGCTGTTGCTAATGCGGTCGGTCAGCTTCACTCCGCACATCTTCCGCAGAGCTCGCATTTCTACCGCATTTATCCTACTTTCATTCTCCTTCTTACATACCCAGCTCTCGCTACCATATAACAGCGTTGGGACAAGAACTCCGTTATGTACGGCCAGCTGCGCCTTATGGCTTAAGTGCCGGCTCCCGAGTAGCTTTCCCATCGCACCATTCACTCTGTTCCCTGCACTCACTCTTTGTTTTTAAAAAAGATCTTTTTAAAAACAAGCTTTAATAGCATAAACAGAACGGAGGCCGAAAATACTATAGTACTTGTCAAGACAAATGTAACGGGCCCTAACACGTCGGGGTTATGTTGAGTAGTCCTGTTGGCCACCCACTGGCTCCGTTATGAGACCCTGGACATTATCCTTGTCTAAGGAACTTGTCAAGACAAATCCAATTAGTCCAAATACGGTGGGTTATCTTGAATAGTTGTGTAGTTCCGTTGGCCACCCTCCGGGTCCATCATCAAAGCCTGGCCATCATACGGGTCTTCAGAATTCGTCAAAATAAATTAAATGAGACGGTAGGTTTATACCGAGTAGTTGGGCAGTACCGTTGGTCATGAGACCCTGGACACTATCCGGGTCTACAGAACTCGTCAAGACAAATCTATTGAGCCCAAACAGGGCAGGATTATGTTGAATAGTTGGGTGGTTCCGTTGGCCACCCTCCGGCTCCATCATCACACCCTGGACACCATCCGTGTCTACAGATCTCGTCAAGATAAATTAAATGAGACGGCAGGGTTATACTGAGTAGTTGGGTAGTCCTGTTGGTCACCCCCCGGCTCCATCATGAGACCCTGGACACTATCCGGGTCTACAGAACTTGTCAAGACAAATCCATTGAGCCCAAACACGGCAGGGTTATGTTGGGTACTTGGGTAGTTCCAATGGTCACCTTCTGGCTCTATCATGAGACCCTGGACCCCATCCGGGTCTACCAAACTCGTCAAGACATCCATTAAGCCCAAATACGGTGGGGTTATGTTGGGTACTTGGGTAGTTCCGTTCGCCTCCCTTTGGCTCCATCATCAGACCCTGGACACCATCCAGGTGTAAAGTACTCGTCAAGACAAATCCAACGAGTCCAAACACGGCGGGGTTACATTGAGTACTTGTGTGGTTCCATTAGCCACCTTTCGGCTTCATCATCAGACCCTGAATACTATCTGGTTGTATAGTACTTCTCAATACAAATCCAACGAGCCTAAACATGAGGGGGTTACGTTGTATAGTGCATATGTTCCTATGGCCACCTTTCGACTCCATCATCCAACCAGCTCCTTGGTACCATATCATCGCATTGTCAGCGGATTTACATACGCACGTTAAATTTCAGCTCAATAGGATACCCGTAAGTGCTTGAAAAATAGATCACAAATTTGAACCGGAAAGACAGGCAGACGGACAGACAGACATACGAACATTGCAAGTAAAATAAAAGTTTGTAAAAAGGGAAACCTACTTCAAAAAGCAAAAAATTAATATTTGAAGTCGGTACCAATTAGAGCAGTCGGTTACTTTGCACCGACTTCAAATATTTATTTTTTTGCTTGTTGAAGTAGGTTTCCCTTTTTTTAAAGTTATTTATTTAACAATTTTAAGTGATGAGTATATTAATCATTAATATTTATATACCTATAATATATTATTCTGCTTAGTTCTACAGTAAGTAGGGACCTTAGGATTGATATAATAATAACGGAATCTATACATTTGTCCTGCTTGCAGTTAAAAGAGTCCCCTGGGACCACCTCGAAGCTATGCTAAACCTAACGCAAAAAGAATAATCAAAATCAGTTCATAATTAAACACGTTATAAGAAAAACACAGACGAATTGTAAACCTCCTCATTTTTTGTAGCGGGTTAATCAGAATTGATTAGTTCTGTGGTAGGGTACCAATGGGATTAACAACATACTTATAATAATTCAATCTACAGACTCGTGTTACTTGTCGTTAAGGAGTTCCTGGTGTATCTTTAAATTGCAAGGTCCAATAAAACTGGGACCACCTGGGATAGCTATACTAAACCCAATGCAAAAAGAATCATCAAAATCTGTCCACAATTGACGGAAATATCGGTGAATAAACATAAAAAAATATACACACAGACGAACATAGAACCTCCTCCTTTTTGAAGTCTGTTAAAAATTCTACTTCAATCCTAACCAATTAATTACACATTGGACCGGGCCCGTTTTTTTTTGGTGTAAGTATGATATCTTTCAGAATGTTGCTGTGAAAGAATGTAGGTATATTACTATAAGTTAATTTTATATGTAATTCACAGAGATGGATTGACAGCTTTACATTGCGCTGCTGCAAGAGGACATACCGAGGCATTAGAAACTCTGGTTGGTTTATGTGGGGCTCGTGTCGATGTAGCAGACTCCCACGGATGCACTCCATTACACTATGCTGCTGCGCTAGGCCATGCGGACGCTACGGCTGCGTTACTACAGCACGGTGCTGACGCTCATCGCCAGGACAGAAGGGGTCGAAGTCCTGCCCATACTGCAGCAGCTAAAGGTCAAATAGAAACCGTACGAATACTTGGTGAGTATCCATCTAGTAATTACAGTTAAAAATAAAATTCTTTGTTCTGAAATAAGGTTTTGATTTTAGGAGCCAGAGGGACAAATCTCTGGTTACGGAATTCTAAAGGCGACTTACCACTTCATGAAGCGGTTGCATCTGGAAGACGGGAATTAGTCAAATGGCTTTTGGATGGCAGGCCATCTCAAGTGAATGCAACTAATCATGAAGGTCGTACCCCTTTACATATCGCGGCAGCAACGGATAACGCAGATTTATGTCGTCTTTTACTAGATCGTGGAGCCGAAGTAAATCCAGTGGCAAGATCATCAAAGAATGAACCATTAACACCTTTAGATTGCGCGACAAGTCGTGGACATCGTTCTACGGCCAAATACTTGCAAATGCAGGGTGGCCTACCTGCGTCTAAATTAGCAAATACTCAGATAGTAATAGACGGAGCATCTATAACGGCTCTACCTACTCGTAGAGTTACAAGTACTAAAATAGACGTTCATGATAAGATAAGAATTGAAAAAAGGGAGATTGTCGAATTATCTAGTCCAGTACATGATCGACGCCGTACAAGAGACAGACGGGAGAGTATTTCAACAAGTGAATCTTCTGATAGCAGAAAAATGACAAAAAATAAATTTGATAGTAAAAATAGCGACAAACATAAAGAACGAAGGAAAAGACTTATGCATACACAGAAAAGTTTTAGCGATGGCTACGATAGCGAGTTTGATGGTTACGAGAAAGAAAATTCTCGTGAAAGAAAATATAGAAATTCAAAAAAAAATAGGTCGAGAAGTGAACCTTCAAGACGACACAAACGCAGTGCTAGGCGTCACCGTTATTATAGATCTCGAACAGATAGTTCTTCTGATACAGAAAGCTATTCTGAAAAGAAAAAGTGTAAGCGACATCGGAAACGTAGTAAAAGAAAGACAAGTTCTCTTTCCGAAAGTAGTAGCTCTGAATCGACCGAAAGACGCAACACAAAACGTAAGGGAAAAAAAACTTCGATTCATATCGAAAATGACGACGAAAAACAGAGCGTTAATATAGTTAAGTTTAAAAGCAGTGATCACTCCCAAAGCAACGAAAAAGCTGAACATTTACCGTCAAATATGGAAACTAAAGAAGAGTTAATAAAATCTGAACCTGAAAAGAATGATAGTAAATTAGCAAAGAGTGTGGCCCAAAGCGAAACTGAAACTGATACACTATCAGTGAAAACTAATATGATTATAACCGAAGCCCAAATTCATATGGAGCGGGAATCAAGTCAACACGGTAACTCTGAACTTACTGTTAAAGTAGATGCTTCGAACAATGTTTCAATAGAAACAACAAATTTATCAGTCAGTCATAAAGATATTAATGATCAAACTAAGTCCAGTGCAGACAAACTTGAAGATCATGAACAAAAAAATGTATCTGAAGAAAATAATGCGGTGATTGCAAGTATTGAAAATCAAATTGTTGAAAATACAGAACCTTCATTAGAATCAAAAGAAGAGTCTAATAAACAGGAAGAACATAAAGAAGAAAAAGAAGAGCTAACCAAAACACCAAGTGAAGAAGTAAAATCTCCTAGTCGTAAATCACCCAGTGAAGATAAATTTCGCAGTGAAGCTAAGAGTGAAGGGAAATCAGATACAAGCGTAAAGACTGATGAAAGTGAGCAAATATCAGATGCTCCAAAAGAACCACAAGAAACATCCAAGGATGCAGAGGGAAGTTCAATAACTTATAACGAAACAAAAACGACTTCAAGTTCTAATTTAGTAGGAACACGTAAAAAATCATTTCATGTATTATCTGGACCTGAAGAAACTATGACGCAAACTAAAAATATATCTGGCGAATTACAAACGAGTTTTGATGCTCCCAGTATAGAGCAAACAGAAACTCAGGATAAAAGTACTCCTGCCGTGTCCTTTTCGAATAAAGATGAAATCTTCGAAAGTAATGATTCCATTGAAAACAAAAAATATCATCCCATGGGAGAGCCAGTTAATCATAGTCAGGATCTTGAAACAGATAAACAAATACATGACAGTATTTTACAAAAAGACAGTAACGATAGTAACGCTTTAAGTTCAGAAGAAAAAAGAAAAGAGTATGCCTCCACTACTGGTAGTAGTAACGAAAACGTTCAAAACGTTGAAAAAGGTGCCGTAAACGTATTCGATGCAGATAATCCTGCTAGCGATCGTGCAGTGCAACAAGTTATTATGGAAAATTTATCAGAAGATTACGATGTAAACTTGTTATTATCACAGTCATCACCAAAGCGTGTAAGGAAGACCTCCAAAGACAGCCAAGCTAGTAGCCGCAAAAGCAGTATTTACGAAACAGAAAGTTATAAAGTATTATCTGATTTTGCTAATATACCTGAGGTTACTATAGGTATATTAAAAAAAGGTAATAAGCCAGATGAAATGTCTTTAGAAGACGAAAGAGACTTACTAAATGGTGACAAGTTAGTCAAAGATGGTAATTACATAGGAAGAATTCCTAGCATAAGTGACAACGAACTATATAGTCACAGTGAAGCAAATGGCCGAAGAAAGCGATTTCGTAAAAAGGGTAGAGTAAAAAGTCGAACATCAATTAGATCTAAAAGTGAAAATTCAGAGAGGGGTTATGAATCCAGTGGTTTGATGGATTCCGGCTTTGAGCCAAGTCCAAGGGCTCTCCAGCGAAAGATCATGAGCCCCCGACTTGCTGCTTATTATCAACAGCGAAACGCGAGTGGAAGATATTCTGGAAAATCTGATAGTAGAATTCCTGTTCGCAAACCTGGAGATAAAAACGCAGTTGATATGAAGTCTGTTACGCAAAGAATTCAAACTAATATGAGACGGTAAGATAAAGATTTCTATTTATTAAATAGGTATAGTAACTTTTGATTTATAACGGTACACCAAAGTTAATGATTATTTTTCTTTCAGATATTATTGTGAAAGGAAAATTTTCCAGCATTTGTTGGAGTTAAAACGATTACAAATAAGAACGAGTAAAACTAACGAAGCAGTTTTAGTGAAAAGAGCAATAGATGAATACAACAAATCCAGTTTGGCACAAGTTGGACTTGGGCCATATAACAATCCAGATTATTCGTTCAGTAGTTTCGAGAAATTCTTATATGAGAGTCTTCGGAAACTACAGAAAAGTGGTAAAAAACATTTGGATAAACTGCCGGAGCGACCAATAGATTTTGATTACGGAGAAAGTGAACTGTACAAGATGAGCGCAATACCCGATAACCCTTGCCTTTGTACCAGTAAAACTCATAGATGTTTTCATGCTGTTCATGCTTATACAGGAATACCTTGTTCTGCATACAGTAAGTATAATCGTGTTATCGGTCCTATATGAAATAATTATGAGTTATCTGTAAAGGCATTCACCTCCTTTATTTTTTTAACTTTCCAGTACCATACAAATGGAATCACCACACTATGCCTAAACCAGCAACAGCTGGTCCAAGAATGAAATCAAAGGGATTTTTGCCAAAGATAAATTCCAAACCACCATCTGGCTCCGGAAAGGCTCACGTCACTTTGGAAGTATCGCACGGAACAGAAAAGCAGCTGATTGCTTTACCTGCCGAGAAATTGGACAAAAACAAGAGGTATTACGTTACGTTCACGGTGAAAGGTTCCGAGCCGACGTCTGACAATGATAATTCTTCGCCGAGTGCAACCATGAACACGAAAATTGTTCGAAGTGGCTGATTGTGATTATATTCGATTTGTTAAGAAGTTTCGTGCTAATCACTGCCAGATATTATGGTAGATAATGATGAGCTAGAATCATACTATTACATGGAGTAGATATTGGCGGCAACGTTAGACGTGGTAGTATGATAAGTGATCATCAGTGTAGATTGTTCGGTGCACTGTTTTAATTAATACGAAATGTTCTATGTGATTAGTCTTAACGAAGCCGTCCATTACAAAATTGTAAACGGCCGTAATTTATTTTTATAAATATAAAGAAAAAAAAATGATATATGTAGTACGTAAACAAATGTATTATTATACAGTCATAATATGTGAGTATTCAATGTTGTGTAGTCTTCCCTTGAACTAGTTAGGATGCACAGGTAAATAAATAAAAAAAAAATCCATCCGTCCATTGTTAAATGCACACTATAATATTTTGTGAAGATACTAACAGAATTAAAATATAAAATTGATTCGTGAATTTTATTGTTGACCATACCTTACTGAAAAGAAATCGCATTAGTGGTAGAAATAAATAGCTTTATTTAATTAACCTATTAAAAAAAATTAAACACTAGTAAACAGAAGGAGAATAATATACGACTATAAATAGGCATCGTGCAGTTAACTGGCCTCTATACTCCAAGCAATAAAGCGACGCCGGCGAGGGTCCAGCGCGTAGGTTTATCTTTGGTCTTCAGATTAAAAGTCCACACAAAGGTCGGACCTCGCATTCTATTGAATAAAAAAAATACATTAATTATATTCATTTATAAAGGATTTCCTGTAAATAACGTCACAATGTCATTGAACTCTTGTGTAATAATGTCACCTTCGAGCTGCGATAGGACCTTTGAGCCTAGCTTTAGTGTTCTGACGTGATAATCTACTTCCATAAAAAAATACTAAATACAACATCTGCTCCTTACTTCTTAGCGATAAGTTCCCTCTTTTGTCGTTTTTAGTCCTTTTTGTTATTTTGAGCTCAATAAAGAGTTATCTATCTATCCTAGTACATATTATGATCATCAGCCTATAGCAGTCCACTGGACTGTCTCTTTGATTGGACTCCACGGAGCATGCTCTTTGGCTACTCACATCCAATTTCTGCCAGCCGCCATACGTAGGTCATTGCTCCACCTAGCTTAAGGGGGTCTTGCACTACGTATGCCACTACGTACATACACCGCTGTTAAAACATCAGTTTATTGCAGTTGCATTACATGTATATTCTTCACGGTTTCGTTCCTAAGGTTGTCGTCCCTCAATAGCTTCAAGCAACATGATAAAAATAAGTTATAGAATTTTATAGACGGTCGCAAACGTTGCGCGTGTCCTGATTGTCCTGTGTGACTGCCTTGATGTAGATGACCGGCATGTGTCCAGAACACATCTACTTACCTTCTCCCAAATGAAACTATCAGGGTGCACCATCTGCATATATCTTTTGCTAATAGACTATTAGCTCTGGAAATAAAGATACTCCTTGTAGCACATACATCGCCGTTTAGCGATGGTTAAACGGCGATGTATGTGCTAGAAGGAGTATCTCTCTCTATTACTACTACACTCATGAAGGAGTACACTGATGGCATTTATGGTGCCTCTCCACGGTTTCAATCTCCAAAAGATATTTAAAAATCTCGACCAGAAAATTTTCTAAAGATTATTATCGTCTTTTAATAGGTTCATATAATAGTAGGCAACATGATAAAAATAAGTTACCGAATTTTGTAAACGGGACACTCGTAAACGTTGCGCGTGTCCTGCTTGTCCTGCGTGACGGCTTTGATATAGATGACCGGCATCATGGGGAAGAGCTCCATCATGCGCGACTCCACGATCCCGCCCGTGGCGGTGTCCCAGCGAGCGCCTTCCATATATAGCCCGTGGATGTTGGCACCCTCACGTGGTGGTGCACTGACGTGTGTCACAATCGGATAATCGTATATACCAGTACCATACTATATACCCTTACATAACAGTGCCATAACCATGCATATGCCAGTTATAAATAGATACCCTTTTCTACTGATCTCTGTAATTCTGTATCCTATTTTACAGTTATTTATATATTTACATATATAAAGAACTAACTCTCATGACAGTGTGACCTAAAATAAGTCAAGTCAGACTATCAGCTGAAAGAGTGATTTCAGAACTAATCAGACTGATAGGTATTCCGTGACTTATCCAAGGCTTTTAAACATGTTTATTATTAAGACTTGTTAGTAAAGCGAATACCGCCAATAGATTAATTTACTGGAATTTTAAAAGAATAATTAAAATCATCGAATGAGTGGGCAGGAGCTTCCTGTACTGAGTTTACCGCCCACAAGTTGAAATGTTGGATAGGCATGAGAGACATCTCCCACTCCGACACTTAAATCATCAATGCTACCTACCTAGTACCACTACACAAGCTTTATTCACATTTTTTATGTTCAAATAAATAACAATTGACGGACGATTTAGCGCAGTGGTTAAGAGCTTAAGCCGCTTCGCCCACTGTGTCTAATAGTCGCCGGTTCGATTCCCGCACGGAACAAATCCTTGTGTGATCCACAATTATTTGTTTCGGTCTGGGTATTTGTGTATGTGAATTTTCATGCTTGTAGTTCACCCACGACACAGGAATAAATCCTAGTGTGGAGCTACGTTTACATTTAAAAAAAAAGAGCCCCGACTTACTTAAAATCTTGTCTATTCCTTTTCGTGACGTCACAATTAAGACACATCTTGTCCAATGGCCATTCGTTTTTACGCGCCGTCTGCTGCATAATAGCAGTCAGGAAGGACTGCGGGTTGAAGAAACCAGCTAGCCACACAGCTGGCGGCAACTGGAAAATACTTTGAATTAGTATTCCAATTAGCAATTTTTTTAATACTTTGAATTTACTGAACTATCAAATACTTAGATTCATCATCAGCTGGAAGACGTTCCCTGCAGGACCAAGTCCTCTCCTAAAGATCGCTACAACGACCGGTTTCGTGCTGCATGCATCCAGATTTTATCTGCGACCTATACCAGGGTCACTGGTCTACATTATGGGATTCTGGGGCTGCCAACTCCATGTTTTCCGGTACGAGGTCGCCACCCAAGAAACTACTACTAACTATATTTGGATAATTAATGAAAAATATTGATTACATTGTATACTCTATAATTTGCAATCTATCAAAACTTGGCGATACGATCTTCGATCGAAACTATTTCCTGATATAATTGAATACCCAATGGCGTTAAAATTAAGATTAAACAAGTACGTAATCAATGCCTAAAATACGCACATTGAAGTCACCAGACCAGTTCTCAAGTTCGGACAACCGCAGACAAAGGTCCGAGAACCAGGCAGCTAGCCCCAGCTGGCTGGGGTACGCGAGGTTCGTCCACGAGTCCGGCACTTTGTCCATGAACAGAGACTCCATGAGGTTCTCCATGTCGCTACTGATGGTCAGCTCACCCTGCCATCATAATCCATCACTGTTGGACTGCATAAATACTTGGGCCTTTTTAGATATGTTTGTTGAAAATGCAAAAGCAACGTAGCAACAGGAAACAGCATTAGAACAAATTTTGCGCAACAAACATTTCCTAGGAATGGGACAGTTAACGAACCTTAATTTATTTATTTATTCAGAAAACTAACAGCGATATACAGGGTCAGTCAAGTCAGACAAGGATCTTTTGGCCAGCGGAGTTGCCGTTTGCTATGCAATTTATACAAATTCTTTTTTAATTAGTAACCACGCGGCTGTTGAATTATTTCGCTGGAAGTAAGAAAATTTTACCAAATGATTACCCTAATTTCACATCAACGCCCTGTCAATGTCATCCACGGGCCAAAATATTCTTGTTGCACTATACAGGCATTGTTGACTGAACAAAATAAAATAAAAAAAGAAATATAGTTTAACAAAAGTATTCTAGTATGTTATGGAAATTTAATATTAATATCGTTGATTTAAAACATATTGTTAAATGGAATATGAAATTTATAATAATGATGAAGAAATGAACTGATGAACTATGAGAGTGGAGGAAGCCAGAGAGGTCTGTAAGGGAAGAACCTGTTGGAACTCTGCACTCTCTGCCTACCCCGTGAGGGAGCTGGCGTGATGATATAAATAGAATAATAATGATATATTTAATTCCTTTCGTTTTAATATATATTAGCTAGCTGCGATAGTGCTAATGAAGTGTTTTTTAAATTAAAGTTTTGAGCAAGCAAAAATATCGATGTGACAAAATAAAGTATTATAAGTACGAGTAAGACGCATTTTTATAATGATTTTGCGTACTTAGAATAATGGAAGGGTACTTCAAGTAAAGATGTGTTCATGTGCGATACGGAGGTACACAGCAAGCAATTTTGGATTCTAGTTCGAATCAACCTATTTTACTATGAACTATGTCAAACAATAAAGCACATATTCAAGACGATTCGGCTCTGCTCCAAAGGTAACGGCGTAGGTGATCATGTGTACGGCAACTTTTTTGGTAAGCTTTAAAACGGTTACGTTTACGGTAATTTAAATGGTTAATAAAGATTTTCTGTATTCTCTCCAGGCGGTCTTTATATATTATGTACTGAGGGGACCACAGGGTGCTCGCATATTCGTCGATACTTCTCACATACACAAAGTAAACTGTTTTTAGAACGGTTATATCAGAGAATGGTTTACGAGTACATACAGTCAAAATAAAGCCAGGGTTCCGAAAAGTTTTATTAGCTACATAGTGCATGTGTTTGGGTATCAGCATTTTGCTATCGATTTATATTCTATCTATCTATCTATATCATCATGCCAGATCCCTTAGCAAAAAGTACAAAGTTCCAACAGGTTCTTTACAGACCTCTCTGACCTCCTTCACTCTCATAGCTCGTCTCATACACGCTCGCCGGTTATGGAAACTTTTGACTTGCCATTCAGATAAGACACGGTCTATTTGGTCAGGATAAGATAGTCTAGGTCTTCCCCGGTACCTACACCCTTCCACTTTCGCATTGTATAATTATTATTTTTTAAAATCTAACCCCACACTAGGATTCACTCCTGTGTCGTGCGTGCGTTTACAATCATGAAAATTCACATACACAAATACCCAGACCGCAACAAATAATTGTAGGTCACATAAAGATTTGTCCTGTGCGGGAATCGAACCCGCGACTATTAGACACAGTGGGGGAGCGGCTTAAGCTCTTAACCACTGCATTAAATCGTCAAATAGTATATTATTATTGTTTGTCGTTAAGGAGTTCCTTGGTGTATCTTCAAAGATTCCGATTGATTGATATTAATAATTAATATTATATCCCTATATATGTCTATGTCTTAGTAATATATCCAGAAGCCGCGCGCAGTCGTAATAGCACGTCGCGCGGTGAAGCCAAAAATTTAACAAACGCCCCGTACTCACCGCACTTCCCACCCGCGTAATGTTGGCAGTAACCACTTTTTGGGGTAAATGTTGATGACATTAGAGTACATGATAATAAAATCATTGTTGCGGTAACATGTATTTTAATGCAAACGAAAATCAGGAAATAGATATACTTGCACTATTAAAGTTTGTAGTAATTTAATGTAGGGAAAATATATTTTCATCATCTTAATTAAATTTTAAAACCGTGATGTAGTAGTTAACTATATTAATAACATTCAATACTCGAAAGTACTTAGGAAATAAAACTAGGGAAAAATAAAATTGTTATACTAGCAACACTAACAAAATGAACGCGTCTTTTACTATGACAATTACAGACGGAAGAACTAATTCGATATATTTTAAATAATACGGCACCCGAATGCGTTAGATAGGTATGCAATGTGATCCTATCATGTTTATTTTAACTCAACAGCATTTTTACAGGTGGGAATGATACTAAACGGCATAATTCAATTTAATTTGGGACGCGCACAGCACGTTATTTCGCACGACGGTCACAGAGTGACTACTCGCGTAAACGTGTGGCTACCTGTTTCGCAGGTAGTAATTGTTGCTTCAATTAAATGCCCGCCCGCGGCTTCTATGTGTAGAAATTAAACGGACGGCTTGGTCCAGTGGTTAGGAGCTGAAGCCGCTCCGCCAACTGGATCCAGTAACGACGGATTTGATCCCCGCATGCCACAAATATTTGTTGCGGTCTGGGTCTTTGTGTATGTCAATTTTGTGTTTGTAAGCACACCCATGACACAGGAATAATTTCAAGTGCCCCACTTCTATTTTTAACAAGAGAATATGCTTAGCAAAAATGTATTTATCTACGAATATCACCTTACCTTTAAGCCCAACTCCAATTCCTTCAAAGACCTGCGTATCTCACCCATGAGGCGATTCATTCGCTCGCACTCCTGCAAGGCTACAATAGTGAATGGCGTCAGCTCCTCCACTTTTCCCATTAGCTCCTGGAGATTAAACGGCTCCGGCACTCGGTCTAAAATATCGTCGAGCAGATATCGCACCTAAACAGATAAGAATAAGACTCATATTAGTGTGTATTGATTACATAAAAATGTTTAGAACTGTAACAAAATTTACCATTTCTTCCTTGCTTGCACCACCGCCGGCTTGTGCGCCGGTATCTCTTGGCTGCATTCCAAACACCACCTAGTTTATTTTATTTAATTAAAACTTTACTTCACATTAAGAATTGCTACTGAGTCGTGTGTATTTTCCAAGTATTAATTTAGTTTGCATTAATAGGGAATATGCGTGTATTTTTTTATATTTTTATACGATAGATTACATCAATATATAACTGCAAAAAAATTTTTAGCGTCAAAAACACAATGTAAAGGGCAAAAAAAAAAATTTGAAGATAGCAAACAGATAAGAGCATTTTAAACACCCGCCATTTTGGCGCACTTGGCGTGACGTCAATATCTATCATAACAATCAAGTAGTGAACACCTGTAGAAGTATTTTATTCTGTAATTTTTTTTTATTTTGTATTTTGCGACTATTATAAAATGAAACAACACTGTGTTGTGCCTAGGTGTAAAAATACAATAAGAAATGCACCCGATAGGTGCGGACATAAGGAGAAAGTGGTGTAAATTCAGAAAAAGAGACATGGTATCTCCATCAACTTGTTTATATTGCTGTGAATATCACTTTAACGTAAGAATTAAATTAAATAATTTAAACTAAAATTTAGTCTTTGTGCAAATCGACAACAAAAAATAACAACAAAACTAACTCAATAGCAAACATCCAACAAAAATGCACTTGTTGACATTTGTATTGTAGAATTTGACGTCATATTCGATCTGGTGGCGTTCCTGCTACTTTGAATTTCCCTCTCATTTTTTGTACTTTCAATAATTATTTTCTTAATAAAAAAGTAATGTCATTAAAAAAATATTGGCACAGACATTATTCTAATGCGATAAAGTTTGTAAAAAAAATATTTGACCCTTATTTGAATTACACACATATTCCCTATTACCCGACCGAAATAGTCCAACATGCCGAGTACGCTCAAACCACTTGACTATAGCACGATCCAAACCTTTCTATCCTAACTCCTAAATTGGACAATGTGTAGTACAATCATCCTAGCTTTAATATCTACATATCTATCTATATCATCACGCCAGCTCCCTCGCGGGGTAGGCAGAGAGTACAGAGTTCCAACAGGTTCTTTCCTAGCTTTAATATTATTAATAGAAATCGGACGTCCTATTGTCTTTGCCTTAAGCCCTAAGTGAGAGAGAGAGCCCGCATCCAAAATAGGATGTCCTACCAAAAAGTTAGTAAAGGAAGGTGTGGATCCCATTTAAGCAGACGTCAGGTATAACTATGCCTGTTTCAAGGTTACTGTGTCATTTTCGTGGCCTATTTGGCCAAAATTATGTTTTACTGTTGTGTCCGCTTTGTAATCCCTTAGTCTACGAGAAAGGGGGGCAAGAAAGAGCATATACTAACACTATTGTTAGACGAAAATACATATATGGGGCGGTATATAAATGTCGATTTAATATAAAGGTGTATCAGGATTAAACATAATACAAGGTGCTCGTAATCGTCTCTTATGTCAGATATGATTTAAGTGAAGGCATGCATTTGTCTGTTTTATAATGTTTGTTGGTGTACAATAAGGAGTATTCTTTACTATTCGATATGTATGTAGCTATGCAAGTATATATACAAGCTGTAACATATTAAACGCAAGACCTGAAAGTAGTTTGTTCTAAATCGATAACTGAATTGATTCCAACTATTTTTAATGTATTGCAAAAAATGCTTTTACTCCCTCAGTGCGCTATAAAAAACTAAATGTATTCTTGATTCATAGTAATAAGGAGATTAAAATTGCTTTCCTAACCCGTATTTCTCAAAATGCACACACACACGTACAAGTTTCACTGTTAATTGAGGTATAAAAGTCCTTAAAAAAGGGGTAAAAACCTTTAAATTTGGATATTTGGTTTTCGTTTTGAATTTATGAAGCAATTCTCTAATTGGGGTGTCTGAGGTCTTGCGTTTATTATGTTACACCTTGTATATGTGACGATTGCTTTTAGTTTCATATTGTACTACAAATATAACTTAAGTTATAATTACACTGAAAAGTCTTTCAGAGACAGTAGTCAAGTATCCGATCTCAGCGTTGGGATGCAACCCATACAAATAGGGTGTCTCGTCGGGTAGGTAGTCATCGATGTACTGGTGGTAGCCCACGTAGTCCGAGTTCGGAGGCGATATGAATCCTGGCGCCAGTTGTAATTCTCCATCAACCTGAAAACAAGTCTCTTTGAAGATGATTTTTTCTTTCATAATTGGACGTAGCCCCAAACTAGGATTTATTCCTGTTGTGGGTGCGTTTACAAACATGAAAATTCACGTGCAAACGCACTCAGACCAAAACAAATATTTGTGGGTCAAACAAAGATTTGTCCCGTGCGGGGATCGCACCCGCGGCTACTTGGTCCAGTGGGTGTAGCTACGTAACGTACTTACGTACGTATATCTTAACCACCGGACCAAGCCGTCCGTCAAATATTGTTATGAGAAACACTTCTATCTATCTTCAGGCGAAAGAAGTCAATAAGGCGAAAAACCGCCACTACGACCGGTTACATACACTCAAAAATAATACCTTAATTCCTGGGCTTTTTTCAGTGGGCTAATAAAATGAAAATATTAACACCGTCACGCCTATATTCCCCAAGCGGAGGTGGCAGAGGTGGTACTGTATATGCCCACTTTTCGCCGGCGATGTTAGCTCCCATGTAATAGCGGGCGAGTCTATTATCTGGAATAATGCCAAACTCCGGACTGATACTGGAATGTTTTTGTCAGATCTAAAATTTGCGCTCAGGACCTTGTGGGGACTACGCGCATTATTCGCCCATCGACTAACGAGATAGTCAAAAAGAAGTATGATTAGTTACTATCTTAAAGTTATGACTTTTATCAAAGAACATGTTGGAACTTTATACCCTCTGCGTACCCTGCAAGGGACCTGGCGTGACGATATAGATATATAGATACTTTCCAATTTGGTTTTATAAGTCTAGGTGGTGGTGTGGAATGTAGATAGACTTTTGTTCTGCAGTAGATTTTTGACTGAAGATGGGCTTGGAAGACCTTGAAGTAACCTACCAACTCCGCCTGCATATACTCGAGCAGGAAGGTACGACAGAGCCGTCTGTCCCAGTCGTCGGTGATGTGCCCGCCGTACATGATCTCTCCGAAGAGATAGCGCAGGTCCTCCCACGGCACACGAGGATTCGCCTCCAGGTAGTTGAACAACACGTACACGCAGATTGTCAAGTCACCGAAGTTGAAGGGATAAACTCTATAAAATTACAAGAGTAAGGGGATGCTTAAACACACGGTTATTTTCAGTGTGGGTAGTTGAGGCCAATCTACAGTTTTTCTGGTGATGATGCCAACAGCTGAATAAGAAAAAAGGTAGTTTATTTTAAGCATAGTAGAAATACTAACCTAACATACCAACTAACAGAGAGGAGTGGAAAAAGTGAAGGGAGCCGTTTGCCCAGCTGTGACGGTGCCCAGCAGCAATAATAATAGGGGACGGGCCACACGCAATTAGGTATCACTAATTATGCCTAGGGTTGCCACCCGTACTTTATGATAAAGTATTGTACGTTATTTAGGCTTAGTATACTTTATGAAAACTACAAAGTATGCGAAAACACTTTATTTTGCATAGTTTGATTTTTGAAGACTCTATCTATCTATCTATCTATATCATTACGCCAGATCCCTTACGGGGTAGGCAGAGGGTACAGAGTTCCAACAGGCTCTTTCCTTACATACCTCTCTGGCTTCCTCTACTCTCATAGTTCGTCTCATACACGCTCGCCGGTTACCGAGACTTCTGACTTGTCCTTCAGATAAGACCCGGTCTATTTGGTCATGGTAAGATAGTCTAGGTCTTCCCCGGTACCTACATCCTTACACTTTCGCATTGTATATCAGTTTTGTCATTCTTTCTTCGGACATTCTTTCTATATGCCCGAACCAACGGAGCATACCCTTTCTCATCTTTACACCGATACTCTCTTTCATGAAATAAAACTATTTTACGGATTTTATCGCGGTTTATTTTTTTATTTTTAGTTCCCGACGTTTCGAGTGCATTGCAGCACCCGTGGTCACGGGAGGGACTGAGGTGTTAGACGTCAATAAAAAAATAAACCGCGATAAAATCCGTAAAATAGTTTTATTTCATGTGTAATATTCGCGTAAATCTAAGAACTCTCTTTCATACCTATTTTTGTGTGTTTACATAAATCATTAAAAAGAAAAAAAAAGATCGCGATTTCACGTATAACAGCTGAGTGACTTAACTGGACTATTCGCAATTAAAAGCCAAGTGGCTGATCTCTGGTGTTAAAATCCGTATTTAAGATAAAGTAGATTTTAGAAAATTCATTGATATAACTAACCTCACTAACTTAAAAGAAAATAGTAAATACGATAAACACTTCCACGTTGCTACATCTTTAAAGATGCTGTGAAGTTGTGTAGCAGGCTGTGTATAATACTTAATTTTGAGACAATGTACTTTGTTGCCTACTTTTAATCATAATCATAATCATTTATTCTGCAAGTGTAGGTAGGTACAATTAGGTCTTATATTATAAAATAGAACTCCACACTTTGCCACAAAGCATGCAAAATTTGGCAGACTTAAACTAAATATTAAAATGTTACAATATAATAAGATTTTAGGCATTAACACTTACATTTCTCATTGAATTATAATAATTATAAAATATTTGCACATTACATTAAAATAACAACAATAATCATGAAATAAGTAGATAAATAAAATTGGTAATAATCATAGTCAAAATAATAAAATGTCTATAATAATCAGATTGTCAAATGAACTGGTCGAATTGAATTATTGAAAATGTCACAATTAAATTAAAATGTCAATTTTAAAATATAATGTCAACATTCATTAATGATTCATATTATAGGTGCATAATTATTTGGATTATTTCTTTCTAAATATTCTTTTACACTATAGAATGCATTTTCAATCAAAAAATCCTTTAATCTTCGCTTAAATATTTCCAGCGTATCTATTTCGACGATACAGTTTGGTAGTTTATTATATATTCTAGGGCACATGCAATACACACTTCTACTTTTTAATAAAGTTCTGCAGGGTGTAACTTGTATCTTATGCACATGTCTTCTGCTTCTTAGTTTGCCATACATTGCAATATTGGTTTTAACAAAAACTGCTATCTCATATATGTATATGCATGGCAGAGTTAAAATTTTCAAATTTTTAAAGTGGGTCTTGCAACTATCGGTTGGTTGAAGATTACATATTGCACGTATACACTTCTTTTGTGCCTTAAATGCTGATTCCCACTCGACAGAGTTACCCCAGAAAATTATTGCGTATTTTAACGTAGATGCTACATATGCGTGGTAAGCTGTCATGACGGTAGTAATGCTAACAATTTTAGAGAGCTTGTATAACATATAAGAATATTTATTAAGTTTGGTGCATACTGATTCTACTTGTGCTTTCCAGTTAAGATTGCAATCAACATGTAGTCCCAAAAACTTTACCACTTCTACTTCCTCGATTTTTGTTAAAGAGTAGCGAATTTCAATTGGTGTTGTTGGTATGGCCCTATTTCGAAAAATCATAATGTTTGTTTTATTAAGATTTATTAATAAGTTATTTGTTTCTAACCATTTTACAATAGCTATTATTGAGGTATTAATATCATGTTCTAGTGACGCATAGTTCTTACTAGAAAATATAGCTGTACAGTCATCTGCAAATAGTACAATAGGACATGATACTGCTCTTGGGAAGTCATTAATATAAAGCAAAAACAACAGTTGGCCTAAAACGCTGCCCTGAGGTACACCGAATTTAGTTGTCTTGTAATCTGACATGTGCGTTCTTTCTAATTTCTTGATTGGGCAAAATTGTGTTATTACGGTTCTTTGTTTTCTGTCACTTAAGTACGATGGAATAAGGGCCAATACGTTGCCCCTGATCCCGTATAGATAAAGTTTTTCTAGCAGTTTTCCATGATCTACATAGTCAAAAGCTTTTTTTAAGTCTATGTATAAGGCGCACACCGGTGTTTTACTATCAACGTTAGTTATAACTTTTTCTAAAAACGTTGAAATTGCAAAATTTATGTTTTTACCTTTTTGGAATCCTGATTGTTCTTCATTTAAAATGTTATACTTTTCTAAATATTCGTATAGATTCTTGTAGATAATCCTTTCAAAAATTTTGGAAAATATAGGTATTAAAGCTACCGGTCTATAAGATGACATGCTTTTCCT
Source organism: Phalera bucephala (assembly GCA_905147815.2). Taxonomy (NCBI): domain Eukaryota; kingdom Metazoa; phylum Arthropoda; class Insecta; order Lepidoptera; family Notodontidae; genus Phalera; species Phalera bucephala. The sequence goes on from LR990626.1 coordinate 10,551,461, forward strand.
ATAGTCTTTCTTAAATATCGGTTTAATTAAAGTATTTTTCAAACTCGAGGGAAAATGACCATGTTGTATGCAGAGATTGAATAAGTGGCACAATACGGGTGATATAACTTTGTCCACACTTTTTATTACCTTAGTTGCTATTTCATCAAAACCAGTGCTATGCGTATTTTTAAGTGACAGTATTACTCGAGAGATATCACCTGGTGTAACTGGTTTCATGAACATTGAATTGATATTTGAATTTTTCAATTGGGATTTGACATTCGTATTATTAGGTATTATGGGTTTAATTTGATCAATAAAAAAATTGTTAAATTCTTTTGCAATTTCAAGTGGCTTGGTAATAATATTACCTGCAATATTTATTTCTGTAATGTATTCCCTTAGCGTGTTAGATTTAGACTTATTTATGATATCCCAGCAAGCCCTAGATTTATTAGTAGCTGATGTTATGTAGTAATTATTTTGAGACTTTTGAGTGAGTTTAATTATTTTATTGAGTCGCTTAGAGTACTTTTTAAAGTTGTCTTTATCTCTGAGAGTTTTAGACTTACGATACTTCCACAGCAATTTTCGCTTTTGCTTCGAACAAATTTTGATGCCTTTACTTATCCAATTTAAATGTTTACGTACGGACTTTTTGACTTTTTTAATAGGAAAACATAGATTGTAGAAAAGTGAGAAAAGTTCATGAAACCGTGAAAATGCATAATCTGGATTCTCGCTCTCATATATGTCACAGTAATTCAAGGAGTTAAGAGCGTCGTTAAATTTGGTTATGTTTTCAAGGCAGTAGTCTCTTCTTTCAATAAACCAGTAGTCAATCTGAAAGTTATGTCTAACTGGAAATCTTAATAATTGAGCTGTGTGATCAGATAACGCGAACCATCACATCAGTCTTACACCCCTTTATATTAGTAATAATGTGATCTATGCAAGTGCTGCTTATCAGACGCGTTGGTACCTCTATTAGTGTTTTTAAATTAAACTCTTCAAGCATGTGTTTGAAGGTTGTTGAAATTTTAGTATTTTTTAAGATATTTATATTCACATCCCCACATATTACTATATTCTTACCCATTTTTATCTTTATACTATCTTCTTACACTTTTAAAAACCAATGTACTTTATTGGCTCAAATAAAAGGTGGCAATCCATATTTTGCCCGGTGCCCGTCCTCTTTGAAATAGACAAGTTTTTGTCCAACAAAATTCATTGTGTGTGTGACTGATCTACGATGTTGGCCGCAGGGCATTTACAGCTTCACCAGACGAGACAAAAAACTTCATTACCATAGTCCTTGTTCTCTTTACATAATTACAAGTCCTTGCACCTGCTGGGGTCAGTTCGCTGTTTGTTTCTTTATTTTCAACGATTGATCTCAGCAAGTGACTTACATAACATTCGCTTCCCGCCAAGAGCCTTTACGTGTTGGACCCATGTCCCCATGCATGCCTTTCAAAAGGCTGGGTTAAACCGTAAAAGTACAAATAGTTATTATTTATAATAATAAATAAACTTAAATTATCAACTTAAATTGAACGAAATAAAGTAGCAGTTAGGTGCACCTGTTCCATCCTTGCGGACCGAATTTACGTCGCTCCGCTACTACGGCGTGGAAATAGCAGAGTGCGAATAGTACAGCCTTGAATTCTGCTTCTTTGCTGCACATTTCCAATGTCTCTTGACTAAAGTTGTCCAAAGACTACAAGAAAAATAGGTGATCAAACATATGCTTAGTCTAACAATCTCATATGTTTATGATTATTGATCAGTAATATAAGTACTTATTTAGTAACTACAGATGTCTAGGTGATAATTTCCAACAAGCTGCTAATAAATACTTGTACAGAAGTAAATAGGAGATACCTTGTGTAAATTAGCCCACATCCCTATAGGCGGCTCGTTGGTTATTTTGATCGCAGACTCCAGGATTCCTTGTGGAATGATGTGGTACTTGGGATCGGATGCCGGTTCAGCGCTCAAGAACAGCCTGTTGGGTAGGTAGGTGGTAACGAACACGATAATTACGACCATGTGCAAGACGAACAAACTGCTCTTAAATAAATGGCAAGTCATTATTGTCAAACTGACACATTGCTAGCGGCCGGTTCCTATATTCAACTCATGGATAGATTTGCCTACGGATAGAATAGATACTGCGGATAGAATTTTGACATTTTGTATGTTAAAGCTGTCAAAATTCCACTGCCAGTAAGCAAATCTATCCTTGAGCTGAATATAGGAACCGGCTGTAAGTAAAATCTGGTGTTGGACCGAAGGTCGATTTTTGGCCGAAGCCGGAGCCGATTCATCGGCCATCGCCGAAAACTTCGGCCGAAGCTGACACCGAAGTCGAATATTAAATAACCCTAAAAAAATTAGTACATGGTTGGCTAACTTGTTAAAAAGTTATGTTGACTGTATTAACTTAACGAGATGATTAAAATTACCTACAACTGGCTACAAATAATAACACTGAAATAATATTTCTTTACTTAAAAGCATTCGTAAGTCGTAAATCGTAATAGATCGTTCAATTTGGGTGCTTGCTGTAAATTTTAGGCTTCGGTCCATTTTGGCCGATGCTTCGGTCGGACACTAATAAAATCTAATGTACAGAAGAATATATTAAGGAATTGTACAATACAGTATTTGTACAGAGCAATGACGTTACATACTCGTGTATAGATATGCCATAACAACAAAAACAACGTGCCAGGAAGATAAAATGGCGGTGGGCCATAGTGAAGTCATTGTGCGGAACGATATTCATATCGTTTTTAACCGAAGATGTTGTAGTAACCAGGGTAAAAGTTGAATCTTAGAATAGGGAACCGGCCGCAATGTGACTATTTCCAGGGACAAACGTTTCATGTCCATATTACGTCGTTGGTACAGAATAATATATTACGGGACTGTAAACATTAGATTGTACCTGTAATTTGGCAATGGATTTTCAAAACATTCCTCCATTTTCTTTTCCAGTGTAGGAAGCCATTTGGCGACCAAATGAATGTTCTGTAAGATGACCCAATCACCGCTGAGAGAAGCGACTCCCATAGCCCCCTCGGCCACAACTTCCTGACCCTGTCCTAGAGACACGATATGGAAGTTCTTCTTATCCGAGGAGTAACCCAGTTTTCGACCTAGTTTTTCTACATCCTGTAAATTTGATATATATTAACTAGCCGATTACGTACTTAGTTTTTAAATTTATGTGAATATAACACATGAAATAAAACTAAGACGGCTGGGTGTTTCTATCAACTTGGGATTCGATAATTAATATAATTTAATCCAAAACCAAGCATAACACTGCAGGACCTCAAGACACCGTGAGCTCATTCTGCGTAGATTGAACCAACAAAAATAATTAAAAGTTTGAGGCTGTCCCGGATTAAATATTGTTTTTGGACGACAAACATCTCAGTCTCTCCCGTGTTCATGGGTGCTGCAAAGCAATCGCAACATCGGAAACTTAAAAATCAAAAATAAACCGCGATAATAATTTATTATAGCCGATTCCGGCTTATGATATACAAGGTGTAACATAATAAACGCAAGACCTGAAAGTAGTTTGTTCTAAATCGATAGCTGAATTGATTCCAACAGTTTTTATTGTATCTTATATTTTTTTTAATTGCAAAACATGATGGTACTCCTTTAGTGCGCTATAATAATCTAAATTTATTCCTGACTCAAAGCAATACGGAGATTTTAAATACATTTCTAAAACGTATGTCTCAATACGCACACACGTACGTACGAGTTTCATTGTTAATTGGGGTATAAAAGTGCTTAAAAAAGGGGTAAAAAATTGTAAAATCGGAAATTTGGTTTCCATATTGAATCTTTCTTAAGCAATTATCTAATCGGGGTGTCTGAGGTCTTGCGTTATTTACGATACACCTTGTATAGAGATTCAGAAATTCCTATGCTAAGAAAGGAAAGATGTTTGAATAATAGGCTTAGGCTAGAATAGTTTGCACCTAGCTGAGTTGACCCGGGTGTATAAAGTCAACGACAGAGATAAAATGATGCAGAAAGTTTGAGATCAAGAGCTATGTAAAATCGTTATAGACCTAATTGAGTACCGCTTCGTTGGTCGGAAAATATCCAGGACTTTTGTGGCTTACCTTTAGTGGGTCGACACCAGGGGACAAGATAAAGAACACTGGAGTAGTGGCATTGCTTTCTTGGTATGATTTCTCGAGCGGCGGAGTACGAGCTTCCACGTACTTTGTTCCTAGATTCTCTTCACAAAATGCACTACAAAATATAAATTGTTTATATCAATCAAAATATTTGAAAGGGGCAATCAGTTTTATTTCTCTTTCCAATCTATACTAATAAAGCTTAATTAACTTAAAGAGTAAATTTGTTTCATTGAACGCGCTAATCTCTGGAACTACCAGTCGGATTTCAAAAAATCTTTATGCTATTGCTAACCCAATTTTTAAGAAAAGTTTTAACTTCACTCTCCGACCCTTAGAAGTCGACAGAAAGATCGCAAAGCGAAATAGAAGTAATAGCGCGGGCGGGCGATGCCTTGCGACTGTATTAGCTTCGCGGTAAACGGCGGGTGAAACCGCGGGGCATGGCTAGTCAGTTATACAACGGGATTTGGATGGTATGAAGTGAAGCATAAAAGACAAAAAGTGAATGTAAACAAAAGAAGTACGGATTTACCTCGAAGCATACGACATTCTATCCGGTCGCAGCGCCCGCATAATACAAAGCCGCTGCAGAGAGGTTTTGTTCTTCCATTCTCCTGGTAGTTTATCCCTTTCCGGAGCCTCACCTTCGGTATACTTTTGCCATCTGAAATTACAATAAAAATCAACACATTTCAATAAAAGACGTTCTGTATTAGACAAGCAAAGATAATAATATCAGCCCACTACTGTCCGACTGTTGGGCAAAGGCCTCTCACAAATTGAGTCGAGTGGGATTTGGTCATACTCCACGCGGACCCAGTGCGAATTGATGGAGGCAGGTTTGTGGCCTACTACTGTTGGAATTTATCAATAAGGCTTCCAACATAGTTTAACGACTACCACATTAACTGATAACCGGGCCGAAAGTCTTAACGTATCATCCGAAGCAGGAGAAGCTCGAATATCAAAATGTCAAACGGTCACCAATCTCAGACCAACCGTGACGAACGCAGCTTTATCTTGGTGATCGGTAGTAGCACCGTCGTGGCATAGAGTTACGAGCGCCTCAATAAAAGAAGTAGGTAAATATTCATAAATGAATACAGATCTACAAAACAAACCTCTTAGCAGCCCCTTCAATATCTTTATCGAGGTTCTCAAAGGCATCCATTTTGGAGAGCGTCACGATGCCGCCAAAGCAATTATTTGAAAGCCAACTGTACGGCGATACCTCTGGCGCCACCGCATACTTCAACAAGAAGTCCAACTCTCTCGGATCCAGCTTGCCTTCCGTGTTTAGAACCTAATAAGACGGAATAAATGCATAATTTCTATCCTATGCATGATTTCCATTCTGTACAGGTGGAATTAATCAGCCTCTCTATACTGTTCCACGGCTGAGCAAAAGCATTCTCTCACAAACCGAGGTGAGAGAGGTTAAGTCATTCTCCTCCACTAGTGCCGAATGCGGATTGGTAGAGGCAGGTTTGGATTGCTTTCTATAAATTGTTTTAAAGTTTATGTACATTACGTTATTCAATTTAGATACTTGTTAGCAACGCAATCACGATGAAATTGGACAGAGGATTAGGTTATAGCTAGATTCAATATTATACTCAACCTTTACAAATGTTGTCTAAAAATCATACCTGCAATGTAATGAGAAAGAGAAAGACAAGTTTATCTCTCTCAAATAGCCCTCGGCTGGTATACACAAACACCGAGAAGGTAATGTTATCCAGTAGATTGCGTACGCGGCCCTCGAGCTCGTCCGATACCTCGGCTTTGGCCAGCGCGTCCTTGAACACCACGCTGTAGGCCTTCAGCGAAAACTGATACATTGGATTGATCTTGTAAAGATCGTTTAAAATGAAGTACAATAGAGAGGCGCGGGCGGCTGCACGTCTGTTGATAAAAGTGTTTCATTATGTAACATCATATCATATGTGGTAATTTAGCAAATTACAATGAAAAAAGCAACACTTCGTTTGTATCGCTAATTTGGTTATCATTACATTGAGGATACCTACTAGAAATCCCTATCTGCATTATCACGACAGATCCAAGAAATGATTGGTATACACTGCGAATTTCATGCAAAATTCCGAGGATTTCGTAGGAAAATCCTCTTCATTCGATACCGCAATTTTGTTGAGATCGTCTATTTAAAAATTATTTTAGAAGACTCAAAGTTATTTTGCCCTTAGTTTATTTGTACCTTTCATTTATTTAAAATCACTTTCTTACCTATAAACAGGGTACAATATATGGAACCATAACTTAATTACCTACGCTGATATTAGCAATAATGAAGCAGAACGTACCTGTATCTCTCGCGTGCTTCATCAATTTTGACAGCCGTGACTTTCCCTTCCTCTACCTTGATTTCAATGTCTGCGGCCGTCTTCTTGGTGGTTTCCAAGTTGATGACGAGCGCAGAGTCACTCAGTATGTCGGGCCCGGCAGAGGACAGGCGTTTCAACAAGTCGTCCTCTAAGGTCTTTAGCGTGATCTTGAAATCATTCTGTTGTTTTGTGAGGCCGGCACGCAACGATTCCAGATCTGGGCGCTCGGCCTTTACTACTTCCCCTAACAGTTGTTCTTCTAAGCTGTGGATTTATGAAGATTATTATTAATTGAAGGCTAGGTTTGATCTCAATTTGATACAAATATGTAACACACACCCATCTTTAGTGACAGTGAAATTAATAAGAGTGCACTGCGCCTGCATTTCAGGTTGGTAATGCGGGTTAGCTAACTTTGTCTGAAGGATCAGTCGGAAATTCGGATGGTAGTCTATTTCTCTGTCTCCAATCTGAAACACAAAAAACATTAAACTGTTACCAAAATCAAGTCTTAAAAAAAGAAACTAAAATTTGTAGACAGCGTGTGTCGTGAACTATGCCTGAACTGGAGTAGTACTATAACTAATAGTATAACCAAGGAAAGGTCAAATGTATGCAATACTAACAAATGACAAAAAGAAAGCTTAATGACCTAATGATCGCCACCGACAATCCAGTCGAAGTGGCCGCGTTCTCGGCCGCTTCTATATAAATATAACATGTCTGCCGTCGAAACGATAAGACTTGGAGAGATGTATGTAGCAATTGTAGCATTATTAATGATGTAGTGTCATCATCACCTTTAGCACTTTTCCCTTGCGTATGAGCACCCTGCCGAGTAGCGGTTCAAGCACGGCATCAACGGTCTCTCCGATATTTTCGAGCAACACAATGTCGCCGTTGCTGATACCGCGCTCTATACTATCCAGGTAGTTGCGCTGCGTCAGCCGGATCACCACCAGAGAGTCACCGTACCTCGACTTTATCCATTTGATACCTTGCCTGAAAAAGTTCCTAATTATATAAATATCTGTAGAGAACACGCTGGTAGCAAAAGCTGTAGATATAGCTCCAATAAAGCGTGTAAAAATAACTCCTTGTGTCTTAACAACATCGAATTGTTTGTGCTAGATTGAAGGGTACAGTCTGAAATAAGAGCACAAGTATGAATGTTATTTCGAATTGGTTCGATCTAACCATAGCCAACGTGAGAGCGCGTTAAAATGCTATAGTTTGTTAAACCTATCATAAAAAAAGCTCTGCATGTAATGACTATTAGGAAAAGCTAATTTCTCCAAGTCAATTTTTGGCTGTTATTTTGTTCGTGATCCGTAATTTAGTGCGAATAATATATCGGTGCTTGATGGAAAGTTTTCCACGTGATCACTAACGTAACTGATTGGCAAACCTCCTAAGTAGCACAACTGCTGCTAAAAGAGAGTAACTTTTACAGCTTTAACCTGTACTAAAACTGTATTGGAAAGTCTGGGCGGCATAGTGGTAGAACTAGCATTTCTTCCTCTCTTAAGTAGCAGTTGTGCTACTTGGGCTAAATATTTAATTTTGTATCAAAGTCATTTAATATTTCTCCGTCTAAAGAATTTAAAAAAAATCATAGTGACCACAAAGCAAATATAAAAGGGAGTCGGCCAACAAAGCAACGGTTCACTGTGTCTTTCCCTCAGATCATATAAAATATGATTTGAGGTCTTCCCACTCGTCCCTGAAGTCATGGCTGTGGGCGTGGTTTACGTCAGTCTCAACATTCTTAGCTAGATGGCAAGTACAGAAGTGGGCGAGGTGTTACGTTCCGTTCGCGCAACCGCGCGCAATGACACTCTTCATTGTATAGGGAAATCAAAAAATGCTATCTCTTTATATTTGCTTCGTGATAGGGACGCACAGTTGCGGGTCGATCATGAGCGGCCAGCGCGCTGAGTTGGTGAGTATAGTGGCGTTCTCTGTACTCATGCTGTCGGTGGGCAGGCCCTCGTTGTTCCAACACGCCACCTGCGCGTCATCCGTGAGCATCGACAGTGGGTCCAGCCCCTCCGTCATTTCGATTTTAGGCTATGGGGATCAATTAATTCATCGCTAATTAATAACAGATTTTTATTAATTTATTGCTAATGCACATTGACGTATATAAAAGGCGGACGGCATATCGCTAAACCCCCAAAGCGAAGCAAATTCTTTAATAGACAAATATCAGTGCATACATTTTATTGAGTACCCTGGCTCGTGCACTAGTTTAAACTGCATTACAGGGACCAGATAATAGCAAGTCAGTGAAACACTGCATTTCATTTATTTTCTCAATACGAAAACGATTTCTGTCTAATGAGTTTTGTTCCATAACGGCGGCCGATAGACGTACTATATAGTACGTAGATAGTGTGAGTATATAGATAGTGTGAGTGTGTGCGTTTTAGCTGTACCTACACGCAAACTGATTTACTATTGGGGTTGTCATTTTGTTTAGCGAGATTCCGTCCTCATTTTTTTATACGTCCAGGCGAGTTGCGCTACATTGGACAGTGCCAATAATATTGAAGTATCTACAATAATAGTAAATATACATGGATGGTTGGCTCTTGGGTCAAGGTTAAGGACATCATCGAAAATGGCCTCAGAACCAACCAAAATGTAACCTACACCATAATGATTTATCTGTTTTATTATAATAGTTTTAAACATCCACATCTAATGGACAATTTGCAATCTAAAACGAATATTCAAATTACTAAAACGAAATTTCAAAGTACTGTAAGTACTTAAATCAAAGTCGCTAACGTCTTTTCCGAATGCCAAAGTTATCGAATTACGGTTGGCGTGTGTGTGTGAATGATGTACGCTGTTAGCCGCGAGGCCTTTACAGCTTCGCCGGATTTAAAGGCGAGCGTGCAACCACTACACTCTAGCCAGCCAGAAGGGCAAGAGGTGACATACTCAAGGGCGCCCTCGGTTGGGACAGTCGCTGTAGGGGGACGGGTGCACTACTAAGTGCACCGGTCAACCGCCGGCTATGGGAGGGGATCTACTACTACGTCGTCGTCGTCGCCCGTATTCTGAGCGGAAAGAAGGGATGACAAAGCATCGGGGGGGTCGGTGAGAACATTTCACGGCCGGCGGTGGCGGCAGGGGTCGGGGGGGAGATCGTAGTCGGCGGTGGCTACGATTAACGGATTCGCATGGGTAGATGCGTTCGCGAAGTGACGTGTTGACGCCTTTTTAATAAAGGCGCGAATAGGTTCGAGACCTAGATCGGAGTGGAGGTCGACGTTCCGTACGAACCATGGGGCTCCTACGGCTTAACGGAGGAAGCGGTTTTGAACCGCTTGAAGTCTGTCGATGTGAGAGGGGGCTGAATGCCCAAACACAACACACGCATAAGTCATGATGGGACGAACGCAAGTTTTGTAAAGCGTCATCTTATTTCTAAGGGACATTTTACTCCGCTTGCAGATTAACGGATGGAGACGACCGAGCACAAAGGATGCTCGGTGACGGACCCGCTTGATGTGCGGGTAGAAGGACATGGTGCTGTTCAGGGTGACCCCTAAATATTTGACCTGATTGACCCCGGGAATGGGTCGGTCGAACATGGTCACTTGACCTCGGTTCCTTCCGGGGTGGCGCAGAAAGCGGCGCGAAGTTGAACCTCTGGAGAAGAGCACCGCCGCGCTCTTGTCCGGGTTCACCTCGATTCGCCACTTCCTGAACCAATCCCCTAGGGTATTGGCGGCGGCCTGAAGTTTCGAAGTGATAATGCCCTTGCTCCTACTGGAGAAATAGAGAGCAGTATCATCCGCGAATAAGGCCAGTTTAGCATCACCCGAACGAGGAATGTCGTTCGTGTAAAGGCTAAACAGGAGCGGAGAGAGAACTGAGCCCTGTGGGACTCCAGCACTGATGGAGTGGGAAGTGAAGCGCGTCATTTCGACGCGATAACGGAAGGCGCGATTCGACCAGAAGTCTCGTAAGATGAGCACGAGTCTGTCCAGCACACCCATTTGGTAGAGCTTGTAGATCAAGCCGTTGTGCCAGACTTTGTCGAATGCCTTCGCGACATCTAGGAAGAGGGCGCCCGTGTAGACGGGTTTGGGTCTATTGAGACCGGAGAGGATGTGCTCCGTGATGCGGTGCACTTGGTGGACGCAAGAGTGTTTGGCTCGAAAGCCGAACTGCTCGTCGATAAGGATACCCCTGGACGTTACGAAGTTTTTGAGCCGCGCCAGAAGTAGGCGCTCGTAGATCTTGGCCAGGGAGTTGAGGAGACTGATAGGGCGGTAGCTCGCGGGGAGATTGCGAGGTTTGCCGGGCTTGGGAATGCCTATGACGTCCGCCTCCTTCCACTTAGCGGGGAAGGTGCAGTTCGTCATGGCGGCGTTCAGTATGGCGACTAAGATGCAGATGATCTGGGCGGGCAGGCATTTCAGAACGCGATTCGAAATGCCGTCAGAGCCGGGGGCTTTTTTAGTTTTCTGTCCCAAAATGAGATCTTCGACCTCCGTTTGGGCGATAGGAGGTAAGGAATCGACGGGGGGGAGGGATGCCCTGCGCTCGACTTCCCTGTCGACCGCGTCGACGTGGGACTGGTCGACGGACTGAGAGCTGCGGGTGCACTGGCTCTCGAGGGAGTCGGTGAGAAGCTCGGCCTTTTCGTCGTCGTCGAAGGCTGGGGGTGCGCCTGAAGGGCGGAACAGCGGGGGCATGCCAGTCGTGGAGTCGGTTTTGAGGCTACGCGCCAGCTGCCCGTAGGCCAGATGCGATGGCGCGATGCCCTCTAGGAGGTCACCCCACCGTTCCTCCCGGACCTCCGCGACACGACGCTTTACCTCTCGTGGTAAAGCGCGCATCCGGGCCCGATTGGCTTCGATGGGGTAAGAGTCGTACGCTCGGATAGAGGCATTCTTGGAACGAATGAGATCTCTAACATCGCCCGGCAGTCGAGAGCGGTTGAGGTTGAGATCTTCCACCTCGACTTGCTTAGACGATCGACTAACAGTCGATCGGATGTGTTCGGTGAAGGCATCTACGGCCTGATCGGTGTCCTGAGGGGACGGGATGGAGTCCGAGCTGAGAGGGAGGGGGGGGGGAGGGTCGGCATCCGCCAAGGCCGTGTTTAGCGCATGCCAATCCAACACCGTCTTTTTGGGTCGCTGAGGGGCGGAAGGGGGGGAACCGAGTCTCATGACTACAGGTCGATGGTCAGAGTCGAGTTCCTGGACTACTTCCAAGGAGTGCAGCCGTAAGGTGACATCCTTCAGAAGCGCCATGTCCAGGACGTCGGGTCGGTGGTTGGGATTGATAGGATAGTGGGTAGGGTGCATAGGTGCGATGACGTCAAAGTCGAGAACGTCGACCAGGGCGTCAAGGCTCCTACCGTTAGGGGAAGTGGTGAGACCGTTCCAGGCCACGTGCTTACTGTTAAAGTCGCCCGCCAGAATGACAGCGCTTCCCAGATTGAGGAGTGCTTCAAAGTCACTCCTGAGAACGAGTTTAGAGGGGGAAAGGTATACGGAGGCAATCACGATGGGCGGGTGCCCAGTGAGAGAGATGCGACAGACCGAGGCTTCGATGTTGGTGAGCGCGGGGGGATCGAGAGGGATGCAGTGAAGGGACCTCCTGTAGTAAATGAGAGTTCCGCCTCCGCGGGAGCCGATTCTGTCATTACGCACGAGGTTATAGTTTGCGATCCTAAGATCGCGTTGTGCGGGCTTGAGGAAGGTTTCCTGGAGGATATCAAGCTGGTGATCTCGGAGGAAATCAGCAACCTGATCTCGCTGGGAGCGAAGGCCATCGGCGTTAAAGAACGCCAGGGATAGGTTGTGGGGCTTATGGCGGGGAGGTCGTAAATCCATTATTGGGTGCTGGGGGGTTGGGTTCTAAGGGACGCCAGGACGTCATAGACGTCCCTGTATTCCGCGGCCAGGAGAACCTGGTCCGCCAAGTTGGTGGTGGCGCGGAGTTAGAGGGCGAGTTCTCGGACTCTGGGGATTAGCGCGGGGCTTATTACTGCCGAAACGTTCATAATCAGGTTGACCTCCTGACTGACGTTAGTGGGCGGAGGGGGACAAGCCGCCGCTGGCGGGATCGCTGGCGCGCGCTTCGGAGGGCGGGCAGGGCCCACTGACGGGTGGGAGGCCGCGGTGTAGGGCAGCGGCACCCACGCGTTGGCGCCAAAAGACGGCCTAAGCGGCGGGGGAGGGGGGGTCAGTTTCTGTGGCGCGGGAGCGCGGGGAGCTGAGGTCACTGGCGCTGAAGGCACCGGACGGGGGTGCGCTGAGGGCGCGGGGGGGAGTTGCGCCGAAGGCGCAGAGGGGGGGGGCAACCGCGCGGGGGCGGCGGCGGCCGCCGCGCCTCGTCCGGCCGCGCTTCCCCTTCGGTGCCTTGGGGCAACCGCGATAGTTCGCGGTGTGCCCCTTGGTGCTGCAGAGGACGCAGCTGGGGGGCTCGGCCGCCGTCTCCCTCGAACGGGCGCACTGGGATGTCGCGTGGTCCCCGATGCATTTCACGCATCGAGACGCGCGTGACAATTACGGGCAGAGTGCCCGTAGAGTTGGCAGTTGTGGCACTGCCCGGGCGTGCCACGTTTGTGGGGGGCCTCCACGGTGAGGCCAGAGATGTAGCAAACGGCCTTAAGGTCGAAGACCCTACGGCCGGACTCGGTGCGGTCGAGGACGACAAGCACCATATCATACGCCTCCTTGGAGCGCCCATTTACCATCCTGTGCACCTGGCGCACAGGAAGGTCCTGGGACAGGAGGTCTTCCTTAATGACGGCAGTGTCCAGCTCCCTAGGGACACCGCGGATGACTACCCTGAGCTCCCTTTATTACGGTTGGCGATGACAATCCTATCAATCGGTTATATTTAATCGATTACAATTAATAATGATCGATTTGATTATTGCTAGTGTATTTTTATATAACGATTTTACAAACGTATTGCTGGCTACTAAATTATAACCTCAAAATCTAATACTATTTTAATAATATATTCATGAAGATAAAAAAACTTGTAATCATACACGCATTTTTTCATTGCTGTTGTTTCTGGGGCAAATCATGTATGTCCTTTTAATATTATTTTTTTAATCTACGTCGTGCAATGACACAAACATGTTGATCATTGTCATCTAACGTACTTTCTGTTCCAACGATATCGTCAATTCATCTAAACAGTTCTTTAGCTAATAAATAAAGCCACATAATATGGAGACTTATTTTAAAGCGATATTAGTAACATTCGACTCACTTTAATGTGCCAGAATCAGACTCTTTTTCAGAATCAATCATCAATCAGAATCAGACAGACTAAAATTATCTTGAAAGTATTATTAGACTATTATTATTTGAAATTTAATCTTACATTAGTTTTAGATAGCGTGGGCACCCAGTCGTCATTCATCAGTTGCTGTCGGTACGCTCGCATGAAGCAGCCCACGTAAGATATAAACGCCGTGATAAGTAGTACGTCACCCGGCAACATAACGCCAGATTCCTTTAGGTTCACGACACTCGCCGACCATCTGTTATAATAAAACTACGCATATTTGTGTTTGCCACACTACTGGTCCTTGATTTTCAATCGGATAAATTGTAAGAAACATTATATAATGGCCTATTAAGTTCACCTTATCTTCTCCGAAGCTAAACCGTTCACTAATCTGTTAGCCAGGTCAATGGTGGCATTAGTGGCATCAGCTTCGGCTTGACACTTCATCTTGTCGTTAACTGCCGCTTGGAAGGCTTTCATCAACTCTCCTAATTTTTCTTCCAATTCCTGAAGAATAAGTAGTAAAACGGACAATAATATAATAATACTGCCCGTGGTACTACCGCTAGACCCAGTAGGCAAGATTGTCTGAATTATCACTATACTTTAGATAAGAAGGGATCTTCTATCAACTTCTGCTCTCCTAGTAGCCAGTTTCTTTCATCTTTGACATAATTTAATCGGGATAATACATTATTATGAATTAGGGTTTGTTATTGTATCAGCTGAATACGCATTCCAACAATCTAATCTACAGTATAGCAACAAAAAAAAATTAAATGTACTGTGGTCCACAATCGACAGCATCATGGACTATTAAACAAGTTAAATAAACTTCCTATGATACTATTAGGCCCGTTGTTAGTACCACGGAAAGTATTATTATATAATAATTATTGCCCGTGTTACTACTGGTAGTACAAGGGGTAAAATGAGCTTCTCGTGTTACTACTGCGCCTGTCGGTAGTACTAAGGGAAAGAATTATTGCCCGTGTTACTACCGGTAGTAAATGCTGGTAGTACCACGGACAACAAACGCTATCATGATACTAACCGATATTTGGTCGGTGAGGAAGGCAAGTTTGTCCCTGGCAGCCTGTAGTTCGGCGTTAGCAGCGTTGAGCGCACGTCTTTTGGGCTCGACCACCACGTACACGTCGTAGAACTTGACGATGTTGATGACCCAGGCGCACAGACCGGCCGCCGCTGCCGACTTGGACATTATGAACTCCGGATTGAATTCCGGATTCTTGATGTACGGCTGTACTGCCTAAATGTGCAATAAAATATAGGATGATGAAATGGTAAAAAGGACTATCTGTATCATGAAAGTTTGAAGATTTAGTTTTAACTTTTTATAAAAACTATGCTACAAGTATGTACATCTAGCTCAGATACTGTTTAGTAATCCGCTAGGGCTTGTCTTGGCTCGGGGATACTTTATTTATACAATCGTAGATTGAATACTGTTGAATTCCATATATTGGATTTTTTTATTACGTCCCATACGCTTTTAAGAAATAGTTTTGGCTTTAATAAACATTGCCACATACCAGAAATTATTCGTGATCACGGATGCTTTTACAAACATAAATTTTACCAGTGTAAAAACCCAGAACGAAGCAAATATTTATTTCGTTGAACATAATACCCATTGATGCGTACGCGTATATATAATAATATATAGTACACATTGCATATACATTTAGAAATAACAAATTACCTTGACGACATCAGGATGAATGTTTTCTTTGTCGTAGTAAACGAGATCGTACAAGAACTGATCCACTTTCGCCATCATCAACTGAAATGTTTAAAACGCATTCGTTGTCAAAAGTCGAAGTCTCGCATATTTATATTATTATGTTCATCAGGTATTCGTACCTTACAAGCTTTCCAAGATCTGTCTTTAGGAATCTTTCCCTTCTTGGCAAAGAGTACGAGCACTGCTGATATGACGTTAACGACAGCATCTGGCGGTGAGCCGAAGGACTTTAATTCTGTCAGATTGTTCTTGTTCAAGGTATTTAGAGCCTCTTGCGCGGCGAGCAGGGCTGGCTCAGCCTTGGCCAAGTCATCCGCACAAATCTTTGCTTTTATTGTTACGTCCTCTTCAATCACTTTTACTTTTTTCTCCTCCTCAGCCGCTATAGTTAAAACATTTAAAATGTTCTTAAGATTTAATGGCTTCGGTATTAAAAACATGCCAGATAAGTGTAAAAATGTGCAAATTTATATAAATCCATCTAGTAAAGAAACTTTATAATATATATACATTACCAAATGCCTTCTCTTTAGACACTTTTTCACTCTCAGCTCCGACTACTTCGATGAGTGCTTCTGCGGCTTTGTTTTTCTCTTTCAAGATTATTTCTTGTTCAGCTAGAGTCACCTAATAAGTTGCTCATATATTATGACATGTACAAATACTTACACTTATATGTACCAATAATATTATATTTACTGTACATTTCTAGTTTAAGAAAGTAAATAATAAATAAAATGACCTAGAGCAAGTAAAGCATAAAAATTAATTAAATATTTGAGATAAACGGGGTTTATAAGATATTGTTTCTAGTGGTTAGCAATTATAAGAATTAAGTCTTCATAACAATACCTTTAATACAGCAACATCAGCTGCACACGACGCTAGTTTTTCCAATCCATTCTCTAATCGAGATATCATCATCTTCAAGTTTTTAGTCTTCATATTGAGCAGTTTGCTGTATAATGCAATTTGTTCGAGGAAAGTCTTCGGCGTCGTGTAATTGTAGCGCCTTTCGTTTTGGAAGTACACAGCCGACATCTGGTTGACGCTTTGATGTACGTGCGACATGAACTCCGAGACAGAATCTACTAGTTCAAGCTGGGGAAATAATTGAAATGCTTTTGGCAACCATAAATGTCATTATAAACATTAAATTTATAAATACTCTTTTAAAAGAATCAAATTTTGTAATTCAACTATTTACAAATAAAAATTATTGCTTGACAAAATGATAACAATGAAAAAGTAAATGAAACGTAGTTCTGAAATGTAGTTCTCATATAGTTATTTACCGGCAAAGATTCCACTTCGGCGACGAATCTTCTAGAGACAGACCTCAAAGCCTCCTTTGGCCACTCGTGGAACCAATTGATAGCCGTGCAGTTTACAATAGAAGGAAATTTTCGTGCTCTGACTCGTAAGGTTGCACCCACCGGAGAGAAGCAAAGAACCACCTGAAGAATAGGGTTGCAGGGTGTTACTTAAAATTATTTAAATAATGTTAAGTAACGCCCCGAGCTTACAATCAGACCACCACTCGCACAGAAATATGTAGAGGAAGACATAAAAATTAACAGCGCGTGTATAAAAAGTTTTCATTCGCGCTGCTCATCTTCATGTCCGTAGTCCTGCTCACTAGCAATGGCTTATTTTAAGTCCCCGAGTCCAGAATTAGATTAGACGGTATGCTATAGGTATATTGATATATAGCCCGAAAAATGTTTCTGCGTATTGTCGTTGGAGAGGGCTCAATGTAATCTAAAGCTATAGTCCGCGTCATACAGATTATAGTAACATCAATTTTTCCTTTACCAAGTATATTTTGTTTGAGCGATTTAATGAATTTCTTTCTATCTATCTATCTATCTATCTATAACCTCACGCCAGATCCCTTGCGGGGTAGGCAGAGAGTACAGAGTTCCAACAGGTTCTTTCCTTACATACTTCTCTGGCTTCCTCGACTCTCATAGTTCGTCTCATACACGCTCGCCGGTTACGGAGACTCTTGACTTTTCCATCAGATAAGACTCGGTTTATTTGGTCGTGGTAAGATAGTCTAGGTCTTCCCCGGTACCTGCATCCTTCCACTTTCACATTGTATATCTGTTTTGTCATTCTTTCCTCTGGCATTCTTTCTATATGCCCGAACCAACGGAGCATGCCCTTTCTCATCTTTACACCGATACTATCTTTCATACCTACTCGCTGTCTTACTATGCTGTTGCTAATGCGGTCGGTCAGCTTCACTCCGCACATCTTCCGCAGAGCTCGCATTTCTACCGCATTTATCCTACTTTCATTCTCCTTCTTACATACCCAGCTCTCGCTACCATATAACAGCGTTGGGACAAGAACTCCGTTATGTATGGCGAGCTGCGCCTTATGGCTTAAGTGCCGGCTCCCGAGTAGCTTTCCCATCGCACCATTCACTCTGTTCCCTGCACTCACTCTTCTCTCTATGTCAGCGGTGTATTTCCCATCCTTACTGAAGGCGCATCCAAGATATACAAACTCATTCACTTGCTCCAGCACATCGTTACCAACCACAATCCTTACATTCGTTCTGGTTTCTTCCCTTTCAAAAACCATAATCTTGGTTTTCTTCACATTCAAGTGTAAGCCATTGATCATGCAGTCGTCTTTCATAACTGTGACTAGTGTTTGCAGATCAGTGGCTGTTGGCGCTATTAACACCGCGTCATCTGCATAAAGTAGATGGTTTACCACTAAGTCACCCATTTGTACACCTTCATTCATCTCTTTCAGTCTTTGAAGACTTTTGTCCAGATATATTATAAACAGTCTAGCGGACAACACGCAACCCTGCTTGACGCCGATTTTAACGTCAAACCAGGGTGACCTGTTACCACCCACCCGTACGCATGCCTTGCAGTCCACATAAGTGGACTGGACGGCTCGCAACAGAGTGCCATTTATACCATACTCTGGCAAAATGTCCCAAAGTCTCTTCCGCACAACTCTGTCAAATGCCTTCTCCAGATCTACAAAACCGCAGAAAACCTTCCGCCCCACTGCCAGATGCTTCTCTACGATGTTGCGGAGTGCGAAGACTTGATCCGAACATCCTCTTCCAGACCTGAAACCCCCTTGTGCCTCGCACAACATTCCATCGGACTTCACGCGCATTCTCCGTTCAATAATTTTACCATACACTTTGGCTGCCAAGCTGATCAAACTGATGGCTCTGTAATTGGCGCAGTCATATTGTGAACCCTTGCCTTTATACAAGGGTACTATGACTGCGCGGCGCCAATCTGTAGGGACTCTACCGGTCCTCCAGCAAAGGTTTGCAAGGGCCCGGAAAGCGTCCCGGACGCATGTTCCACCATATTTGATCATCTCGGCAGATATCATGTCTACTCCCGCAGCTTTACCGTTTTTCATACTTCCTATCGCCCATTCAACTTCTTCCATAGTGATGTCCTCCGTTGATTCTGGTGCTGCAATCTCGCCTTTGGGCACGTCTGCGGCATCAGCATCCGGGTCATCTCCATACATTTCTCCAAAATATTCACTCCACCGGTTTAGCACAGCTTGTGTGTCTGCAAGAATGTCACCATCTTTAGATTTTATCCTTTTCATTCTGGAGCCTGACGAATCACCTCAAGCCTTTCTCACCTTGCTCCAAAAGAGTTTGGTGTTGTTCTCGAAGTTCTTCGCCAGCCTCTCCTCCTCAATCATACTGGCTCTTTCACGCTTTTCTTTCACTAAAGGTTTAGTGACATTCTTGCATTGCCGGTATATTTCTTTCCTCATCTCTGTCATACTGGCATTCAGGTTCAAAGAAGATACATAGTCCTGCCACGCTTTCTTCTTACTTTCTACGGAGCTTTGCAACTCCGCATCCCACCATGCATCACCTTTTGCTGTAATATGCTTCTTTGAGCAACCACATACTTCTTTCGCGGATTCCACCAAACTCTCTTTCAGGCTATTCCAGCATTCATCTACATTTGAGTCCGAAGAGCCTGCTGTCAAAAGCTTGTCCCGGACTCTATATTCATACATTCTCCTCACGCTCTCATCTTGCAACTTTTCAACCTTTAATCTTTCAAGGTCTCCGAAGGGGATACGATCTCGCCAGTGCCTCCACTTCCTGAACAGACCACTAAACCGCGCAACTACGAGATAGTGGTCTGATTCCAGAGTGGGGCCTCTATACGCACGCGTATCTTGTAGTTTGCTTCGGAGACGGTTATCAACCAGGATCAGATCTATCATGCTTTTTTGTTCATTCCTTCTCCACGTATACAAATGTATGTCCTTGTGCTGGAATATCGTGTTAGACACAAGGAGACCCCTTTCCAAACAAACATCTACAATGAGCTTACCTGCATCCTTCACTCTCTTATCACCATAAGGACCCAGATCAGCGTCTCAAGCGATCAAGTTTGCCGCCTGGTTCCTACCCATCCGTTCAGATCGCCACACAAAATCACCTTTTCGTTAGCCTCAGCCAAATCCAGAACTTCCCTGACATTATCCCAAAACTTCTCAAGGTCCTGGGGTGTCGACGAGCTTACGGGAGCATATGCTGCGACCAAAAATACTCTAGTGACACCCAGTTTTAAACGGACCCAGAGAAGTCTCGCATCACACAGGCCATAATCTCTCACTCCAGAGGCCAGGCGACGGGACAGCAAGATACCCACCCCCATGCTAGCACGACTGCTCTGCGGTACCCCAGACCACAGAGCCATCGTTCCATCAGGAAGATCACAGGTTTCACAGGTTGCCCCTCCGCTTAGTCTCTGTTACACACAGAGCGTCCAGGTCTCTCTTTCATCACATCAATCACCTCATGCATCTTATCTTCCATACCACCTCTTACATTCCAAGTGCCTATTCGGCACTCTGCACCCCACGACTCGCCAGTTCGGGCCTGGCGTGATGGGTGGCGGCCCCCATCGCCGCTTCCACCTATATTCGTACCGACGGGGGCAGGCCGGTACGCGTCGCCTCGGGGGGACGCCCTAGCCCGCACTGCGGTACGTCTTCGGTCCAAGATTGCAGCCATAATGACTGGCAGGGGTCGCGACGAGCACGCTCTTGGACAGACCCCCCTTTAATGAATTTGTACAAAGATATTGCGTATCCTTACCTTGAGCAAAGTTCTAACTCGGTTTATGAAAAATCTCCAACAATTTTCTCGAGTATCAGGTACTCCAGTGGCTTTGGTCTATAATAGTGGAGAAATAAAATTGAAATTCATTTAAAACTGTCTATATTATATACCAGTCGCATTAGAAGAAGATACAAATTCTAATGTACGAACCTCTCCTCGTACACCATTGATGACATTTTCCATTTCATCATCCGCCAACAAGTCTGGAATTTCACCAGAAGCCAGTAGATCGTTGATGAGTACCAAGAATCGTTCATCGGCCACCTGAGCGTCCGTCATAAGGAATACGTTACCGATACTCTTGAGACCTGCCTTAATGTACAAACCAGCTGGAATTTGAAAACAACGGACACTTTAAAGCATAAAGTGCTTTATTTCACAGTTAATTACGCTGTGATTAAGTTTGACCCATACAGGTCCTGGGAGACGTCTGAGAGGAAAAGTGATGCAGTTGTTGCCACGATACGCTGATTGACAAATTTGAAATATATTTTGATCCTTTACTCACTTTTACGACGTCCAACAAAAAAGAGAGCGCTATTAAGTATATAAGAGCGCAGCCACGGGTAGCGCGATTGACACAAAATGAAGAAAAAGACATTAAAGTTCTAGCACCGCATGTGTTATAACGGGAAGGGAAAAGGATAAGAACGGGCAAAGAATAATCACGAAGATAATTTACCCAAATCGACTTTCAAATCGTTGATGCTGTAACCTTTTCTTAGCTGTATCTGGAACACCTCTAGGGAAGAGATGAAAGCAGATAGCCGAGAGAGGGACTGCTTGCCGGAACCACCAACTCCAACTAGCAAAGCGTTTCCTCGAGGCGCTTCCAATATGCGATTGATTCTAAATTATTAAAACCGAAAAAAGATACCGTAAAGTACAAAACGTGTATAATAATTCATGGTTGGCTTATTGTTAGTAGTGAATTGACAATACTTCAACAAAAAAGTTTAAATTCGTGATTGTTTTTTTAGTTTGATTTGTTGGATTATTTGGCTTTATTTTCCACACTTTCATGACAACCTTTTTCCTCGCCTATTACTTTAAATCTAATCCAAAGTGTTATTACACACCTGCATATGTGATACATGGCGTCATCAAAAAGCACTAGATTCATAGTCGCGACGAGATCGTTGTAAGAAGATAGAGATTCATCCAACAGCTTCTTGATATGAGGCCAGTCTCTGATGGGGAAATACTTCGGATCCCCGATGCCCTCCGCGAAGTGGCAATAAATCAATGGTTTATCAAACACCACATTCTCGTCGTAATCCTGTATTTATTAGAATAAATGACTCTCAGGACTCAGTAGGCAGGTTTCAACGTGATAGGTGATCTGTCGCTTTTTTGGGCTCCTCATTCTCTTTAATATTTTTATTAATATGCCTCGTTGGCCTAGTGGCAAAGCGCATCGCTTTGTGATCATGAGGTTCTGCGTTCAAATCCTAGGTCGGACAAATGTAGTTTTTGTAACGAAAAATTCCCAGTATAATCCGGAGACTGGAATTGTGCCCGGTGTATGGCAATAGGCTCGCCCACTATAACATGGGACCTAACATCGTCGGCGAAAAGTGGGTGTACTCAGTACATCTCTGCCACCCCCGCTTGGGGAATATAGGCGTGACGTTTATTAATATGATTATATATTATATCCGTAGGTACCTCAATGTTTTAGTAACATATTGTACGTTTTAAGTAGTTTTTAATAAAATAGCCGAATTGCGGCCTATAAAAAAATAATTTTATTAGGATAAAGTATATTTTGGTACTTTTACGTATAGTATAGTAAAACGTCGAAATCTACTGTCGATCATTGATATATTTTATATAGCTACGAGTTGCCAAGAGCCTTCCGATGTATGAAAAAGGCCTCACCTCGCAGTTTTTCTTAATGACTTCCACAATAAGCTTATAGAAATTTTCGTTATCAGAAGCATCGACCAGTTTATCGGAATACACGCGCGTCGCTTCGTGCATCCACAATCTGACGAGGTCAGACTGCACTTTGATCGCATCGCCAGTTGTAAACAGTATGCCCTGAAAATTGCAATTTATTTCTGATACCTACGAGGATTAGAAACGGCGCATACGGTTCGAGTCGCATTTTTTTTTTAATTTTTATATAATAAATATATAATAATATTGTAACTGTCCCTCGGTTGAGCACGGGCCTTCTTTCAAACTGAGAGGGTTAAGGCCATAGTCCACCACGCTGGCCCAGTGCGAGTTGGCCGAACTTCACACACCTTCGAGAAACTGATGTTTTCCTTCGCCGTTAAAGCAAGTGATCATTATAATTTTTTTTAATACGCACACGCTTTCGAAAAGACACAGGTGCGTGCCTGGGGCTTGAACCCGAGACATCTGACTTTGTAGTCCAACGGTCGAACCACTAGGTACACTTAAATTAGTAACCGTGCACTCGAGTGCAAAGATGATCTTGCAAAATTAAGTTTGGTGGTTTTAATCTCGGTTTGCCGGTTATTCCCGTTCCTAAAAATAGTTAAGTTCTTACCTGGAATATATTCGACAGGTCCCTTAAGTTAAATATGTAGTGGAACTTAATGGCCGTGGGCAGAAACATCGAAGAGAGTTTGGTATGGAGCGCCAGTGCGGCTGTGACCAGTGTCTCAGCGTACCGCTGCACGACAATCCCGAACTTATTCAAGGGATTATTTAAGTGCTGCGAGAGAATCTGCTTGTAGATGTGGAAGCACGCGTCTAATGCTGGAAAACTAAAAAAGATTTATAGCTTCACCACCTGCCTTTAACAGTAACACCACATATAACAGTAGTCCCGCATCTGTCGGCAAACTGCACTTTTCGAGTATTACTTATTATACGAATTAATTAGCGAGGCTTTTAAGAACCGCATCGTAATCTACACACATAGTTTAAATGCAAACAAAACACGATCTATAATATATATATATATATATATATATATATATATATATATATATATATATATATATATATAATTATAGATTTAAGTTTGATTATTAGGCAAAAGCGTTATGTGAAATTAAAGAAATAACACCCGGGTCAATTTGTAGCGTATAGATAAATTTAAAAATTATTACCTCACAGCAAAAGTACAGAAATGCCTTTGAAGCCGTGAATCTATTGTGAAGGATCCAGCTGTCGGATTCATGCACGCAACAAACATACAATTTGATATGTCTTTCAAAGATAATTTCTGTCTGTCATACCTGAAGAAATTAAACAAAATCATTTAAATTATAACATCAGACGACTAATGGTGATAAATTACTCTTAACCAGGTTTCCCAACCTTTCCTTATTGCGCCCTAAGGATAGTAAATAATATTTTCATGCCCCATTCCCCTTTTAATTTTTTCATTCCAATAAAAACACGTTTATTTTAATAACTACAAATATTTAACATTCTATATATTTCAATTCTAAGTTATACAAAATAAACTTCAAACAAATTTAAAACGTTTTTTATCGAAATCATTTATGTAATTAAAATATTCCTGAACTTCTTCTGAACGACGACGTGGCATTTTGAAACTGACAAACAGAATGTGATGATTAATTTACGCGTATTTTTTTTGTGTTCTGCTTCCCTTCATATCTATATACGCCCCCCAAGGGGGGGGGGGGGCTGGTTGGAAACTGGGGGCTCTAAACTAACTGAATGGAATTGAAAAATCCTCTAAGATTTGCTTCTTTATATTTATACTTCCCTTATCTATATATCCTTTCACAATCATAATAGCTAGTAATAAATTCTGACGTTAAACTTGCCAATGTTTATAATCCATAAATTGTCTGATCAGCGTATGTGGTTGCACAGTTCCGTACGTGTCTACTTCAGGCATGTTTAGATCATCCACGAAGTAGATCATAGTCTTGCTACCAGGAGGACCAAAGGTGCGGCCAGATTTCTTTTCCAACGGTTTCTCCAGTACTTTTTGGATCATTTCTGTCACATACATTGTCTGTTACATAAACTGTAATTATTTTAAATTGAGATTGGTCATAGCTTGACCCTTATCTTACCTGAAGGAAAGTGACGATCAGGCCGCAGTTTAGTTTCGCTGACTCAGTAATAGCCTCCCTAATTTAATTAAAAAGTCGCTTAAAAAGCTCTTATGGCCGGTTTCAATAATAAATAGATAATTAGTATCGGTAGTATTTTGACAGATTTTCTATGTCAAAAGGTGATTTGTCAACAATCTACTGTAGGTAAATCTATCTATCTATATCATCACGCCAGATCCGTTGCAGGGTAGGTAGGGAGTACAGAGTTCCAACAGGTTCTTCCCATACATACCTCTCTGACTTCCTCCACCCTCCTAGTTCGTCTCATACACTAAACTCTAAGGTAAATCCTTGAGTTAATCATTGAAACCGATCATTACTATTATCCCAGTGTATGTGATTTTTGGGCAGCGTTCGAAAAGTTCAGTACGTAACATTTTCTCATCTCAAATAGCCGCAGTGCCTTAAGACAAAAGTCTTTGACCAGTGTGTGTTCACAATGATGACCTACGGCACACATTGTCGCTCATGATGGGCCTCATAAAAAGGCTCAAGGTCATCCAAACAACAAGAGCTATGTTTAAAGTTTCCCTGCCAGTTCAAATCAGAAATGAGGAGATCCGCAGATGAATCAAATTCACCCGGCTATATGCTCTCAAAATGCCATACTTAACACTTTACATTACGGCCGTTAGGGCAGAAAGGTTCTCGAGTGTCGCACTCGTACCGAAACACGCGAAGTGGGGCAGGCCCCCCACAAGGTAGACCGATGACCTGGTGAAGGCCGCAGGTAAAAGCTGCATAGGTATAGCACAAAACCGGTCATCATAGCGATCTTTTGGGGGGCCTTTACCCTGCAGTGGATGTGTTTCAGCTGATGATGTGATTATTTTACTTTGAAAAGCATCTACTTCTGATAAACACCTATATTCCCCAAGTGCGGGTGGCAGAGGTGTACGGTGTACACCCACTTTTCGCCTGCGATGTTAGGTCCCATATAATAGGAGGCGAGCCTATTGCCATATGACTTCGGATTGATACTGGGAAGTTTTCAATAGAAAAACTACATTTGTCCGACCTAGGATTTGCCCTAGTGATCGCAACGTACATTATTCGCCACTAGATCGAGGTATTTTTCTCTGGTAATTTTAATGTATTACCTGATGTTGTGTAAAAGTTCAAAGGCACATTAGTAATGGCGTATGAGTCCGGCAGCGCGTTAAGCTTGGCGGCCACGCTCACTGTCTTCCCGCTGCCGGCGCTGCCCACCAGCATCACCGGCTTCTGCTTCATTATCAACAGGTCCATGAAGAACCTGATGCGCGTCGTTTCCGACGTGGATACTAAACATGACTGGAATAAATTGGATTAAAGCTTGAATGATTATGGTTCCGAAACTTCTTATTCTTATCTCATGACATCCAAATTAGCATTATTATAAAAAATCGGGGAAACAATTTTTGTTGTTTTGTGGTGAGAGGCAGCACATTTTAAGTTTACAATGATTTGGTGATGATTAAAGACTTCGTTTGGCTTTAATAAAAGTTATAGTAAATGACTGCCAACTAGATGGTCCTAAAATAATGAAATCTTTTTAGCACATAAGGTAGTTTTATAAAAAAATATAAGACAAACCGAATATGTATGTATTTAAACTATTAACAAACGGAAGCTCCGCAAATTTTATTAATAGTTGGGTATGTGTGGGACTAACTTGCAAAGGCAAATCGGGGTCTAGTTCAAAACTTTCGACCTTCTCCGACCACGGTAAGAACTTCTTAGTTTCTGGGTCTATAAAGAAACTGAAAACATTTCCAGTGGAAGGAAATTTGATTTGCTTGAATTCATTGCAGAACCACTTGCTGAACTCGTTACGCCAGTCTACCAGTTGATCTTGGAACAGAGCAGAACCGAAGCCCCAGACACAAGAAAACACAAAATAGGTTTCGTACCTGAAACATTTGGAACGATTAATTTGGCTTTTAACCCAAAGTCAGCGTCATGAATGATGCATGTAGGTAAGTGAATTATTAGAATCTATGATTATAACATAAAGTTAACATTATTATTATATTATAATAAAAAAAATCCCACGATTGGCCCGCAATAGCCCAAAATGCATTATAATGAAAACGATGAAAGGTGGCCGTTAAAGTGGTTTTTTTAAGAAAAGAACCTGTTGAAACTCTGTACCATAGAGTATTTGCTCTGTCCTTTCTCCCTAACCAGTATCTGATGTATATAGACAAATAAATCGATAGATCGGCCATACAAATATATATTTAAGATTTTGATATTTTAGGAATTATTGAGTGGTTAACGAAGTTTTAAAACATATTTGATCAATAATCAAAATGAATTGAGCGCTATTAAAAAATTAGAGCGGTAATAAACTGCCGCTTCAAATATCTCACCATTCCTTTGGACAATCGCTAGGTAGCAGCGATTTATTTAGGAAGCACTCGAGCAAATAGCAGGTGAGCTGGATTTGCTGCAGCTCGTTCAACGGCGTGATGCGTTTGTACTTCTTACACGATTCCAACAATGAGGGAATGTACTTGTCGAACATTATTGTAAGCATCGCTTTCTCTGATTCGTCGTCACGTGTTGTATCGATCCATGACGCTACAAACCTAATTGTTAGGAAATAAGCCACAGAATAAATCAGAATCCGTCTCTCTATAGTTCCTGTATCCTGGGTACGTTTTACTAACGGAAACAAGCTAGTCCGAATGAATGTGGGTCCCACACAGTTATCGTGAACATTAGACCAAGCCGAAACTAAAGAAATTACGAGATCATTTACTGATTAGGATGTTAGGTCCTAATCCCAAGGGGGACGGCTGTATAACTGACACTACATTAGCATGTTGACCGCGAGGGTGCCTAAGTGAGACATGATTGCTTTTCATTCATTTCATATATCATTTATTCGTTATTGTACAAAAGAAATACAATTTTTTTAGCATATTTACACAAATGATGTACAAAGGCGAACTTAACTCGATTTGAATTATCTACCAGCTTTTCTAAATATTTTAGAAAAAGATATGAGAATTATCCATTTCTTATGATAATCTAATATTGTGTAATCACTGATTTCAACCTGAAATCAGTATTAATAGAATATCAGTACTTATAGTAGATATTCTAATTCCAGTAGCATAAACCAATCACATTGATCTGATTAATAATAAATTGTGATTATGGCATAGTTACTCACGGATTCCAACCCAAGTCTTGAGGGTTGATATATAAAATACCAGCACGTGACACAGTAGCCGGGGTCGCCGTCCTCAAAGTGGCGATTTCAAAAAGTAGTCGCATCGCCTTCGTTAGAGCGATACGTTCATTACTTGCCAACGTCAACACCTAATTAAATAAACAAATTGAAGAGATTAGCAACAAAGTTGATTCTGAATTTGACTTTGACTTTGAAACACTTACTTTATTATCGTCCATGAGTGTGTTCAAGCTTTCAATCCACATTGGATCGATATCTCCGTCTAATACAATCCACTTCGGCCCATCCCCGGGCATATTAGCCATGTCTCGCATAATAGTAGAGAACAAACCATCTTTCCATTCTCGAGTCGCTGGATTGATAATACCAAATAGCTCATCATTTGTTACTGCCTTGGGGTCGAGATCATTATAATACGGTTTTAATTTTAACATTTGATAAGTCTTATGCAGGCACTGCCATACCGTTGATTTACCAGTACCCGCAAATCCGTTAATGAATACGGAGTGTCTGACGGCGAATAATTCCACGAGTTGCACCATCTGCAAGGAATTTCAAGTTGCACCCACATTACCACTATTAACTTATATTTGTTACCACTCAATACCTTCAGAATAAAACCAGGTTCCGGCTGCAGTTTCATTGATATTGCACCGTCTATTAAATTTTTTTCGAAGTCCAGGTCGCGTTTCCTAGGCACATCAAGCGCAGGAAACAAATCACCAATGAGGCCCATGAACACAGGCATGTCATCAGTGACAATTTTGGGAATATTAAAATCTCGCAATGCTCTCATCAATACTTGATCTTCTGGCCTTTGACGATCGCCTCGCTGAAAAGGTTGAACATTATTTTACTCATACATCCGTCCTGTACTTAAATCGAGGTGAAATTATCTTTCATGTTTTGTATTATCATACTATGTCATGGTAGTTTATTCCACCATATCAGAGGGTGCGTTGTTGCTGTCCTTATTTTAATTACGGACTGAAACAGTACTTTTGACTACGATAATATATAATAACATTCTCAACCAGTTACCTTTAAAGAACCAGCAACAACCAACACAGACTTGATAGCTCTCAGCCCCCAATCGTAGTGGTCTTGCTTAGAGAGCAGCTCACGACACAGCATGTATAGGGTTATGAATTTACGCGCCAGAAGACGCGCTTCCTGGAAGCCTTCGGCTACCAGCATGATCTCGCAAATCAACTCGAAGTCAGGCACTACCATGGCACATGGTCTGTTTTAAAGTTAAAGTGATTAGATATTCGCAAATACTAGTAAGATAACTAAATTACACTCTCATACACCTACCTACGCGATGGTCTTATGAATAGACATATCAGCTACCAAGTAAAACTTACCTGAACAAAGCCTTCAAGTTTTCTGGCAACTCTGTTCTACCAGCGTATCCAGGATTCATTGTAATGAACATGCCCACAGTCGGTATAAGTGTTATGAACTCGCCCATGAAGTCAAACTTCTTTTTCTTAGCTTTGATAGCATCCAACAGGCTTTTTACCTGAACCGACACTACGGACAATACTTCGACGGATATTCTATTAAATTCGTCGAAGCAACCCCAAGCACCGGTTTGGGACAAACCTGCCAAACAACAATAACTTTCTTATCACTTATAGCCATATGTGATAAATCCAGCGTATTATTAATACAATAATAAACCCTTACACGTTATTATTAAAAAATAAGTCTAGATATACCTACCTTTATAGATATTGCCGCATGATTTGTAGTCCATTTGTTCTGAGCAGTTAAATACGTAGACCATAATACCCAGAGCTCTTCCCAAATCCTTGGTGGTCTCCGTTTTACCAGTTCCTGCCGGACCAGCTGGAGCACCACCCATTACGAGATGTAGACTCTACAAATATAACAACAAATATTCAGAAATATTTACTAGGTTTTTAGGTAGGTACTAACAAAGTATGTTATTTAATATTATCGAATGATATTACCTGTGTTAATGTAATATAACAACGATCAGTTAGCGGCGTAATTACAAGACGCGGGGTATTGCCCAAATATTCGTAGTCGTAAAGGAATTGTGCATCGCAAATATTGGCGTAACAATTGTTCAAATTAAAATCCCAGCGATGCCTAAAACATTTAACATTTCTGTTAAATTATGTCTGGATTATGTCAGACAATATGCTTCTTGTAGCCGTTATAGTCCATTCTAATTAGGCGCACAAACTCATTTGTCAAATATGAAAAACGGGGTAACGACCAAACATTACCAGCAAGTATGTCGAGAATTTGTAAATATACCTCAGCTGACTCTGCCACTGAAAGGCGTTAGATGATTCGACTTTAGCAACGATAAGCTTAGCGACCACGTCTCGGGAGTGGACATCGATGGTACAAATCGTCATAATCTTCTGTCGATCACCAAACGTCAAGTCGCCCAGCAATAGTACGATTAATGCATTTAACTGACTAATTTGCTTTTTCTGGTAATCCTTCAGGGCATTCTCATAACCTACAAAAAAAAAACAGAAAAATAATGAGATGTAGATTTTCAAGTCTATTCAAATATTTGAATCAAGAAATAAAGAAAAGACTGCTTTTATTTCATCAACGTGTGTATGTTATTATGCGAAAATATATCATAACAAGATACACAGTCCCGTACCAAAGTTACACTTAAAAACTACCCCACATCCACGTCAGTAGTTACAAACAAATTAGTGCATATTGTACCTTACTCTTTATCACTTAAAGTTGTATTTGCAAAAAAACGGAAGCCTGTTATTTTTTTAGTACTGTCCACTTTTGCCTGCCTTTTTGGTGGTGCCATGTTTTGTGCTGCGAGCGTGTATCTATCTACCTATAATCGATCGATGAAATCATCGATCGTATTTACCAATAAAATACTAGCCTTCTTCTAACTTCTCAAATGCTTGATTAGTCTCAGAGGTCCACCATATTTGAGTGCCCACTAAGGCAGGTTGGGCTGGCCAGTCGAACACCCACTCGTCACGAGGCTTATCTTCGTACGACTTGACGCTGTGTTCAAATATATCTCGAAGAGTGTATCGCATACAGTCTGTTACGCGGTTTAACCATATCTCTACCTGTACAATGCCACAGATAAAAACACTATTGCAGTTAATTACATTAACACATAGGTATCCAAATAAATTAAATATATTTAAGTACTGGCGAATTCCAATTGTACCACGATAATACCTTTCCAGAACAGTCGCAACAAGGTGCTTTGAACGGCACGTGTTCCTCGTTTTCTTTGGAGATCATCTCGAATGCTTGTTTACTGGTAGCATTAGGGAACACCAACTTTGCGAGGTTGTCGTACAGCTTGGTGAGATGGCGACATACCGCCGGTGGATTATTACCGTTGGATAGAATATCTTTAAACAGTATTTGCGATGAAAATTGATATTAAAATCAACGAACATAAATACGGAACTAACTTTTTATTAACATTTTAAAATAATAGAAATCTCTACCTAGCAAATCTGCAGAAGATACGAAATAGAATCGAGGGTACGCCAGTCGCTTAGTCTCCAAGTAGTCGTTGAGTGCCTTCTCACAGAGATTCAATTCGTTCATCAACGCTTCAAGTGTATCCAGTAGCCCTGGTTTATTAGTAGCTTCAATCACATTAGGAGTCAGTGCAATATCTTTTAATAATTCCTACAAAATAAAACAATACGTAATGCTTGTTCATGCTCTCGATATCGAGCAACACCAAAAATACACTAACCTTAAATGTCCTATCAATACCATCAAACCTCTTAGAATCCTCTGGCAACTGCGCTCGAATATCATCCGAACCAACGAAAATGCTCTCTAAGTATTGCCATTTACGCTGAACTTCAAACCATATAGCTATAACAGCATCTGCAGTGCCTAGTTTTTTCTGCCATTCAGTCACCTCTGCTTCGTAAAAGCCGATGAATTTCGATGACATCATGTTTTGTACTTGGTTCTGTGATATAAATTTGTTTTGGATGTTACTACAATATAGAAAAGAAGTAACCATTATAACAGTTGTAGACAAATACTATTTGTAACCTGGTTATCCTCTAACGTTTCCACAAGTTCTTCACTAGCTTTGGGTAATTTGATTCCAGTTCTATCATGCAAAGTGTATTCAAACTCCATAATTGCCCAGGTTGCCTCCAGCTCCCTAGGGAGTAATATTTATTGAGTACCTAATTGTTTTAAAGTAAAAAAAAACATACTTCACATATAATCGATTTATACTTGAGCGTTTTCTCCATAGCGGCCTCTTTAACAGATTTGTCAACAATTGTTTTGACTTCCTCTTCAAATTTGTGAAGGCTTAATGCCAGCAAGTCTGCTAATGTTGTATCATCGTCAATGTGAAACTTAACCTAAAAAAATGGTTGATGTTGTACAAATGGGTAATATCAATGGGTAATGGATAATATTGCTAATTTAAGAAAGGTATATTTTACCTTTCATAAATTAGCAAACACATTTCAATGAGTATTTATAAACATGGAACCTATAAAACTTTTAATTAAAACTTATGAAATGTCTTACCTTACAAACTACGATTCCCTCATTACTATCCCTACTTATATTTATGTACACTATTTACATTATATAATTAGTCTACAATATGAATTCTGATAATATCAACGGATAATCTAACATCTTCTGCGACATCGGCTTTTTGTCAGGCTGCAGTTCAAAACCTTTCTCTTTTAGCTCCTGTAACGTGTAAGACCTGTTCAATCTAAACGAGTTTACTCTGTAACTCTCTTGAAGCTTCGGTCGTCTGTAATCTTGCAATTGCAGGTATTCTTTGTACTGCTCCATGATTATATCCTTCCCAACTCTTGCATCACTTTCTATTTCTAAAGCAGTAGTTACGTCTTCTAATGATTTGAATTCGTGCAAAATATTATCTAACGATGTATTCATTACATGATTCACCAAAGGTGGCATGGTATCAACGTGCTTAGTATTGATGGACATGATGTGCGAATGAACTGCTTTCTAAATGAAAGGAAAACCATCAATGTAGTAATATTTACAAAAGCCACTAGGTACCTACATAATGTTTTAAGTAAACTATGAATACCTTGGTTGCCATCATCAATTCAACCCAATGTCTATCCTTAATTGCTGGGTTCTGTAGATCGGTCACCGCTCGCAACGAAGTCATCAAATTCTTTATTGTTCCTTCTATTGCCGTGTATGGTTCCCTAAATAAAATATTATTATAATGATTTTATGTAGACTGACAATAATCGTCAAATAAATGTATTTACACAAAGAAGTTCTTCAACAAAAACGTAGTTATAACATTAGCATTGTATGGATTCAGTAAACTTACCATACTCTCATGTCTTTATCGAGCTGCCGCAAATCTTTAGTGAACCGCTTACATTCCTGGTCCATGCCGTCAGCGTCGATCTTCTTCCACGGTGACTTCTTCCAGAACTCAATCGTCCCCATCACTAGATAGTAGTAATCCCACAGTTGCTAAAAAAAGTTGAATCATCGCTGTCGTGAATACCACAAAGTAAAATCGCTCAACGCGGCAAAGTACTGGAAAGGGTTCTTTTTACTAACTGCAAAAATCAGATAAATTACCTTAATAAGCTTAAGCTCACGTCGGCATTGTTTCAAATTCTTCTCATCAGGCGGTTGAATGTCGAACAATCCGCACGACATCTTCAGTCCATTTAGGATGTCCTCGAAGCCAGATAGCTCCTGATGAACCTTGTCAATATTCCTGTAGGGTTCCTTGCATGTCTCCAGGAACATCTGCAGAAGGCAAGACGGAATAAACGATGCGAGATGAAACAGCTACCCATGTGCTAGAGTCAGTTTGACATACCTAGGTTTGAAATTAATTCAGAGGAACCACAAAAAACGGTATTTTACAATGAATCAACGAATAAGTTGTTACCTCTTTCATCTTAAATTGCTCCCTATACATGGTGAGGCGAAGGTTGATAAGTGCCACGCGCTTGGCGATGAGCGCGGCCTGGGCAGCCTGCAGTGGTGCCACGTTGTTCTTCATCACGGTCGCCAGTTTCACCAAATTGCGCCATTTTTCCGGCAATACATCCAACTGAAATTTATACGACAACCATTAATTTGTTTGACTAGGAACGAAAAACCTAAGTAAGATGCATTCTCTGTGGAGGTGCACCATCTGCACAGACGTGTTAAAAATAAAGATAAATGTATATTATTTGGCGCAGCGGCAGGCGTACCTAATTGCATAAAAAAAATATTATTTTCTGTAAATTTTAAAGTAGTTGACAATTCGTATACTGAAACTAATATCATAAAATATAATAATCATAGTTTTCTTACCAACGTGTAAACGGAATAATGTTGCACTTTCCAGAACTGAAGAATCCAGACAGCGTAAAAGTAAGTATGCTTTTCTTAACATTTTGATACAAATAATTTAATTTAATTAAATAGCCGCAACACAAAACAAAGTCGGCAGGACCTCCGACCTTTTGCCTTAAGAGGTTGGCCGGCATGTCAATTGTATTAATGAATGTCATGCCGCACCCGGCTGGCACGGTTTGTGCTAACCAAAGGACTATTTTAACTGTATTACGAAAGATACTCGTACATTTATATATTTTTTTTCATTTATTACACCTTAAGGATAGATGAAACTTCAAATATAAATTCATTCCTTTGTTCAAAATATTGCACCATACCTGTTCATACGTTTCCTCAGGGAAGTCGACTCCATACTCCTTGAGGATATCGATGATGTCCCTGAGCGGCTCGAACATTTGATCGGTGTTAGCATCCATTTTAGCTCGCACCTCGTTCAACACTCCCATCACTTTAAGTAATCCCTCATAGTCGTCATCGGCTAGTTCTACCGATAATGCCTTCGTAGCATATGCTATGAATGCTTCTAAGTCATCCAAACTACAAAGTAATAAAACATAATAAAACCATTGGTATATATTAATTATATGCATACAAATAAAAAGTTGATATAAGACGCCCACTACGACGACTACACTTGTTCCACGCCATCTTCACTCATCTCTCTCTTTACTCATCTTTGCTAACTTGTATGAAAAGAAACCAAACCAGCTCACGAGTGATGAGACAGTCGTTATCAATACATATAATCTATATCTATACATACTATACATATAATTAAACTAAAACAAAGTCGTGTCTGTACATGGAATATTTTTCGGAAATAACCCTGGGGTATTATACTACCGATGTAGAGGCAAATTATACAATTTTTAGCTTGCGTGTCTGTTTTTCTATGTATCTGTCTACAATTCATACACTTGGACAGACAGCTGTCCAAGGGTATGAATTGTAGTCTGTACGAAATCGCGTCAAAAGCAATGTAATGTTTTGAAAAAGGTCACAACTTTAAATACTTATGTTTTCGAGAAATCGAATAGTTTCTAAGAAAAGAAAAAAAAGTCATTTTTGATAAATCATTCGTTGTTCCAAAACTACTCTTCAGGTGTTAATAAAACTTATATTTCATGTTACAGACAATGTAGTAAATACATGCGTTTTCTGAAAATCAAACCGTTTGTAAGGAAAAGTAAAATAACTTCTATCTTAGATACATAATGAAACTGTGCTGTGATGTCCACACAGATAGTCTGGCAGCGTTCATCCGCTCTTTCTGTTCACCATAGACAACAAAAACAAAATTACACCCCCCATTGTTGGGGTCTCCCCTGTGCTCTCTGTAATGTTAAAAACTCTATTGTCTAGGTCTTGTTTTGTTTTCATTTGCTTAAACTGTTATTCTTACACACTTATCTTTATTATATTACAATACGCTATATTACAATACGCTGGTTGAGAGAAACATTGTCTTCTCCCAATGATTATTGGTTATTATTATTATTATTGATAATGTACCTGTATGAAAACTTGTAACACGATTTACTGTAATAACTGTTGGTATACCTAAATAAATAAATAAATAAAAAAGAAAACTGTAACGAAGTCGTGTCTGTATATGGAATATTTTTCGGAAATAACCAAGGGGTCGACGACATACTACCGACGTAGAAGCCTATTCTAAATTTTTTGACTTTCGTGTCTATTTGTCTATCTGTCTGTTTGTCCAAGTGTATGATCCATCATCACGCAAAAACTACCAGGGGGATTTTGATGAAACTTTGCATACGGATACCTACCATATTTATAGTATTTATCCACGAAAATCAAAAGGTCCATACATTTTGAGTGCTTTTATCGTGCTTTCATGGTTTTTTTGCACGAAAAGTGACATTGTCTACAAAATGCCTAAAGATGCCTGAAATTACGCGAACGAAGTCGCGGGTACAGCTAGTAATGTAATAAAAGCGAAGATCTAACTACTAACTTTAGAAGCTAAAGACCATAAAACAGGTGGCACTCAATTTATCATCACCTGCATTGCCTACTTCCCTTAAAGATCTGCGGAAATCTGCGGAATACGTCGTATACCGCTTTCATATGCTTCTTTATACAATCGTCAATATACGTTCATTCATATTAAAAGCTTAGTATCTCGTAAATAAACTTAAAATTTGATCACAAACCTTGTTTGCACGTGACTCTTCAGGTTCTCTTTATACAAATTACTCCACTTGCATATTATATTCATAATAGCTTGATTGAGCCGCCTCAGGTCTAGCTTCAACCAACCGTTGCAGAGGTAGTCAGCCGGCAAAGCAGCTACCTCGTTATACATGGCGTTATATTTGTCAATCTAAAAATTATAACATTAATTAGTTACTACTCGTTTGTTTAGAAAATGTCTACATACTACATAATATAGTGAAGTGTATGATAAAAATATTAAATTTACCTCATGTTGATATTGTTCAAGCTTAGGTTTTACTTCTGGCGGGTCGCTACCG
Organism: Phalera bucephala; assembly: GCA_905147815.2. Lineage (NCBI taxonomy): Eukaryota > Metazoa > Arthropoda > Insecta > Lepidoptera > Notodontidae > Phalera > Phalera bucephala. The sequence goes on from LR990626.1 coordinate 10,588,312, forward strand.
TTTTCGAATCTATATTTATCAAACTCTTCGGGCGGAATCACGCGGCCGTACATTAAAAAATTCGCTAATACTTCTTGTCTATCTTCCATCCAAAGGGGAGTGTATTTCTCGTATTTCTATCAAAATGTAAGTAAAAGATTACTTAATCTAAATATTCTGTTTACTTATGAAACCGCAAAACTATCAATTGACCTGATACTTAAGCTCGTAGTGTTATGGTATCGCGGTGTTCGTAGCGAACACCAAAGTTAACACGTTGACGGACAGTACGTCGAGAGACGTAAATTATGACCCTCATAATATGGCACTACGGCTGTAGGCGGCGATTTAAAATACACCAAAAATAGAACTCCGCCCACGGTCGACGATTTTTCATAGCATTAATAAGAAGGATATGACTCTGCCGTTTTAGGCTATAATACAGACCGCTAGTGTCACGGTAAACACTGGTGCGCGTGCACACAAGTTACCTCTGTCACGCACACATTGAAAGAACACGTGTTTTGACACTACGTCTGTGGCCGGAAGATTTACATACACATTCGACCGACCAGTCGCCGCGTGCCGTTAGTGCCGTAATACATGGTTGAGAATTCACTTGGTATGAATGTCCGCCCAGAGGCGGTTACGTCTCTGACCGTTACTGCCGCAACACATAGTTTTAAAACCCAGTAATGTGGCAAGCCGTCCCCAAACGTGACGCCACTATGTATGGAAAGATTGTGTGTCATATCACAGATTATTGAGAATGATTTTGTGTCCGTGAACGTGTTAAGCAGGGATCGACTCGGTAAGTCTGAAATGGAGTAACCGTTTTTGGTATTTCCATTCTAGAGCGACTTCGTGATTTAAGGGGCACTTTATGCCGTTGATCCCGGCTGCCACTTAATGTGGTACTCTTTGAGCTAAGTTAAAAGCTTTATACGGTTTGATAAGTCAAAAGCCAAAGCCCAACTAGTCCGCAGTTAATCCTCATCCTTAACTGGCTAGTGTGTTAGATGTTCATACTATGAGAGTGCAGTAGGCAAGATTATAGGGTTCTGAAGGAAAAAAAACACGTTGACACGGAGCTTTCTGCCTACTCGGCGAGAAAAGTCTACTTAGTTCATTAAACCCTAGACAAGAATTATTGACAGGTCTAAAATCAGATTCGTTAAATTTGATATAGGGAACTGTAAATGGAACTAACCGACGCATACGACACGATGTCATTGATGCTGTTTTCTATTCTCTTCGATATTTCATGATAAAGATCAATCAAGGCATCTTCAGGCACCAAATCGTCTATAAAAAATAATATATTTAGTATGATTTAACACAGATATACTACATTCTACCTTATTAAAAGACTTAAGAATGTTAATTACGTCGTATACCTATGAATATATAGGCCAAAAAAATCATACTTAAAAACTAAAACGATTATTTTTCTTTGTAACTATTATCAGATTCATCGAAAAAAAAGGTCAGACTTTTATATTATTGCTATACTGCCTCGTTGGTCTAGTGGCAAAGCGCATCGCTTTGTGATTACGAGGTCCTGGGTTCAAATCCTAGGTCGCACAAGTGTAGTTTTTCTAACGAAAACTTCCCAGTACGACTTCGGAGTCTGGAATTGTGCCCGGTATATGGCAATAGGCTCGCCTCCTATTACATGGGACCTAACATCGTCGGCGAAACGTGGGTGTACTAGTACACCTCTGCCACCCTCGCTTGGGGAATATAGGCGTGACGGTGCTATACTAACCTTCATAAGATTCAAGAGAAATAATTGGGTCTATTCTGGGGAACAACGTAGCCTGAAGGTACATATCCTTCATCATTTCCCTCATAGTATCATAAAGTCCACCTTCATCTTCTACATCCAAAGATGGAGAGAAAAATATGTCTGAAAAAAAATATTTGTAACTGGTAATAAAAATAGATGCATTTACAAACAATTATCTAATTGAGCAAGGTTATAAATCTTTAGACTTTAATAAAATGTAAGGGAAATTTCATTAGTTGAAGATGCTGACCCACCGTACCCTCAAAGGTAGTGGAAAAATATTTTCAAATTATTTCTTATAGTCTGCATATCTATGTTTCAGGGAATTGCACCTTTTGATATTTTAAAAATAATTAAGATTTCTTGAATATTCTTACCCGGATCTTTAAGCTCCGCAATAATTTCCATGAATGCTACTCGTGGTCCTTTCTCTAAATTGGTCTGCCGCTCAAATAAATCTACACTCGATTGAATAGCTTTCATCAATTGCCGAGATACCTGTTTACCCAAACATATATATAATATAATACGTACCGGTATACTTTTATAACAATGGCAAAATCTTTATTATAAGTTTTAATACATTGCTGACCCAACAACTCTTTAATCTCTTACAAAATCTTTTAGCGACATGCACCACTTTAGGGACTAGGCATGCATTATGCTCTGTTTCCTAAAGTAACTCAGTAGATTAGAATATGATGAAGATATGCAAGCATTTTTTAACAAAACCATTAACAATATAATATTATTTTAATTACAAGTGTGTCAACGTATTTAATGTAAGCAGGCCAACGCTCCGCTCTGAAAGCTTCAATTTCCAATTCAGCTTTCTCTTCCTCTATATCAGCAAGTTCGTCTGGATCTGTTATTTCTTCCTCTTCTTCTGCTGGTGATTCTACATCCTCACCTAATAAAATACGTTATTTTGCGTAAATTATTTGTTACAAATTACAATTGGAAGATCCCTGTTGTTACACAAATGTAATAGAATGCAGTTCGGGAAGCAACCCTCTTTCTACAGCGCCAGTCGACATTTAATCAACCATTTTAAGGAAACAGTCATTCTTTGATAAATGTTACCATCGCTTTTTCGCTACCAGAGCTAGGCAAAAATTAATTTGTGCAAAAATTGAAATGCAAATAAAAATATGACGGATTTAAATATGGCGGTTTATTTTAGTTTTTAAGTCCCCGACGTTTCGAGTGATTAGCAGCACCTATGGCAGCACGTCATTGTTATTCCAGAGTACTTAAAGGGGATTAATTTAATTAAAATTGAAATTACAATGAATTGATCCTACAATTCAAAAGATGGTTATACACACATTACATACAATTAATAAGGTATTATAATAGTAAAGAAACCTTCGTCTCTTCGCGCTTGACGCTCAGCCTTTGCGGCTTCTTTAGCCTCTCGTTTCTCCCTCCGTGCGGCTCTACGCTCTCTTTTGATCTCGTCACGCTCCGCCTTTTCTCGCTCTCTCTCCTCTCTAGCGATGCGTTTCGCTTCACGCCGCTCCATTATCTGTTGGAGTTTCTGTGCTCGTGCAGCTTTCTCAGCATCATCTAGAGTCGCTTCATCCACTTCTTCCAATTCTTCGTCTTCCGATTCCTCCTAAAAGTAATCTTGGAATTTAAATCCTGAAACTAAATCTGTTTTTATTTATTTTTCGTTCCATATTACCTCTTCATCGTCATGGATATTGAAAAACAGTTTATAATTTTCTTGTAGTATAGTTTGGAATTCAGAGTGGCTTTCCAGTATTTTTCTTTGCCTGTAAAAAAAATTCAAAAGAGTAAATCGCGATACAATATTCATACAAGTTACGAAAACAACTTGCGAGCACCACGGTAATACCATTTTGCTACAAGTGCTAATGGTGGATAAATCTGTCACCAAGCAACATTCAATACAATCGAATTGTTATTGTAGAGTATATTATCGTACAATAACAATTTCGCCATACTGAAGATCTCGTAATTTTATAGTTATGACGTCATTTCATCCTACTATCTATCTATCTATATCATCACGCTAGACCCCTTGCGGGGTAGGCAGAGAGTACCTAGTTCCAACGGGTTCTTTCCTTTCATACCTCTCTGGCTTCCTCTACTCTCATAGTTCGTCTCATACACGCTTGCCGGTTACAGACTCTTGACTTGTCCTTCAGATAAGACTCGGTCTATCTGGTCATGGTAAGATAGTCTAGGTCTTCCCCAGTAACCTACATCCTTTCACTTTCGCATTGTATATCTGTTTTGTCATTCTTTCTTTTGACATTCTTTGTATATGCCCGAACGAACGGAGCATACCCTTTCTCATCTTTATACCAATACTATCTTTCATACCTACGCGTTTTCATACTACGCTGTTGCGAATACGGTCGGTCAGCTTCACTCCGCACATCTTCCGCAGAGCTCGCATTTCCACCGCATTAATTCTAATTTAATTCTCCTTCTTACATCCTCAGCTCTCGCTGCCATATAACAGCGTTGGGGCAAGCACTCCGTTATGCATGGCCAGCTGCGCCTTTTGGCTTAAGTGCCGGGAGCCCCAGTAGCCCAAGTAGCCCTTGGGAGCCCATAGCTTTCCCATCGCACCATTTACTCTGTTCTCTGCACTCACTCCGCTCTATGTCAGCGGTGTATTTCTTATACAAACTCATTCACTTGCTGCAGCACATCGTTACCAACCACAATCCTTGCATTCATTCTAGTTTCTTCCCGTTCAAAAACCATAATCTTGGTTTCTTTTACATTCAAATTTAAGCCATTGTTCATGTAGTCATCTTTCATAACTGTTACTAGTGTTTAAAGAATACTAATGTTAAATATCCTACTAATATTATAAAACTTTGCATGAAACTTGCCACACCAATAGTTTATTTCCTGCATTAAGACAGGATAGGTACTTTTTATCCCAAGTAATGTAAAAAATGTTAGGTTAGTGTCTAAAGTCAACGCAGACGAAGTCGCGGGCAGAAGCTAGTACCTATTTCATAAACGTCACATCACAAACTGTATCCGCTAGTCTTAAGCATGTGTATAGAGTTCCTAATATGTCTGATATCAGTCTCATTTTGTGTGTGTGTGAATTATCGACGCTGTTGGCCGCGGGGCCTTTACAGCTTCACCGGACAAGAGGGCGACCGTGCAGCCACCACGCTCGGGCCAGAAGGGCATGGGGGCAACTACTAAGTGTCTCGCATACACCAATCCGACCTCGTAATATTACCTTCTGATAAATCGAGGGTGTCGTTCGGAAACGGCGAGTAACTCCATTTTGTCCGGGTTCTCCTTGCGGTTGTGCAGTGGCACGTCGCCCCACGCCGCTATGTTGCTGAGCCCGCGCTTCACGTTATTCTGTGCCGTCAGTACACGCTCCTGCAGCGTGTTGATCGCTGTGTACACTTCTGCCATCCAGTCCGTAACTGTTCCATGGTTGTAAAACGTTATTTCATTTCACAATTGGAAAAACTAGTGTAAACCTATTACTCGTATGTATAAATATATGAGTGGAAGATTTTGAACGAGAACCTTATTAATTTACTTGCCATACGTGTTTACCTAATTGGTCGAACTGTAGTTGTAACGAGGTTCAGGGTTTAAAAACCCGCACATTTAAAAAGGAGGAGACGACTATAAAAACATACATACAGATGAATATAGAAATTCGTCTGTATGTATTTTTTTATGTATGTTCACCGATATTTTCGTCAATTGTGGACCGATTTTGATGATTATTTTTGCATTGGGCTCTAAGGTGATCTCATTTTAATTTCATTGGTATTGGACCTTGGACTTAGAAGATACACCAGGGAACTCCATAACGACATACAATAGGAATGTGTAAATTGAGATATTATGGATATTACGTCATTTCTATAGGTACCCTACTACAGAACTAAGCAGAATGTTGGCCGACTTCAAAAAAGGAGGAGGTTCATAATTAGTCTGTTTTTTTTATGACATCTTTGCTTATAAACCGATTTTGATGATCCTTTTTGCATTGGGTACAATATAGTGGTCCTATTTTATTTTTATCGGTATTGGACCTTGGACTTTAAAGATAAACCAGGAGGCTCCTTGACGGCATACAGCACGAATGTGTAAATTCAGTTATTATGAGTTACCTTACTATAGTACTAAGTAGAATAATATAATATAGGTCTAGAAATTGTTTTTTTTTCGCTAGCCTGTTTTAGTGTCCCACTACTGAGCAAAGGCCTCCCCTTTATACTTCCACAGCTGTCGATCTTCTGCTATTTCGGGCCACGGGTACTTCGTGGCAAAGGTGTCCAAATCATCGCGCCACTTTTTCTAGGTCGACCTCGTCGTCTGCGACCTCGACTTGGTGTCCAATTGGTGATGGCGTTTGCCCACCACTGCGAGTCCATGCCTGCTACGTGGCCAGCCCACTCCCACTTCAGCTTTGCAGATTTCATACCTACGTCTGTAATATGGGTAATGGAACGCAGAGTGGTGTTTCTGATGTGGTCAATCCGTCTGACACCTAACATACTGCGTTCTATAGCTCTCTGGCAAATCCTGAGTTTGGACTTCTGTTGCTTGGTTAATGACCACGTTTGAGCACCGTAGGTTAGGATGGGCAAAATACACATGTCGACGTTTTAAGGATACCGGAAGGCCGCCCTTCATTAAATCATTCATGGACCAGTAGCTCTTTTAGGAGTTTTCAATCCGCCTATTGACTTCCTTATCTTGTCTATTTTTAAACGAGACTATCTGGCCCAAGTACGTATACTCGTCGACATAATGTATGACAAGCCCATCTACCTCGACCCTACGTTTTATGTCATTAACTGCGTTTTTGATCTGTTCATAGAGAGTCCAACCTTGCTAAAAACTTGCCTTGCTCAGGCTTGGATCATATGTCAATCTGCAAAGCGAAGGTTTGTAAGCTGTGTGTCATTTACAGTAATGCCTCGTGAACGCCAAGATTCCTGAAGCTTTTTAAATGTTTTGGCGATAGTAGGTCACCTTGCTTAACTCCTCGTTCTATCGGAAATTTCGGATCGGGTGCATGTAATTTAAGGTTTGCCGAACTGTTTTGGTCTACAAATATTAATAATTAATTCACTCATCACTTAAGAATACTTTTAAAAAAAGGGAAAGTGACATCATAATGCAAAAAATTAATATTTGAAGTCGCTGCCAAGTAACCGACTGAACCAACCGGCACCCACTTAAAATATATTTTTTTTACTTTTTGCAGTCTGTTTCCCTTTTTTTTAAAACTGTTTTTATATCAATGTACGGCTCGTCAATTGTTAGCAATGAATCATGTCGAAAACTCCTGTAGTGAATATAGGATCTTTCTTAAATATGGCGACGACAAGCCCTTTAGTCAAACAGACAAGCCTGAACAAAAGCTGAACATAAAAATTATATTCCTGTGAAAACAACAAACAAAGTCCGCAGAAAAAACTTACAATCATCGTTCCACGTGAGTTCTTCGACACCACGGCCCAGCAGTTGGTCTATAGCAGAGATCTCCTTCTCTATGAGGGCCACTTCCGTCTCGTGGCTGCCCTCGCGGATTGCGTTGTACCACGCTATCGCCCGATTCAAACGGTTCATGTCGTACTGTGCAAATTACATACACACTTATCTACTATACTATTTTTCACATAGGATGGGTAGCGACGGTTCTAAGTGCCAAACGAAATTAATATTTAATTCAATGGCATTAAGGCATAAAACCATAAGTATAGAAACGGGTCATGCCTCTTATTGCCATGGATTAAGTATAATTTTCTTTGACACTTACAACTCACGGTACCTATCTTTACATGAAAAATACTATAATTGAAACTGTATGTGGAATTTGTTTGGACGAAACTGTTGGGGTTACTGAACGTCCCCCTCCTCCTCTGAACATGTGGCCTGGACATTTTTTGTGTTTAGTTACATATAATTTAAATATTGAGTGACTACATCGTCGGTCTAGCGGTAAAGCGCATCGCTTTGTGATCACGAGGTCCTGGGTTCAAATCCTAGGTCGGACAAATGTAATTTTTCTAACGAAAAATTCCCAGTATAAGTCCGGAGTCTGGAATTGTGCCCGATGTATGGCAATAGGCTCGCCCCCTATTACATGGGACCAAACATCGTCGGCGAAAAGCGGGTGTACTCAGTACACCTCTACCACACCCGTTTGGGGAATAGTGGGTGGGATGGTGTGTGACTGTGCCTTACGGCAAATGTACGACTATATTTTATGCAAAACTCGTATAAATTCATTCTTACGCTTAAAATCCCGTAATAAATTAAAACAAAAAATTTACCTGTAATTTTTCGTGTCTAGCGTACAATTCTAGCCCATCCGGAGGAATTCCCTGTTTATCCAAATACTTCATGTAACGTATTTCCCGTAGTAACATCACCAACTACAAATGAAAACAGACGTATTGAACAAACACTAACATCAGCTGACTAGCCTTTCTTCCTCGTTTCTCATTTTTTACTAGCAACATTCTCAATTTAACTTACATTTTGGATCAGGCATTACGCATCGCGACTGTTTATATACATAACCATATTTCCTATGATCAATTAAATACGTAACGTGGTACGTTACGATAACTTCGTGAAATAATAGTTTAATGGAACTCTGGTGGCATACAGAATACGCACCGCATTTGGTCATGCTACTAATATTATAAACTAGTTTCTGCCCGCGACTTCATCCGCGTTGAGTTTAGACAGGGGCCTAACATTTTTCCGGGATCAAAAGTACCCTATGTGTTAATCCACATTTTTAATATTAGTACGATGTGAAAGTTTGTATGTTTGGATGTTTGTTATTCAATCACACAAAAACGCCTGAACGGATTTGGATGAAATTTGGCACACATAGTTTATTACCTAAATTAACACATAGGATACTTTTTATTCCGGAAAAATGTTAGCTTCCTATCTAAAATCAACGCGGATAAAGTTGCGGGCAAAAGCTAGTAAGTAATAAGGTGTGGGAGTTCCTATAAATTAAGTATTCTCAGAATAAGTACTCTCCTATAGTAGTTTTCACATAGGATGGATAGTGATAGTTCCAATTGCCAAACGAAATTATACTTTATTCAATGCATTAAGAGGCATGGCCTGTTTCTATACTTATGGTTTTATGCCTTAACACCATTGAATTAAATATTAATTTCGTTTGGAAATTAGGACTGTCACTACCCATCCTATCTGAAAAGTACTACAACTAACTCCAAATAAACCGAGTCTTATCTGATGGAAAGGTCAAGAGTCTCCGTAACCGGCGAGCGTGTATGAGACGAACTATGAGAGTCGAGGAAGCCAGAGAGGTATGTAAGGAAAGAACCTGTTGGAACTCTGTACTCTCTGCCTACCCCGCAAGGGATCTGGCGTGAGGTTATAGATAGATAGATAGAAAAGTACTATAGGCGACTTTTTGCTCTCATAAAGCGAGCTGATAGTAAAAAAAAAACATTTACCTCAGGACTAAAATTGTTCCTAACGAAAGGCGGTTCTCTGTATATAAGGTTCTTGGCGAGATGCAATTTGCAAATGGGCGGTACTATGAGGCACCACTGCTTGAACTGGCGGTCTTCGAGCGCGTTCAAATAGCCCAGCATTTCGTTTGTCTTCTGCTTCATATAGGTCGCGTACTCGGATTCTATTATCCTACAATTGGGTTACAACCATAATGAAATCAACACCGATACTGTAGGACTGAAAAACCCAAAACCGATGTTTTGCTTAAATTTTTAAGTTGATTTTCTACAGCCTTTAAACGAAACCGGAATAAAAGAAGGGAATGACATTAGCCCCGCAAGAGACCTAGAGTGCTGATAAAGAGAGATATAATAACATTTTACAAAGAAAAGTCACGTGGTCAAAACAAGGCGATGTCGATTGCGAAAAGAGAATAGCAAAGGCTTGGCTACGCCCTCTGTTCATGCAGTCATACCATAAAGAACATTATTATGGCAAAGATGTTAGGTACATTAAGAATGCATCTTATTTCACAATATTTCTATCTATCTATACATATCATCACGCCAGATCCCTTGCGGGGTAGGCAGAGAGTACAGAGTTCCAACTGGTTCTTTCCTTAAATACCTCTCTGGCTTTCTCCACTCTCATAATCACTATATTCGACCGAGGTTATCTTAAACGGACTCTGTATCTGTAAGCTTTCAACTTTTACAGGCCATATAATCACCTTTTACAACATCAATAGGAAGGTAGTGTAACCACCGACCCTACTGATCCCTTCCCTTTGGTTAATAGTTTTATAATATGTAGTGATTAGTGAAAGTGACTCGCGCTACTTACGGATCTTCAAATATGATAAAGTCCTCCATGGGTGTCTGAATCCTTCTCCGTAATTTGTAAATCCACCAAATCATTCCAGCCACTGGCGGGAGGTACGGATCTACCATTGGCCTTTCTGGTCCTTTAGTTAATTTCTATTTGAAGAATGAAATGTACATAATGGGATAAGCTTGAAACTGTGACTAAAAAAATCAAATTAAATAAAAATTCTTACCGCCATCTCCTCGTCGTATATTTCTTTAACAGCATCTAAATTAGAATGCATCATATCGAGCAACCTTGACAGTTTTGGCTTCAATTCTCTGTTTATTATTGGTCGATGGAACAAATCGCCAATAATTTGGAAGAACTGCAACGAACAAATTTAACCTATTTCTTACTAACTACTGAAATAGCTAAAACATTACGATTACTGATACAAATTCCTTCAAACTTGAACAGGGAATATTATTTGTGTGCGAATAACATCAAGAGGCTCACAATCTATCGCATAGAGACTAAAATACCTTTGTTAAATGTGGTTATACAATCTATATCTCTGCATGTCTACAATGTTTATCTCCTGAAAAAAACAAACGTAGGAAGTATAGTTTACCTTAAAGAAATGTTCCAGGTTATGACATTCATCAAGCCCTTGCGCAAATAGCGACGCAAGCCGTCTATCCACATCGTCGAGTACGCTCATATGCTCGTCGTAATCCGCCAGAAACGACTTGTCTTCGGGATCGGCGGGGTCATACATTATGTTGCCAAGATTTTGATATATTATCGTATATTCTTCCAATACCTAAGCAAAAATTTGTAGTAACATTCTAGTTGGTACAACAACTTATCCCTAATCATAATGGAAAGCGATGAAATCCCGGCTTCCAATTCTGGGTTATTCGGAACCTAACTGAGATTCCTAGCTTGGTAACAGCGATTGGAAACATCTTGAGTAAACCTTAATTTTAGAAAGAACGTGAAGTTTTTGCAATATGTATTAAATGAAGATGTGCCCAAGCAATGGTCATTAAAATATAAGAAAACATAAAGAGGCGGCCTTAGCAACTGTGCAGTGTCTTCCAACTAGGCCTTGACATCATCGCGGTGGGCGTGGTTTACCTCAATCTGTCATACTAGATGGCAAATACAAATGTGGGCGGGGTGTAACATCCTCTTCATCCTGCGCCACCGCGCGCAGTGACACGCTTGATTATATAGGGAAATCTAATAATGCCATCTCCTTAGTGGCTAAAGACTTCCACGAGTGCTGAAAAGCTTTTCTGCCTCGCAAGAAATTAAATACTTGAAGCTGTCATCCAACCTTGAATAACTGGAGAGGAACACGGAAGAAGACGCGATTTACCTTTTTTTAGATTTACTCACCTTCATACATTCAGTGCTTAATATCTTGCCCCTCAATCCACAGAACTCAACTTTTTCCAATTTCAGTATCTCTACGGTTGCCTCCAATATTGTCTCAATCATTTTTAGCCGCTCCATGTACACGTTGAATCTCATAAACACGCGGTCGAAATCGAAGGACCAACGCACCACCATCACACCAGGTGGGAAGAATGTGTGAACTTTGTCGCGATTCATTTCGTATGTTTCTCTACAAGAACACAATTCGTTTTCCTAGTTATAAAAACAAACAAGTTGCATTCGAGACCTTACAACATAACTACAGAATATACAAGACAGAATAAGATAATCTAAATAGTATGTACAAGAAGCGCGGTGAATCCTTTACGCATAGCACTGTAATGATAATATTTTTTCCCTTCTATCCTTATTATTCTCCAAGACTACTTTACGAACCTCAATTTCCTGTCACTGCTCATAATAATCTTACGAATCTTAGTTGGAAGATAGTTTGGTAAGCCAGATCAAGAAGGCTTAAAATCATTTGAGCATTTACGCCTGAATTACATCGACCCACCTGCATAGCAGTAAGTAGAGAAACGAACATGAAACTGACCACAGCGAGAATGTTAACCGCGGCAGTGAGTAGGTAAATGGACATGAATACGATTAGATTGCTTATTTTCCCACTTCCCTGTACAAAACCGTGCTAATGCGCCAACAGCCACTGATCTGCAAACACTAGTCACAGTTGTGAAAGACGACTGCATGATCAATGGCTTACATTTGAATGTAAAGAAAACCAAGAATATGATTTTAGAACGGGAAAAAAATCAGAACGAATGCATGTGGTTAGTAACGATGTAATGAAGCAAGTGAATGAGTTTGTAAATCTTGGATGGGCCTTCAATAAGGATGGGAAATACACCGCTGACATAGAGAAAAGAGAATGCAGGGAACAGAGTGAATGGTGCGATGGAAAAGCTACTTAGGAGCCGGCAAAAATGCGCAAACGCCAAAAGGCGCATCTGGCTATTCATAACGAAGTGCTTGTCCCAACGCTATTATATGGGAGCGAGAGCTGGGTATGTAAGAAGGCGAATGAAAGTAGGATAAATGCGAACTCTGCGGAAGATAGCTGACCGACCGTATTCGCAACAGCGTAGTAAGAAAGCGAGCAGGTATGAAAGATAGTATCAGTGGCAAGATGAAAAAATCATATGCTCTGTTGGTTCCGTCACATAGAAAGAATGTCAGAAGATATAATGACAAAACAGATATACAACGCGAAAGTGGAAGGATGTAGGTACCGGAGAATACCTAGACTATCTTACCGTGACCAAATAGACCGTGTCTTATCTGAAGGACAAGTCAAGAGTCTCCGTAACCGGCGAGCGTGTATGAGACGACCTACGCGAATGGAGGAAGCCAGAGAGGTATGTAAGGCATTCCGGCTGTGTCGCACGCCGCGTTCGGTCGTGTCACCGCTTACCGCGCCACTCTCCCCGCGACGCAGTCCCCTCTCCCGCTCGCGCGTACGTATTTACGTACGTTCGGTAGGCACGACGCGCCGTTTTGACGGCGCAGTCGACCTTTCCCTAGTGTTTGATGACTAGTCGCAGTTTGTTTTTTTTTCGTTCGTGGTAAGGCTGGTAGATACCTAACGGTAACAAGTGACATCTAAGCGACTCTTGAGCGGGACCCGAGCGCTCGCCTCCTTCCTTCAGAAGGCGGCTAACTCGGCGGGTTTGAGTTCTGACCTTGGGCACTACCGTAGTCAGAGCTCATCCTTTCACCAGGACCTACCTTTTCCCTTCCCAAAATCCTATTCTCCGTGCGGCGGTTCTCTTCGCCCCGGAGCAGTTAGTGATAGGCACACACCCTTTCGCGCACAAGTTTGGCGAAACAACGCACGCTAACTCACAACGGTAGTACACCCGGCGGGGGGGCCCAGGCATTACTCATCCCCGGGGCAAGGTCCGGCCCCCGGAACTTAGGGTTTCCACTCCCTTCACCGCCCTGCCATATCCCCCCTCCTAGATATGGCCGTTAACTCCACCAGAGTTCCTTCGGAACCTGGTCGAGTTCATCACCTCGAAGTCCCCGGAGCTCATCCGGCAATTCGAGGCGACGTACTCTTCCGCTTCGGCGGACGCGTCACCCCCCGAGTACCCCGCCAGCGGCGATCGCACGCCGCTATGTGCGACGCCACGCACCGTGCCATCCGCGCGCCCCGCGACCCCCTTCGTCGCGCAGGTAACTCTTGTTACCGCATCCCTCGCGCGCCCCCCGACCCCCATTAACCGCCCCGTCTCTGCGTGCGGGTCCGAGCCTCACTCGGACTCCGATATGGAGGTCGAGCTAGCATCAGCCCGCTGTGCCCGCCGCCAGGGGGGGGGGGCTCGTCATCTTCATCGGATGACGACTTCATTCCCATCTTAAACGGGAAAAAGCGCACGCGCAAGCCGCGCGACTTGCCACCCCTAAAAATTCAGAGAGCCGGAAGCGACGTCACTTCCCCTGGCCCTGGCACCCCCACGCCCCAGCCTTCTCCCAACGCGGCTCCGAGGATTACCCCCTCTCCGCGCCCCGCGCGTCCAACCATTCCTCCCCCGCCCCTTGTCATCCATGACAAGAGCGCCTGGGAGCGTATCTCTAAGGCGATCTATAATCGCCACATCAATTATACCCATGCGCGATCCACCGCGCAAGGGATAACGGTAAAGGTGGCGTCCTCGGACAACCACCGCCGTCTGTCCCACTTCCTCCGCGTCGAGAAAATCGGCAATCATACTTATGCCCTTGAGGAGGAGAGAGAGCTCAGGGTAGTCATTTGTGACCTCCCCAAGAAGCTGGACACCTCCGTAATCAAGGAGGACCTCCTAGCCCAAGACTTTTCGGTGCACCAGGTGCACAGGATGGTTAAGGGCCAAAACAAACAGACATACGACATGGTGCTGGTCGTTCCCGACCGCACCGTGGCCGGTCGCAAGGTTTTTTGACATAAAGACCGTATGCCACATCTCTAGCCTCTCCGTGGAGGCCCCACACAAACGTGGTACACCCGGGCAGTGCCACAACTGTCAGCTGTACGGGCACTCTGCCCGTTACTGCCAAGCGTGCCCTCGATGCGTCAAATGTGTCGGGGACCACGCGACCTCGCAATGCTCCCGCTCGAGGAAGACAGCGACAGAACCGCTCAGCTGACGCCGCCCTCGTGCGGCCGTTTGCTCCCCAGCGTCTTCAGCGCAATACCCTCCCGTGCCTTCAGCGCACCCTCACCCAGCGGCCTCAGCGGCCCTCCCCTCAGCGACTTCAGCCCCCGCGCTCCCGCGCCCCAGGCGCTGACGTGTTATCCTCCGCTTAGGCCGAAACTCGGCGCCAACGCGTGGGCGAAGCCACTCCCTTACACCGCGGCCCCTCGCCCACCTGTGGGCCCCGCACATCTCCTCAATCCTCCCTCCTGGTAGCGCCTCCTCCGCAAGCCGCCGCCGTCGCGGACTATATTATGCTGGATACGTACGTATGGCGCGGTATGCGTCAACAGGATTCGCGAGCTGCCCCAAAGGCTCCGCGCCGCTACTAGCTGCAAGGAGCAATTCACCCTTCTAATGACGTACATGGACGTTCACGACGCCATGGCCTTCCATCGCCCCTACAATCCATAATGGATTTAAAAACTTCCCGCCTTAAGCCCCATAGCCTATCCCTGGCATTCTTTAACGCCGACGGCCTCCGCTCCCAACATGACCAAGTTAGTGATTTCCTCCGGGATCATTAACTGGACATCCGTCTGGTGCAGGAAACCTTCCTCAAGCCTGCCCATCGCGATCCTGGGATCGTAAACTACAACCTCGTGCGTAATGACAGAATCGGCTCCCGTGGAGGTGATACTCTCATTTACTGTAGTAAATCTGTCCCTGCACTGTATTTCTCTAGACCCCCCTGCGCTTACCAACATTGAAGCTTCGGTCTGTCGTATTTCTTTCACTGGGCATCAACCCATTGTGATTGCCTCCGTCTATCTTCCTCCCACGAAACTTGTCCTCAGGAGTGATTTCGAAGCACTCTTTAATCTAGGAAGCGCCGTCATTCTGGCGGGTGACTTCAATTGCAAGCACGTGGCTTGGAATTGCCTCACCACTTCCCCCAACGATAGGAGCCTTGACGCCCTGGTCGACCAGCTCGACTTTGACGTCATCACGCCTATGCACCCCACTCACTATCCGGACAACATCGACCACCGTTCTGATGTCCTGGACATGGCGCTTCTGAAGGGTGTAACCTTACGGTTGCGCTCCTTGGATATAGTCCATGAGCTGGACTCTGACCACAGACATGTAGTCATGCGACTCGGTCCTCCGTCCACCCCCCCGCCGCTCAAGAAGACGGTGGTGGATTGGCATGCGCTGAGTACAGCCCTAGCGGATGCCGACCCACCCCCCCTTCCTTTCAGCTCGGACTCCAACCCATCCCCTCAAGATACCGATCAGACTGTAAATGCCTTCACCGCCCATATCCAATCAGCTGACAGTCGGTCGTCAAAGCAAGTCGAGGCGGAGGATCTCAACCGCTTTAGACTGCCAGACGATGTTCGGGAACTTATTAGGGCTAAAAATGCCTCAGTCCAAGCGTACGACTCCTACCCCACCGAAGCCAACCGGGCCCGGATGCGCGCCTTCGCTGGAGTGGCTTCTTAGAGGGTCTCACGCCATCGCATTTGGCTTACTGGAAGCTGGCTCATAAGACAATAATTTTGGAAGTAGCACATTGATAATGTGATAGCACTGATCAGTGTGTGAAATTTGGGGCATGATATAAGAGAACTTCAAAAAAGACATACCTTAAAAAATTACATGATGCTAATCTCATTAAAGTTCATAACCATGATTTTTATTCAATAGTGGTCAATTCTTATACAAAGAAATACACACATAAGCACCAATAACCACAAAAGCGTTACAAAGGCCAACTTTGAATGGCTAGTTATAATCTCGAATAAGTATATTCAAGACCATTTTAAAAAAACTTACTTCATTGATAAACATCATTAATTTTAACACTTTCATCGTACCCTTAAATCCGACTCCATGTCTGACATTGACGATATTCCTCGTTCGAGTAAGGTGCATCTAGCCCTATTCGCGGATGATACCGGTCTCTATGTCTCGCATAGGAATAAGGGTTTCATTACCAGAAACCTTCAGGCAGCCGCCAATACCCTAGGGGTTTTTTTTGTTTGTTATTTTTTTTTAAAAAACGTAGCCTCTCTCTAGGATTTATTCCTGTGTCGTGGGTGCGTTTACAAACATGAAAATTCACATACACAAATACCCAGACCGGAACAAATAATTGTGGATCACACAAAGATTTGTCCCGTGCGGGACTCGAACCCGCGACTATTAGACGCAGTGGGCAGAGCGGCTTAAGCTCTTAACCACTACGCTAAATCGTCCGTCATTTCGTCCGTCCGTCGTTCCGGATTGGTTCAGGAAGTGGCGTATTGAGGTGAACCCGGACAAGAGCGCCGCAGTGTTCTTCTCCAGAGGTGCCACCCCACGCCCCTCCCTGCGCGAAGTCACTCATAGACAATGGTGATTAAGAAATGGTAAGGACAATAATGAAATCACAATGAAACGTACTTATTCCAAACCTAGGTAGTTAATTCAATTAAGTACTTGAACGCTTAAGATCTTGAATACATACATGAAATGATTAAGAATACTTAATGCCTTCCTTATCTTGAGCAGCTGCTCATCTGCTTCGCCTTGGAAAATTGAAGCCGGATCCACGGAATTCGTGCACTGTTGTATTACCAGATTACAAACTTCACGTAGAAGAGCTGTGAATTAAAATTGTTAGGAGAGAAAGGATACGTTTTGCTAGGCATAATACCGAATATGTCGAAAGAGTGTAAAGTAGATATAATAATGCGTAATACTTATAAAAATGCGAGGGAGCTGGCGTGATGATATAGATAGATAGATAGATAGTTAGTAGACCTAATAATCAAAATTGTTTTTCTTTTCACTTTTATAAGATAGGTATATCTAAAATCGACTGAATGCATTAAACTTGCCATCCCGTGGGGTTTATATATTCTAGTAAGCCTGTAATGCAACTATTACATATAAGTCAAGAGTCTCCGTAACCGGCGAGCGTGTATGAGACGAACTATGAGAGTGGAGGAAGCCATAGAGGTATGTAAGGAAAGAACCTGTTGGAAATCTGTACTTTGTCTACCCCGCAAGGGATCTGGCGTGATGATATAGATAGACATAGATAGATGAATATACAGAAAATGTCATTAAAAATACTTACGAATAAGTTTTTCAACATTACAATAATAACGAGAGTTTCCCCAAAGCAAGCCAATGCAATGCAACATTGGTCTAATGAGATATTTTGAATCAGCAAAGTCTGTTCCCTCGAAGTTTTCGAAGTGGGGTACCAACGGCTTCTGATACACGATAATATCGCGACATTCGACAATAGCTGAAAACGCAAACATCAAATCAATCTAATAAATTTAACGTAACTATTTGACTGCGTTATTTGATTTATAACAGTCCTACAATGTCTTAAAAAAATTAGACTGGACGAGCTATGATCTACAAATTAATGGAAAGATTATAACTCATCTATGTTTTGCGGACGACATAGTATTAATGTCTGAAACGGCTAATGGTATCCAACATATGCTCAGTATGCTTCAGGAAAAGAGTAAAGAAATAGGACTGGAAATGAATCTTATGAAAACAAAAATTATAACAAATAGAGATATGCACAATACGAGTATGCTCTCGAATATTTGAAAGAATACATATATTTAGGCAAACAAATCTCATTTTGACAAACGAAAAATGAAGAAAAAATAGACAGAAGAATAGCAAAAACATGAAACAAATACTGGAGCCTAAGAGCAATTTTCAACCTGTTACCCGTACCGTACCTGTCATTACCTGTCCATTTAAAGAAAAAAGTTATGGACTCTTGCTTATTACCATGCCTTACTTATGCTAGCCAAACTTGGATCTTTTTAAAATTAGTCAGGCAAAAGATTACCACTTGTCAACGCTCTATGGAAAGAAACTTACTAAGAATAAAACTTATGGAAAAAATAAGAAGTACAGACATACGAAAACCAACAAAAGTAATTGACGCATTAGACTACGCTCTAAAGCCAAAATGGCGTTGGGCTGGCCATGTAGCTAGAATGCCAAACAACAAATAGACCAAATTAGTGTCTTCGTGGAAAGGCCCGAAGGGCAATAGAAAAAAAGGGACCAAAAACTAGGTGGTCCGACGAAATTCTGAGAACAGCATCAAATTGGTCAGAAACAGAACAAGACAGAGACAAATGGAGAAAGCTGGAAGAGGCCTTCACCCAGAAGGGGTCCTGAATTATTCTACTAAACGAACCAATATTACCATTTAATGATTTCTTGTTTAAAATATAAATGTTTTGTAAAAATTTTGTAAAGATTTCTTTTTTAGTTTAGGAATAAAAGGCTTTTTTATTTTTATTTATTATTTGACTGCGTTTTTAGTCTATTGGCTAATATTGCGCGTAGCAATTAGAAGGCCCTTCTCTTAAAATTTTAGGTGGGACAAAATGTAATTTTTCTATCAAAATATTTCCAGTATGAGCCGGGAGTCTGAAATTGTGCCCGGTATTATCTCAATAGACTCGCTCCCTATTACTTGGGACGTAGCATCGCCGGCGAAAAGTGTACACCTGTACGGTGTACACTTTCGGTGTACACATCTACCACAACCGGATGAGGAATATTGGCGTGAATTCCATCGAAGCGCTGTGTTCTTAGCGATCACCAAGGTTAAGCAGCGTTCGACTCAGTCGGCCTGTGATGGGTGATCGTTTTCATATTCTCCGTGCTTCGGAAGGCACGCTACGCCGTTGGTCCCTGTTACAACGTAACGTGGTAGTCGTTAAGCCAAGTTGGAAGCCTAATGGCCGGCTTGATAAATTCCAACAGCAGGCGGCCACAAACCTGCCTTCGCAAATCCATATTGGGTCCATATGGTGGAGTATGACCTAAACTCTCTCACCTTGATTTGTAAGAGAAAGCTTTTGCCCAGGAGTGGGACCGCCTAGCTTGATATAAAAAAAACCGTCACGCCTATATTCCCCAAGCGGGGGTGGCAAAGGTAATAGGAAGCGAGCCTATTGCCATATACCGGGCACAATTCCAGACTCCGGACTCATACTGGGAATTTTTCGTTAAAAAAACAAACTTCGTTTGTCCGACCTAGGATTTGAACCCAGGACCTCGTGATCACGAAGCGATGTGCTTTGCCACCAGACCAACGAGGCAGTCATGGATAATTGAATATACAGAAAACCTGATATACAAAATAGCCTGATATTATTATTTTAAATTTAACATAATTCGTATCGGTAAGTTATTTCTATATCATTACCATATTACGAGTATTAAACAATACTACCGCGACGCCTGTCTGGATAGTTAATTACGATAAGCACAAAACAGATTTTGATCCAATATTCACCAACGAATAAACTAGGACCAAGACATGGTAAATAAATAACTATTGCATAACTAGTAGGTATAAAAAAAGGTGTAAAAATCATAGTTATCGTAAGATACATACAATATATGAAACGAACTATGAGAGGGTAGGAAACCAGAGGTCTGTAAGCAAAGAACCTGTCGGAACTCTGACAAGGGAGCTGACGAGATGATATAGATAGATATTCGATACCATATATACATAGCGTAAGTAAGAAAGCTCACCAGCCACAACATTAGTTAGCATGGTCTTGAAGCAGTTGAGGTAGACACTGCGCGTGTCTTCCAGGTAGTGAGCCATTCGCTTGACGCGCGGGTCCCGCAGCTGCGAGTATATGCCCTCCAAGTTGCGAAGCCGCTGGGTGTAGAAATCTATATCCGCGCTCGGTAACGGGAACTTAGTTCTTTTGAATGCTGCAGAAGTAACATTTCAATATACCTATTCACTTTTAAGCCTAAATTTTTTGTAAAAGACAACGGGCATACCTATGTGGTATAAATAATACTCAAAAGTAAACCACGTGAGAATCCACTCCGGAAATACTTATTGCCATTAGCTGAAGCACCAGTGGGCTTTTAAGGAAATGTTTAATAAAAGCGGTAAACGGGAAATCTATTATATGTATAACCGCCTTGGCAACTTGTTTATTGGAACTTCGTGTTAATCAACAAGCTAATAATACATTTATTATTACTCAATGTGTAGCAGGAAACATCACCACAGGGACAATACACTGTTCTACTTCTCAGTAACTCCAAGAACGGATTCCAGGAACATTCTTAAACCGTAACGTAGGTAATTAAACACTAGGTAGACTAAGTACCGACCTATGTATGAGTCTTCCGACAATAAATCGTGCACTTGTTGAGCCCATTTTATAACCACACCTTCAATGTTTGTCTTTAGGTACAAGTCCACATCTTCGCCATCACTGTAATCGGTTAAATTGCCATTTATCTGATCATGATCATCAATTCTGTAATTAACTCCTCCAGAATATGAATTTTAAACATGCGGTGATTCTACGTGAACTAGGTATATAGTGAAAGAGGTGAGGAGAGGACAATTCGCAACATTTATATATGAGCCATAGTAATAGTGAATCCTACTTTTATGAACCATGTACCGGAAGACTTGGAGTGGGTAGACCCCATTAAGGTGGTCCGATTACATGCTAAAGTTCGCTGGCAAAAGTTGGATGCTAACAACTCAAAGCCGGTCTTTTTGGCGATCTCTGAGAAGCCTTTGATCGGCAGTGGATATGTTTCAGATGACCATAATCCTTTCCTCGCCGATTTCAGATAGCGGCTGCTTAAAGATATTACTTGTATTTGTAGACAATAATTTAACTAAATACCTTTCTTTGAGTCTAGTTTCCGCATGGTATATGTTTTCCACACCAGCCGGCATCGGTAGCATAACTTGACTAGACATTTCCCCTTTTAGCTATAAAGGCAAAAAATGCAGGAATAATTACTGATGGGACAATTCTTTTTAAATAAAACAATATACTATAGATATATGGACTTATAGGTCCACCAACCTGATGCATCAAACTCCTTAGTTCGTTAACATGCCTCTTCATGTCGTTCTGCACTATTTTAGGCCATCCCTTTTGGTTCTCAGGGTTGCATAGTAGCGGCCCAATTACTTCATCAGCCATTACACTGATATCCATGAGAATATTCCCAGATACTTCGCCAATTGTGACACACTGATGAGTTGAACAAAGCAAATATTAATTTATAACGAGCGCACTATTGTACGTTCTCAGCACTTACCAAATCCAATAAATAGCGATCGAAATCATCAAAAATACTAAGAAAGTTATATCCCTTATGTTTTTTTATGGAAGAGGGGGTAAACGAGCTTGCAGGTTGCCTGATGGTAATCTATCATAGCCGGCCATGTACATTAGTCACCGATGTGTTGTCGATCTTTTAGTTCCCTCCTCAGAGGGTTTGGGCTTCCGTATCTCTTACTCACAAGTGAAACGAAGGGGCAATATCATACATCAGACAGGTTTTCTGTGAGAGGGTGGCTTTTCCATTGTGTGTGTGTGTGTGTGTGTGTGTGTGTGGGGGGGTGCGTGCGTGCGTGCGTGCGTGCGTGCGTGCGTGCGTGCGTGCGTGCGTGCGTGCGTGCGTGCGTGCGTCCGTCGTGCGTGCGTGCGTGCGTGCGTGCGTGCGTGCGTGCGTGCGTGCGTGCGTTCGTGCGTGCGTGCGTGCGTGCGTGCGTGCGTGCGTGCGTGCGTGCGTGCGTGCGTGCGTGCGTGCGTGCGTGCGTGCGTGCGTGCGTGTGTGTGTGTGTGTGTGTGTGTGTGTGAATTATCGACGCTATTGGCCGCGGGGCCTTTACAGCTTCACCGGACAAGAGGGCGAACGTGCAACCAATACGCTTGAGGCAGAAGGGCAAGGGGGCAACTAGTTCAATGGCGCCTCAAGGAGGAACGGCCTCGGCTTGGGCAGTCGCTATGGGGGAGGGCGTATACTATGTGCCTCGCCGTGGTGCTCTGCACCGCCCGGCAGGCAAGGGATCCTTCGACCCCGCCGGCAAGGTCGGTTTCTGATCCTGTATGCGGTAACTGTATCCGAAAGAAGGGATGTAAGGGCATCGGGAGGGTCGGTGAGAACATGCCGCGGGCAGCGGTAGCGGTTGATAGGAGGGGAGTTAGGTTCGTAGTCGGCGGCGGCTACGATCAGCGGATTTCTATTGTTGGAGGCGTTCGCAAAGTATCAAGTTGTGGCCTTTTTAATAAAGGCGCGAATAGGTTCGAGACCGAGATCGGAATGGAGATCAACATTCCGTATGAACCATGAGGCTCCGATGACTTTGCGGTGGAAACAGGATTGAACCGTTTGAAGTCTATCGATGTGAGAGCGGGCGGCGTGCAGGAACACCTCACAAGCGTACGTCATGATGAGCCGTATACAAGTTTTGTAAAGTGTTACCTTATTCCTAAGGGACATTTTATTCCGCTTGCAGATCATCGGGTAAAGACGATCAAGCACAGAAGCTGCTCAGTTACGGACTCGATGGTCATGGTATTGTTTAGGGTGACCCCAAGATATTTGACCTGTTTGACCCAGGGAATAGGTAGGTCGAACATGGTCACCTGTACGAGATTACTTCTGCGGTGGCGCAGGGAGGGGCGCGGGGTGGCACCTCTGGGGAAGAACACCGCAGCGCTCTTGTCCGAATTCACCTCAATATGCCACTTCCTGCACCAATCCCCTAGGGTATTGGCGACTACCTGAAGGTGTCTGGTAATGAAACCCTTATGCCTACGCGAGACATAGAGAGCGGTATTATCCGTAAATAGGGCTAGATGCTCCACGTACTTTTTCAGTCGATCCAGCCTAAATAAAAGCTAATAACCGAGTGTATGTTATCGCTAAGCTCAAACACTCATTCATTCTTTAATTGAAACGAACTTGTACAATTATACAATACAAATAGACGATCTTTGAACCACGTAGACTTAACTATTCCTATAAATCGTCCGTACATACATACTGAGTGCCTTAGCAATTTAGGGGATACCCAAGGAATGGACAAAGGATTCCGAATACGTATTCCAAACATTCGTTTTCACCAAAATTATCTTTCAAAGCTTATAATAATTAATCTATAGCCGTGATTTACCGCTATATCTACGTTCAAGGAGCTGCTGCAGGCAGTGCTACGAAAAATACTACAATAATTCAAAATTAAACTATATTTGAGGATAGCTTGGTTGGCTCCGTTCATCCGGGTAGAGAGTTTTGGCGGGTACGATTACTGCACGGGACTAATCTTTGTAAGATCCATAAACATTTTTTCAGTCTAGGTGTGTGTGTATAAGTATAATTTATATTTGTAATCGTACCCATAAACAATTTATAGGGTAGAACTATATTTTCTGTTATAAACAAAATCAGGTCATTGTTAAAGTACCTTACGAAAATTTGCTTGTGTGAGTTTTTCATCGCAGTTCCTCAAGAAGTATACGATTTTACCCTTGCTTATCGGTGGAAATGTAAGAGAACAGGTAAGCAAGCCTGCGGTGTTAATGCGGAACACGAGCAGGTCGTATTTAGGCGTGTCGAAGTAACGAAAAAGTATGTGCTGAAACAAATTAAGCATTCGTAAAATAAACAATAATTTTCTTTAATAGAATAGTGACATTATATTCTCCAGGGATCTCAGCATAGGATCGCACTCTTGGCATTTACAAGATATGGCTATCGTATATCAGATGGCAGTGTGTAATACACCTACTGCGGGGAATCACTCTCCAATGCCATGACCACCGCGAATGGTTGGTTGGTTACCGTCATCGTCTGGACTCTTAACAAGCTGCCTTGCGCAGTAGCGCGCTGCAGTCCTGACATTTCCTCTCAGTTATCTGAGTGATATTACGAACGATATTTATTTCCTACGCGTGGATCTACTCAGTTCATCAAGCCCGTTTTATTTGCCAGCACACATCACTTATTAACTCTGCTAGAACTCGGCTACTCCGCTCTCCTCTAAACCCATCTCCATTTTGAAGACTTGCTTCCTTCCACTTCCGCTTAATAGTACAATATGATATTTTAAATACAATTATAAAGCAATTACCCTATCGTCGCTAGTAATAAATTTGTTCCATTTCTCAATTTTTTGTTTAAGTGACTTCATTAGATACTCGCTCATGAACTCCAAGCGAGTATCAACATCGTTGTCTCCTTTCTGAAAGTAGGCAGTAAAATATGTACAAGTAACTGAATTCTTCCGCAAAGTTCGTGTCTTAGCCACGGAACACGATAGACTTGGGTCTTCTAACAAAGCTTAAGCTCAACCTAAGCTGCATACGCTATGATATTTTAGGTAAAAGAGTTAACATCTAATTATCTACTTGTCCTATTTGCATTAGTAAGTGTAGTGACGAGAGAAAGAATAAAAGACAAAAATATTTCAATGCACCGTCCCGAAGCGACGCGACGACGCAATATGTACTGTTTTAAAAGTTAGCGAAAGGGTTTACTTTAAACGTGTCACTTCCAAAGCGCGAAATGGCGTACCAACTTTTATTTTGAAAACCTAACTTAGGGGGCCTACTAGGAATTATTCGCGTCGTGGGCGCGTTTTAAAACATCATTTTCACATACACAAAGACTCAGACCGAAGGAAATATGTGGGTCACGCAAAGGTTTGTCCCGTGCAGGGTATTTATAAACTCTGTGATGCGGGAATCGAAATCGCGACTACTGATCCAAAGGCGGAGAGACTTAGATTCTTAACCACTGAACACACAAGCTGTCGCTTTTGCAAGACTTTACTTAAAATATCATTACACACAGACAAGATCTTCGTTTTATCAGAGTATATTTATATACATAAACCGAGTCTTATCTGATGGAAAAGTCAAGAGTCTCCGTAACCGGCGAGCGTGTATGAGTCGAACTATGAGAGTCGAGGAAGCCAGAGAGGTATGTGAGGAAAGAACCTGTTGGAACTCTGTACTCTCTGCCTACCCCGCAAGGGATCTGGCGTGAGGTTATAGATAGATAGATAGATATTTATATACATACAGATAGTAACGTCGTGTCGTGTTATGAGCTATACCTATACGACACGACGTTGCTATCTGTATGTACATTAATATACTCCGATATATACCTTACACCACGTCCATGCCCTACACAATCTAGGTACCTACAAGAGGAGATTAAAGTTATTTGATCTTAGTAACTGGCCACACCACCCGGTGTGCCCGTTTAAGCCCGTAAAGTAGCGCGGCTCCAGTTATCAGTCAACAAATCAGAACAGGCGTTGCAAATTGTAAACGACTGCAGTCAAGTAAGAACATTGATATACATGAGTAAGAATAGATTCGTTAGTTTTCTTGCACACAAAGATTTTTAGAGAGGCCTATGTCCTAAACTGGACGTCTTTCGGCTGAAGAAGACGACGATCATAACTTATTAGGGCCAAACACTTCAGAGTAAATGATTACAAAACACTCGGTGGTACCCTAGGTGTACCACAACACCGCCGTAATTTATCACATAAAACAAAAATGTACTTACATCACCCATGTTTACTTAGTTTTCTTAATCGTAGATTAACACGTCCTTCAATGCTTTATCAATAAGAATTCCAACATTGTTAAAGACATTATAAAATATTTCCCACAGCAGAATATAGTACCATTCCCAATATTTTTAATTATTAACAATTTATACAGTTACCATAGCAACCAGAATATTTTCAAATTAAGAAATTTCTATCTATATTTTGGCGCCAATAAAGCCTTAACCACATTACCGCACTCTGGGTGTCTTTAATATACATCATGCCATTCACACTATAAATAAGCTAATATCATGTTTTAAAATTTATTCTCAATCAAACTAAAAAATTCAGCTTGCTGTACAAGTTAGCCAAATCAATCTAAAGTATTCGAATATTGAGCTTAATAATTGTTTTAAAATACAACACTAGTAAAAAAAAAGTTAATATAAATGTCAATGTCAAAATAAACTTCAGTTTTACGCGCCAAATACCGTTCAATAGCCGGGAATTATTTATTGAAACAAATTTTGTTTACAACTGCAATAAAAATTGCTAAACTTACCACAAATTAATAATCATGGAAGGTTTTGACGATCCCGGCGTTTTCTTCTCCGATAACTTTGGTGTGGAAGAAAGCGAATCACAGGATCAAGTTAACCTACAAGCTGTTAAGAAGAAGTTCAAAGAATTTATACGACAATTTCACACTGGAAACTTTAATTATAAATACAGGTACGTATGTTTATTACTTTACTAAAATAGGTTTTTTTAAAACCTGAAATTGTTATAGTCGTTGATATGTTTGATATTGTTGCTATATCCAAACTAATGTTTCCAGGGATGCTCTCAAACGTAATTATAACTTGGGCCACTACTGGGTGGAAGTGAATATTGAAGACTTATCTAGTTTTGACGAAGTGTTAGCTGAGAAGTTGTATAAAAAGCCCACAGAACATTTGCCAATATTAGAAGAAGCAGCTAAAGAGGTAAGACACACTGTAGTTAAATATCTACAAGTGTGTTCAGAACGCAGTAAGACCGGATGATACTTATTACAAATGTTTAGAACCCAGGTAAACCTCTCAAACCCAAATTCTCAATTGAAGCAAAAGAAATGCGTGAGGAAATGTATGAAAAATGTGTCAGTATCATAGTATGTAGTGAACTGTAGTCTCAGTGCGATGAAGGAGTGAGTGAATGTGTGTTGTTAGTGCAAACAATGCAACAGTGTGAACAACTATTATATAGCTGGACACTGAAAAGGTCATCTCCTTTATTTTCAGTAACAAAAGTGAATCTGAGTTATGAAGCAGGCTACTATATTATGTAAAAAATAAATCTATCTATTTCATCGTGCTAGATCCTTTGCGGGGTAGGCAGAGAGTACAGAGTTCCAACTAGTTCTTGCCTTACATACCTCTCTGGCTTCCTCCACTCTCATAGTTTGTCTCATACACGCTCGCCGGTTATGGAGACTTGACTTCTCGTTCAGATAAGACTCTGTCTATTTGATCGTGGTAAGATAGTCTAGGTCTTACCCGGTACCTACATCCTTCCACTTTTGCATTGTATATCTGTTTTGTCATAAAAAATAAATTTAAAATAATAATTGTTAATAGAAATAAATACTCATGCCTTTAGATGGATATAGTCGATGACAACAGTTTGGTCCAGTAGTTTACTGCTGCTGCTCCGCTCCCTGGATCGAATAGTCGCTTGCTCAATCCAGCAATTTTTAAAAAAATAAGAATGATACACAGAAAGGACAGTCTAATAAAACAATTAAGTTAAAAGACTAGCCCGATGAGTTTCTTACCAGACCTCAGTTTAGGACATGTTCCCATCCAGTTATAAAAATGCAATCATTTGTAAGAGCTCCTGTTGGCCTATGCAACAAAAGATTTTTGACTTTGACCCCCCCTCATTGGACGAGTCTATGTGACCCACAAATGATGAAATACACATGCACATACACCCAATCTCAGTAAAGCCTGAGTGTTTGTGAGTATGCATTTCATGAATGCAAACACACCCATGATAGAGTAATAAATCTTTTTTTTATTAAAGTAGTTCCTATCTATTAAAAATGGATGCAATATTATACACATTACCCACTAAATAAATGATACCAAAATGTTTTCTCAGCTTGCTGATGAGCTAACTGCACCAAGGCCGGAAGGTGAAGAAAAAGTGGAAGACATACAAGTCTTATTGTCTTCTGATGCACATGCCTCTAATTTGAGGGAATTAAAAGTAAGTTCTTGGTGTAAAAAGTATATAATTCATTTAAGAAATTAATCATAGATTGAGTGCAAAGAAACTAATTGTTTTTATAGTATGGTTGCTTATCCAAATATGAAGCAATTGATTGCTTAAATTTATCATTATTATTCTGCACCACTACATTTATAGTCTATTCCAATCAAGCCTTAAAAGTTTTTTTTTAAACAAACCATCGCCATTTTTAGATTATTTAGTTGTGATTGCAATCTATAACAAGTTCAATATGATGGCGACAGTATTCCGAAGCCATTGAAATGAAAATGATGTTAGCAAGAAATCAATGTTTTGAACATAAAAAAAAATATATAAAATATAGAAAAAGTTTTAAAATTTGATGGAATAGTTGAGTATAATGCTATTCTCTTGTTAATAATGAAATAAGAATTTGATAATAAATAAATACTATAATTGTAGGACTTGTAACATTGACAAAAGATTAGAATATTAATGTGTAAAAATTTCAGTCTGAAACAGTTTCCCGCTTGGTCAAGATCCCTGGGATAGTGATCTCTGCGTCTGGCATTAAAGCCAAAGCAACAAAGATATCAATCCAGTGTCGGTCATGTCGCAATATCATTCCAAATCTGCCAGTCAAACCCGGTCTAGAGGGATATGTCATGCCCAGGAAATGCAATACGTAAGTTTAGATTTACTAATGTTATCTGCCTGATTCTTAGCCCGCTTTTGCACGAGCGCTGTTTCAACACGTCTTTTTGAAGCACTGCAAGAACTTATTAAAAAAAGTACTGTTAGCTATTAGGTTCATTCCAGAGCTTTATTAACGAAGGTTGCTTGTGATTTATATCACCATATCACATCTCTTGTGGATAGGTAAAGTTCCAAAAAGTTCTAATGCTAATTTCTCTTTTATGTGTATGTGTGTGTGTGTGAGAGTGATCTACGCTGTTGGTCGCGGGGCCTTTACAGCTTCACCTCGAGCCAGAAGGGCAAGGGGGCAACTAGCTCAAGAGCGCCTCAAGGAGGAAGAGCCTCGGCTTGGGCAGTCGCTATGGGGGAAGGCATATACTAGGTGTCTCGCCGTGGTGCTCTGCACCGGCCGGCGGGTAAGGGATTCTTTGAGCTCGCCGACGAGGTCAGGTGTCTCGCCGTGGTGCTCTGCACCGGCCGGCGGGTAAGGGATTCTTTGAGCTCGCCGACGAGGTCAGGTGTCTCGCCGTGGTGCTCTGCACCGGCCGGCGGGTAAGGGATTCTTTGAGCTCGCCGACGAAGTCGGTGTCTGATCCTGTGTGCGGTATCTGTATCCGAAAGAAGGGATGTAAGACGCGAATAGGTTGAGACCGAGATCGGAATGGATTTATTTCTCTTATAGCCCTCTACTCTCATAGTTTGATAAGTTGGAAAATAAGATATAGGTAAGTAGTTTGACAGTGAGTAGCCAAGTATAACCAGTGTTATCTATCTTTGTCATCAGATCAGATGCCTGAACTATAAATAACTCCTATTGTAAATTAATTCTTCAACCATGCTATTTATGTCGACTGATACAATTGAAATTTCAGGGAACAAGCTGGTCGCCCAAAATGCCCTTTGGACCCATACTTCATTATTCCAGACAAGTGCAAGTGTATAGATTACCAGGTACAATATTATATTAAAAACCAAATCATGAAAAAAAAGTTACTGGAAACTGTAGCACAGATTCTTCTTCGTATTTCAAAGGCTTAAATGAATTAGTTGTCTAGATGGAGCATCGGGTGTGCGGAAACGCCATAAAATTTGTAGTACGCACGTGCACGCACACATATTTTTTTTATAAAATCCCATCCTAGGATTTATTCCTGTGTCGTGGGTGCGTTTACAAAGATGAAAATTCACATACACAAATACCCAGACCGCAACAAATATTTGTGGATCAACAAATCTACCGATCACAAAGATTTGTCCCGTGCGGGACAAATCTTTGTGTGATCAATCAAACCTGCGACTCTTAGACACAGTGGGCAGAGCGGCTTAAGCTCTTAACCACTGCGCTAAATAGTCCGACGTTGACAGCTTTTGAACAAATCAAACACTGACATCACGCACACATATTGCGTTACTGAGGCCACTTCTTGGCGCCATTTTCGTTAGCAACACAGTCTAGACAAGTCTACTTATACGCCGAATCCCAGACGCAGTAAGCAGTAATAGACATAGACTATATTCTTATAATAATAAATATAAAATAATATAATAGACATTTGTAATAATAGATTGGTTCGGGCATATAGAAAGAATGCCAGAGGAAAGAATGACAAAACAGATATACAATGTGAAAGTGGAAGGATGCAGGTACCGGGGAAGACCTAGACTATCTTACCACGACCAAATAAACCGAGTCTTATCTGATGGAAAAGTCAAGAGTCTCCGTAACTGGCGAGCGTGTATGAGACGAACTATGAGAGTCGAGGAAGCCAGAGAGGTATGTAAGGAAAGAACCTGTTGGAACTCTGTACTCTCTGCCTACCCCGCAAGGGATCTGGCGTGAGGTTATAGATAGATAGATAGATAGATAGATAGATAGATAAAAAAAAACTAATATAAAAGACATATATCAATTCAAAAATCTATTTACTACTGACGTTCTACAAACAATAACATAAGTTCCAAGCTAAGTATTTCAATCCAAATATATTGTATAATATTTATTACACTTAATCTAAAATCCCTAATAGTCTTCCTCTCTCCTAAACACTTTACTGTGCCCGACAGTGTTCTCATGAACACTGTCGGGCACAGCAAGCAAAAGCAAGGTTAGGTAACAATCATATTGTTACCTAACCTTGCTTTTAAGCTGATCAATGTAACCAGCTAAGCTACATTGGTATGATGGCTGCTCGAGTAGTCGTACTCGTGAACGGATGCTGCTTGTGGAGGCTGGTCCACCCAGAATCCTCTAGCTTTTCATTATAACATATTTAAAAATAGTCTTATATCTCAGTCGTAAGGCATCACACTGGAGCTGGATAGCATTCATGATTTTGTATAATATAAAAATGTATGTATCTATACAAAAAATGAGAAAAAAATGAATGGAGTAATAAACAAAAAAGACACACCCGCTGAGTTTCTCGCCGGATCTTCTCAGTGGAGGCCGCGTTCCGATTCGGTGATAGATTTGTAAGTTAAAAAAAATATGTAAATATGACACTATGTAAACACCCCCGCAGGGTTTACGCAAAATAAACGATTTGAATTTGACATTGTGGAACGCAAAATAAAATATGAATATAAATATCTTTAGATACGGGTGTTAGTCAAAGTTTGAAGGGTAAATTATTGATTTTTGGTCAGGTATTGAAGCTGCAGGAGGCGCCGGAGAGCATCCCGCAGGGCGAGATGCCGCGGCACCTGACGGTGTACTGCGAGCGCGTGCTGTGTGAGCGCGTGTCGCCCGGCGCGCGCATCACCGTGCTCGGCATATACTCCATCAAGAAGATCGCTAAAATTGGGGTTAGTGTCTCCCCATAATTATTGAACTTGCGTTGTCAATTTTTTTATTGTTTATGCATTACCCATTCCATTATCTGGAGACTGTGCAAAAACCTCTAATACAGGTTCATGCAGTGATACTGCCGCCACTTCCGGCCGAGAGCAATGAGCAATACCGCGGGAGCGTCGACTGTTCACATTAGAGATGGGTCGTATTAGGTAAATCAGGTACTAAGTACACCTGTTCCTAGTCTGCATAAATACCTAATCCAAATACCTATTCCACCTAATCTCAATGATCTCATACAAATACGGTTACTTAGTGATCTCAATCCGCCTATTCTATATCAAATCCTGATATCGAATTATCGATATTTGAATTAAGTGAATGTTAAATTGTTTTGTTAGTTAAGAAAGGGTACAGTCATAATAACACTTTTAAGAAAATGGAAGTTTCAAAATGGAATCAAATAAAAATATTTTGTTTTGATTACATTAAATATTTCTGCATGAAATTGGTTGAATAAACTAATACTTGTTTTCTATTTTATCATTTAATGATATATTAGTGATGAATTGGTATCTTCCCTTCATACTTTTTACAGGCTTAGGACTGTCAACTTACGAATGTATGAAGTTTTGAGTCTTGCTATATTAAATATTCCGCAAAAGTTTAGCGTTCGCAAGATGGCGTATTTAAAAGAATTCAATTCATTATATTTACATTTGTTTTATATCAATACGCGTTGTATAGCGCTGTCTCGCTCCCTCCACCCTTACACGTAAGCGGGATAGCAAAGCGATAAGCATATGAGTGAGTGAGAGACCGCGGGAACAGGTGTGAGTGAGCGCGCTAAACGGCTAAACATTAGTTTTTATTGAATATGAATATTAGGTGGATTAGGTATTATCAGAATTGGATTAGGTGCCGCCTATTCTCGTAAAATACCTGTTCTTTGGATCTGTTTTAATAAACACGACTCTCCTCTAGTTCACATACTCCCTTCACACTATTATGTTTGCAAAAACTCCCGGCATTAGTTTTTCTTTACCCAGAAATGATATTGTTTTCAGAAAAATATCCCCAAGGCAATTTTTGTACTAGATTTCCAATGGTTTTTCTGATGCACCACACTCATTTTTTTTTTTTTTTATATATTTCTTTAGATGTTTATTTACTTATATTTCAGCCACTAACGTCCCATTGTTGGGCAAAGACCTCCCTACACTGCTTCCATTAGATTTTTATACTTAAGTTTTTTCCAACATAATTTTTTACACAATTCCAAAAGGATTACTAAACTGGCCACACTAAGTGGGCCTGGCCTATCAGTCTTTTGACTCCCGTTCTAAAAACCGCCAACGAAGGGAGCGCCGGCAGTGATAGAATGGGAAGCGAAATAGAGCGTGAGTGACGCGTTTATACGACTAACCTTCCCTTACTTAACGCGGAAGTGGGCAGCATGTAAATTGGGTATAATATTTTTTGTCAAAAGCATCCATTGCATCGAAAAGCATCATCATCTGTATGGGTGGACTATTGTTTTTCTTTTATTAAAATAACGTATCCTTACACTAGGAATTATCCTATTTACAAACATGACATTAAGATATACAATCACCCAGACTTAAAACAAACAACTGAAACAACATTGAACCCGCAACTACTCAATTCAGTAGACGACTTAAGTTTTTAACCATTAGACCAAGCCATCTGGCAAATGAAAAACAAATACTAAAAATATCAATATATGCAATTGTCTATCAATCTAAAACTTGTCTGGTGAAGCTGGAAAGGCCCCGCCCCCAACAACGTAGATTATTCACACGCACAAAAATCAATATATAAAATGGATCATATATATCGACTGCCTCGTTGGTCTGGTGGCAAAGCGCATCGCTTTGTGATCACGAGGTCCTGGGTTCAAATCCTAGGTCGGACAAATGTAGTTTTTCTAACGAAAAATTCCCAGTACGAGTCCGGAGTCTGGAATTGTGCCCGGTATATGGCAATAGGCTCGCCCCCTATTACGTGGGACCTAACATCGCCGGCGAAACGTGCGTGTACCCAGTACACCTCTGCCACCCCCTCTGGGGAATATAGGCGTGACGGTGTGTGATCATATATATCATCACGCCAGATCACTCGCGGAATAGGCCTATAAAATGAGTATTATTACAAATATAGTTTTTATTCTGTCTCTTCACAGAGAGAAGCCCGCGACAAGGGCTCAGTGGGCGTCCGCTCGTCATACTTACGAGCCGTGGGTCTGACGGCCGAGGAGGGCGTGACAGGAGGGCTGCGCCCCTTCACGGCGGAGGAGGAGGAGCAGTTCCGGCGGCTGGCCGCCTCGCCCGACATATACGAGCGCATCGCCAAGTCCATAGCGCCCAGTGTTTTTGGCGCTATCGACATGAAGAAGGCCATTGCTAGCCTTCTATTTGGTGGTATGTATAATTAATCATGTTCACAAATCCACGGACATCTTGACAGATCGAAATGTCAAAACAAAAAAAAATGTTGCCTGCTTAAGACGAGTAATGAAGAGATAGCAACTAAAGTAAACAATATATAGTGCAGTAAATGAATTTATTTTGGACATAAAGAACTGATTAATTTAATTTTTTTTATTTAATACAAATTGTGAATAGAATATTATCGATATCTTTTTTACATCTATCTTAACATTAAAAACTAATCAAAACTAAGTTTTAGTTATATAAGATTTTTTTTTATATTATCGACAAAAAAGTAAATTGTGGTACATGACTATTTAAAAAGTGTCTAATCCTGACTAAACTGTAAACGTCAACTTGTCTGTGGATATAACACGATCACAGATGTGATATTCATTCGGATATGGTCCTCTTATTATTGTTGTATATAGGTTTTCGCGGTATACCCAAGCGGAAATACCGGGTCGGATACCTTTTTAAAAGATTGATCTAACACATTGAGTTATTATATATGTTCTGCATACTATAATATTCTTCACATAAGATGGGTAGTGACAGTTCTAAGTGCTAAACGAAATTCATATTTACACCGTCACGCCAATATTTCCCAGAGGGGGTGGCAGAGGTGTACTGAGTACACCCACGTTTCGCCGACGATGTTAGGTCCCATGTAATAGAGGGCGAGCCTATTGCCATATACCGGGCACAATTCCAGACTCCGGACTCATACTGGGAATTTTTCGTTAGAAAAACTACATTTGTCCGACCTAGGATTGGAACCCAGAACCTCGTGATTACAAAGCGATGCGCTTTGCCACCAGACCAACGAGGCAGTTAAAGTAAATTAATATTTAAGTTAAAGTAAATTAATATTTAAGTCAATGGTATTAAGGCTTAAAACTATAAGTATAGAAACAGGTCATGCCTCTTATTGCTATTGAATAAAGTAGTATAATTTTCTTTGACACTTACAACTGTCACAGTACCAATCTTACATGAAAAATACTATAGAGAAGCTGTCAAATAAAAAATGGCGCGAAACTGACCGGTAAGCGGATACTTGTGTTTTCATAGATAATAAATTCTTTTGTTTCTGGAGTAGTTTCAACAGTATCTCAGTGCACATGAAGGCATATATTTGAAATAGAACTTAGCACTGTATAAATAAATTCCATTTATTATATTGCTAGAAGATTCTCATTACACATATAACGCGGAATGTAGAGCAAGAGCGTAATTATATTTTCAACAGGTTCTCGTAAAAGACTGCCAGATGGTTTGACTCGGCGCGGTGACATCAACATCTTACTGCTCGGAGACCCGGGCACGGCTAAATCACAGCTGTTGAAGTTTGTAGAGAAGGTTGCTCCGATTGGTGTCTACACATCGGGCAAAGGCTCCAGTGCTGCGGGTCTCACCGCTTCTGTCATCAGAGACCCTGGAAGCGTGAGTTATTTTCCTCATAAGTATATAGCCCGTCTTACATCTCTACTTATACATATAGTGTTGTTATATGTAGGGTAATAATGTAATTTTCATTTTTTAACTAGCTGTTACCCGCAGCTGCGCACGCGTTTGAATTGGAAATACAGAAATGCGGTTTTTACGTTTTTCCGTGCAATTTTTCCACCGCATAAGAATTTTTCTCGGACTTCGGTCCAGCCGTTCTCGAGTTTTGCGCGTAGCAACACATTTAGGCATTCATTTTTATTTATATAGATTAACGTTAATTTTATTATATAGATTGACAAGAATATTTTGGCTTGACATGGGACGTTGGTATGGAATGAGGGTTATCATTTAATAAAAAAAATCTACTTCCAAAGAGATATTTCAACGTTACTACTAACGGGTCTGCACGGTTACCAATTAAACAAAGAACTTGGATAAATTTCATAGCAAACGGCAACTCTGCGACTGTTATGAAGTGTCATTTCACTTGATGACAGGGTTAGTTCCGTTTATGGCCGCGGGCCATAAGATCCTTGCGGGAATGTACGACTCTGTATTTAAAAACCCTCAAGAGAGTAGACCGGTAGACAGGTGCAAATAATATAGCCTAGGTTTTAAAGAGTAATTTTATTTAATAAACTTCAGGTAGTGTTCCTCTTGCCGTTATTCAAATTCAGATTTTAAAAATCCAAGTGTACTTTGGAATTTGAATAGTGGATGCCAATAAACATATGTAAACAGTAGATTATCTTAGTCACACATCTTACTAACAGTAGAGTAAAAGAATCACGCACACAGACGTGCGCCAGCTACCTGCTAGCTGCTTCCCGATAAGCTGATCAGAGCGCGTGACCGCTAGGAGGTTTTGCGTCATAGCCGACGCTGCGTGACGGTGGCGTGATCTTGGCAGTTGTAATGTACTGAAATGTACGGTAGACGACACACAGCGCAGCCACGCTCGGCGCGACGGCTAAAGTCATGACCCGACGCGTTTACAAACTAAGCACGGGGGGCGTGAGACGCCACTACGCGTGCGAGCGGGTCGCTAGTGATGGACGGCCACCCGGCCGGCGCGACGTCGCTCGTATAGAATGACACGCGGTTTATACACTGCTACTACTGCCGCCACTTCCCGCGTAGAGTAATGAGCAGTACCGCGGCAGCGTCGACTGTTCACATACTCCCTTCGCACTTCTAGCATCACTCTTGTGTTTATCTTATGTTCGAAAAACTTCCGATATCCAAATTTTATTTCCCCGAAATGATATTGTTGTCATAAAAATATCTCCAAGACAATTTCCATGCTTGCTTTCCCATGGTTTTTCCGTTACACGCACCATAATTTTTTTTGTATTTTATATAATTCTTTAGATTTTTATTCATAAGTTCTTTGTCCAAAATGATTTTTTTCCTTTAATTCCAAAACGATGTCTAAACCGGCCACACTGGGTGGGCGTGGCCTATCAGTCTTTTGACTCCCGTTCAATAAACCGCCAACGAAGGGCGCGCCCGGCAATGATAGTGTGGTAAGGAAGTAGAACGTAAATGGCGCGTTTATAGGAGTTACCTACCCTCAATTTACGCGGGGCAGTGTGTAAATTGGGTATCTCGTGAGCGCCGGACTGCCGAGCGCTTCCGTCGCGCCATCGGCTATTTGACCAAACCTCACGCTGGTCTACTATTTATGTTTATTGAGCCTGGACCCTGGGAATACAAATCAAGTATCCGAAACAAAGTACTCACTAACAATATTATTACATACTAGCGTAACTTCGTGATGGAGGGCGGTGCGATGGTGCTGGCGGACGGCGGCGTAGTCTGCATCGATGAGTTCGACAAGATGCGCGAAGACGACCGAGTCGCCATACACGAGGCTATGGAACAGCAGACCATTTCCATCGCTAAGGTACGGTATATCCATTTTCAAATAAATATAGAACACTAATAAATACAGGAATGTATCAACTACTCCGTATATTATTCTGTTCTTCCAGGCTGGTATCACAACAACGTTGAACTCCCGGTGTTCCGTTTTGGCCGCCGCCAATTCAGTGTTCGGAAGATGGGACGACACAAAAGCGGACGACAATATTGACTTTATGCCGACAATTCTTTCCAGATTCGATATGATTTTCATTGTCAAAGACGAGCATGACCAAAACAGGGATATCGTAAGTCAAGTAGATATTTTCCGCTTTTCGAGATATTATGTAAAAGTCGGAAGTACATCGCCACTCATAGACTTTCGTAAAGACCAACAAAGGGATAAAAACTGTTTCAAATTATTGATTTAACTCTAATAAATCAAAAGTTCATCTGTGCAGTATTTCTTGATGAACAAAATATAATAATCAGAATAATTGCGTTTTCAGCTTGTCTGTCTTTACATTTACGTAGGCGCTCCACTCTGTATAACTCGCGATGATGGTCACTGGTAAATTCTCCACCGCAGACGTTAGCCAAGCATATAATATCGGTGCACATGGGCGGCGACAGCGCGGAGCGCGAATCCGCGGCGGGCGAGCTGCCGCTGGCGCTGCTGCGGCGCTACGCGGCCTACTGCCGCGCGCGCTGCGGCCCGCGCCTCGCCGCCGCCGCCGCCGAGCGCCTGCGCGCGCGCTACGTGCTCATGCGCACCGGCGCCTCGCACCACGAGCGCCAGGCAGACAAGCGCCTCTCCATACCCATCACAGTCAGGTGACCAGCCGTACAATAACAATAACTAGCCGAGCGCCTGCCAATATGTGGATGTACAAAATATACCTCTGCCACCTTCGCTTGAGACATTACGACGTCGTCATCATCATCAGCCTATAGCAGTCCACTGGTGGACAAAGGCGTCCCTGAGTGCACGCCACTGGGTTAATTACGATCCTATATAGCCAATGCAAATAATAATCCATTGTAATTCCTCTTTCGCAGGCAGTTGGAAGCTATCATAAGAATCTCTGAATCATTAGCGAAAATGCAATTGCAACCTTTTGCGACTGATACGCACGTCACAGAAGCGATGCGACTCTTCCAAGTGTCTACTTTGGATGCGGCGATGACGGGCAGCCTTGCCGGTAAAATATTAACTTTTTAATACTTGTTTCAATCAATCTATATCATTAGGCTAGATCCCTTGCAGAGTAGGCAGAGCGTACAAAAAGTAAAAGAGTTCTCAATCATTAACATCCATTCAAAACAATCATTGACTCTCAAAAATAATCTTCTCACCCAGCTGTTTTTTTACATTTTTTAATCCGTTTATTAATTTATTTTTCAAGGGGGTTCAACGGTTTATATTTCCATGATAAATAAATTTACCCATATTAAATTGTATTGCTCCGAGTGTCTGACCAATCCAACGATGATCATGTATTTTTTTATGTATGCATTTTTCTTTGTCATTGGATGTGCTATAATTATTTTGCTTGGAGCAATTACTTATTTGTGCCTGTTTCAGGAGCTGAAGGATTCACGTCCGAAGAGGACCACGAAATGCTATCACGGATTGAAAAGCAGTTAAAACGTAGATTCGCTGTCGGTTCTCAAGTTTCGGAACAAACTATTATACAAGATTTTCTGAAACAGAAGTACCCAGAGAGAGCTATAGTGAAGGTTATTCACACAATGATTAGACGTGGTGAACTTCAACATCGACTGCAGAGGAAAATGCTATATAGACTGTCGTAATTTTGTTTTTTTGTAATCAACGTTTTTATAAGTACATTTGTCAGTCTCGAAATAAAACACATTTTCACTTAAAATTTTATTTATGCAAAAATAATAATTTACATGCTTTAAGCACAACAAAAAATTTAATCAGTTTTACTGATTCTTTAAGGTAAAGCTTAGGGTTTGCCATAATACTATAGCCTCATATTTTTTCTATAAAGCAAAGAGGTAGTGGTGACTAGAATAATAAGATCAAATTGTCTAAAATCAAATCAGATTTCAGTTACTTTAGCAATGATTTCCTTAAAAGGATATTCTGGATGATTCTCAACACCTTTCCAGAACAGAAAGTTGAAAATACGGCCCCTTTCTCCTTTATCCAGATTCTTCAAACTCTCCATTTCATCGGATGTCATCTCGAAATCATAAATTTGCAAATTTTCCTAAATAACATAAATCAATTTAAAAACAAGAATTATTAACAAAAGAAATGTTTTGAAGAACCTCTCAAAATTACCTTAAGTCTGTTATCACTAGTACTCTTTGGAATTACTACAACTTTCTGTTGGACCAGAAAATGAAGCAATATTTGCGCTGGTGTCTTCCCATAGGTATCAGCAATTCTGTTTACTTCTGGTAGTCTTAATAAATCGGGAAATACATCAGGGCTGAAATTAAAAACACAGACTTTAGTTGGATACACCTTTGATGGACAATTTGGTGCAG
The DNA here is from genome assembly GCA_905147815.2 of Phalera bucephala. Taxonomy (NCBI): domain Eukaryota; kingdom Metazoa; phylum Arthropoda; class Insecta; order Lepidoptera; family Notodontidae; genus Phalera; species Phalera bucephala. The sequence continues at coordinate 10,628,357 of LR990626.1, forward strand.
TGTTTAATAGCTTAAGCCGCTCTGCCCACTGGGTCGAAAAGTCGCAGGTTTGTTTCTCACATGGCACAAATGTTTGTGTGACCCACAATTACTTGTTTAAGTCTGGGTATTGTGTATTATAAAATTTCATGTTTGTAAATGACACAAAACTAAATCCTAGTGCGGAGCTACATTTAAAAAAATCCAAAAACTTAAATATAGCTGGTTAGGCACAAACCTATAATTATATTTGTTTACGAAGTGTTCCTTAGCACCAGGGCTACCAAGAGGAGCGTATGCTGTTACCACTATGTTATTATCATCACAAAATTTACGAAGATCCACTTGCTGGAAATAAGTATGTAACTCCACTTGTAACACTTGTGGCTTCAATGTTGCATGTTTAATAATATTTGTTATTTGAAATTCATTAAAGTTTGATATGCCGAGATTACGTATCAGACCTTCGTTTTGGCATTCTTCCATTACCTAAAACAAATGCCAATTTTATTGTTTCTTGCTCAGCCTGGGGAAGCAAAACAAACTTGACTGGTATTTATATCATTTAGTTATCTAAACAATTTAAAAAGTTACCTTCCATGTTTCAACATGATCAGTTTCAGAGTCCAACTCATATTCCCCATTCTCCTTGATCACAGGTGTAAGTGTTTTGGGATCACATAAGAAAGCAAAAGGTACATGTATCAAATACAAGTCCACATAACTCATCTGCAATCGCTTGAGCTGCATTTCAAGGAACTTTCTTACATCTGATGCTCTGTTGCCAACATGAGGAAGCTGCAACATGAATATGTCTTAATGATTCATAGATCTAATCTAAAATCTTGTTGTACGCCAAAATAACTTACCTTTGTAGTGATAAATAAATCGGCCCTTGCGCCTTTACCATCTGAAATCCACTTTTGAACAGCTTTCCCTATTGCTTCCTCATTATTATAGTTGAAGGCTGTATCAATGTGTCTGTACCCAAGATCTAATGCTTTATACACAGCAGATTCTACCACTTCGGAAGGGGCCTACAAAATTAGGTAATGATGTAGTAACCGAAAATTAAAATATTAGAATTTAATTCAATATTCTTACCTGCCATGTTCCTAGACCTATAGTAGGCATAGAATCTCCTGTTTGAGAAAGCGTGACTTGCTTCATGTTCCTAATATTCTTGTGATAATGACATACAGAAGTTTTTATAACGAATTGCACTCGTGCCGCAAAATTCATATAGATATTTCAGCTGAAACAAGACTTGTCAAGAGTCAAATTTGGCATCGAGCCAAAGTATTGATCAAATCCAAGCAGTGTTCTAGCACTTCTAAAATTAATGAGTAATATAAGCTAAAAATAGTAAAATAATGCCCAAACCGTCAAATATAATTGCGATATTACGACACAAGTGAATTTTTTGATAATTTTTTTTTTCAGTTTGACGACATAGTTTTCAAATTTCGCGGCCAGCTGTATTTCCTGTACTCAAGAATCGAGTAATATAGAAATCGACTAAATGATTTTTAGAGATGTACTACTTGCAGATAAAAAATCGTAAGCCCTCGTTCGCACAGACGCTTTTTCTACGCGAGAGGCTGAAGCGCTATCAAAAAAATTGGGCCATTTATTCGCTCCAGCGCTTTATTAAAGGGTGTTAAAAAGCGCTTTTGCGAATGTAGGGTAAAAATGATCATGGATGCATTGTATCATCTTTCGTATTGTTGTGAATCTCCGAACCTTAGAAAATAACTAATTTATGCTCCTAGTATGTAGTATTATTATAATCTTTGCTACGCACTAAGGCCCAAGCGTAACCGGATTTCTTACGAGTATATCGTTCAGCCACAATAGCACTCTTCGAAAGCAGACTAAACCGGAGTAACTAATACCTAATCTGTAGACTGAACGGCCGCGCTAGTACATAATCACTACCTACATATGACCTACATATTACAAAACAAAGTCCCCCCGCCGCGTCTGTCAGTCTGTCTGAACGCGATAAACTCGATAACTACCCAATGGATTTTCATTCAGTTTTCACCGATGAACGGAGTGATTCAAGAGGAATATTTATGTGTATAATTCACCCGTGCGAAACCGGGGCGAGTCGCTAGTGTAATAGTAAATCACCCTGTACTGTCCCACTCCCACAGCTGGACAAAAACTTTCTCTTACAAATCGAGGTGCGAGAGAATAGGTCATATTTCTACACGCGGACCCGGCGCGGATTAGTAGAGGCAGGTTTGTGGCCACTAGTAGGGCTAGCACGGGTTACAAGACTTTTCTTGCGCGGAACTTGACCAAGCTTTTGGCGAAATCTGTTGTAGCAACAAATTTTCTCACAGTGCGTGAGAGTCAAATATTCTAGAGAACTAACATCGTCTGTGATATATGGTTGTGCAAAATACACCTCTGCTGCCACTCCCTGGGGAAATATTTCGTTTATATTTTACTTTGAATTATCATTTTGTACCTACCTATATCCTCAACCTTACTCACGTGTTTTTAGTTTCTTACGTATTAAACTAGCTAGCGCGTAAGACAACGGTTATCTAAAGAAGAAATGGACGAAAAATCTGTGTCAAATGTCTTGTCACGCCGCCTGTGTTAGCCCTGCTATTGTTGGGACTTATCACGCCACCCATAACGGCCATGATTCTTACAACCCAACTTAACGACTACCATATGAAGTATTAATTGGTACCAACGGTATAACGTGCCTTCCCATTCACGGAAACACTCGCACAAATGGTCACCACCATGGAACGCCTCCGCAGGGACAGTGCAGTCGTGAAAATAAGTGTTAGCGCAGGAAAGAAAAAAAAATGACTTGATATAAAAATCAATAAGTTTTATTTACTTATGTAAAGCTATAAAACTGTCTCTGCCTACCTCTCTTTCCATGAGATTTCCACAATCGAACTTGAGATGCCCCATGTTTTCATATGTTCATACTTTATTAATACTTGCAAATTCAAAATAATAATAATAAACTGACTGATTACATTAAGTATGAACTTTAAATATACAACATTGAACGTTATACATTACGTACCTGTATAATTTTTGTAAAAATATAAAATCTTATATAAACATTCCAAAAACGTAACAATATGGCACTTAAAATTTTAGAATTACAAATGAAATGGAGACATTGACTTTAGGTATAAATTAATTTGCAAAAATTGTACCTGAATTGGTCCAAATAACTTTAGTTAAATAGTGAGGTCCATATTTAATTTCACAATCTTTACCTCTTTCAAATTCCTCATTAATGGCAGGCACCCCAGCTTTCTCGAAAACATCAAGTATTTCATCTTTATTTATTATCAAGAACGCGTTACCTAATAAAATAGCCTGCAAAATTTCCAGATCAAATATGGATTCGTACATGGAATTAAGTGCTTTGATACCCACGGGTTTGTCTATTCCTATGCAAACGTAATCTTTGCTTACTTCAACGAATCCATTGTTTGTCCCATTCGCCAGTGCATTTTTTTCTTTTACAAGGAAGTGTTCACCTTTGCCAGCGGACTGTTTATAATTATTTATCGCATCCCACAAAATCTTACTGCGTTCTGCGATCTCCAATTTTAACCAATTCTCTGAGAGTTTGACCAATTTTGATATTCTTTCTGTTTTCTTGATCTGAAGAGCCAATGTTGAAAATACAGCGTTAGAAATTTTACTGGGTCCCCGGAAATCGGCAAAACTGTTTACCCATACAACATTTGATTTAACTGCGTAAGCGACTTCATTTGCTTCGGCAATGTCATTTGCCCATAGAGACAGGTAGTAAGGTGTGTAATTTCCAAGCAGAGACAGCAATTCTTTAGTTGTTCTGTAAGCTTCGACGGTTACCTCCGGGAGAAGTCGTTGAGTAGATGTTGTTCCGATGTAATCTAATAAGAATACTCGGTCGTCGTATTTATGAGCATCTGGGCATAATTTTCGGTAAATTAATGTAATTTCGTCATTGGCACCTTTAAGATTGCATTTCCAAGACAGCACGTCTTTGAATTGTTGATATACGCTTTCCTGTACAAGAATTTTTCGCAGTTTCCATGGCGCCTGAAAGGGATAGGAATATGTATGTAACCATGGGTACTAACACGAATATGTAGATGAGAATATGAATACTACGAGGCATAAGTAACTTAGCTTACACATCATTATAAATTAGCTATTTTAGTGTTGTGTGTGAATAATCTACGCTGCTGGCCGCGGGGCCTTTACAGCTTTACTGGACAAGGAGCGTGTAACCACTACGCTCCAGCCAGATGGGCAAGAGGGCAACTAGCTCACGGACGCGTCAAGGAGGAACGGCCTCGGTGTGGGCTGTCGCTAGGGGTGGGGGCGTGTATTATCTCGCCGTGATGCTCTACCCCGGCCGGTGGGTAAGGGATTCCTCGACCGCCGAGCCGGCGAGGTCGTTGTCGTGTGTACGATCTGTATCCGAAAGAAGGGAAGTAAGGGCTTCCGGCGGGTCGGCAAGAATATGCCGCGGACGGCGATAGCGGCTGATAAGACGGGAGTCACGGGACGGGGTTCGCGCAATAGCGGGCGTGCCTTTTTAATATAGGCGCGAATATGTTTGAGACCGAGATCGGAATGGAGATCAATGTTTCGCATGTACCACGGGGTACCGACAGCTATACGGAGGAATTTAACCAGGACAGCTTGAAGTCTGTTGATGTGGAACCGGACGGCGTGTCACTTGATATGAACGAGATTTGCTACAGATAAGCGGGAGGGGTATAGAACAAAGCCGTTGTCCTGCAGCCGACATCTTTCGGCTGATGGTACCTAACTCTAGAAATGTTTAAGGTCTAATGTTAGCTGGAAATGGAAGCGGATTTGATCACAACAAAACTATTTTTCACTCATTCAATATTGAATGATTTGAATATAGTAATGATTCGGAGTCGGAATTATGGCCAGTATAATGGCATGGGGCACCACTCACATTGGGACCTAACATCATCAGCGATGTGCATGGTATAGTGTTCATATACAGTACATCTCTGGCACACAAAACAACATAGCGTCACGGAGTCGATTGTTGATTTTTGTCTGAAACCCCTCATTCGCAGGGTCGCTTTTTCAACGCTCGGTGTTTAAGAGCCGTACAGTCCATTCAGAAAATATACTGTTAGCCATTTATTTTATTCCATCGTTGTAATAACGCGTGTTGCAAAAGCGCTCGTGCAAACGTAGGATGAGTGTAGTGACGTGACTGACCTTGGTAGAACATGTAAGAAATACATCCAGCGCAGAGTCTATATCGGAATGTTCAGTGATGACGCCAATGGACCCTGAATTAGCTGTAAAATATAAGACCGAATTATTATACCTATAAATTATGCCCGGTATAATAATACTTACCCTGATTTACCATTAACTTAACATTCACTTAGGCTACTTATTGGTTAACAATAGGATCCAGCCCAATGAATAGTAAGTACCTAATAATAAAATTCCGCATTCTCTTCTTAGAAAAATTAAAAACATGTTCTAATTTTTGACTTCCCCATAGTCTCCGTTTTAACACGCCCGCTCGAAAACTTCACCTGTTTTTATAATAATAATAATATCAGCCTATACTGTCCACTGCTGGACAAAGGCCTTCTCTCACAAATCGAGGTGAGTGGACCCAGTGCGGATTGATGGAGGCAGGTTTGTGGCCACCTGCTGTTGGAACTAATCAAGCCGCCTTTAAGGCTTCCAACTCGGCTTACGTGCCTTCCTAAGCACGGAGACGCTCGAATATGAAAATGCCACAAACGGTCACCCATCTCGGGCCGACCGAGTCGAACGCTGCTTAAGCTTGGTAATCGGTAAGAACACCGCGGTGGCACAGCGCTACGAGCGCCTCACCTGTTTTTGTAAACATCGCGAACTAATCAGATATATTATCATATGATAATGTTAAAAACTTATTTTCGCCAAAATCACCTTTACGCCCTTTGAACCTCGAGGTATTGATATGTTTGGATAAATAAACATAAAGGGAACGTCCGTAAATTACGTCGCACGAAGTTCATGACTTTTGAAGCCCTCTTCCATGTGTGACACTTCCTCACCTGGTGTGACGTCACATATTTTGCAAATTTAATTTAGAAAAATGTTCTCCATAACATTTGAATAGACTTTTGATGCTTTAGGTTCAAATATTTGCTTAAGATTCGTCCCACCACTACATACACCCACACATATAAGATATGACGTCACACTTTACTGACCCCCTCCCTACCTCTTAACGTGTGACGTAATTTATGGATAGCTCGTAAGTACCAAAGCTATTTATACTTACCTCTTGATTTATTAAAATCCAAAAGGTCACAGCATGCTATCCTATCTCCTGTAGTAATTACTAAATATACCATGTCCAATCTGAGAAATAATAAACAATTTAAAAATACAATAAATAGTTAAATAGAAAATTTTGCTGTAATCTTAGATCTAGTGTAAAAATGACGTTATAATTTTATTTAGAAAATTGAATAAAAATATAGATGATAATTCTTTTTTATCACATAAAAAATATGGTTAGAATCTTGCTGGACCAAAAATCAGGATCTCCAGGTTTTAGTTTAGATATAATGTGCATTATTAACAATTAGATGAGTATACTCTCTAAGAGTGTGTTCTTATGAGTATAGTCTCTGCCTACCCCGCAAGGGATCTGGCGTGATGTTATAGATAGATAGATAGATGAGTATAAATTAGTATAATAAATAACTTTACCCTACTCCATGGAACAATTTTGTAAAAAGATAACAAATAACAGCTGTATCTTCAGAGGCAAGGATAACAGGCCTATCAATACGATTTATGCCTGTCACATATCCAAAGCTGAGCAGTGATGCTCCAGTAGGCATAGCTATTTTACAGCCTGTGAAGAAAAATAAGTAAAATATTTTTACTATCCTTCATATGTATAAAAATTGGCATGCACCCTCTCCCAGAAGAAAACTTAAATCTGTTTATCAAATTCTTTAAATGGTTAATTTGATTTTAAGGTGACACATACTAAAATAGGGGGCACATGTGTATGAGACCAAAATAAACAACATTTCTTCATTAAAAAAGCTGAAAGACCAGCCATAGCAGGAAAAGGCCTATCCTAAGAATTGCAATTTAATTATTAAATATTTTTTCAATATCTGTTGCTTGAATTAAATAAAAAAAAATGTGCTAATGTGTTACAAGCTGTTTGTGGTATTTGCATATATTGTATTTGTATAAATTATTATTGCAATATATGCCGAAAGGATCATTTGGCCTCATGCGGGGATTGAATCCACAACCACTTAATTTAAAGCTGATAGCCTACACTCAACCCTTAGACAATACATAGTTATTATAGATTGTACTTACTAAAATTTTCATAGTTGGTACATGCTAGATGTTTTAAAAGGAGCTCTATTTCTAAGCGAGAATCATTTATGGGCTTATTTCTTAACAGATATTCTAATTGTACAATCAAATTTGAATTTTCCTTTATTTTAGATGCTAATGCTTGAAATTTTAAGTGACGGTCTTTTATTGTTCCCAGAGATGCATCTTCTTTACTTGTTAATGATTTAGAAATAATATTTTCGAAGTTAGTTACATAGTTGATTTTATAATCTTGATGATCCCAACACTGTGTGGGTTCTTTAGATTCATAGTCAGAGGGTACAATTGAATGAAAATCCTTTTGACTCTTCAAGTATTCCTAAAATATGCAATAAAAGACTTAATGTTGATGTCATTTTGTACCATTTTATGTAAAATCTAGAGGAACAGTGAACATAAAGAAAGGAATTTATATGTGCCAATATAGATCTAGTATATACAGAGAAAACATATAAAAGGAGTCTCTAACTACCAAAATAAATGGAGAATCATGCATTAAACTCAATGATCATGTAGTTATTTCGCTCGACTTCTTAACCATATTACTGTGTATTCAACATATAGATTATATTTGAAGATTTACGACCGAAATGTAAATGCTATTTAAGCAAACAAACAAAACTGAATCAAACCGAAGTTGACGGCAAAAAAACCTAAACACAAAACATCGCCTTTCTACATTACTTCGTTCTAAACTAATTTTACCAAGTTAAAAAGTTTAAAATAAAATGTAAGGAGAATAAATAAGGAATCCAATAATATGTTGTTTTAAAGATAACATACCTTTGCCAGCTTTGTATCTATTTGCATATTGTCAAATTTCAGATTCATTTCAATTTAAAACAAAAGCCTCTACACAAGAATTAACTTTCGATACTTAGCTAATGGCTATAAGGCTAAAACTTAAAAACTTGATGTCTTATCTTAAATTTTGTTGTCTACATTCCTTATCATATCAATGTCAAATGTCATATGTCGAATCTTTGATAACAGTGACCACAGACTATTGAGTAGGAGTGTTCGCAACGGCTATATATTAAAAACGCGTTATAACGATACGCTAGTTTCAAAACGCCTATTATTTTTTACGCTATTAATAATAGTTATTTCTTCGTTTCGTTGAACGTTGCCTTTTGATTATTGTCACAAAACACGCCGCGCCGTCGCCGTGAGATGTTAAACGTTAAAAACTAAATATATATTTAATAAATTAATTATTTACACGTAATTAAAACTAACTTTTATTTACAGTTATTACAATAAACAAACCCACGATTTATTTGTAAACAATTTGACACACGACGCCGCAATCGCTCACAAACCCACGATAAATGCATAAGTACGTCATCCAAGATCGCGCCAGTGATCCGCACTAATATTAAAAAAATAATCTAACGTAGTAACCAACACGTTATAAATAACGTATAATACGAACATATATATTGGCGCGGAACATAATAAATAACCTAATAATATATTACTTTCATTACTGGACACTCATTTAAAAATAGATCATATGTAGTTGTCTTAGAGCATAATATAACACTTGACTTTTGACAAAAATATTATACGTCTAAGTGAAATTGACCTTAAGTCCAGTCAGTCAGTGCGCTGTGTCGCGTGGCAGGCTGGTAGGCGGTTTTGGTCGGACAATATGTAATATAAGTAACGCTTAAAAAATAATGCTTGCCTGAGGTAATAAATAATAGGTGATTTGATTATTTATTAATAATAGATTATTTTTTCAGTTATGTAATATAACGATCACTCCTACTATTGAGTAACCCGTATATACGGGCACTTTTTTAACATGCGTAAAAAACGACTAACGAGATGTACATATTTTTGAAAAGCGCATACAGTAGTGTTGAAGCGTTGCAAGCACGTTTCCAAGAGTGTTCTGTCAACCCACGTTCGCACGCGTGGTTTTTCAACACGCGTAAGTAAAGCGCTGAAATGGAAGTACTACACTTTAACGTACATACTACGTAATGAACTAACAGTACTTTTTTTAAAAGCGCTCACAGCACTTCAGCACGACAAGTTGAGAAAGCTCCCGTGCGCACTCTGACTTGGCTATTTGTTACCTTACGGTCGTAAGAACGCTATTTTAACCCGCGGTGCTGAAGTGCTGTACAGCGCTTTCAAAATAAATGTTCTATATTTCATTCCAGCGCGTTAGTAACGTGCGTTGAAAAAGCGCTTGAGCGACGTCGGATTGGTGTCAAAAAAATTACAAGAGTGTAGCTGATCAATATAGATTTATTCTCCTTCTTACGATGAATATGTTATAAGTGTAAGCAGTACAAATATATAATCTTGCTATCGCTCTCTCTTTGCTTCGTCCTTACTCTATGAGATTTTTGAAATTGTCAAAATTGACAGTTATACAGGACAAGTATTGATTTTTTTTTGTTATTATTTGTTGTTGTCAAATTTGTTTTCCCGCCATCGAAGAAACAGAATTTCTTGTATTTTGAATTACTGTCTGAAGTTAATACAAGGCTTTGTTTTTCATCGTAACAAGAACCTTTTAAAAACATGGGAGTAAGTATATCTACAATAATACATATAGGTGATTTGTGTTAATCGTAAAGTAACCTAATAACATATTCATTTTCAGAAAAAAACTCAAGCTACTGCTAATAAAAATAAAGAAAAGCGGCAAGCTAGAAAGTTAGAACAACGCCGTATAGCAGATGGGATGTCTCATGTGACTTCGGCCAACAAACTGCAAGACTTGGCATTGTTGTGCAAAGAACTGCTCGTATACCGGAACAATGACCTCGAAGTGGACATGTACATACAGCGGGGCACTGAACTCGACAAGAAAGTACTCCAGTGGGCCATAGATCTAACTGAAAGGAATATGAAAACATTGTAAGATGCTTTTAATTTTAATATAATAATTTCAGTGATGGATGGTTTGGACCAGTGGTTAAGAGGTACGATCCCCATACGGGACAAATCTGTGTTACCCACAAATATTAAGGACTTTATTATTGACGGATGCTAAATGCAGTGGTTAAGAGCTTAAACCGCTCCGCCCACTGTGTCTAATGGTCGCGGGTTCGATTCCCGCACGTGACAAATCGTTGTGTGATCCACAATTATATGTTTTAGTCTGGGTATTTGTGTATGTGAATTTTCATGTTTGTAAATGCACTCACGACACAGGAATAAATCCTATGTTTTTTTTAAACTAATAAAAAATGAAATCTGCATGTTTTTGAATGTGCATTTCATGTTTTTAAATGCCATCCAATATAGTCATTGCTACCACTATTTTCAAAAAGATGATGATGCAGGGTATCTTGCTGTCTCATCGTCTGGCCTCTGGAGTGAGAGATTATGGTCTGTACGATGCAAGACTTCTCTGGGTCCGTTTAAAACTGGGTGTCACTAAAGTATTTTTGGTTGCAGCATATGCTCCCGTAAGCTCGTCGACACCCCAGGACTTTGAGAAGTTTTGGGATAATGTCAGAGAAGTTCTGGATCTGGCTGAGGCTAATGAAAAGGTGATTTTGTGTGGCGATCTGAACGAATGGGTGGGAACCAGGCGGCAGACTTGCGATGCTGCTCTGGGTCCTTATGGTGATAAGAGAGTGAATGATGCAAGTAAGCTCATTGTGGATGTATGTTTGGAAAGGGGCCTCCTTGTGTCTAATACAATATCCCAACATAAGGATATACATATGTACACGTGGAGAAGGAATAAACGAAAAAGCATGATAGATTTGATCCTGGTAGATAACGGTCTCCGAAGCAAACTCCAAGATACACATGCGTATAGAGGCCCCACTCTTGAATCAGACCACTATCTCGTAGTTGCGCGGTTTAGTGGTCTGTTCAGGAAGTGGAGACACTGGCGAGAGCGTATCCCCTTCGGAGACCTTGAAAGAATAAAGGATGATGTACGCTGTTGGCTGCGAGGCCTTTACAGCTTCACCGGACTTAAAGGCGAGCGTGCAACCACTACGCTCTAGCCAGCCAGAAGGGCAAGAGGCGACATACTCGAGGGCGCCTCGAAGAGGCGCCCTCGGTTGGGACAGTCGCTGTAGGGGGACGGGTGCACTACTAAGTGCACCGGTCAACCACCGGCTATGGGGGGGGATCTACTACTACGTCGTCGTCGTCGCCCGTATTCTGAGCGGAAAGAAGGGATGACAAAGCATCGGGGGGGTCGGTGAGAACATGTCGCGGCCGGCGGTGGCGGCAGGGGTCGGGGGGGAGATCGTAGTCGGCGGTGGCTACGATTAACGGATTCGCATGGGTTGCGGATGACGCCTTTTTAATAAAGGCGCGAATAGGTTCGAGACCTAGATCGGAGTGGAGGTCGACGTTCCTTACGAACCAGGGGGCTCCTACGGCTTTACGGAGGAAGCGGTTTTGAACCACTTGGAGTTTATCGATGTGAGAGGGGGCCGAATGCCCGAACACAACACACGCATAAGTCATGATGGGTCGAACGCAAGTTTTGTAAAGTGTCACCTTATTTCTAAGTGACATTTTACTCCGCTTGCAGATTAACGAATGGAGACGACCGAGCACAAAGGATGCTCGGTGACGGACCCGCTTGATGAGCGGGCCGAAGGACATGGTGCTGTTTAGGGTGACTCCTGGATATTTGACCTCTTTGACCCAGGGAATGGGTCGGTCGAACATGGTCACTTGGCCGAGATTACTTCTAGGGCGGCACAGGGAGTGGCGCGGGGTGGCACCTCTGGAGAAGAACACCGCAGCGCTCTTGTCCGGGTTCACCTCAATACGCCACTTCCTGAACCAATTCCCTAGGGAATTGGCGGCTGCCTGAAGGTTTCTGGTAATGAAACCCTTATTCCTATGCGAGACGTAGAGAGCGGTATCATCCGCGAATAGGGCTAGATGCGCCTTACTCGAACGAGGAATGTCGTTTGTGTAAAGGCTAAACAGGAGCGGAGAGAGAACTGAGCCCTGTGGGACTCCAGCACTGATGGAGTGGGAAGTGGAGCGCGTCATTTCGACGCGATAACGGAAGACGCGATTTGACAAGAAGACTGCGCCAATTACAGAGCCATTAGTTTGATCAGCTTGGCAGCCAAGGTGTATGGTAAAATTATTGAAAGGAGAATGCGCGAGAAGTCCCATGGAATGTTGTGCGAGGCACAAGGGGGTTTCAGGTCCGGAAGAGGATGTTCGGATCAAGTTTTCTCGCTTCGCAACATCGTAGAAAAGCATCTGGCAGTGGGCCGGAAGGTTTCCTGCGGTTTTGTGGATCTGGAGAAGGCGTTTGATAGAGTTGTGCGAAAAATACTTTGGGATATTTTGCCTGAGTATGGTATAAATGGCACTCTGCTGCGGGCCGTCCAGTCCACTTATGTGGACTGCAAGGCATGCGTACGGGTGGGTGGTAACATGTCACCCTGGTTTGACGTTGAAATCGGCGTCAAGCAGGGTTGTAAAAGTCTTCAAAGACTGAAAGCGATGAATGAAGGTGTACAAATGAGTGATCTAGTGGTAAATCATCTACTATATGCAGATGACGCGGTTTTGATAGCGCCAACAGCCACTGATCTGCAATCACTAGTCACAGTTATGAAAGACGACTGCATGAAAAATGGCTTACATTTCAATGTGGTAAAATTATGGTTTTTGAACAGGAAGAAACCAGAACGAATGCAAGGATTGTGGTTGGGAACGATGTGCTGGAGCAAGTGAATGAGTTTGTATATCTTGGATGCGCATTCAGTAAGGATGGAAAATACACCGCTGACATAGAGAGAAGAGTGAGTGCAGGGAACAGAGTAAATGGCGCGATGGGAAAGCTACTTGGGAGCCGGCACTTAAGCCGAAAGGCGCAGCTGGCCATACATAATGGAGTGCTTGTCCCAACGGTGTTATATGGCAGCGAGAGCTGGGTATGTAAGAAGGAGAATGAAAGTAGGATAAATGCGGTGAAAATGCGTGCTCTGCGGAAGATGTGCGAAGTGAAGCTGACCGACCGTATTCGCAACAGCGTAGTAAGAAAGCAAATAGGTATGAAAGAGAGTATCGGTGGAAAGCTGAGAAAGGTATGCTCCGTTGGTTCGGGCATATAGAAAGAATGTCCGAAGAAAGAATGACAAAACTGATATACAATGCGAAAGTGGAAGGATGTAGGTACCGGGGAAGACCTAGACTATCTTACCATGACCAAATAGACCGGGTCTTATCTGAAGGACAAGTCAGGAGTGTCCGTAACCGGCGAGCGTGTATGAGACGGACTATGAGAGTAGAGGAAGCCAGAGAGGTATGTAAGGAAAGAGCCTGTTGGAACTCTGTACCCTCTGCCTACCCCGTAAGGGATCTGGCGTGATGATATAGATAGATGATGATGCAGTCAGATGATTTGCTAAATGTAATGAAGATCTGACAATGAATTGTATTAATATGTTGTGCAATGCTACATTTTTACATTGATTATAAAGAAAAAAGTCTTGCTAAAATCTTCAATAACTTGAAGATTTTAGCAAGATAAATAGATGCATAAAAAGGCTGTTGTTACAATTTATGTCATATTCATCTCTTGCCCTCCTTAATTTTCATATTTTTATCCTTGCACATGCATAAATTCTGGACAGTCTTGACTCTTCCTTGAGACAGAATAATCTATATAATTCAACTCTTACATTATTCACATGGCTTATAATTACCAAGCAGTAATAAATTCATAGCAAAACTTTTAACTACCTCGTTGGTCTAGTGGCAAAGCTAATTGCTTTGGGATCACGAGGTCTTGGGTTCAAATCCTAGGTCGGAAAAGTGCAGTTTAAATAATGAAAACTTCCCAGTATAAGTCCGGAGTCGGGAATTGTGCCCGGTATATGGCAATGGGCCCGCCCCCTATTACATGGGACCTAACATCGTCGGTGAAACGTTAGTGTACTCAGTACACATCTGCCACCCCTGCTTGGGGAATATTGCGTGATGGTGTTTTTTTTTAAATCTAAAATGGTCGAAGCTTGAGAAGTCTGTAAGGAAGTCGCAAGGGATCTGGGGTAATGATATAAATATATTGAATAAAATTATTTATCTAGGTAAATTGAAATTTGCTTCATACCCAATATTGTGGCTGCATATTTAACATTTTTTGATCACTCTTTAGATATGAAACTTGTGCCTGGGGTTGGAACCGGGATCGCAAAGTGGACGAGATGACAGACGAAGGAGCATGGTACCTGATTGTCAAAGAGAAAAAGGGGACACTTCTTGCATTTTCACACTTCAGGTTCGATATGGACTTTGGAGAACCTGTACTTTATTGGTATGTATAAATCTTATATATATGTTGCACTGATAAATATTTTTTTTTTCCAAATGGTTCAATCCCGTTTCCTTCGTTTCAAAGCCGTCGGAGCCCTGTGGTTCATACGCAACGTCGATCTCCATTCCGATCTCGGTCTCAAACCTATTCGCGCCTTTATTAAAAAGGCGACAACCCGATATTTCGCAAACGCGTCCAATCATAGTAATCCGCTAATTGTAGCCGCCGCCGACTACGAACCTAACTCCTTCCTATCAGTCGCTACCGCCGGCTGCGGCATGTTGTCACCGACCCTCCCGATGCCCTTACATCCCTTCTTTCGGATATAGATACCCACACATTGCAAAACAATGCAATTACAACTGATTAATTATTAATTGTCGGCACAATTGCTTTTTGCAAAATCTATCAATGTGTCTTGCACACAAATTGTCCACTAATAAATGGAATATATATTATGTAATAACATAGTGGAGATTCTTAGCACTAAACTAAATTTGTGCTTTAATTCTGCATAAAAATAAATATTCATACCCTTTTCGATTTCAATTGAGACAAAACAAAGACGGTTGCGTGTTTTTCTTTTTTTTATTTATGTTGATGCAGAATTGAACTATAAGTTTATTTCAGCACTTAGAATCTCCAATATGTTATTACATGGTATATATGCCACTTATTAGTGGACAAATTTGTGTGAAAGGCACATTGCAGCCTTTAAGATTTTGCAAAAATCAAAAACCATAACTAACAAATAATTAAAATAAAAAACTTAAGAAAAGAGGAAAACCAACTTCAATAAACAAAAAATAAATTTGATGCCGGTGCCAAGTAACCGATTGCACCAACCGGCGTGTACAATTCTAAGTGATGAGTGAATTAATTATTAATAATTATATACCTATATTATATTATTCTACTTAGTTCTAGAGTAAGGTACCTACAGGATGGATATAATACTCATAATAACCGGATTTAATTTAATATTCCTGCTGTTTGCTGTCAAGAAGTCCCGTTGTGCATCTTCAAAGTCCAATACCGATAATATTCAAATGGGACCACCTCAGAGCTATACTGAATCCAATGCAAAAAGAATCATCAAATACGGTTTATAAGCAAAAAAGTTATAAAAAAAAAACAGATGAATCATGAACCTCCTCCTTTTTAGAAGTCGGTAATATTTTACTTAGTTCTATAGTAGGGTACCTATAGAATTGACGTAATACCCATAATATCTCAATCTACACATTCGTATTGCTTGTCGTTAAGGAGTTCCCTGGTGTATCTTCAAAGTACAAGGTCCAATACCGATGAATTTAAAATGGGACCACCTTAGAGCTATGCTGAACCCAATGAAAAAAAAACATGAATATCGGTCCACAATTCACGGAAATATCGGTAAGTATACATAAAATAAAAAAGAAAAGAAAGCATACATGCATACGAACATAGAACCTCCTCCTTTTTGAAGTCGGTTAAAATAACAATGAAACAGCACTCAGGTCAATGTTGATTCATTAGATGAGAGTAAAAATGTCGTACAACTTAAAATTGAATAGCGAATTGCAATGTCATTTGAACTTGATTCGTTTACATAAAATCTCATGGCAATCGGAATAGTTATAGTTCATATATATAGAAGCTGTAACATAATAAACGCAAGACCTCAGACACCCCGATTAGAGAATTGCATCATAAATTCAAAACGAAAACCAAATTTAAAGGTTTTTACCCTTTTTTTAAGCACTTTTATACCCCAATTAACAATGAAACTTGTACGTGTATGTGTGCGTTTTGAGAAATATGTTTTAGGAATGCATTTGAAATCTCCTTATTGCTATGAATCAAGAATAAATTTGGTTTTTTATAGCGCACTGATGAAGTAAAAGCCATTTCTTGCAAATTTAAAAAAAAATGTAAGATACATCAATAATAGTTGGAATCAATTCAGTTACCGATTTAGAACAAACTACTTTCAGGTCTTGCGTTTATTATGTTACACCTTCTATATAGTTCATTCATCATGCAGTAAATAACAACAACTGTCTACAGTTAAAAAATAACTATATTTATATAAATATCTTACTCATTAATATGTACATTTATAGTTTATAATACATTAATTTATTTTCATTCGTTCTCTCAAGCAGTAAAATCAGTTAGTCTTAACTTTGTACTTCCACAGTAGGCATAAGAAAAATATAATATTGTTTTTAAATAATCTCTTTTCAAATATGTGTTTCTCTTTGGGCCACCATTTTATACACCATGTACAAAGGTAGCGGAATAGTTTATGTAATATGAAAGTCGTTATTAACGTTATGATTATACTTAGAGCTATCACATCTAATAGTAAGTATTGAGGCAGGGTGAGGTCGAGCGCCGGTGAGCGCAAATGCGTCGCACCTTTGTGTCTCAGCACGTATTCAATCCAATAGACGCCCATGTCCAAAGGTTTCATCGGCCGATCCAAAAATATGTCTCTTAATTGTAAAGCGTTTTCTTTATACCTGAAAATGTTAATTACAATATTTTTAGGCTCTCTACAAGTCAGGTGATGTAACTACACCAAGAAGGACCGAGAAGTCGCTGCAAGGACAACGAGTTTTGTTCCTAGGGTTTTCAGTTGATACGAATTCCATAATCGGGAGACATATTTCAGGTGCATATATTCTTTATATTCGCCATGTAAAAAACTTAAATGCTTTGACTATGTTAGTCATCATTAATATTGAAATTGCTAGAATACATTTTATTTGAATAATATAAGTACCTAACGATCCTGCACACGATTATGATTATCCAAAAGGCACAGCAGTTTTTTTTAATTAACGGTAGAACCAATATTTAATGATAACCACAGGAGAACAACTATGTATCGTAAAGAAACCTACCTACGAACTCAAAAGACTAATCAGTATTCGAGAAAAAATGCCATTGTTAGGTATCTTTAACGTGACCAATGTCCATAGTGGTCGAGAGGTCGTGATATATAAGCATATTAAGTACTATTCTATCAGCAATACATGTCTGATAATTCAACTTTCTCCTATAATCGTAAACATTTACTGATAATACACATGGTTGCACATTTTAAAGTCGTCAATTAAGTATTATGTCAGTGTAGGTTATCTAGACAGTCGTTCCTACATAATCTATTGTTTGACCGACTGACTGAATGATCCTATTTGGTAAAAGTATATGGTGATGTAGGTCTATGTGCTTAATAAAAGCAATTACTTTACGACTGCATAGGTATGTTCCTGTATCTGTACAAACACATGCACTATCTATGTCAGACATATTCTGAAGAAAAGATACGATTTCATAGAATTCTGCATTATAAACTACGTTTTACGACTCCTACAGTTACTTAAACATTATTAACTACATTTTTGATATCTAATACAATGCATAATTTACAAATATTCATCATACGTACTTTTCATTCGTTAGCATTTCTCTGAGCGTTTGTCTCCACGTGGTTTTGTCAGCTTCTTTGAGTTTGAGAGTTTGCGCGACGCCTCGGTCCGTCATGGCTCGTGCATTAAGAGCTTGATCTGCATAAAGGGGCACCATGAGCACAGGCACGCCGCAAGCTACTGCCTCTTGAGTTCCCAGTAAACCCCCGTGCGATATGAACAACTTCACGTTCGGATGACCTAGGGGAATTGTTCACTATAAATAAAATACTGAGGGTAACGAAAAGTACATAAATACAATGGTCTGTTCACTTGGATTGTCTGCTTAAAGACTCAACGCCAATACTACTCATAGTAAGGCATGGAATTAGATTTACATCGTGTCACGAAACAACTAAATCCATCCCGCCTTGGTCGTGGTTTTTAAAATTTATCATATGGGCATTGCGCGATCCACGCGACGTGTGTGTGAATGATCTACGCTGTTGGCCGCGGGGCCTTTACAGCTTCACCGGACAAGAGGGCGAGCGTGCAACCACTACGCTCGAGCCAAAGGGCAAGGGGCAACTAGCTCAAGGGCGCCTCAAGAAGGAACGGCCTCTGCTTGGGCAGTCGCTATGGGGGAGGGCGTATACTAGGTGTCTCGCCGTGGTGCTCTGCACCGGCCGGCGGGGCATCGGGAGGATCGGTGAGAACATGCCGTGGACGGCCGTAGCGATTGATAGGAGAGAGTTAGGTTCGTAGTCGGCGGCGGCTACGATTAGCGGATTTCTATGATTGGACGCGTTCGCGAAATATCGGGTTGTCCCTTTTTAATAAAGGCGCGAATAGGTTCGAGACCGAGATCGAGATGGAGATCGACATTCCGTATGAACCACGGGGCTCCGACGGTTTTGCGGAGGAAACGGGATTGAACCGTTTGGAGTCTATCGATGTGAGCGCGGGCAGCGTGCCCGAACACCTCACAAGCGTACGTCATGATTGGCCATATACAAGTTTTGTAAAGTGTCACCTTATTCCTAAGGGATATTTTACTCCGCTTGCAGATCATCGGGTCAAGACGACCGAGCACAAGGGCTGCTCGGTTACGGACTCGCTTGACGTGCGGTCCGAAGGTCATGGTATTGTTTAGAGTGACCCCTAAATATTTGACCTGTTTGACCCAGGGAATAGGCAGGTCGAACATGGTCACTTGACTGAGATTACTTCTGAGGTGGCGCAGGGAGGGGCGCACGGTGGCACCTCTGGAGAAGAACACCGCAGCGCTCTTGTCCGGGTTCACCTCATACGCCACTTCCTGAACCAATCCCCAAGGGTGTGGGCGGCTGCCTGAAGGTTTCTGGTAATGAAACCCTTATTCCTATGCGAGACATAGAGAGCTGTATCATCCGCGAATAGGGCTAGATGCACCTTCCTCAAACAAGGAATATCGTTCGTGTAAAGGCTGAATAGGAGGGGGGAGAGAGCTGCGCCTTGCGGGTCACCAGCTTGTATGGAGTGGGGGGTAGAGCGCGTCATTTCGACGCGATACCGAAAAGTGCGATTCAACAGGAAGTCTCGTAAAATGAGCACGAGTCTGTCCGGCACACCCATTTTGTGAAGCTTGTGCCAAGCCGTTGTGCCAGACTTTGACGGCCGCCTTCGCGACATCGAAGAAAAGGGCACCCGTGTAGACGGGTTTGGGTTTGTTGAGGCCAGTGAGGATATGCTCCGTGATGCGGTGCACTTGATGGACGCAAGAGTGTTTGGCTCGAAAACCAAACTGCTCATTGATGAGAATACCCCTGGACGATACAAAATCTTTGAGGGAAGGTAACTCGTGGGTCGGTCACGAGGTTTACCGGGCGATCCACGCGACGTGTATGTTATACTTACTTTATAATTCACATTTGAATGCTATCCTCTGAGTTAATCGTGCTACTGCCCTAAATGACAGTTCAATCTTTCATGGTTGTCGTAAAAATAGACAAGTCAAAGTACCACGGAAAGAAAAATCTCCCATCGCACTACTGGTTGTGCCAAGCAGTTGTGCCACAGAGAATAAAGCAAGAGAATTTTGTAACAATATCTGCATCCTTTGTTTCAAGGTTTCGTCATTAACTTTGACTTTCTCCCTGCAAGCTTAGTCTACGGACTACTCTTCGACAGATCATACATTTTTTTGCACACACTCAATCAATTCCAATTCAATGATGACTTACATAAAGTCGCATATTGCGGTATCCAATCCAAAGCATAGACGTTATCCGGTACTGTGAGGTTCTGTGATAACAATTGCCGGTTCATCTTGACAAACACCATTTGAGGTAGTTCCGATATCGCTTCGAATATTCTCGACAAGATTTCAGTAGGTATAGTTTCGATCCGCGACATCGAACCGAAGCTCCAGTAGATTACGCCTTCCGTAGACGCGTCCAACATCTTTTTCATGTCCTGTTGTATAATTAGCATTTAGTATATTTAAAAGAGATATCTTATGTAGAAGTGTAACTTAAAAAAAAGTCATGGTATCCAGTTCAGAGCCAGCCCTTTATTAGAATTAAAAGGAAATTGAAATTAAAGTCGCGTGATGTCTATAGAAATGACTATAGGCGGTCATTGAAGTTTTTCGTTGGGGCTAGAAGTAAATAAAACAAGGATATGTAGCCTCGTAGATGTTGCAGCCATCAGATGATTTAATGCTTCGTTTTTGTTGAAAGTTGAAAAGTTTGTTGGTTGAAAAGTTGAAAGGCTAACCAGTTAGCAAGCCCTTTAATTCGATTGAAAGACTAAACGTCTTCGAGCCAAATGGGCTCGAACGGGCCCAAACAAATAAAAAATGGATCTGTTTTGGATTCTTATTATCGCATTATTATTACTGTTACATTGACGTATCGTACCACTTTACCTGCAGCGCACGCGCTGTGTCTAGATCAGGTGAGAGTGCAAATGTATCAATCACATTAATATAATATATATTCAGGGAATGATGTATTTGACATTATCTTAATATAAGAAGGGTCTTAGGTCGCGGCGATAGGCGGTTTCCTT
This sequence comes from Phalera bucephala, assembly GCA_905147815.2. Lineage (NCBI taxonomy): Eukaryota > Metazoa > Arthropoda > Insecta > Lepidoptera > Notodontidae > Phalera > Phalera bucephala. The sequence continues at coordinate 10,649,474 of LR990626.1, forward strand.
GTTGTTTCTGTTATGTAGGTTAATGACCCTGTTGTCATGCGAGATCTATTATTCGAAATATTATTTCTTGGTAATATATTTTATGTATTACTTAATTTTCGATAAATATACTCAATTTGGGGGGCATCTTCCCACCAGAAAGCTGAATCGTGATTAGTTAGGGCTTTAAACACCGTTTACATTACAAATTTATATGATAAAAGTAAACATATTTTTGTTACAATATTCTTACCGGATATTTTATAGTCTAACCTCTAGTATTAGAATCAATTTGGCCTTTTTTTATTGCTATATTTGTTAGTTCTTTAGCTTTAAAAAATGTCTTCTGTGCAGCATATACTTATAATAAAACTGTAACCGAGCCGTATCTGTACATAGAATATTTTTTTTAATTTTTATTTCGGTACACTTCCTTATATTGAGGCCGAAACATTTCTTTTTTGGAATTATTGTTTGTCCGTCTCTTTGTGTTGCAATCAAGTCCCGGAAAAATTAGGGACCCCGGGATAAACCATTAAACTTAATTATTTTTATTATGGTTAGCCACGAGAATAATAATCGTAATAATAATTAGCCCTGTTAAGAAACTGTCCCACTGTTGGACACGGGCCTCCTCTCAAACTGAGAGGGCTTAGGCCATAGTCCACCACGCTGGCCCAGTGCGGGTTGGCGAACTTCACACACCTTCGAGAAACTCTTAGGCTTGCAGGTTTCCTCACGATGTTTTCCTTCACCGTTAAAGCAAGTGATAATTAATTTTTAATACGCACATGCTTTCGAAAAGACACGAGGTGCGTGCCTGGGTTTGAACCCGAGACCTTTGACTTTGCAGTCCAACGGTCTAACTTGATGGACAAAAACTGTACTATTTCCAAGGGGACGGACACCGGCCATAATTAGTAATACCTAATTACCCGTGGCCGGCGGTGACTCGCCGCTTACTAGATGGGTCCTCAAACGGTCGTCCTAGGACAACTGAGGGCAACACCGGTGTGAGCGGCTCAGGGGTGTAGAGAGGTGTGCTGCGCTTTCTCCGAAGTTACTCGCGGCGTTATGCCCTTTAACACTTCCACCCCTGGAGTACATCGACGTAGGAACGCATTATCTTCCTACGTCGATATAGCTTTTACGGCTCCTCTCTGGACGGCCAATTAAGGCTAGCCAGAGCCGAGAGTCCTGCAAGCACCCTTCGGTTTCCACTCGACCGACGAAGACACGCCGAGTTGGGGGCCCTGACCGACTCTCTGAAGCACTCGGGTCCGTGGTGTCGTTACTCACCAACAGCTCGCCACAAGCTGGAGCTTGTGGCAGCTAGTGTTAATAATTATTATTATTATTAACACTGCTGAACGGATTAAAGAAATAGTATGGAGGTGTCTTAAGTCTTATAGACTAATATAAAGGATCTGTGCAAATTATAAAATTAACGCGTGCGTAGCCGCGGGTAGCGACTAGTATTTTTTAAATATTTGATACAATAAACTATTATGTAAAGGGAGCGGTAGTCCAGAAAAGGTTGGGAATATAAATATTTAAAACCTAATATGAACACATGAAAAAATGTTGAATAGTGTTTCAATCAAATAATATTATATTTATGCATTCCTCCTTCAAAGTAGCAGTCTTTACTTCTTATAATTGAAAACTGTATTTAATTAAAGGAGTGTGCTACGTTTTATGCGTTTGTTATTGTTGGCAGTATCTTTATATCGTTTATATTCTTTTAAATACTTATTTGTTTGCTGGATGCTGTTTTTCTGACATCATTTTATTATTTCTCTGAAGATATTAATTGGACTGATACCGATTCATTATAACTTATTGATTTGCATTTAATTATGCAATAACTAACTCGTTAAGTATCAATTTCAAAGGGTCCGTTATTTTATCATTTGTCTATCTATCTATCTATATCATCACGCCAGCTCCCTCGCGGGGTAGGCAGAGAGTACAGAGTTCCAACAGGTTCTTTCCTTACATACCTCTCTGGCTTCCTCCACTCTCATAGTTCGTCTCATACACACTCGCCGGTAACGGAGACTCTTGACTTGCCCTTCAGCTAAGACACGGTCTATTTGGTCATGGTAAGATAGTCTAGGACTTCCCCGGCACCTACATCCTTCCACTTTATCATTTGTGTTTCGGATAATATGAAATTTACCTTTAGATACTTATAAATTGATTATATTTAATTTTAATGCAAGTATTCCAAACTGTATTGTATACTTTAATTGTTTGAAGCATTCAAGTGAGCTTATGTCTAAACTTCATATTTTATGTTATGCTTACATTTTCTAAGTAGTTGAATTATAAAGCACCAGCGAAAGTTAAAGCGCGCTCACATTGAATAATGATAGATCATCAAAACTTCTTTATAATGACCATTCATTAATAAAATACTACAGATCCAGTGAGCAATATAGTTTTGCCGCGCAGTATTGCTAATGTGCTCTCCATTTGGATACTATAAACGATTTTGTAAACAAATGCTCAGGCACAAAACTTTTGACGAATTATTGTGTTTAAAATTATGTTTTAAAGCGCGCATTTAGTCGCGCACTTTATTTCTTAGAGTACAGTATCCGTGCTGGACTCTAAAAAATGTGAATAAATTTTATTATTAATTATACATATAGGAATGAGGAAAGCACAAATTGTTATTATTACGATTAATTAATGATTTCAATGTCATTACAAGATTAATCATACATTCTTATCAATACTCTACGCATAATATAAACTTTAGATAAAAGGTGCTAAGAGAGTAAAATCGCTTCGTGATAATTGTAACGGACACGCGGTCTGACCTGATGACTTGCAAACATACCCACGTATAGTAACACGTATTAAGTAATGATGATAATGTAGACACGTACGTTTTAGACAAAACGTACCGGATTAAATGAACGTGAAAAGTCTGACGAAGTCGTTGAGATAACATTCAATTAGAGAGAACTCTAGAATAAACTATTCTGTTTTTAATATTTTGTCAATACTAAATTTTGTGATGAACCGAAATGCTGCCTTTCCTATCTCCGATTTTACCGTGTTACTTAAGTGAAGTTACAATCTAGTAGACTTAGACCTTAGTGTAGACATCAGTGGATGACGGGGGCCCAGAGCGTACAGTGCGAGGAGGACAGCGGGGTGGTGTAGGCTTTGTATCAGTATAGTCGAAAAGCAAAGCACAGAGAGGCACCGGTGCATCCTTTCAAAGAATCCGGAAAATCCCCCACCTCCGGCCCCGTAGTGCCAATCTCAGCCACCATAGAATTATTACTTAGTCAGTAGAAGACGGACACGACACGGGATCTTCTCCGGAAGTTTGCGGAAGTATAATTTTGGCCTCGACAAGCAATTTTACTGTTGTAAAAGTCCATTCCTACGAAAAGGGGGACTTTTAAAATATTTTCTCCCACGATAAAAAAGCGCTTTAGATGCTAGAGTCTTACACTAACTATGAATATGATTGGACAAACGGAACGCAGTATAACTTACTTTGGTCAGTGTTTGCGAGTCGTCCAAATGAAGTCCGCCAACTTCCACTAAAGCGGGAACTAAGGGTCGCACCTCATTTATACTGAAGTGACTATTGGATAATACTAGACTGTAATTCTGAGCCAGTGACTCTAGCTTTGGCCCAGGTCCAAATAGGCGGTCAGCAATAATCTAAAAAGTAAAGTTAGTAAACTAGTAGTAGGTAATGTTAGTGAAGATTTAGATATTGTAACTTTATTCGGCGCGGGGCGATGAATATAAATATAGTAAATGGTGTTTGCTTGTTTCCATTTAGTAATCAAAGATTATATAATATATGTATTCATACACAAAAATAAGTTCTAAATCCCTGATATTAGCTTGAAATTTGGATTCTAAAGCACAACTAGTAATCAATTCAATGTTAAAAACAATCTTTTGTACCAACCTGTGACGGTATCTGCGATTTGTACTTGTACATAACTTTCGCTATGATCACAGCCATCGTGTTAGCAAATCTCTCCCATAACGTCATCTGTTGTCCGTATCCAAGCATGTAGGATGGCACGTAACCTGTGGCATCGGGATTACCTAGTTGTTCGTTTACCCATGGCAGAGGTACACTGGATAAAAATCCAACCACTGGTGCATTGAATCTTCTACCGAGCGGCACAAAACAGTCGCTCCCAAAAACTTCAACGATGACTAAATCAAATTGAGCAGTTGAATTAAGTAGTGCTTTCACAGAGGGCAGTTGCGAGACGGTGTCACAGGCGTGGACGCATTCCTTCATAATCTGTTCCAAATTTCGTATGAAACTTGGCTTTACAGAATTATCTTCCTTGGAGAGATTGTTTATGATTTCAGGTATAGTCCCCACGAGACTTATTTCTTCCACGTTCGGAGGAGGATGTTTCTGTAACAACATTAAATTAAGAATAATAATTCTTGTTATGTAAACAAGTGGACTATTTTCCTTATTGTAAAGTGTACAGACGGTTCGTTTCAAAGAGACAGCTGGTTATGAAAATCCAGTTACAAAACGTGGACCTAAGGCCCTCTAGACGCTATGTTACTAAAATATAAGTTAGGATCACCTTTTTAAAATAAAATCTTATCTATACATAAAGAAAACATACCTAAATATTAAAATTAGTAACAATTATTTTATTATATAATTTGTATCTAAACATAGGTATCGGGGTTTTCGCGATAGCAATGTTTAGATTTTGTTATTACGTATAAAAATAATCAGCAATATTGTATTGACGGACCTCGGCACAACACCCTCTTACTTGATGATGTCATTATGTGATAAACGGACACGGCAGACAGTGCGGTTAAGGGGCAAATAGCCGTACGAGTTCGCATATAAGTCATATCAACAATAATATTTTTTCTCCTTAGCGTACTGACTGAACGCGTACTTTCTGTGGATATCGTAATACACTCCCTAGTAAGGGAGTCTTAAACTTAAATCAATCGAGAAGCAAGACGAGTCACAAAAAGCTCACTCATAATATAGGATAGCCTGTTAGAAGTTATTTTTGTATTGTAAGAAAAATTAATTTTAGTATAATACGCCTATATTCCTCAAGCGGGGGTGGCAGAGGTGTACTGTGTACACCCACTTTTCGCCGACAGTGTTAGGTCCCATGTAATAGGGGGCGAGCCTATTGCCATATACCGGGCATAATTTCAGACTCCGGATTGATACTGAGAGTTTTTCGATAAAAAAACTAAATTTTGTCCGAGCTAGGATTTGAACCCAGGACCTTGGGATCGCAAAGCACATTATTCGCCACTAGACTAAGGAGGCAGTCAAAACATATTTATATTAAATGATTCAAAAGCATTTTTTTCATAGCGAATACGACGGAGATATCGTCCTTTGTTGAGGAGTTCCTTTGACCACCTTCCGGCTCCATCATCAAACCCTGTTACTGACTAGCTCTATGATACTTGTCTAGCCATATTCAACGAACTGAAACATGTTTTTTTACGAGTCTGTGAGTGAAAATTATTCGATCATTCCGGACGTCATTAGGTTTATTTCGTTTATGAAATTTGGGATTCTAGGTAATTGCAGGTCTTAATAGATACACAAATTTGTAAGTTTTGAATTATGGAGTAGCTTTAAATGGTTTGTGTTATATCATAAAACAAATGGTGATGACTGCTGCGTCCCTTTATACTTTTTCAAACTTGGGAACATGTTTTTAAGAGAATGTAAATTAAATACAAATAGTTCTACTAAGTTTCCTCGATATTGTAGATTACTAGACGAGCCATTTTTATCGTGGAATAGTCACGATTTGTGTGAGTGTGGTGAATGTTTTTAAAAATATTCAGTATTGTTTAAAAATATTACGATAATAATTTATTATGAATGAATGACCGCCCGCGGCTTTGTCCTTGTTGAATAGCGTACAAAGTACGGTAGCCAAATCTTATCTGGTGAAGCTGTAAAGGCCCCGCGGCCAACAGCGTAGATCATAAACACACACACACACACACACACACACGGCAGCAAAATGTGTTTACTTAGAGCAAAACGTTGCGATTCTCGTGCCGGATATTTTTTAGGCTGGATATTTTTCATTTTATTTATTTAAGGTTCACCCACAATCATTTCCACCAATTAAACTAAAAATTACATTCTTATAGCAGTAATTTAGGCGTAACAATCACTTACGGGCAAACAAAAAAGAAAATGTGAACTTAAAATAACATTATATTAAAATTAATTTAGAAAAAACAAAACATCACCAAATAAAAACATAAACAAGAAAAAAGACGCACAAAAGAGCTCTTTAAAAAAAAAATGGAAATGGAAGGAGCTCATTACATGCATTTGTGGATTTTTTATTTAGGTACTCAGACTATCAAAGTTAATATCAACTTGGTCGCTATAATTATTTAATATTTTACAAAACCTAGATATAGGAGAGTGACTACCTAATACAGTCCTTCTAAACGTGGGCATAGAGGTGTAACGGGCCGACGAGGCATTCTAGTTGCGACTCGAAAACGCAAGTGGTCCAGTAGCTGTGGGCAATCCATTTTGTGATTGATGACCTTGTATGCAAATACTATCAATGACGTTTCTACGGGCCTCTGGGTGTTCATCTTAATATATTGGAGTTGTTGCTCCGGTACGATCGTATTATTTTAACAATTCCAGCGGAAAATGCGGATATACCATGTTTTATACTAAATACATCTACTAACCCACTTACGTTACCTAATTAAAAGCTATCTTATTACCTTGTTTTGCATTCTTATTAAAAACTAGATTTTTAGCATCGCTTCAGCCGCGCAACACCAACAGTGATAAATTCGGACTGTGTACATTTTTGCCTACTGTGTACATTTTCTAAATAGATATTAGGCAAGAAAGGTATGAATTTTTATGTCATTCTAATTAATTTATTCGCCCGTGTGCAAAGGTCAAGTTACTCAGAACTTTTGTCTGTTCTTAACACGCGAAAGTTACACGTATAAGTAACGAGAAGTAATAATATCTGGTTAAAATAAGTATGATTTATGCTGACATCATGAAGTAGTTCTTAATATTTAAGAACATCAAAATGTTTGGTCATTTGACTGAGTGACAAGACCAAATTTTAGTTGATTGGTAATTATGTATCAAAAAAGAATGACCTCCAAACTACAACTACGACCACGATTTGGCCGTCAGAGACTGCACTGAATTGTAACAACTTTAACCGAATAAAGCCACGTTTCTAATAACTGAAACATAAATCTAATGTGGGCACACATACTCGTATAAATGTTAAAAAATATATATATATATTTCAAAATATATTAGCGTTTAACTGCCTTGGTCAAGCGTTCGAACGTTGAAAATAATAAATGCATAATCTACCTGTCGCATATTTATGAACTTCCGTCTCAAATTGATTTGGCTAACTCTTGCGGATTATTTTTGACAGGCGCGGCTCTTCAACGAAAGTTGTCTAACCCTAGATTTGTTGAGGTTACGTTTTATCACTACACTAAGTTTTTATGATCGTGAAGAAGTTGGATCGTTAATTGGTCGTAGTGGAATTGGAATCTCTAGCTCTTGGGTTTCATCTTGAACGTCGTGTTTATTACGACGAATTAAATTAGCTGTAATTACTCTTTCATTGTACATTTAAAACTTAAAATTATCCTCCAACGGAAATAAATTTGGTAGATTTAGAGCTCAAATTTCTATCGAGAACGTTGTGTACCCTTTTTATATTTCGGGGGAAATGCCTAACGTATACTACCATATCGTGGACGTGGTGATGTGGCAGTTATGTGGAGCTCGCACCAACTAAAACCCCCTGGCGTCCGCTTCTTGCACGAGGGAGTGCTGCGGGAAGCACCAGTGGCATTATTTCCGCGGCGCGGAAGGGCCTGGTCTGCTTTGCACAGACCTTGTCTACGTCGCGTACTCTTCTTAGTGAGGGCGCGCAGGACGCAGCGCGCTTCGTTCACGGGCCTGTTACTGTTCGGGCGACCGGTTGCCCTTTGCCCGGCGCCCGCAGGTCTATGTTCATGGAGGGCGGAGGTCGTTTGCAGCGTATGCCCTATGCCTTTGCCCGACGCATCTTCTGCGAGCAGGATTAGAGGACTTCGCTTTTGCCGCTAACACGACTTGCCTCTAGACCATGGCTGCTATGACAACCGGGAGCGAGACCGCCACCCCTCCGATCTCTGCGACCAATCGCAGCCGCTCCGCATCCCATGCTGGACACACCAGTAGGGTGTGCATTGCCGTGTCTTCAGGCCCCCCACAGTTGTGGCACTCCTCCGTACGCTCACGGCCGATCCGGCTCAGGTACCGCCCGAAACAGTCATTCCCGGACAGCACCTGCGACAGCCGGTAGGTGAGCGCACCGTGTCGCCTCAGGTTGTAAACCCTTTTTTTTTACGTGGGGAAATCCTCATGGACCAGACTTGGGGAAAGCTGGCGGTGGCCGGCATATACACTTCGGGGAGGGGCTCCGGGATCTCCGTTAGGAACGCACCGGTGCCCCGCTATGTCGTGCTCCGAAGAGCCCGCCTTCGGATCCGCTCCCCACCTGCACCATCGCAGTGCTCACGGCGGCATGGGCCATACCACGCCGTCACTCTCGGGGTAACGCGTGAAAGACGCTTAGGGCCCCCGCCCCAGCGTCCCACAACCCCAAGGGGCCCTGCGGATGTTGGTGCAGGGGACACAAGTTAGCCCGTATTATAAAGCCCCGGGCTATTGGGCTGGTTGTGGACCCTAGTTCAATCCCATATTAAATTGTTCGGCTAGGGCCACAGTTTTTTGTTTCTTGAATAAGTCTTGAAATCACCTTGGATTTTTTTATATAGTCTTTCTGACTGTCCTATTCTTGAGTAAAGGTCACCTTTATATATTGAAATCTCCATTATTTAAATTGGACCGCACGGGTCCGCGACATGCCTCGGCTCGATCACGCAATACGTTGAATTTACTTAAACGACTTTAACAATAAATAATATGTTATGAAAAGAATTCACTTAGGTGATTTGAAACAAGATAATGGTATCTTAAATGTTCTAAATCTATAGGAGATGAGCGAAAAAGAGAGAACTTGTCTTCGTGGATTGAACTCGTTATGTCATCTCACCACTCTGATTTCCGCATAACACAATAGGCCCTGAGCTCTTATAAACCAGTATTTTATATGTCATTTTATAAATTATCTACTAAGTTAAAACCACTGAAAGCGCCTAAATGTAATTCATATTTTTTACTAGTTTGACATATTGCCTATGTACTAATTAGGTCATTTTTAAATATTACTTATGAAGTGTCATAAACAACTGTTACAATATTATCTCTTGCCCTCAAACTCACCTACGATGGATCGAAATATATATGTTCTGAGGTGAGCGTGCTCGGACAGAGTTCATCAATTTATTCGAATAGATACGGTCAATACTTAAACGAACCTGTCATACATGCCTTTCATGAGGTTATTTAAGTCTGTATTCATTTGTAACAAATAGATGTATCCAAAGATCTTAAACATTATACTTAAATAAACCATAAATATAGCTTATTAATCTAATTCAAAAATATTTTTATATTTTAACTCCATGTCATTACTATTTGTAGTGTCTATGTTATTCATCACCACTGCTCAGATATGGTTATGAAGCAGGGAGCATTACGAATATGCAGGATGTTGTGTTTTTTTTTTACTTCGGGTTTAGAAAACGCACTACGCGGCAATTTTGTTGACACTTGTTTATAAGGCACTCGTAGCGCTGATCGAACGCAATTCTTCGCTTACCTACCGCTAATAATATCTGATGCGAATATATGTTCGCACTACATATAATTGCATCATGTATTATTGTAATGTTTGGCATTATTTTACTTTAAGTCAAATTGATGTTCTAGTTGTTAAGCTGTACGGCGTGTTTTAAGAAAACGAAACACTCAACAAATCCCTTTCCTTGTATGGAACGCCACATCAAATGTTTAGAAATCAAAGACATTGCAAGAAAATAAAAGAAAAACCTTTATAAGAAAGTTATTATAATTGTTTTAAAGTTCAATATTATGTCCGACACACTACTAATGGGTTCTACTCATCACATATTTTGCTTTTTCCCCAAAATAATGTATCACTACGGATTTATTTAATAGCCAAAAACAACACAACGCTTCATTGATCTATTGTAATTTCGACCTAGTGACTTCCACGGAACCAACTTTAGGAATCGCGTCACACATACACAATTCTTATAAGTCTAGATTATTGCGAGTGCGGTGATTTATAGCTTCTCATTAATATTCTTTTATATTTAATACATTATCGACACAAGTGAGGTAATTAAAGCGTTTCATTCAATGAAAGTAATTTACTTTCTTAGAGACGCCAACACTTAATATCTCCTTATGTATTACTGATAATTTTATAAGTTAGAAATAATATTATCAATTAGATTTAGTCCGCAGTAGTGACCGTCTTAACAGTCTCGGGAAAAGAGAGACTTACTTTACACTCTGTCAAAGAAAACAACAGGCCAGAGGGATTCTTTTTTATTTTATTTAATTGAAAGCGAGGAAAGGCCTTTGCACAGCAGTGGGGCAGTATTAATTGATTTATTATTATTTAATTATATTTCCCGTAAACCTTGTGAATGTGGACAAGTAATTCGGTTGCGCATCCTCTCTTTACAATAATATAATTGTACCTGCCTATACATATAGATAATATTACATTACACGATTTCAATTTGCAAAGTACATACCATTGGGAAGTGCGTTACAACAGTGAGATGATGGTCCCTTTTGGCGAGCGCTTCAACCAGTCGTCCGTACATAGCGTAGTGGCTCTTCGTGTTGGTGGGCAACACGGCGAGGATGCGGGCGGCTCGCGCCGCAGCCGCCCAGCACATCACCAGCCACACCAGCCGCGCCTGCATCTCTCTGCTGCTCGTCTCCGTTTGCCTGTCCGTCTAGCCTGAATCCGCTAGAATCCCGACTGTTGATAAGAAATGACGTCACCTGCTCAGTGCATCGATAATGGTAGCTACGCCCGCCGGCCTCTCCGTGCCCCGGTGCTGCACACGATACGTTAGACAACTTTCTTCGGTTACTCTCGTGATCACCATCGCTGTATGTTTCATATCCTGCGCGGGAGTCATCGCGATCTTTGTGCAATAGAGATTTAGAAAAAAATCGGTATTAAATAAAATATTATGTGGTTAGATGTGAATTTTAGTGTGTATATTCAGAGTAAGTGTGTATTTTGCTTACGTGTCGTGGTTTAAAAAAGTTTTTAAATTTCATAGGTGTTATCACGTAACGAATTGTTAGAAGTTCAAAGATTTGTGCCATAACTGGCTACACGTTATGGAGTATTGTAAATTCATATTCTCTTTAAAAAATATGGAGTCTGTACATAACGCATGTTTTTAATATGTAAAAAATTGTTACCAATAAAGTTTTTTGAAGTCGGTAAATAACAGTATTTGTACAAAATGTCTGTTGTCCATCTTATTTCTTTCCATCCGATAGGGTGAAACAAGATTTCGAAATTTTACTTATTTGACTGTATTTACTTACTTATATTGTGATTAGTTCAATCAACTGAAAATTTAAAAATTAGATTGTTGCATAAATATTAGTAGGCGCGTGGAATAAAATAACAAAAGTAAATAAGCAAAAAATCTATGAGGAAATATTATAGTATATTTTTGTAGACTTTTTAATTGCATTTAAAATTGGGGTATTAATACGGTCAGTTATTCCCGCTGTTGCACATAAATCATTAGAAAAAATATTTGATATATTATTACAAAATTGAAAAGAATAATTAAGCGTTAGCGTTAAATAAAGCAACATTTACGTCAATGCTCGCATGAATTTTGTGTTCAGATTTCGGGATTGAATCTCACAGTTAGAGATGGGCATAACTGCTTAAAACGCACGTATATTGAAATTGATCGTTAACTTACTTTTAAAAATAGGTTTTCTTATTAGCCTAATCGTGTTTATGATTTTTTCCAACAAAGATTTATTCTAAAAATTTACATCAATTAATCATGAGTCATAAAAATATACTTCCAAAAAATCCTTTTGAGAAGTGGGAGGAGATCAAATCCAGCAAATTTAGTATTGTAGGATGCGCAATACATTTCTGAATGTTTGTAGTTTCTGTTAGTATCTCCAAAAAAATCTCAACAAGGCAGAAGTTTTAATTTTACAGATACTGACGAATAAATTAAGCTAATAGGGTCTACCGAAAAATGTGGCTGGTTCTAGACAATCTAGAAAACAGTGCTCGACCATTTTTTTAATTGTAGGATCAATCAATTAAAATCTCACACCATCACTGTCACGGCTATAATCCCCAGCGGGGGTGGCAGAGGTGTACTGAGTACACCCACGTTTAGCCGACGATGTTAGGTCCCATGTAATAGGGGGCGATTCTATTGCCATATACCGGGCACAATTCCAGACTCCGGACTCATACTGGGAATTTTTGACCTAGGATTTGAACCCAGGACCTCGTGATCACAAAGCGATGCGCCGCCAGACCAACGAGGCAGTTGAAATTTCAATTAAAATTATCCCCCTAACGTATTCCGTAACAACAATGACGTTTGGACGTAAAACGCCTCAGTCCCTCCCGTGACCATGGGTGCTGTAGAGCGCTCGAAACGTCGAGAACTTTTAACCCTAAAGAACTTTTAAAAAAAAGGGAAACCGACATCAAAAAGCAAAAAAAGAAATATTTGGAGTCGGTGCTGGTTGGTGCATTCGGTTACTTGGCACCGACTTCAAATATTTATTTTTTGCTGATTGAAGTCGGTTTCCCTTTCTTTTTAAAGTTTTTTATTTAACAATTTTTAGTGAGGAGTGAATTTATTATTATATATATATATATGTATATAATATCAGCCTATACTGCCCACTGCTGGACAAAGGCCTTCGCTCACAAATCGAGGTGAGAGAGATAAGGTCATACTCCACCACGCGGACCCAGTGCGGATTGGCGGAGGCAGGTTTGTGGCCACCTGCTGTTGGAACTTATCAAGCCGCCTTTAAGGCTTCCAACTTGGCTTAACGACTACTACATTAAGTGGTAGCCGGGACCAAGGGCTTAACGTGCCTTCTGAAGCACGGAGACGCTCGAATATGAAAATGCCTCAAACGGTCACCCATCTCGGGCCGACCGAGTCAAACGTTGCTTAACCTTGGTAATCGGTAAGAACAGCGCGGTCGCACAGCGCTACGAGCGCCTATTATTTATATACCTCCTTTATATTATCCTACTTATTTATACAGTGAGGTACCAACAAGATATCTAACAAGATATAAAACTCATAATAACTGAATTTTCACTTTCATGCTGTTTGACGTATGGGAAACCTCTGGTGTATCTTCAAAGCCCATTGTCCAATACCAATAAAATTTAAATTCGACCATCACGGAGCTATACTGAACCTAATGCAAAAAGAATTATTAAAATCAGTTTATAAGCAAAGAAATTACAAAAGAATACAGACGAATTATGAACCTCCTCCGTTTTTGAAGTCGGTTAACATTCTGATTAGTTCTATAGTAGGTTACCTATAGGATTAACGTAATACCTATAATATCTCAATCTACGCATTCGTATTGTTTGTCGTTAAGGAGTTCCCTGGTGTATCTTCAAAGTTCAAGGTCCAATACTGATGAAATTAAAATGGGACTACCTTGAAACTATATTGAATCCAGCGGAAAAAGGATCATCCAAATCAGTTTATAAGCAAATAGGTTATAAAAACACAGACGAATTATGAACCTCCACCTTTTTTGAAGACGGTTAACATTCTGCTTAGTTCTATAGTAGGGTACCTATAGGATTGACGTAACACCCATATTGTCTCAATTTGCTCATTCCTATTGTTCGTCGTTAAGGAGTTCCCTGGTGTATCTTCTAAGTCCAAGGTCCAATACCAATAAAATTAAAATGGTCCCATTTTACCTAGAAGCTATACCGAACCCAATTCAAAAAAAAATAATCAAAATCGGTCCCCAACTTACGAAACTATCGGGGAACATACATTAAAAAAAAGCATACATACAAACGTACATAGAACCTCCTCCTTTTTGAAGTCGGTTAAAAATATACTGCGATAAAATCCGGAATATTTTAATTGTAATTTAAATTTTTCACTCTGCCTACCCCGCAAGGGATCTGGCGTGATGATATAAATAGATAGAATTTTTTCACAGTTAATTTTTGCATTTTTTAAGCAGTGATAGCCTAGTAGTTAGACCGTTGGACTGCAAAGTCAGAGGTCTCGGGTTCGAACCCAGGCACACACCTCTATCTTTTCGAAAGCATTAAAAATTAACCATCACGTGCTTTAACGGTGAAGGAAAACATCGTGAGGAAACCTGCATGCCTAAGAGTTTCTCGAAAGTGTGTGAAGTTCGCCAACCCGCACTGGGCCGGCGTGGTGAACTATGGCCTAAACCCTCTTAGTTTGAGAGGAGGCTGGTGTCCAACGGTGTGATAGTTTCTTAACAGGCCTAATATTATTATATTATTAATTTTTACTCTGCCATGAAATTAAAATATATTCATTCAAATATTATAAACTTGAGTCGTTTTCAGTGTTGCAACGCAAGCAATTCCCGAAACCCTTAGGTTGGTTTTTGCAAAAAAAAAGCATATAACGGTAATGTTTTATAAAATATTAAACATGATTATATTAACCATGAAATAGTATTTTCTTAATTGCTTTACGTTTAAACGCGCACACTCTACTCACAAATGAAGCCAAAGCCAACGCTTGGCCATCTTGTTATACAATTTCTGCGCACAAAAAGAGCTTTACACATCCTACGCCAGGTTTTTGTTTGTGTGTGAATGATCTACGCTGTTGGCCGCGGGGCCTTTACAGCTTCACCGGACAAGAGGGTGAGCGTGCGACCACTACGCTCGAGCCAGAAGGGCTAGGGGGCAACTAGCTCAAGGGCGCCTCAAGGAGGAACGGCCTCGGCTTGGGCAGTTGCTATGGGGGAGGGCGTATACTAGTTGTCTCGCCGTGGTGCTCTGCACCGGCCGGCGGGCTAGGGATTCTTCGACCTCAGCGGCGAGGTCGGTGTCTGATCCTGTGTGCGGTATCTGTATCCGAAAGAAGGGATGTAAGGGCATCGGGAGGGTCGGTGAGAACATGCCGCGGACGAGTTAGGTTCGTAGTCGGCGGCGGCGATTAGCGGATTTCTATGATTGGATGCGTTCGCGAAATATCAGGTTGTCACCTTTTTAATAAAGGCGCGAATAGGTTCGTGACCCAGATCGGAATGGAGATCTAAATTCCGTATGAACAAAGGGGCTGCGACGGCTTTGCGGAGGAAACGGGAGTGAACCGTTTGGAGTCTATCGATGTGAGAGCGGGCGGCGTGCCCGAACACCTCACAAGCGTACGTCATCAAGGGCCGTATACAAGTTTTGGTTCGGTAGTTATTAAGTTTATCGTGTTCAGACAGACGCGGTGGGGGGGGGGGGGCTTGTTTTATAATATGTAGTGATTAT
The DNA here is from genome assembly GCA_905147815.2 of Phalera bucephala. Classification (NCBI taxonomy): domain Eukaryota; kingdom Metazoa; phylum Arthropoda; class Insecta; order Lepidoptera; family Notodontidae; genus Phalera; species Phalera bucephala. The sequence continues at coordinate 10,665,004 of LR990626.1, forward strand.
AATCTGTAAGATAACTACAATGTATAGAACTATAGTCGCATTAAAGTGGCCCCTGCTATTGTACTATCGAAAGGTTAAATAGCCACTGTAACTATTGATAAATCCTACTGGAACTAACTAATTAAATGGATCACGCCTTGGTGCGGTGATTTATCGATAATTTAATTAATGTATATGAATTCATTTCATTGTAACCACCTACTTAGGTCTTTCTACACAGTGACGTCGATCATTATAAGGCTGAATACGTGGTGACTGGCGGCCGATAGGCGTCTTGGTCGTTACCACAGAAATGTAATAGTATCTTATGTCTTATCCTACTTCCTATGTTATGTATGGTTGTTCCTATGCATGTTTGGATGATTAGATATTTGGATGTTTGTTACTCAATCACGCAAAAATGGCCGAACGGATTTGGATGAAATTTGGCACACAGTTTATTTCCCTTGATTAGCACGTGGGATATTTTTTGTCCAGAAATATGGTAGGTTCCTGTCTAAAGTCAGCGCCGGCAGAAATTAGTATTATAGATGTGAAAGTTTGTATGTTTAGATGTTTGGGTATTTGTTATTCAATCACGTAAGAACGGCTGAACAGATTTGGATGAAATTTGGCACACAGATAGTTTATTACCTGGATTAACATATAGGATACTTTTGATCGTCATGTTTGTTCTTGCGCCGCCCACAGTCTCCAAAACCAAGCAAGTTAATGTCTTCTACCATTGCCAATCGGTTATACTGCCTTTTGCGAAAAGTAGACAAAATTCTTACTGTACAGAATTTTATTTAAATTTTAAAATTATTGTAGGTGCTAAACAGGGAATTTGGGTATATTTTGGCCATGTATCGATATTCTTGGTGGCTGATATAACTATCGTGATACGACTGGTTCTCGTTTGGACTAGGTATCCGTCTGTTTATATCTCGGAATTTACGTATTTAATGATTTTTACAGTTGCAGTCAGACTGTACTGATATTGATACAAAATACTTACCATTTTAAAAACATTGCGATTGGTTAGTGAGTAAAGTACAATAATGATACTTTCTACTAAAATATTAGTCATTCTTATAACAAGTTGGTACACGTAACACAACTTAGACAGTATCTTGAAAGATTCAAATAGGAACTTGTGTTAGTTAATAGGGGTCGATTTTTAGACCTCGTCGACCCCCAAAATCAGTTTTCGTTTATGTTGAACACTTTGGGTCAACACGACCACTTTGGGAATCCCTGCCTTAAACGCATTCTTTCATGTCGTTAGTTACGCGCCGCGGTAATTGTCATTGGTCATAGCTAATAAGGGTCCTGACAAGTTTGTCTCTAAGTTATCATATTTTTTTAAATCTAGTGTTTAGTTGACTGCCTCGCTGGTCTAGTGGCGAATAATGCGCGTAGCGATTACGAGGTCCTGGGTTGAATCTTAGGTCGGACAAAAATGTAATTTTTCTATAGACAGAATTTCAGTATCGTTCCGGAGTCTGGCATTGTGCCCAGTAAAAAGGCATTAGGCTCGCCCCCTATTACATGGGATTAAAATCGTTGGTGAAAAGTGTACAACCAACACGGTACCCGTCTGCAGAATAACGCTTGAGGAATATAGGCATGATGGTGTATTAAGTTCAAACATTTATTGTAAAAACATTAAATTGAAATTAATACGGTCGATTTAGCGCAGTGGTTAAGGGCTTAAGCTGCTTTACCCAATGTGTCTAATACTCGCGGGTTCAATTCCCGCACGGGACAAATCTTTGTGTGACCCACAATTATTTGTTTCGGTCTGGGTATTTGTGTATAAATCATAGTGTGGGTAGCCCCATATTTAAATATATATATATATATATTGGATTTAATTGGGGTTTATTTTTTCCTTTTAGTTTTAGGTTCCTTACGTTTCGAGTGCTCTAGAGCACTCATAGTAACAGGAGGCTCTGACGTCATTATTCTGGAGTATTCCGGAGTATAATATTGATTGATCCTACAATATAAAAAAATGATGGGATAATGCCCAACACTGATTAAGGCGTTATTATAATTGTTACAGCTATGAGGTGCAGGTAGAGGCGGAAGGGCGGCGGCGTGGGCTGGGCCAACGCGTGCTGCGCGTGCTGGAGCGGTTGGCGCTCGCGACGCACATGCGCTGCGTGCGCCTCACTGCTCTCACGCACAACCCCTCCGCTTCCGCCTTTTTCAGAGCTTGCGGGTAATTACTGAAAACATTTTTGTAGCCAATATCAAACTTGTTCGAATATAAATCAGATTTTAAGAACTCCATGAAGGTTTTTCCAAATCCTAGTATCGTCTTCGTGCTACTGAGACGTCAAGCTGTATTATCAGTTCTTAATAATAGCCTTTTTTTCCTGGGGCAAATCCTGCATAGGATTTCCGCGATCGTCAGGGGAATGTCGCGGGGCGTGTTTGATTCCTACCGACTAAAACCCCAGGGTGGCCGACATCAGCACTTACCCACTTGTGCCGCGCTTTGAAGATCCTGCCATCAGGGGAAACTTAATGACACGCTTCCCCCCGCACCGTCGCGGTGCTCATGGTGACGTGGGCCTCACCACGCCGCCGTCCTCCTCGGGGTCACTCGTGAACGACGCTCAGGACCCCCGCCCTTTGCGTCCGCGACCCCGAAGGCCCCCCCTACTGATGTTTTTTTTGTGTCCGCATGTGAAGCTGTGTCTTTCCAAACCTGTGGTTTTTGCTTGATGTATCCATTTATTTTCAGCTGAAAGACGTCCACTGCTAGACGTCCCCTAAAGACCGCCATAACGACCGGGTCTGTGCTGTACGCATCCACCTTCTATCCGCTTGATCTATCTGTTTATATCATTACGCCAGATCCCTTGCGGGGTAGGCAGAGAGTACAAAGATCCAACAGGTTCTTTCCTTACATACCTCTCTAGCTTCCTCCACTCTCATAGTTCATCTCATACCAGCTTGATGTACACATATATATTATTAATATTATTAGCCCTGTTAAGAAACTGTCCCACCTTTGGGCACGGACCACCTCTCGAACTAAGAGGATTTAGCCCAAAGGCCAAAGTCTACTTATATACCATCACATGTACTTATATATGCACGGTGTAATTTTAATCGTTCTGGAGCGAAAGGCCAGCTGATGTATCGAATGCCTACTGTTCTAAAATGCCTACTGTACTAAAATTAATGAATAACACTTCAATAAGTAACATCTTCATAACAATACGAATTTAGTGCATTAAATAGCACCTCTATCAAGCCCAAAATGACATTGAAGGGACGGCGCGGTTCGTCAGCTAGCCGGTAGACCTTTGGTGTTCGAATTTTCATCCTAGCTATGATATTCAGACAGGTCAGTAGGTAGATGTTTCTTATTGAAGTGTTATTTCCAGTGAAGATTAGGCTTTGTTTATTGTGTGTGTGTGTAAATGATCTACGCTGTCGGCACCTTTGGTGCTCGAATTTTCATCCTAGCTATGATATTCAGACAGCTCAGTAGGTAGATGTTTCTTATTGAAGTGTTATTTCCAGTTCCAAGATTAGGCTTTGTTTATCGTGTGTATGTGTGTGTGTGTGTGTGTAAATGATCTACGCTGTCGGCCGCGGGGCCTTAACAACTTCACCGGACAAGAGAGCGAGCGTGCAACCACTACGCTCGAGCCAGAAGGGCAAGGGGGCAACTAGCTTAAGGGCGCCACAAGGAGGAACGGCCTCGGCTTGGGCATTCGCTATGGGGGAGGGCGTATACTAGTTGTCTCGCCGTGGTGCTCTGCACCGGCCGGCGGGCAAGGGATTCTTCGACCTCGCTGGCGAGGTTGGTGTCTGATCCTGTGTGCGGTATCTGTATCCGAAAGAAAGGATGTAAAGGCATCGGTAAGAACATGCCGCGGACGGCGGTAGCGGCTGATAGTAGGGGAGTTAGGTTCGTAGTCGGCGGCGGCTTCGATTAGCGGATATCTATGATTGGACGCGTTCTATGGTTGTCGCCTTTTTAATAAAGGCGCGAATAGGTTCAAAACCGAGAGCAGAATGGAGACCAAGATCGGAATGGACTTTGTTTATTGGATACATCACCTGTGCTTTCCTTCCAGGACTACTAAAATTACACCGTGTATATTAATCATTGGTTACGGGCAAGAGTAAAATAATGTTTATTTTGGCTTTGTTAACAGGTACAGCTTAGACGAAACTAGTCCTCCTAAAGAGGAAGCAGCCCATTACGAGATCTTGAGCAAACTTACTGAAGGCCCACTGGAGGGCGCGCAAACACCAGCTGAAGAATGCGGCTTGAGTGTCAGCATGCGCGCTGTCCAAGTAGCCAGCACCCAATGATTATTACCAAATAACCTCTTAGCGTTAATTAATTTATGGAAGAAACCTATGTATACTTAGAGCGTATTCAGACTAGCCAACTATAGATAGTGTGCTAGTCAACTGTTAAACTCAAACTCAAATAATTTATTTTGTATAACTCCTGCGGGGGCGCCTACAAATAGTCAATTTACGTTATTTTTTAAAAATGTAATTTAACTGCTAATCTACCACCGGATCGGAACGCGGCCTCTACTGAGAAGATCCGGCGAAGAAACTCAGCGGGCCTGTCTTTTTTATTTACTTCTCTTTCTCTTTTCTTTTTTTTCATTCATATTGTGCGGCTACAATGTTTAGGTTACAATTAAATAATGATGTTATTTGTAGAGTGTGTCTAAAGGATTCCAGATGGACCAGTCCCCACAAGCAGAACCATTGCACGAGTATGACTACTGGAACAGCCATCACTCCCCTCGACCATATTGGTGGGAAGGGAGTGACCCGCGCCAGACAGCCACCGCAAGAAAAGACATTATAGTGAGCATGACCAAACGAGAACCCCAAAGACGGTAGCCACATTGTGTCTACAAAGCAGGAATACCCCAAGTTAGCAAATAGCGGTCATACTCATTGGTTAGCTACTCATTAGAAGATAGTGAGCTGTCTCAAGTAGATACTTCGACGTGCCCAACGAACAAAGTCCTATAATCCAGTATTTATTTTTGGCATAAATAACCTTATCGACAGGCACGAAAGTTGCAAATGCTATTTATTTTTTAGGCATATGTAAAAAGTTACATTTCTATGGGACCGTAGACTTTACTAGTCTAGTTAAACTGGCTGAGCTGGAATTTCAATAGTTCACCAACAACTTGTGGGCTACCTATTATTAGAATTTCGCTCTAGCCACGTAAATGAAATCGCAATTCAGCTCTTAAACTGGAATAGCTACTTGGTAATAACTCTCAATTTGAACGCGCCCTCATAGCGTACCGTTTAATATTTTTAGTTTTATACAAGTGGCGATTTGCGGTGGCTTGTTTTTCCAAGGGAAACCAAACAATTCTGCGTCAGTTAAAGAGAAAATAGATAAACAGCGTTAGTATTGAAAAATAATATAAAAAAAAAAAACATTCTAAGTGAACGGTGAAAATTTACGGAAACGCCGTATTCTGTTCATTTTATAATACCGACGCTTCGTATCTTGTCTATATTCATTATCTGCTTTTGTAATGCCAATAAAAAAGTCACGTTGTAAAGATGTTTTAAGTATGTACATCTTGGGGACTGCATTAATTAAGTAGTAATGCGTCCATTTACCGGCACGCGGCGAGTATGTAGATAAGAACATAGTTGACACCTAAGTGTAGGGGTCGTCTTCAAGGTGCCACTCACGCTCTTGAATTTCGCTCAAAAGAATTGCGCTTCATTGATCGACGGACTTGATAAAATATTAATTCACCCAAATTTCTGGGTAGTAACCCAGTATCTTAACTGTCAACTATCCCATCGCATAATGTACTTACACATTTTTTCCAGCAAAAATGTAAAATAAATAAGAAAGTTATATTTTGTATATAATTGAAAATTGGTGTGGTGGCAAAGCGCATCGCTTTGTGATCACGAGGTCCTGGGTTCAAATCCTAGGTCGTCCAAGTGTAGTTTATCTAACGAAAACTTCCCAGTATGAGTCCGAAGTCTGGAATTGTGCCCGGTATATGGCAATAGGCTCGCCCCCTATTACATGGGACCTAACATCGTCGGCGAAACGTGGGCGTGACGATGTAATTGAAAATTCAAGTATTCTTAAAGTAAGTATTAACATAACAAACTAGATATGTTATGTATTTTTTCATGAACATAACAATAAATAAATTGTCCGTTTAACTGTGTTAACTGTGTATTTATTGCAGTCATCAACTGAATGCTTTCATGACTTCCATTTTTAGGGTGCCGCACGTCAAAACAGTAAAAACTGAACCCTTAGGAACACTTCCTTGTCCGTCTGTTAGTCCGACCGTCTGTCTATGTTAAGACTTTTTCCTGGGAACGGATAGAAGTATTAAAATATAGAACTTTATGTCAAATACTATGGTCTACAGACCCTTGTCGGTGTAAAAAATTGGAGCTTCTAATTCAATTCAATTAAAAGATATGCCTATCGACATATTATTTGTACTAGATTAAAGGTGACAGTTTGAGAAACGACCCGAAAAATAATAGCGAAACGGTGGGTGAGGTCTTATTTGGAATTAGTTCCATTCAACCATAGCCAACGTTTTTAAAACTACTATAATAAAAAGATCTGATGTTATTAATAATTTAAAACTAATCCCTATTAGTTGCTAGCTTCGAGTAGGTATATATGCGTAAGTATATCAAGTATATCAACGCGGCCGGTTTTTTTGAAATTAATATGATCATCATGATCCGAAACTCGACGAATATATATGGATACGGCCGTTAAAACTTACTCATCAAAACCTAACGGTCACTTCCCATTGACTTAGAAAATGGGCAAGAATCAAGGTTTCTCAGTACAATTAAAGAAAGGAATACGTAAATTATTAATTAAGATATCTCTCTATATCATCACGCCCCGCAAGTGATGCGGGGTAGGCAGAGAGTACAGAGTTCCAACAGGTTCTTTCCTTACATACCTCTCTGGCTTCTTCCACTCTCATAGTTCGTCTCATACACGCTCGCCGGTTACGGAGACTCTTGACTTGTCCTTCAGATAAGACTCTGTCTATTTGTTCAGGGTAAGATAGTCTAGGTCTTTCCCGGTACCTACAGACTTCCACTAATTATTTTTAATTAGTGGAATAGTGGAATTAATTATTAAATCAAAATTCAAATATAAAACAATTTAATGACACTTGTAGGTACGAAACCTGTATAGTGCAAGACCTATTCGCAATTGTCCTGCTTTTACAATTTTTTATTTAACTTGCAATATTTGATTGTTTAGGTCAAATCTTGCAAGCTGATTTAGAACTACTTCGTCTTATCTCACGGGAAATGTTGGTTCAGTTCCGATGATGAATGTATTTTTATGGTAAGCTTGATCTAATTTTGCACCCAAGATTGGATCCAGACGAAGGAGCTCCTCAACGGCCAACAGCACAGACACGAAATTTTGATAGGCCGTTTGAAATTGTACCATTACCTGGCTACATAGAAGCTTGTTTCTACAAATGATTTTTTTTTTCATCATACTTACATACCCTCTGAGATAATTCTAACGAAATCGTGTTCTTCTTCTTCTTTAAGTTATGGTTTCACACTAAATTAAGGTGTATTTTACCGATGTCCAGTCAGATACAAAATCGAGTTTGTAAGATTTAATTTCTAAATTGATTCGACTCCCCGTTGAACTTGATGACAACGATGACAATGAAATTGATGAAGTACCCCACCCTGGATACTAATGTGATGGATTCTTTACATACCAATAGTGACGGCCGGCTTGAGGGAAATCGAAAATGCACGTTTTATCACTTTGTTATAATTACCTTCACTCATGCACATATAAGAATACATAATGGTTAAGATTCTATCAACATTATACATTCGAAATAACACAAGTTTTGGAAATTAAAACAATTTGAGGACATCACTCTTCGACTTTCCGCCAAAACTCCAAAATCATGTTGTTTAAAACAACATGTCCCGATTATCTGACTCTTCAATGATTACGATCATTAAATAGATATTTATGTAAATCGTAGTCGCCAGGCTAATCTCGGGAACACGGGTTATCGCCTGTACTGATAATAAATATTTTGTGGATATCGGCCGGAACATGTGTACATACTTTGTCCCTACTACCCACAATCCAGAAGTACCTATTACTTTTCTTTGTTATGTGTACTACCCATGCAGAGCCGGGGCAGGACGTCGCTACTGTAGGTACCTTAAATAAAAATAAAAGAAAAGGCACGTACTCGAACCAAGAAAAGCTAAATTTTTGACATTACCTTTATTTAACCCCAGAATTACATTAATGCATAATAATATACAATGAGAAATTTGTATGATAATGAATTATTTATTATTACACTATGTTACATAATTAGAGGATTTTTTCAGTATATGTTTCTACCTATCTATCTAAAAAATTAGGTGTCGTGGTATTTGTGTAGTCCAAAGATTAATTTTGCTGTAGCCTTTAATAATGACAAGGTATATGTAGGGGGCAGGTGCGCAAAAACTGAAGCAGGTAATAAACTCATCAGTACTAACAAATTTTAGTATGGCGACACTAATCAGAAGCAAAATAAAAGAATCAAGTGTCTCCGTAATCAGCGCGCTTGTATGAGACGAACTATGAGAGAGAGGAAGCTAGAAAAGTGTGTACGGAAAGAACCTGTTGGAATCCTGTACTCTCTGCCTACCCCGCAAGGAATCAGGCGTAATGATATAGATAGATGAAAAAAAACTCTGATTTTTCATACATTTTGACGACGGCTTGGTCAAGTGGTTAAGAGCTTAAACCGCTCTGTCCACTGGATCGACTGTCTACTAGTCACGTGTTTGATCCCCGCACAGGACAAACTTTTGTGTGACCCCGCACTGTTTTCGTCTGGATGTTCGTGCACGTGAATTTTATGTTGGTAATTGACACAGGAATTATAAAAAATAAACATCATTAGGGTAGCATTTTGTAGTAAAGGAACACGCTTATTGTTTTTATTTCAACAAAGTATTTAGCAACAATATGCACGTTTTTGTATGGGAGAGTCCCAGTTGCTTATATAAATGTGATAATATGCATGGCATTGCATTGGCATAATAAAAACTAATTACAATTATCAAAGACGTAAGCCTGTAACAGACGGCGAAACGAGATTAAGGTACTACCCATAGCTTCTATGCTCTATCTATCTGTCTTTAGCCGAGAACCGTCCACTGCATAACAAAGACCGGCTATGTGATGTACGCATTCACCCACTACCCGCGACCTTTACCAGGTCATCCGTCATTGCTAATTTTTTTTTATCGTTCAGGAGAAAACGCGATCTCTACGGAAGATGTGCTGAGTCAAGCTGACCGACCGTATTTGCTAGCCTAGTAAGAAAGCATGTAGGTATGATCGATCGATGTGGATGTTGCTGGTTTTTGTTCTACATGACTCATTTGTTTTGTCAGTCTTTCTATATGCCCAAACTACCCGGGTATACTCTTTCTCAACTTTACACCAATATTATCTTTTATACCTACACGCTTGCTTATTAAGCTGGCAAATACGGTCCGTCAGCTTGACTCAGCACATCTGCCGCAGAGCTTACATGATTTTTCTCGAACGAAAAAAATATATATTTTGCTTATACAGGGAAATTTGCCCTTATAGTTTGAGGCATCGGTACATTACCGCAAGATTATTATAGATGCTAGTCTGTTTTGATAACACCGTCACGCCTATATTCCCCAAGCAAGAATTCTACATGACTTAAATATACAATGCGAATGTGGAAGGATGTAGGTACCGGAAAAGACTTAGACCAAATAGATTGCGTCTTATCTGAAGGGCAAATCAAGAGTCTGTAACCAGCTAGCGTGTATGGGACGAACTGTGGGCGAAATGAGGGTGGCAGAAGCCAGAGAGGTCTGTAAGAAAAGAACCTGTTAAATTTCTGTACTCTTTGCCTACCCGACAAGGAATCTGGCGTGATGATAGAAATAGAGAAAAATCATTGGAACTATCGTAAGTTTTCTGTGATAAAGACAGGTCTGAGGGACTCTGGGTAGCCTCTTTCAGCATGGAAGAGTAGTGCTGCATCATCTGCAAATGGAACGCTCCCTTCTTGTGCCTCGTTTGATTGATCACATGTAGAAGAATCAAATCGATTTCTCCATACTCTCTTGGCTTTTTAACTCACTCACCCCGCCGTCTCCTTTGGGATCGCCCTGGACGTGGGCTTCTACCATAAAAGTCGATCCCTAGGGTAATCTTTCTTTTAAACCCTAGACAACAACCGGCGTTATTGCCTAGGGAATATACAATGGGCAATACACCGCCGTTGTCTAAGTGCAGGACCGCTCTCTTCTCGTTCCCACTCGGCGTACTTTCATTTCTTTTATCATTTAACAGGCCAAAAATTAATGTCACTAACCGGCTCTTTCGTGCGCATACGTAACTACTATAAAACAATCTATTTAACACAGGCTATTTTAAATTAATTTTCTTGCTTCGTATATTATTTCTTAGTTTATAAAGGGGAAAAAATAATCACACACGAAGAATTGAATAGGAAATCCATGACTTGAGTACTAATTTAGAACTAATATTATTTTATACATAATAAAATTACTTGGATACAACTTGAAGATGTAAAGGGTAGAACAGATACGTACGAAATACTACTAATATTCTCACTACATTTCACTATAACGACTAGTTGCAGTTGCTCAATCAAACTTAAAATAAAAATAGTTTTACTTAAGTAACTAGGTAGTAGACTGCCTCGTTGATCTAGTGACAAAGCGCATCGCTTTGTGATCACGAGGTCCTGGGTTCAAATCCTAGGTCGGACAAGTGTAGTTTTTCTAACGAAAACTTCCCACCACGAGTCCGGAGTCTAGAATTGTGTCCGGTATATGGCCATAGGCTTGCCCCCTATTACATGGGACCTAACATCATCGGCGAAACGTATGTGTACCCAGTACACCTCTGCCACCCCCGTTTGGGGAATATAGGCGTGACGGTGTAACTAGGTCAAAAATATTTAATGGAAAGATGTTTGACGTACCTACAAGTATACATTGTCCCACAGGTTAGGTATAAGTGACTCCACAATGTCCATCTATTACTAAGTACGAATACACTCTAATTAAGCATACACACTAGTTAATAACCATCGCGACGCCTATGTTGCCCTAGAGGGGGTGGCTGAGGTGTACACCTACTATTCGCTAACGATGTTGGGTCCCATGTAATAAGGGGCGAACCTATTGCCATATACCGGGCACAATTCCAGACTCCGTACTGATACTGGGATTTTTTTGATAGAAAACCTACATTTGTTCGACTTAGGATTTGAACCCAACACCTGATCGCAAAGCGGATTATTCGCCACTCGACCAACGAGGCAATCATACTAGTTAATATGCACCTAATTTGCACTATTTACTTGATAAGTCCGGCATGTCTACCTGGACCCATAACCTGTTAGCAGGGTACCGGGGACAAGGAAATCAAAACAGTTTCTTAATGAACGGTTTATTCGTCTAGCGGCTAATTCTACAACTGACAAATCCAAGGACGTATCTTACCTACGTAGCTGTACATGCGTATACTAGTTACAAGATATAATATTGGTATCGGCGCACGTTTCCGCACTTCATATATTAATATTAGGTACTAAGCGAGTCGTACACTTCCAACGTAGGTACATTGAAAGGGCGCGTATTGTAAGTTCTTTTTTTGGTTAATACAAAGTAACCTTGGGACGAACCGTACCTATCTCTTTGTTTTGATAACTAACAAAGGATTCCTCTTGCTATCTTGATAGTATAAACTTATATTAATATAATAATAATAATAGCCCTGTTAAGAAACTGTCCAACTGTTGCGCACGGGCCTCTTCTCAAACTGAGAGAGTTTAGGCCATAGTCCACCACGCTGGCCCAGTGCGGGTTGGCGAACTTCACACACCTTTGAGAAGCTCTTAGGCATGCAGGTTTCCTCACGATGTTTTCCTTCACCGTTAAAGCAAGTGATAATTAATTTTTAATACGCACACGCTTTCGAAAAGACAGAGGTGCGTGCCTGGGTTTGAACCCGAGACCTTTGACGTTGCAGTCCAACGGTCTAACCACTAGGCTATCACTGCTTATATTGTCATCGGTAAATACGTAGTAATTTCTAATAAATTCTGGCAGCAACAAGGCAGAATTCACCACAATCCCCACCGGGTTCGTGGTAGAGTGACCTACTCTCTTTCATCTCATTAGTGAGCGAAGGTATTTATCCAACGGTGGGACAGTACAATAGGCTGATTTAATAACCACACAGGAACCTTTAAAGTTGATATAACTACATCTCTCCTCATGATTGCTCCTCGCGTATTATATCACAGTACATTATTATACGTTTTATTTACAATAATAACACCGTCACGCCTATATTCCTCAAGCGGGGGTGATAGAGGTGTACTGAGTACACCCACGTTTCGCTGAAGATGTTAGGTCCCATGTAATAAGGGGCGAGCCTATTGGCATATACCGGGCACAGTTCCAGACTCTGGACTCCTAGTGGGAATTTTTCGTTAGAAAAACTACATTTTTCCGACCTAGGATTTGAACCCAGGACCTCGTGATCACCAAGCGATGTGCTTTGCCACCATACCAACGAGGGAGTCTTTCATTTACAATAATTACATTAATAAACTTTAGATTTATCTACTAATCAATCTTCAACGGTTTCTATATCTAATGGCGTGTCCGGTCTATCGTCATCATTTAGATCTGAAGGAAAAGCTTCTCGTTCAAATTCTCTTTCCAATTCAGGTTCAGTTTCTTCCACAGTCATAGTGAAACTCATGGGAAGGTTGGGTTTAACTCTTGGGTCGGAATGCCAGGGTGGTGCTGTGAGAGCGGGTGGTGTGCTGGTCGTTGGCGGCAAGACAACGGGAAGAGGAGGCGCGATGGTAACACTTTTCTCTCTTCTCTCCCTGGCGCGACGGTTTTGGAACCAGATTTTTATCTGATACAAACATAAAAGCAACTATTAAATAAAACTTTCCCACGGCTCTAATTAAAGATGATGAAGAGATAATGTACGCAACAATGCAAAATAACATACAAAAAAAACATTAGACGTTAGGTACAGTTAGCCATTATCTCGCCATATCAGGAAATGCTAATCGTGTCTGTGTAAACTCTGGCGTGCTGTCGGATGCATGTCTGATGTATTAATTCGTCACTATGATTCACGGCCACTACACTCTTTGTTCAATCCTATAGACATCACCTGCGGCCCAGGCTAAACGAGTACTTACTACGTTTCATTTATGCCAATATGTCGAGATGAGAGTGAACGAGTCGTTCCGAAATCAAAGTTATTAGTGGAAATCCTTAATATAATTGATTCTCGAAGATTTTTACGTAGGTTTAGAATTTATTTGTGGGTGAACGATTTACGGACAGTACATACCTCAGCTCATAATTTTCGTATACGATCTGAGGTACATACCTAGGTATAACTGACTCCTTTAATCAGGAGCATAAAATTCCCATGCTCTTCATCTGCGGGTTTAAGACGGATTGGGCAAACGACAGGTTTCTGTATACTAAATTCTTATTGCTGCACACCTGCCTACCCTTACTCAATTGAAGAACCGCAGTTAATAGGTAGAGTAATATTAAAACTTTACTAACTCTGTCATCGCGGAGCTGCAATGCGGCGGCAAGGGCGCGCAATGCCGGTGGCGCGAGGTACGGCGCGCGCGCATACGCAGCCTCCAGCGCAGCCGCCTGCGCCGCCGTGAACGGCACCCGAGCGTGACGCCCCGCACGACGCCCGCGACACCCGCCACCGTTCACTGCACCTATTACAAAAACTACCTTGCTTACAGACGTTTAAACACAAACAGACTACAACTCGCCACAGTGTTTGTATTACAATTACAATCCGTACATATTTAATTAAGAGGGCACAGAGAAACCTACTAATATTATATTCCCGAACGGGTTCCTACCATTAGGTACAAAAGAGTGGGAAAGGAGGAAATACGTTGTTCTAACATTTCCTTTTAAAGTACGATCCTCCTCTTTAAAAGCTTTCTCTCTCGCCAAAACCATGCAAATCAAAGAAGGTGTGCTAACGTGGCAAACGGGGCGGTCGATAGCGAGTGCAACATAACCAATCTGGTACAGTCACACTATCATTTCTATTGCTTCCGGAGTCACTGCTCAATATCCGTTCTATACTGAAGTCGGAACCGCACTTTGAATTAGATTGCACAGATGAAGTATCCATGACCGACCACAGCCAAAATCACAACACGATTAAAATATTATTTCTTTATTTTCTACCCTTAAAGTATTTTGAAAGTAAGGCGGGACTCGAAGAAGCCACGCCTAACTATTAACCTACTACTAACCCCTATTAAACCATCCCTAAAGATGGGCATAGTAGATGTTATCAGTGACCGCAATCAATGGGGTGCACGCACCAATGAACCCCTGAGTGTTGTGACGCTGGCTCATTCATACGTTTCGCAAATTGAATGGTAAAGAGATACTGTTTGCACACAAAAGAATGTTATTACTTTAAGGGTATGTGGGAAAATTAATTTGTAATTCTATTATGTTACCTTTGTTGGAAGTTAATCGGTATGTAATATGATAGCAAGGATAGCTTATTTAAATTTCATTAATATTAAGATATGTAGGGATACCTTATTAAATAAAAAAATACCAATTATAAGTTTCTATCAGTATATCTTAGGTTACGTGAATGGGAGACACACAGACTACCCATACCAACAAGTACAGCTTCTCGTATAAAGAGAGGACTTAGCAAATACCCTGTTACCTGATGAGGTCGGTCGGCGTGGGCGTTTTCCCACAAACGAAGGTAGCACCTAGATATTATACTGACAGTTCAAACTCGTATCTACAGGAATTTGCTCTAACGATACGAAAAGGGATTATTAATTACTAGTAGGGTAAGTATTTATTGACATTCTAAGTGAGTGCCTCGTAAGTGTAATGGCGAATAGTTCGGATGGTGTGCTTGATGATAGAATAATCTTAGCATGTAATTTCTATAAACTATGAAATAAATCTCAGTGGTCTGAAATCTGGAACTACCTCTGTCCGGTATAATGGCAGTAAGCTCGCCTCGCTGTTATGTTGGCACCTAAAATCATCGGCAATATATATGTGGATGTAGGTACTACACAGTGCAACTCTGCCACCCTCACTTGAGAAATATAGACGTGATGATATTTTTTTTTGTATTCAAAGTATTTTTTTTAAATTTATTTGACTGCATTTTTCTCTCCATAACTCGCACCCATTCAGGCTGCAGCTTAGGTACCTACTTATAAGACACTCTTTGGTTCAGTGGTTAAGAACTTAAGCCGCTCCACCCATGGGACCGAGTAGTCGTGGGTTCGATCCCCGCGCGGGACCATTTTTTTTGTTTTGGTCGATTTGTTTCGGTCTGGGTGTTTTTGTATGTTAATTTCATATTTGTAAAGGCACCCAGGTATGTTTGTGTTGTGGGTGCCTTTACAATGTCTTTACAACATTTTTTTTAAACCAGCTGCCCCTGTCTAGGATGTTAACAGACAGATTAAAAAAAAATCTACTACTATAAACAACTAATTTAGTCGTTCCATTCCTACTAACTGAATTGTATAACTATAAGATACTTGCTACAAAATGTTATATAGCTTTTATTAGACCTCTATTATTCGCTTTTTACGTCTAACCCGCCGGCAGCCACATGGCTTTCCACAACAATATTTTGAAATACTTATCTAGTATTGTCACAGAATATCGTATTGTGGTAAGCCAAGTTCAAAACGCGATAAGATTCCTTGAGATCGTTGCGTTGTAATTGTCGGAGCGCCATCGTAAATCACAATAAGCAGATACATAAAAGATACAATGCCTGCAATTATCTATCCACTTACAGAAGCCATGTCGAAATATCCAGCGGTATGATACAAAAAAGAACGTCGCAGATGTTGATATAATTATCCAATTGAGCCCATTGCAAAAACCGAGGAAACAATCATTTCAGACACAATCTTACCGCTTGCGTGAATTCGTACACGTAATCAATCGATTAGGTAGTATTTTAATCGATTTTGTTATGACAGGGACCTTGCTTAGAGGAAGGAGCTATTAATAAAAGAAAAAAAAATATGTTTCCGTAGAGCTATTAATTGTTACCAAATTACCACTCAGTGGCTAGTTACGTTAGGTACCAATTGTTATCCCCCGCCGTAATATCTGGCGCCCCCTCTCACCTGCACCAACATCAGCAGGGGAGCTTTCGGGGTCACGGACGCAAGAGGCGGGGGCCTTGAGCGTCCTTCATGAGCCACTCCGAGGAGGACGCCGGCGTGGCCTGGCCCACGTCGCCGTGAGCACCGCGTCGATTCGGGAAGAGCGCGGCACAAGAGGGGCACCGGTGCGTTCCATACGGAGATCCCGGAGCCCCTCCAAAGTGCTGATGTCGGCCACCCTAGGGTTTTTAGTCGGTAGGCATCCGGCACGCCCCGCGAGCTTCCTCCGAGGCTCGCGAAAGGCCTATGCAGAATTTTCCCCAGGAAAAAAAGTATTATTAAATTATAGAAAGCAATTTGTTACTTTGTTGGTTAGTTTCAATACATAAGTATCTTATCGGCTATTTTCCTAAACGATTGTTCAGAAGTTCCAGGTGTACACTCCCAGGAGGTTACTTCCAAAATCATACATAAGAATTGAAAATATCCTTCGGAAAATCGGTTTTCGAAATAAAAGTGACCTTTAGATCTGTACCTACTGGCGCTAAAAATAACAATACCTAAATCTTGGACTAAGACCGCGTCTGCTTTCTAAATAGTTATTATAATTATGAATCTTTAGTAAAACTATGATCCATGAACCTTTAAAAATTAAGAGCGGACAAATTAAGATACAGATTTCAAAAACTAAGTTTACGCTGCCGCTAACTCGGGTCTCGTGTTTGCGATCGGTGTTTATAAACAGAATACGTTCGGTCAATTTGAATAGTGCCATTTTAGCTTTCTATTCTCTCATCATTTATATCGAACGCACCAACAGCGTTTGTGAAACCTTCGTCTACCTACTGTGCGTCAAACCGGTACTTTGTTGTATTATTTCTACCGGTATGTAGCAGCCAAGGTTTCGCGTCCCAAACCAATGCGCGTGCGCCTCTCGCTCGCATTGTATCTTGGTCCATTAGACAACCAACACAGCCGTAAAACATTAGTTCCAAGTTTAACGAACTAGTATAAAAAAGAAAATTAGAAAATGTCTTTACCGAAATATTTTCAATTGGACAATGGTGATCAAATGCCACGGATTGGGTTCGGAACTTGGCAAGTAAGTAATTTAGAAATTAAAAGAAGTAGAGCTCGTTTGTTTTTTATGTAGGTACAGTCATTCAATTATGTGCATATAAATTGCATAATCAAAGTACAGTCTTGATACCTGTATAATATATATAAATATTATTTATCTTATCATATATACAACACCATTTATAGGAGATTTGCAAGTGTCAATGAACTCCTTGTGTAAATGCAAATGTGTGGACATCTGCGACATTATCATTAGATACCTATGTCACGGTGAGGAATACAAACAACACAATCTAGTTTAAAAAAAAAATGTAGAACTAAAAAATAATTTTCCGCTTGGTGCAGTTGATGGACTAGGGCTTTTAATCTTTAGTTACTTTTTCTGTCTTTATTTATCTTTGCGCTTTTCCATTTTCGTTTTACGAGTTTCAAGAATGTCTTCCATTTAGACTTGTGTAAGTTGATGGTTGAGTCAGCTATAGAGCAAGGTGTCTCATAATATACTACCCTACAATGATCAGTCGCGCACAAACACTTATCGCTGATGTAAGAGTACGTGTCACTTCCATCGCAGTCCCCACTGGAGTGCGAGAGCCCTCTGGAAGTGGAAGCACGACAGCTCGTATCTTGAGACCAATCCTCTTTAACGATATGAGTTTTATCGCAGCACACCTCCAGAGGTTTCGGAGACATCACCTTGCATGGCGGGTGTGGGAATTAGTAATGGGGTTATTTCTGTTTTAATTGTACATTGTGCTGCAATTTTTATTCATAAAACATAAAATCACAGCATACAACACTTATCTTTTTCTTCTTATTTTAATTAATGGCCGCACACTTTAACAGTGTATTTCGCCAATGTCAAGTTGTAATAGAGTATAACAGTAAATTATAAAAATTGGCTTCTTGTCGCCATTACGGCAAAAAACAAAAAGAAAAACACTCATTGTGACTGTCGCCAAACCTTGACAACCTTGACGTTCTCATCTCGTCGCAAAAAAGGTTCTAGCAACCTATATAGTTTAATAAAAAAAATAATCGAACCGGTCGTAAAATACATTGACGACGTGTCGTTAAATTGGTGAAATTCATAAAAGGGTATTAAAAACAATTAGGTAATCATGCCTACCTATGATATTACATCTACATTAGGTTTACGTACATTTAGCTCATCTTGATTACCTACTTAGCACTTTGTTAATTAAATTTTCCGGAGATTGTAACTACATGTTCCACAATTAAAGAATCCTAAATTTGACAATTTGTTACTAATTGATATCCACATTAGCGAGGGTAATTTCTACCAAGATACCTTTCATGTAGACACTTTTTTGAAGCGTTTGCAGCCCATGCGAAACCGTTTTTCTTAACGATCACCAAGATTAAATAGCGTTCGCCTCAGTCGCTCTAAGATGGGTGACTGTTTGTGTCATTTCCATATTCGAGCATCTCCATGCTTCGGAAAGCATGTTTGGCTTTGGTCCCGGTGACCATTTAATGTGATAGTCGTTAAGCCAAGTTGGAAGCCTCATCGGCGGCTTAATAAGTTTCAACAGAAGAAGGCTACAAAACCTGAAGTACCTCTTATTTGATTAAAAGATTATGAAGTTTGCGTGAGCCTATAAGTCTTTATATCCAAATCCAGGCAGCAGATGATGTTCTCGAGAAAGCCGTAGACGCAGCCCTGGAGGCTGGGTACCGGCACTTTGACACGGCACGGGCTTACGAGAACGAGGCTCCGTTGGGACGAGCCCTGAATAGATGGATTGGGGGAGATCCCGCTAAGAGAAAGGAGCTATTCGTCGTTACAAAATTACCACCCGGAGGTTAGTAGATACATGTCACTATAGCATATTAAAGATGAATAAATAGATATCTTAAAAATTGAAGTGTTAGTATAATAGGTAGGTATATAAGTGATTTATGTTCTACTACGTAATTGAATACTAATTTATATTCATCACGATTGGGTCAGTATCTGGTAGAGTAGTTAAGTAAGGATTCAACTTCCTCCATTGGTGAGCGTTTAATTGATATTCTACTAGGCCATGTTGGGCCATTCAAACTTTGTGAAATAAACACATAGTTTTTGTTTATATAGATGTTTGTAGTTTATATAAATGATACATAGATACTTTGCGAGAAAACAAATGCTACAATAAGTTCTTCTCTTACTAACCTCCTTCACTCCCACAATTCGACTCATACCTACCAGTCTTCCGTAAGACTACACACAATCACACGTCCGAACCACTGCAGTGTCCTTTATCATGGTCATTTGTTCTCTTCTAGGATGAAGCGATCCAATCAATATTTTCTGTTCATCACACACCTAGGTATGATTCCACAATAATTCTTTTTGCACAGGTCACAGAGTAGAGAGGGTCCAAGAGTACTTTGATGCGTCCATCCGAGATCTTGGACTAGACTATATAGACATGTATTTGATACACACACCTTTCGCCTTTGAACACGTGCCTGGTGACTTGCATCCCAAAAATCCTGACGGCAGCATAAAGGTTGACCATTCCACGGACCTTCTTGAGTTATGGAAGGTAAGTTACAGTTTCATAGTCAATCATAGAAATAATAAAATTCTTAATGCCACAATATTCTTGACAGCGTCAGTCCATCAAAATAATTTCTGTAACATTTTCAAAAAAAATTGTGTGTATCTTAACTACCAGTACCGATAAATAGCTTAACCTGCATTCTATTCAATCCGCGTGTAATTTATTAACCGTATAATGGGAATTTATTGCACTGAAAGTTATGTCAACTATTCAAATTCGGCCGATCGACATCGAGATGTGAAAGAAATCCACTCGAACGCAATCTATAGAAGCGATGCCGTGTACAAAGATTGCAGCTACTGCTCACCACCAAATAAATCGTTTTTGAAAACCAAGATCAAAAAAACAACATTTTTAGCTAACCCAATATCAGCTTTACAAGAAATATTGAAAGAGTCGCCTAAAAACGAACAAACTTTACGTACGAAGTGTTCGTGGTCAAAAGTTTATAATTCTCCCCTTTCCAAAAGGCAATTCGAAGAGAAAACTGCTGTTCAAGATAATGGGCCAGTTCCTCTGGAGATAAATTTAGATATTGCGCACCTATATAAAGAGGCTGCAGTCATCCCGGATCAAAAGATAACAGAAACTGTAGGCACTTCTGTGACATCGTTTTCTAAACCTAAACAACGAGTAAAGGCAAAGACTTGGTCCAAAAATATTTTTCCAAAAATGTTATGTCCTTGTTGCACCGGCGGAGATGACCAAGCAGATAATGCTGACAGTGCTGCCGAATCTTATGAAAGTATCGATCTAAAGACGGTTTCCAATAACGCCTTTTCTATACTAAACCTTGATGCGTCTCTAATGAGCATCATACATTATCATAGAAGCCTAAAAAAACAAAGAACTCCAAAACTAAAATTCTATGCAAGCATTTTAAGTGGCCTCATGCGTAACACCTACAAAAACACCTCGTCTTTAATCAATTCTCTCAAAATAATTTCAATTTCACCCTGTAAATAAAATGCAAAAACAAACCATCAGAAAGCTATGCTGTTAATTAAAAATTGCGCGTATCACCAAAAATGCTGTTTGTCGATCCATGATTAAAAAAATAAGGTTGTCATATCTATCTGTCGAAAGAAGAATATATCGTGTCAAACTGACACTTTATAAACATTCATAAAAAACCCTGAAACACATCGTTAACAAACAGAACATGGATTTAGACTTATTGAAATGATTACTCGTACTCGTACAATTTTATGGAAAACAGAACCACCTTGGGGGTTTCGTCGTTCCAGGCGGTGTGAAGCATAGAGGGTATGAAGGATGCGGTCACTCTGGTCGTAAAAGGAAACCACATTCTGTAATTAAAAACATCGTCCGGAGGGATTTTGGGAATATTTTTGTAAAAACATGTTTTGTTGTGTATGGTGTTGCATATCTAACGCCCCGGTGGAAGACATCCAAAGATTCCAACTCATCTCAGCATATTCACAAAAAAAGTGAAATCAAAGATGGAATAAATTTATAGTACTGCAAAGTTCGTTTATTTTTATTGAAAATGTTAAAAATTCTAGTATGCACTGATAACACCCATTATGTATTCTAATGACAATGAAGTTAGTTACGAAATAGCTCGCGACATAATAAGAGATCAATTCAACTCATCGATGCGATGCATCTATTCACGTGAACAGCGAAACCAATATATGGATAAAGACGTAAATAATTTTTATGCTGAAATTAACACCCGCACATTCGGCCAAGCATACGTCGCTCCTTTCAATCAGAGTCCTCCCTACGCAACAGAAAATAAAAAAAATACCATCCTATCAAGCATATTTTTCTGTTGTATACGTAAGAAACATAGAAAAGGAGTAGAAATTTATACACTGAATGGATCAAAGCAACGCTTGTTTTACTCTACACATCCAAAGTTCACCGCATATGCGGTAAAAACGGACATACACGAAAAAAACCCGGTTAACAAACAAGCATATGACTTTGGTTGCCAGTACAGTGTAAATTCTAATCACAGCCTCGAGATAATTTCACATATGTTGTCAAAATCAGTCTCTCAATCGTCGTCAATGGTAAGCGACTCGAGCGTAAAATGGAGACGGCATTTTAAGAAGGAGAAAAAAACGCCAAGGGTTTTTCAATATATGATGTATACTTTAGCCAGAAAAAAGAAAACCAAACACCCCATCACACCAATTAGGAACAAAAAAAACAATGTAGTAGTGCTTCGCTTATTAAAAAGTTTCAGCAACGCTTCCACTATCAACACAGTGTCCAACACACGTACTAACAAAAAGTCTAACAAGCTCGAGAAGCCTTTAATGATTAAAGATGATTCGGGGCCTATCAATGTGGGTAGCGTCCCTAATGCAACAAAGAAAATTTGCCGCCCCGGGGAAGTCCGAGTAAAAAAGTCCTTATGAGAGTAAGTTTGCATGTAGCCTCTGTCGCTGGCAACAACGTCGATTGCAACTGAAATGTTTATTGTTTTAGACAGTGCTGAAATTGAAAGAATCTGGCCGAGTGCGTCATGTTGGAGTGTCAAACTTAAACGAAGAACAACTGTTGCGATTGTGCCGCATCGAGAAGCCCGCGTGTCTCCAGGTTGAAGTGCATGTACA
The DNA here is from genome assembly GCA_905147815.2 of Phalera bucephala. NCBI lineage: Eukaryota > Metazoa > Arthropoda > Insecta > Lepidoptera > Notodontidae > Phalera > Phalera bucephala. Next base: position 10,687,516 of record LR990626.1, read on the forward strand.
TTGCCAGCAACCGTCACTAATCTCAGCTGCGAAAAAGCTTGAAATACCGGTTGTAGCATACTCGCCACTTGGGTCCAAAGCACTTGCTGATTCTCTAGCAGCAAAAACAGGGTAAGACATAATTAAAAGCAACTTTATATTATGTCACAGCCATAGAGCCAGTCAGCCGCAAGTGGGTACTAATGTCCACATCATCGCCTCAAGTGGATACGTGCAAATAAAAACCATAATAGGTTTATTCATCTCACGATTACATATCCGCAAACAGAGTCTCAAGGCCTTACATATAGACAGCTAAATAAAGCTCCTAATTTTTTGCTATGGTCCTACCTATGTCTATGATGTCATTAACATTGGCACTAGCAAATACATGTTATTGCGGACTCACTATTTCTACGGAAACTCGATTGGGTAACGTGGAAATCTTATTGAAATCGGTGGGTTTTGTTTAATGCAGACGCGAGTACCCTGATCTTCTGGAATTGGACGTGGTGCAACGCATTTCGCAAGCGCACGGGCGCACTCCCGCGCAGGTACTACTGCGTTACACGCTACAGCGGGGCCTCGGAGTCATCCCCAAGAGCACTAACCCAGCACGCATTAAGCAGGTAAACTTTACGAACGTTGAATGCACGACGACTTTTCAGTCGTATCTTTCTCTATCTATATCATCACGCCAGATCCTTGCGGGGTAGGTAAAGAGTATAGAGTTCTAACAGGTCCTTTCCTTACAGACCTCGCTGGCTTCCTCCACTCTAATAATTCGTCTCATACACGTCCGCCGATTACGAAGACTTTTCACTTTGCCTTCAGATAAGACACTTCTGTCTAATTATAATGTATCTATATGATCACGCCGCGTCCCTTGCGGGGTAGGCAGAGAGTACAGAATTCCGCTTGTCCGGTGAAGCTGTTAAGGTCCTGCCAACAGCGTAGATCGTTCACACACACACACACACACAAAGTACAGAGTCTCAACAGGTTCTTTCTTTACGGACCTCATTATGTATATCTATATATTATGTATATTAGTATTTAAAAGTATATTTAATCACTTTTTTATCAATTATTTTTGTTCAAAATATTGAATACTCATGATAAACTTTAGACAATCAATATTACCCCTAAGGGCCTAGCCAAGTTCCAACTTTCTATTATCTTTACGCAACCGATAGCGCCTTGTCCTGCTCACGTCACTCTTCGCTGTAAAATGTCATGCGCGTACGTTTTTTTCGTTTTCGATTAGCGTTACCGTCTGTAGAAAGTCAACTTGGCTACGGGCCTAAGATTATATTCAGCTCACTCACGCGACAGTGAACAGAGAATAGAGACACGTGACTGGGCAGTGCAAGAATGTAAACCGTGGCAGAGAGCAAACAAGTCGAAATATAAATGAGCGAATGAAGATGAGAATGATTAGATATTTACTATGAGTGTATTTCATGTATTTCATGGTTACAATGCAAATTATTTATTTATTATTTATTTACGATCACAACATAATGCACAATATAATGTTTATGTCCACTTCGCTACCTACTCGCCTATGCAATCCTACCTGTCGCTCTCATCCTCAGCGTCGGCTTCATATCTTTCGCTGACGACACTTCAGTTTAGTAGAGTCTCTATAGCTTATATAGAATTTTAATGGTAGTTTTCGTTTTAGGCGATATTCAATGGTTCTAAAAAGTCAACTTATTTAAACAAGTATTTTTCAATTGCTATCTAAAGAAGGCTAATGAAGTACCTATTACTAAGTTTGTATCGTTGAAAAAAGCAGACCTGTATTACTAAGCATAAATATTCCCGTACTTCGAACAAACGTTCCGAGGCAAAATTAAGTTAATACATATTAATTATGTAACAATTAACCTGTTCTGATAAACAGTGGAACCTTGACTTTACGACACCTTGCGAGTGTGAAAATTCCAAACATCATGTAATGTCCTAATATTTAATGATAGACACATTTTAGTAGTAAACATCTTTTCGATCTACTGAGAAATTAAAACAACTTGAAAAACAGTTAACCTACTTATTTCCAAGTCGCCCGGCGTTAAAACTAAATTATTTTGCTGTTACAAAATTTGAAAATGATGTTAAGTATAACGAATTTTCTTCTACGGCGATTTATAACATAATTTATTTATATAAGTAAGTCAAGGGTCTCCGTAATCGGCGAGCTTGCATAGACGTGTGGAAGAAGCGACCGAGGTCTATAGAGAGGGAACCTGTTGGAATTCTGTACTCTTTGCCTACCTCGCAAGTCATGTGGCTTGATGATGGATTTGTATTTAAAATCATGCTCATAACTAATAAAGTGCCAGCAATAGTTTAGTGGAGGGATGACTATGTAGTTACCCAACGTATTTTGGCCGAATGCGACAGATGTTGACCATAGCGCCATTTTTCAAATAAATTTACTTCTTTCAAATATTTATTAGATTCCCTTGCACATGGGGGTTTCCTCACGATGTCAACGTTCGCAAGATACACGCGTAATAGATTTTAGAACTAGACGCCCGAACCGGATTTCATAACATATCAAGAGTCAGTAAAATAAAGAATAAAAAATGAACTTGACTTGACTGTCTCGTTGGTCTAGTGGCAAAGCGCATCGCTTTGTGGTCACGAACTCTTGGGAGTGTAGTTTTTGTAACGAAAACTTCCCAGTACGAGTCCGGAGTCTGGAATTGTGCCCGGTATATGGCGATAGGCTCGCCCCCTATTACATGGGACCTAACATCGTCGGCGAAACGTGGGTGTATTCAGTACACCTCTGCCACCCCCGCTTGAGGAATATAAGCGTGACGGTGTATAAAAAATGAATACATCCAATGTGCTTAGTATTTGAGCCGATATAGATTACACTAGCAGTAGTGTACGACCGAAGGTCGATTTCTCACCAAAGCCGAAGACGATTAATAGGCCATCGTCGAAACCATCGGCCGAAGCCGAAGGTTTAATAATCCTATGAAATCTTAATGACTGACTAATTTTTTTTACATTTATATTGACTCTTAACAAACTTGTTTAGTTTTGATTTGGTTATTTACTGGCAATGGCGGGCGGCCGGCGCAAGGCAACGCGCGGGGGGCAGGGGTCACAACCCCTGCCCCCCGCGCGTCGCCTTTTCCGCGGCGCTGTCGCGCATTCGTAGGTCGTAAATCGTAATAGATCGTTCAATTTCGGTGCTTACTAGAAACCTTCGGCTATGGCTAAGACTTGGGCCCATTTAGGCCGAAGCGGGTTCGGTCAGACACTAACTAGCAGTTTTACGCGGCTTTGCACTCGGTCGACAACAGCGCCACTTACCAGGTCTAAGTTACTTCTGTACCTTCAGTGAAACGTGATACAAGTCGAAAATCATAGTTTTGAAAAAATCGAATGTAAAGATTTAAAATTTCCTCTCACGTTTTTCTACTTACCTAATCGTATATTGATTACAGTTATTGATAGATACTTACAAATTTTTTTACTCAAAGACGCAAGAAATTATTTTAACGAGCTTTCTGAATATTAATTGAAATGTACACAACAATCTATAAAAGAAAAAAAAAAAAATAAACCGCGATAAAATCCGTAAAATACTTTTATTTCATGTGTAATATTCGCGTAAATCTAAGAACTCAATACAACAATATATGTTGGACACAATAATCTTTTATGATAAATTTTTCATACTTTTTTGTCTAAATCGATGTTAATAAACATGAATCAAGACTAGGTTTTAGGTTAGCGTCGAAGTGGTGTCGAATGATATAAGTATTTGACATGGAAAAAGCTATTTAAGAATGGGTCCATTTGATGAATAACATAGAACATGTACATGTATATTGATACATGTGTAATTATATCAATGTGCACCATTTTAATCTATTCCTGCTGATCGTGTAAAAGGGGTTAACTCAAGTTGAATCAGTAATGCAAAAAATAAGTTGGGACAATCAGTTCTGTTTACTTTGTGACAATTAGAAATACAATAAACACACTTTTTCAGTTTAATCCTTAGGAACATCCTCTATTTTTCAATCTGACCCCGATTAAAAAATAGAGGTTATGTTTTTGATGCATTTAAAAATATCAAAAGTGCTATAACTAGAGTTGTATCACCTTTCACTGAAGGTACAGACTTCTGGATAATGTAGCTTTCTAATGGTGAAAGAATTATTAAAATCGTTTCAGTAGTAGTAGACTTTATATATTACAAACAAGCAAATTCGTCCTCTTTATAATATTAGTGTGGATCGTAATATCGCATCATGTTTTTATGTTATAATTATAGAATATCTCGGTGTGGGATTTCGATCTAAGTGAAAAGGAAATGGACGAGCTGACGGCGCTGGACCGCGGCGAGGATGGACGAATCTGCGACTTCAGCTTCTTTATTGGCATCGAGACGCATCATGAATTCCCCTTTAAGAAGCAGTAATGATTTATGTGATAACTTAAGAAATACTAAATAATCCTGGTAAAGTCCTATAGTTATATAATTATTAAATCCTTTTTAATGAAAATCTTGTTTATATTTAATAGATGAGTAGCGTACTAGCTATTTGTGTGTGTGAATAATGTACGCTGTTGGCCGCGAGGCTTTTACAGCTTCACCGGACTTAAATGCGAGCGTGCAACCACTACGCTCTAGCCAGCCAGAAGGGCAAGAGGCGACATACTCGAGGGCGCCTCGATGAGGCGCCCTCGGTTAGGACAGTCGCTGTAGGGGGACGGGTGCACTACTAAGTGCACCGGTCAACCGCCGGCTATGGGAGGGCATCTACTACTACGTCGTCGTCGTCGCCCGTATTCTGAGCGGAAAGAAGGGATGACAAAGCATCGGGGGGGGGTCGGTGAGAACATGTCGCGGCCGGCGGTGGCGGCAGGGGTCGGGGGAAGATCGTAGTCGGCGGTGGCTACGATTAACGGATTCGCATGGGTAGATGCGTTCGCGAAGTGACGTGTTGACGCCTTTTTAATAAAGGCGCGAAGAGGTTCGAGACCTAGATCGGAGTGGAGGCCTAGATCGGAGTGGAGGGTACTAGCTATTATTATACAGTAAGATCACAGAGCCGCCCGACGTACCTACGTCACTTTATGACCTACTAGCCAGCCAGAAAGCGGTACCCTTTTAGAGGATGTTTGTTTATTTTACTACATTTTTTTTAATAAAACGTAGCTAGGATTTATTCATGTGTCGTGGGTGCGTTTACAAACATGAAATTTCACATACACAAATACCCAGACCGAAACAAATAATTGTGGGTCACACAAAGATTTGTCCCGTGCGGGAATAGAACCCGTGACTATTAGACACAGTAGACGGAGCGGCTTAAGCTCTAAACCACTGCGCTAAATCGTCCGTCAGATTATGTAGGTACAAAAGGTTTCCACATTATATTAAAAACCTTGCTGACGTACGTTAAAGTCTATATGAAAGCTGGTTTTAATGTATTACGCTTTCCATGGGTCCTAACTTCCGCCAGACGCTTTAAAGGTAGTTTCCGCGAGCGCCTACTAGTATTTCGAAAACAATCAATCTCGGAGGTATGTAAGGAAAGAACCTGTTGGAACTCTGTACTCTCTGCCTACCCCGCAAGGGATCTGGCGTGAGGTTATAGATAGATAGATAGATCAATCTCGGTTGCCCGGAATAATCTGTAATGTAAAGGTTCGGTCAAACAGCCGACGGAGCGCGATGGAAGCGATCGGTTACACTTGGTCTTGACGTTTGCAGTCGCAACATTATAACTCTCCAAACCGCGCCACCGTCGCGCTCCCGTAACGCTGCGTCAGCTTTGAGGCGAAACCTTTATTTAGTGATTTTTTTTTAAATACAACATTCTTAACTTTCTTGCACCTTTTGTACCTGAATCCGCAGGACCGCGCTTGCAAGTTGGGGTCGTCCGATAGCATACCTAATCTTGTTTAAAATCAAGCAGTGCTCCCCTTATAATTTGTAAGACATTCTGAGTACATGCAAGTCAGACATTCTACTAACAATATAACGCATAACCTGAATTTTAACCTTAGCCGATCAATGTTTTTCTATACTACTACAATCCGAAAACAACTAAATGCCGTTAAGATTAGGTTTTGTAGAATTTTTTAGTCGAATATATATTATATTATAATTTGTAAAACATGGTGATTCGGCATGTTTTTTTAAGACTGGATGCCCTCCAGTCGTTCCTTCTCTTCCGGTTCAATCCATACCCAGACATCCATCCGCCAGCCATTTTATATCAGCTCTCTCAAGGCAGGTGTTACACAAACTTTACACTAAATAAAAAAAGTTCATCTCTCGGTCAACTCGTCTTATTCACCCTCATCGATTTCGCTAACAACTATCTATATTAGTTTTAACGTTATAGGTACACTATTTTTCTTTCCGTTTACAAAAGGAAGCCCCCACACTAGGATTTATTCGTGTCATGAGTGCGTTTACGTCGAAACGTCTTCGTCGTCGTTAAAGATATACTGTATAATCTATGGTCGTTACGTCGAATCACGCAAACATACCGAGTGAATTACTGAGGCCGCTTTTGGGCGCCATTTTTGCTAGAAATGCTCCGCCTTGCTCTGTCTAGATAAGTCTTAGTCTAATAAACTACATTGTATTTTAAAATACTACACTAACAATAATATACCAAAACCTTTCAAAATAACAAATATTAGTTATTCAGTTCTACGTGACATTGGCTTTTAGCATAATAAGTTTTGTTTTGTTAGCATCTCTATGGTTAGCATAGTAAGGCTTATGATTATTGTTATTTTCTTTTATTTTTATTATTTTACTATTAATTTTAATTTATTTTTTTCTGTTCTTACGTTGTGTGTAATTTAAGCTTCGTTTTTAATTTTTCTCAAAAACACAGTCGGCAGGTGAATGCATTTGTTAGATAACAACCAAATTGAAAGTTGAATTATATATTTTTAAAATTATTTTTATTTTGATAGGTCATTTTGTCGCTAGTAATAGCTATACAGATACGTTTTTCTCCGCAAAAAGCAGTAATGAGAGTTTAGTTAGCATCCCATACCTCGCTGACGTTCTAAAGTCAACATTTTCCGATGTCTCTATGGTCTCTAGGAACTTTAATGTCGTTCATATCAACGCCCAGAGTATTCCGGCCCATTTTCCTGATATGCTGGCAAGCTTTGACTGTAAAAATATTTACGCTATTATTATGTCGAAATCCTGGCTAAGGCCGTGTCTTCCGTCCAGACTGTATATGCTCCCGGGTTTCAATCTCATTAGAAATAATCCTGCAGTAGGCGGTGGCAGTGGTGTTGTGATATATCTGAGATCAAACATTCCTTTTTCTTTTGTTAATTTATCGCCGCAACCGCCGCCGCCAAATGCTGATGAGCAACTCTTTATTGACATCAAACTTCATCATTCTAAACTACTTCTAGGTGTATATTACTGCCCTTCATTACGCATAGATTTCTTTTCTTCTTTTGAATGCATCTTAGAAAACTTGGTCCCTTCTTACAGTCATAGCATCATAATGGGGGATTTCAACACATGTCTGCTTAAAAATGACTCCCGCTCTACCAATCTCCACAATGTTGTTGGATCCAGTAACCTGTTCGTTGTTCCCCTTCAAGCTACTCATCATTTTCCCAACTCAACTCCGTCACTTCTTGACCTTATCCTTGTGACTTCTACCCAACATGTCGCTAAACTTGGCCAGTGTTCAGCTGATGCTTTCTCCTATCACGATTTAGTCTTCCTATCATACAAAGCTCGGCCACCGAAAGTCAAAGCTAAAATTTTTTTGCAGCGCTACTTTAGTGGAATTTATCTTGAGAGGCTTCAGGTGGATGCTGCTAGTATTAACTGGGATAATTTGTTATTGTCTGACTCATTGGACGACAAAGTTAATATTTTTACTTCGGCGTTAATTCAGTTGTACGATGTGCACGGTCCTATTCGGCCTATCAAAGTTAAACATCTTCCGGCACCTTGGTTAAGTGATGACATAAAGCTGATAATGAACAAGAAAGTGGCTATCAAATCTAAATTTAAAAGTAGGTCCACAGAATCTAATTGGAATAGTTATGTAGCCATTCGGAATCACTGCAACTAGGTGTGTAGAGATGTTCAACGCCAACACATTCATAGTTCAGTTCAAAACGGCAATCCAGCAAAAGTCTGGAAGTTTCTGAAAATAATGGGGGTCGGTAAACCGCGGCAAGAAAACATCCGTAAAGATATTCTTAATAAACTTTTCTCGGCTTCTTCTTACTTTGATTAGACTATGAAAGCAACCACGCTAAACTATCTTTCATCTATTCCGACGCCCGATTACGCTCCATTTTTCTTTAGTCAATTTGCTGCTTGTGATATTAAAAGGAGCATAGAATCCATTACATCAAATGTAGTCGGAAGCGATTGTATCAGCCACAATATTATTCTCTCTATCCTTGATGAAATTCTACCTATCCTTTGCCACATTTTAAATCACTCTATTTCCAACGGTCAGTTTCCATCTTCATGGAAAGAAGCTCAAGTGACACCATTACCTAAAAAATCTAATTTTACGTCCTTCTCTGAGTATCGTCCCATTCCAATATTACCCTTCCTATACAAAGTTCTTGAGCGCCTCGTCCATGACCAATTAAGTAGATTCCTCAATAATAACTCTCTCCTTAATCCTTTTCAGTCCGGTTTTCGTCCTGGTCGTCCAGTACTGTTACCGCTTTGGTGAATATTACGGAGGATATAAGATTGGGTATAGAAAATAGTAACTTAACTATACTCACCCTGCTCGATTTCAGTAATGCTATCAATACCGTGGATTTTGATATTCAACATGGAGTTTTGCGATCTATTAACATATCTTCAACGGCAATCGACTGATTTCGTAATAACCTGTTTGGTCGCCGGCAACGTATACGCATCGAAGAAACCTACTCTTCCTATTGCTATACTACTGCCGGTGTACCGCAGGGTGGCGTTTTGTCTCCGTTACTTTTCGCTATCTTTATTAATTCGCTTTCCAACCAATTACTTACTTCCTACAACCTTTACGCAGATGATCTCTAAATTTACACTCAAGCACTGTTGACTAGGTTTTCAGAGGCTGTTAATACTATGAATAACGATCTAGTAAAAATATGCAAATAGAGTAAAAGCTATGGTCTTAAAGTCAACCCAGCTAAAACCCAAGCTATTACCATCGGTAGCTCTAGACTTACTGCACATCTAGATTGGTCACGACTTCCCCAAATTATGTTTGACGGTGTCACAATACCTTTAAGTAAAACAGTGAAAAATTTGGGGATCTATATTGATACCAATTTCACGTGGGGCCCGCAAATTCAAGAACTTAGCCGCAAGGTTTTTGCTTCCGCTGGCTCATTAAGAAGGTTGCTAAATTTTCTGCCCACTGCTACTAAAATTCCTCTTGCACAATCCCTTCTACTTCCTATCCTCGATTATGCAGACACCAGCTATCTTAATATAACTGAGAGTCAACTTAATAAACTGGAGCGACTTCAAAATTTCTGTATAAGATTCATATTTGGTTTGCGGAAATATGATCATGTGTCTGAATTTCGTGCTAAGCTCAATTGGCTACCAATTCGCTTTCACCGAAATGCTCATATACTATCTCTTCGATACTTATCTTTATTATATTTATATATTGTTATGTATCATATATATTTATAAGCGTATGAACCTGTACCTATTAAAATAAAACTAACTAATAAATGTACGCCACCTACTGCCCTCTATTTTTTGTAAAAAAAAATTTCTTTTAGTTTTGGTTGTCTCGAAGACATCGCTATTAGCGATAAGACCGCTAATTGTACCTGCTTCGTTTTTTTTTTGTTAATGTATTGGTGTACAATAAAGAGTAATCTATCTAGCGATCTAAAACCATAGACAAAAACCTACTAGTCTTTCTTTCCTAAAATTAAGTTCGCTTTACCGACGGTTGACAGCCTTGGGCATAAAAGTTGGTTGGTACAATACCGTTCGTTGGTATTCGTTAATTCAAAAATTTACTGCTATGTAATTGTTTGATTGAAATTTGAATATTTCAGTTGAACGTTACATTGATTGCATAATCAGTTTAAATAAAATATTGTAATTGCTTCATTGGTTCCCGTATTCCCTCCCTTCTTTGACAATTCTGCCGTCAATTTCTTGATATTTCATTCGCGTTTCGTTATATCAAAATAGAGATGTAACAAAATCGCCTTTAAAATACCGATACAAATAGCAAATGCATCGACTATTACGATAACGGGTGTGATAACCACTGTATTAGATACACTGTTACACTTATTCCCCAAGCGGGGGCGACAGAGGTGTATTAGATACGATTATTTACTTTAAATATAATAAAACAGCTACCTGGTTGGTCTAATGGCGTAATATACGAAGCGATCACAAGGTCCAGGGTTCGAATCTTAGGTCGGCTAAAGTGTGGTTTTTGTATCAAAAAATTTCCAGTATAATTTTTGCGGGTTCCAAGACAATTAAAGCGTTCCCGGGACCATAGCCTTGGTGTAAAACCCTGGAGTCATCTAAGGAGACCATTGTGGATCGTGGCTTACAGGAGTTACAATGGGAATGTGTGGTTCCGCAGCATGTTCTCACCGACCCTCCCAATGCCCTTACATCCCTTCTTTCGGATACAGATACAGCACAGGAACAGACACCGACCTCGCCGGCGAAACATCCCTTGCCTGCCGGCCGGTGCAGAGCACCACGGCGAGACACCTAGTATACGCCCTCCCCCATAGTGACTGCCCAAGCCGAGGCCATTCCTCCTTGAAGCGACCTTGAGCTAGTTGCCCCCTTGCCCTTCTGGCTTGAACGTAGTGGTTGCACGCTCGCCCTCTTGGCCGGTGAAGCTGTAAAGGCCCCGCGGCCAACAGCGTACATCAATCACACACACACACACACAAGGAATGTGTGTATGCTTAGTCCCAATAAAAAAAAGGATCATTCTGGAGTCTAGAATTGTGCTAGTTATAAAAGTAATCTATATCTTCAGCCGAAAGACGTCCATTGCAGGATAAAGGCTTCCCCTAAAGACCGACACAACTACGGCTTTGTGCTGTACGCATCCAACTTCTACTCGCGACCCAGCAATAGCCTCGCCCGCTATGAAGGGCCTACCGCGATCGACCATTTATCGACCGGGAGAGTGACAGTGATGCGATTACTTTACAAAAGAATAATAAGGGACAGATATATTGAGCGCACGCTCGGAAATAAACCACATATGTGCAAGAACAAATTTTATCATTTTCTTTAATAAAACTACTCTTTGAAATAAATACCTGCTTTACAAGAACTTTACTACAATTATTTGCTATGTTTTTAAGTAAATTCTAGTTATTACTTCTTAAGCATTTCGCGTTGGAATCAGAAAATGTAAAGCCAAATCATCTCGACTTCAGATTTTTCCTATCGACAAAATATTATTTAATCGTGTATTCCTTTTACCACATTCTAAAATAGGCAGTCAGTAATCATATTTCTAGATATTAAGTCGCTAATCCATATACTTCTTGATGTGCATGGAGTACAAAAACACGGGGTAGCCCCTTAAATTAGGACCACATCGTCGGCGAAGTATTTACTTACGCCGGAAATGTTAGGAAACTGACTCCGTGATGTTATTGGGTAGACATGTGTCGATCTTTACTGTTAAGTTATATTAATATGAAACAAACGAGAACTACAAAATTCGAAATAGTTGTACTTACAGAAAAAAAATGGTTCATTTGTATCTGAATCTCGGTGTTACATTCACCATTATATAAATGCGTTAATCTTACAGTACAGAACAAACAAAATGCTCCATAGTTCATTCCAATCTAAAACTGAATCTCAAACTTACATTCACTCAAATTGCCCTCTTACAGAACGAACGAATACGCGTTTTTTTCCATCGAAAAATTACCTTATGTCTGACCTAGGATTTGAACTCTGGCTCTAGTAATCACTAGATGCGAGCATTATATACCAACGAGGCAGTCCTACCTTAGCTATTAAATATTTATATAACTCATCGTGTAGGTACTTTAAAATACGTAATGAATGACAATGCTGAAGTTCATGATTGGAAATACTTAATATGCGCATACGCAATAATATTCTAACTAAAATATCAGGCGTTAAACTTTAGTCTTTCAATTTAAATCAGCCGCGCACGACGGTTCATTTATATCTGCTAAATTCAGTTTTACGTGTAATTATTATTAGTTCTGATAGTCATGTCGGTTATACTGAAAGGATTCGTGAAGTTATATCATTTACTGAACGAGGATCTTGCAGGTAATCTTAAAATCGTGACACCTAGTTCAAAGTATTTAAACTACTTTATGTAATAAAGTAATAATAGGTAGGTACGTACACGTACTGGGGTCATTTCGCTTTATGTTTCTTTATTTTCAGCAATTGATTTCAGCAGGTGCCTTGCACAACATTACCTTTTATCCCTATGGCCCCACGCGAGCCTTCCAAAGGTCACTTTGAAACCCGTGAAATTCAGCGACATATCATTATAGTTATTAAAGATAGGTCAGTGTTGCTTGTACGGGTAGTTAGAAAGATTTTTTTGTTGACTAAGCGACTTTTATTCATGAATGCGCACCATAGGTCACTCTATCATGATTGTCTATTGGCTCTACAGTCATACAAGAATACAAGGGTCTTGTGGCCTGCGGCAAAAATCGGACCTAGCGCTGTCATCAAGTTAAATATCACTTCATGACGGTCGCAGAGTTGCCGTTGGCTGTGAAATTTACCCAAGTTCTTTTTTTAATTAGTAACGGTGTGGACACCCCTAATGTCATCTAGGGCCCAAAATATCCTTGTCGCACTAAACGATTAATTTAATTTATCATATTTTTGTGAGATTAGACCTTTGCCCAGCTGTGGCACAGTATAGGGTGATTTATTATTATTAATATCATAGGTTTCAAAGTACCGCTCAGTTCAGCGTGGAATGTTTATTAGCTACATGCAAATTGCAATTATATATTGCATGCTGACCCCCTGACGTGTGACGTAATTAATTGATGGCCCCATACTAAAAGATATATATTTTTCGGCACAAACTTTAAAAAGCACTCAGGTTAAAAACGGAGGTAAACATCTTCCTATTGACGCGTCGACGGAAGCTACTGAGCTTGACGCATCGGAGAGGCGTCTATAGATTCGCTAAACTTATAAACTAACCATACCAGTGATGCAGGTGCCTAGATGATACCTGTTTGCTTTTACCAAAAAAATACCAACGATTTTATCCGGTCCACCCCGTTTAGAGGCAATATTTTTGTCTATCAACATATCGCACACAGATCCTAGGACCCAAGACTGGTTCCTGATGAGGACACCATGGCCAGGCTTAGCCATCCTGTTCATCTACTTGGCTGCAGTGTTCCGCTGGCTACCGGACCACGTAAAGGACCGTCCTGCGTACGACCTGCGCAATACCTTAATCATTTTTAATATTGTACAAATTGTTGGATGTTCGTACATATTTTATAAAGTAAGTTTACAGTCAATCCTTCTTTTTTGTTTCACGTAGTAAAAATCTTCTTCCTTAGACATTGCATATGACCTCGGGGATGGCCTAACCCTACTTCGCTCGATTCGATTCGAGCACGTTTTGAGAGAAACAATGATTGCTTTGTAGCTGACGACAGTGTAGAGCGACTCACACCGCTGTCTGCCTTAGAATTGCTTTGTCAACTGAACGCCAGTGGCGCACCCCAGACATCTGCGATCCCTGCAGCAGCCCGTTCTTTTAAGCCCTACGCATTAGCACAATCAATCCTACAGTCCGGTCATCAAATTTCACCTTGTTTGTTAAATTGATTGAAAGATTCAAAGTTGAATGACGTTAATCAGGTAGGTACGACCCACGAAGTACGGGTCCTTATACCCCATAATCATACCACAATGGAATCTACAACAGCGTCTGTTATCAAATGCCTAATGAAATTATAACGGTGTAGTAGATGTGGTTGCGCGCTCGAAATGAAAGCGCGAGATTCAAAGTTCAAACCTTGGCACTGCTAGTAGTAGTATTCGGCTCTAGGTTATACAGTGATTAAAAATCTATATACCTATCATACAAGACTTACTTTGCGTATGATTCGTATAGGATTTGTATTCCAGTAACGTTTATTTGTTGTGGCGATTAAAATATATGTAATTCTTTGCGTAATTGCATTAATAACGGTAAAGAAAAAACATAGGTTTTTCTTTGAGAGTAGAAAGGTATCAATGGTTATTTAAATGAGTGAAGGTTGTAACAACTTCTATATTTTACAGAGTTTAGTACTGGGCTGGTTGAGTCACTACTCGCTGGTTTGCCAACCCGTGGAAGACGACCCACAGAGTCTAGAGTACGCATGGACCGTGTGCTATGGATATTTCCTTCTGAAAATTCTTGATCTCTTTGACACGGTATAATTAACGATAGATATAGCACCTCCGCTCAAATAGCGTCATAGCACAAAAAACGTTTTTTTTTGTTTTTGAATGTGAGTGTCCTGTCTAAAAAACTATTCTTCCTAAACGGTATTTAATTTATATAAAATCTCTATCTTGGCCGCTTTGCTACGGCGTTTTGAGGCGATTTCGTGTGTTTCCACAACTTGCAGATTAAGTAACTTGAAATGATAAATAAGAAACAATTTTGAGTTGTGACACTTTCTGAGCGGAGGTGCGATATCTAGGTATCAAGACTTTAATACTTAAAAATAATAACCACCGTCACGCCCACGAAGCAACTTCGTACTCTCGCCTATATTCCCAAGCGCGGATGGCATGTAAATAGTCACATATCGCCGATGAGGGTGTCCCAATGTAAAGGGGTTAAACCTATTGCCATTATTCCGTGCACAATTCCAGATTCCAGACTACTATTAAGGATTGTTGGCCGGAAAAACTACACTTTGTCTGACCAAGGAATCGAACCCAGAACCTCGTCATCTCCAGCCGCTCGATGCCCCACTAGACCAACGAGGCAGTCATTAAGACTTAAATCTATATTGGAAAGTCTCCAAAGATTGACTGCAATTAATGTAGGCGTGTAAAACAGGTGATCAAGTGGTAATTGGCTTTCATACGCTTGAAAAGAAAACTAGGATTATGTTTTTTAAACGGGAAGAAATCAGAACTAATGTAGGGGTTTTGATTGACGCCTTGCCGGAGCAACTGAATGTATCTATATCTTGTATGTGTTTCTACTAAATATGGGAAATCCACCGTTGATATAGAAAAGATTCAAGTGCAAAACTGAAGTCAAAACGCACAGTGAGTGCTTGTCCCGATGCTGTTACATAGCAGTGAGAGTTGGGTGTTTACGAAAGAGAATAAAAGCTAAATAAATGCGGTCGAGTTAAGAATTTTATGGAAAATATGTTCGTTGATCGCGTATGCAACAACGTAAATGAGCGTATAAGTATGAAAGAAAGAATTGGTGTGAAGATGTGAGAGATCGAACCTGTTAAATAACTGTACGCTTACTGCTTACCCCGCAAGGGATTTAGCGTGATGATATAACCTATACAGATTGATAGAAATTTTACACATAGAACGTAAATTAATTAGTTCCATTTTTTATTTTCAGATATTCTTTGTTCTTAGAAAAAAACAGAACCAAGTTTCATTCTTACACGTTTACCATCATTTTGGAATGACAATGGTCTCCTGGGCTATTGTTAAGTGGTTACCAGGTACGATTTCAGGTGTTATGGCTATTCATTCTCCGATGAAAATTAAACAAATTTATTTTATGAATAATTTAAACAATCACCTAGCAAGCCGTTCTACCACAGAAATCACTATCGATTGAGTCAATTTTTAAAATCAGGCCCTGGCTTACCGGATCGTGCAGTCGTGCTCGTGCGGCTCACAAATTAACGTATCCATCGAATAAAATCCAATATTAATATTTAGCATAAATAACCTTATCGACGGGCACAAAAGTTGCAAATGCCATTTATTTTGTTTGGCATATGTAACTTTATTCTTCTGTTTTTCTCTGGATTTTATGTATAACTCTCTCATCTGGTGTATTATTATTATCAATGATTCCTAGACTGGGACAGTTTTTTTAAAATTACAATACGATTTGGTAACGAATTCGCTTGAGCTGTAAATTGGAAATAGTTTGATGCAGACAACCATTGTGAATATAATGTTGCAGGTGGACATGGAACTTTACTTATCACGCTCAATACACTCGTTCACGTAATTATGTACTCGTACTATCTTCTTACAACGTGGGATGAGTCTTATAAACAGTCACTTTGGTGGAAAAAACATGTCACACAAATTCAAATTGTAAGTATACCTACTCTATACCTAAATGTGCAGGTACCTACAGGTCTACAGGGTCAGTCACCGACCTCGCCGGCGAGGTCGAAAAATCCGCACCACAGCGAGACATCTAGTATACGCCCTCCCTCACAGCGACTGCCGAAGCCTAGGCCGTTCCTCCTTGAGGCGCCCTTGCACTAGTTGCCCCCTTGCCCTTCTGGCTCGAGCGTAGTTGTTTCGCCTCGCCTTCTTATCCAGTGAAGCTGTTAAGGCCCCCGCGGCTAACGGCGTTGATCATTCACACCACACAAAAACCTACAAATCAGGTTTACATTTCTATGATAAATAACTTAAAAATTTGACAAGGAACCAGTTATAAAATCACATGTTTAAGAAACATTATAAATTCGTACTCATAAGAGCATGTGTCAAGAATAAATCGGTAAAAATTAACTAAAGAAATGACGGTTGAGATACCTTCTCGCTGAAGCCGTGTCAATGTTAAAAGGGTCAAATGAAAACTCTTTGCATATATGGTTAAAATTTGTTGATGCAGACAACCATTGCGAATATAATGTTGCAGGTTATAAGTATCGTTTACCAGACGAGTAACTTTAACAGAGTATAATGCCAATCACATATTGATTGGACTAACGGCCGGTTCAAGAATGCATTCGCCAACTACGGATAGAATTTTGAAATATTTTGAATGGAAAATCTGTCAAATTTCTACTGATATCTATCCTTAAGTTGAATATTGAAACATGCCATAAGTTACCAGTACAGTTACTGGTAACATAGTCGAGTATGTATAAGGAATTGCAGTAAATTCCTCACTTCCACATATCTTGTTAGCAACCATCAACACTGCTGTATACGTTTAAAACGCCAGTATAAGTTTATAGCTCGCATCAAACTTTATGCTCGGCCTGAATGTAGGCGCGAGTCACTGCGCAGTAGTCAGTTTATAGGCGCTCGAGGAAAAGGTAAGGGCGAGCGGGCGGTGCACACCACCCCATACCCCGCAGGCCCACCCACACCTCTCTGCCGTTGAAGTTAACACTGTGGTTAGCACAGATTAATGATATGTAGCTAGGTGGTTAGACATTTCACGCATAGCACACAAACACGTCCGTGCCTATCGCTACACTTGAATACAGAATGGATTGTAAGTAATTGTTATTTAAATTTGTTAAGTTATTATGGTTTGTTCAGTTTTTATAGTTGTGTTTATTTGTTATTGTTTGTATTCAAGTGCCCATAGTTTTTAAACTTTCACAAACCTCGTGGACGATTCAACGTGTTACGCAGACAAGCACGGAAAATGGTATACTATACCTACACTGTTTTCCAATTTATGCAAAAGGAAGCTCAAGGCAGTCGTCAATATGATCTTATGGCTATAAAAACGTACTGCAGCTGCTACAGGCATCTCAACATGTACTGTGCGCAGAATAATATCGGAGGCAAAGGCAAATGAGTCTAATATGATATCTGTATTTCGTACACCTAGTAAAAAATAGCGCATTTTGACTTATTTGTATTTATACTTTCTTGAAACAAAGGTCTTCTAAAAATACCTATATAATATATTTCGATAATTGCTAAATTCATCTAAAATTGTTTTCCATAACACAATTTATTTTTAACGATATGTATTTAGAGTGCACTCGACTGTACATGCGCTAGTTCGCACTCGCGCCTACATTCTGACCAAGCATACAGTTTGACGCGATCTATAATTTGGAATTACAGACATTTTTACATGCATAATGGGGATATATAAATGAAATGAAATCTTTATTATGCATCTAAAATGAGTCGACCTTAAGCCGCTCCAACTGGATCATGTAGTCGAAAAAAATCTTTGTGTAATCCACAAATATGTGTTCCCGTCTAGATATTTGTGTATATGAATTTGATATTTGTAAATGAACCCACAACGCAGGAATAATTCCTGATGTGGTCTACGATTAAAATAAAACATCATACATCAACGTGATGTATGATCCAAAATTGTTAGGTACCTATAAAATTTCGTCGATTAGTCGTTTAAGAATCATACAAAATATTAACTATTCATTTAATACTTTCAGGCGCAGTTTACAATTCTACTGGTGCATTTCATATCACTGGTGGCAGCAACAGAATGTGCATATCCTCGCTTGCCAGCTTACGTCCTCATACCCCAGAACCTGTTCATGGTACTTTTGTTCTCAGATTTCTACTACCGCGCATACATAAAACAAAAAAAGAATTAAAATGTGTTAAATATAAAATAAACTTCAAATTTTTACGGTATAATATATTTTATTTAAACTCTCCTTTATAAAAAGATAACTGAAGACAATGGTATTGTCACTACAAATAAGAAATACAAAGAAAAGCGTTAGCCTTCGTTCACACGGACGCTTTTTCAACGCGCGGTGCTGGAGCGCTGTACAGTGCTTCCAAAAATATGTACTTTACTAACGCGCGTTGAAAAAGCGCTCGTGCGAACATAGGGTTATTTCTAAGGTGACCAGTTTTTAACACAATGTTTTTCCAGCCTATTTGCTGATCCGGCCGAACAAACGTACATAGTTTTGCTTGATTTAAATATCTAACTAATAATGCAAGAATAAAGCCTCGTATTCATTAGGAGATAAAAGTCCCGCGAGTGTCGCTGGTAACATTAGACATAGTCGAGCGTCGTCGCTCAATAAAGCCGGACTTTCTCCGTGTCGCAGCGAATTCTACCTATTTTTACTCGTTTGATCAACTGATCGAACGGATCGATCGAACGCTTCCACCGTCGAAGAGGTAAGCGGAATGCCGCTTACCTCTTTGACGGTGGAAGCGCCATTATACACTTTACTGTAGCAAGTAAAGCGGAGTCCGTACGAAGGCTGCTTCATTTGCTAGTTGGAGCGAGTCCGCTTCTAACGGACGACGGACGATTTGACGGAGTAGTCAAGAGCTTAAGCGGCTCCACTTCGCCCACTAGGGCGAATAGTCGCGGGTTCACTTCCCGCACGGGACAAATCTTTGTGTGACCTACAATTATTTGTTTCGGTCTGGGTATTTCTTTATGTGAATTTTCATGTTTGTAAACGCACCTACGATACAGGAATAAATCCTAGCGTCGGGGGCTACGTTTGTTAAAAAAGAATTAAGAGTAGAGTTAACAATTTTTACTCGCACATCACTTTTTGCTTGACTCTTCCTTGATGGAAGCACTTCTATCAAATTAATTGTTGCGATTTAAACGGACTCCGTACGGAGTCCGTTTAAATCGCAACTATTAATTTCGTTTATTAATTTCGTTAATTAATTTCGACGGAACAGTTAGTTCCGTCGCAAAACCCGGTATAAGTCTGGCGACATACTGTGAGCTGTATGTTCACTGTTGCCGCTTCACTTTTGTTGACTGATAAAAGTCGCAGAGTGTAGACGTGTGTTGCCCGACGAAATGGATAAACAATGTATGGAACCTCTTCAGTCATGCTGCGACCGACTAATGGTTTCGCCACATAGGCAACGAAAGCGCGATGGTGGCGCGACCTAGGGAGTTGTAATGTACTGAACTGTACGGGAGACGCCACACAGGTCCGCCACGCTCGGCGCGACGGCTAAGGTCATGACCTGTCGCCGTCGCGCCCGACGCGATTACAAACGAAGCACGTCGCCGTGTAACGTGCGCGCCGCGCTGCCGAGCGTCGGCCGAGCGCCAGCCGAACGCCTCCGTCGCGCTCCGTCGGCTATTTGACCAAACCTTAAATACATGTGGACGACATATACGCAGGACATTTAGGCAACGTCCCTCGGCTCCGTGCCACGTGTCACGGGACAAATGTCGCCTTATGCAAACGAGGCTTAATAGAGAACAGTCTTAAAAACAAATACTTAAAGAAATATATATTTTTTTTATTTCACTTTACACCTAGTTTTTTTTATTTAATTCAGTCAGTTTTATCACATCGCATGAATATACTACAAGCGTCAGGGACCCTATTCGCTATGACCAATTCAATACGTAACGCAGCGCGTTACGAATACTTCATGGAATGATCGTTTTATGGTATTTGAATTCTGTATACAGTAGTATACAGAATTCGATAGACTGGATCGAGTAGCCGCGGGTTTGATCTTTGTGTGACCCACAAATATTTATTTTGGTCTGGGTGTTTATGTATGTGAATTTCGTATTTTTAAACGTAAAGGTTACAATTATTAAAAAAAAGAGAATACTATAAAATCAAGCTATTTCCCAGATTCTATCCCGGTTTATTTTTGATTTATAAGTCCACGACGTTTATTCATGTGTAATAATTAATAAGAGAATACCATTACACGATCATATCACGAAGTTATAGTAACCGCCCCGATCGGTAATAGCGAATACGAGGGCAGATATCTATACCAAACCACGAGTCTTACGAAAATATGATGTTATTAAATTAAATAGGTATATAAATAATTTAACTTACCTAATATGTGAGAAATATTTGAATACTCACTAGTATAAGCAAAAATTGTACCAAATTTGGCTACTAATAAAATAATGAAAAGAGAAGATTTTTGATGACGCGTTCAATGACAACGCGTTTATAATAAACAGTGTCCATGGATATAAAACAATGGATTGAGTACTGTCAAAAAATTGCTAAAGAAAATTAAACTCTTACTCACAGACACAACATTGAATTTTCTATGATTTCAACAACTCGAGAAACCATCATGAGTGAGAGCAATAACCAGAAGCCCGGTGTCACGCTCGAACCCATTACGATGCAGCACGGTGACCATAAGATAGAACTAATACGGACTATACCTATTTATGATGTGGTTTGAATACGCTGTAAACCATTTATTACAGAGTTCAAAACGAACACGGTTCTCAATTCGTCTTTATATACAGAACGGATTAAGATGGGGCAGTAAAGGCAGCTATTTCAACCGTTGTAGATACAGAAAAACGGTTCTAGGGGACTATCCTAATTTTTTGTGATATTTGGAGCTGAATTTAGTTTATGAAAAAAATGTACAGTCAGCAAGAAAATGGACAATTTAATCAAAAACTTTGACTACTACTCATTTAAGACGTGGCATATGCGCGTAAGAAAGAATTACAGCAATAAACAGCGCCCGGGAATTATACGTTAAGTATATGTCAACAAGTCCATAATCGTAACAATGTTTGGTCGCCCTACTTAGAAAGAGACGTAGGGCTCTCAATGAGTATCCTTGTCATCCCGTTTTTTTTGCAGAGTGCTCAATCCATTGTAATATGTCCATGATAGTGTCCGACCGAAGCTTCGGCTTCGGCAACCTTCGACCCAAAAATACCACCTTCGGCCAATCCTTTGCCGAAGTTCTGACCGAAGCTGAAGGTTTCCAGCAAGCACCGAAATTGCACGATCTATTAGGATATACGACTTATACACACCGTCACGCCTATATTCCCCAAGCGGGGGTGGCACAGGTGTACTGAGTACACCCACGTTTTGCAGACGATGTTAGGCCCCATGTAATAGGGGGCAAGCCTATTGCCATATACCGGGCACAATTCCAAACTCCGGACTCGTACTGGGAAGTTTTTTCGTTAGAAAAACTACACTTGTCCGACCTAGGATTTGAACCCAGGACGTCGTGATCACAAAGCGATGCGCTTTGCCACTAGACCAACGAGGCAGTCAAACGACTTACGAATGCTTTAAAGTAAATATTGTTAATAATATAATTCTAGTGTTATTATTTTTAACCAGTTGTACGTAATTTTTATCACCTTGTCAACTTAATACAGTAAACATAACTTTTTAAAAAATAGCCAAGTATGAACAAAATTTCTTAGGGTTATTATACCTCGTTGACTTTATTGACTGCCTCGTAGTTTTTCTAACGAAAACTTCCCAGTACCAGTCCGGAGTCTGGAATGTGCCCAGTATATGGCAATAGGCTCGCCCCCTATTACATGGGACCTAACATCGTCGACGAAACGTGGGTGTACTCAGTACACGTCTGCCACCCCCGCTTAGGGAATGTAGGCGTGACGGTTTTTTTTTAACCAGATGTAGGTAATTTTTATAATCTTGTTAACTTAATATTACTTTTCACAATAATTTTTGCCAATCTTGACCACAATTTTTTAGGGTAATTATACCTTCGGCTTCCGCCGAAAGATTTGGCGATGGCCTATTAATTGGCTTCAGCTCCGCCAAAAAATTGCCCATTGGTTGGACACAATAACAAATAATAAATGTACCAGGCTTGTACACACCATTCTTTTCACAGAAGATTATATATATAAATATTAAAAAAAAAATGTAACACGTCAAAGTTAAATATAATGAACATGGAAATTACTTAAAAACCAAGACAAGTTATATTGTTTACTAAATCTGCAATTTTAATTAATGAAGACCACCACTACGTACTTAAGAGGAAGCTACTAATTCGACATTCCACGAATACATTTTACAAGGATTGCCAGTGTCCTTGTGCTTTCAAAGCTACTTGTAAATACAACA
Source organism: Phalera bucephala (assembly GCA_905147815.2). NCBI lineage: Eukaryota > Metazoa > Arthropoda > Insecta > Lepidoptera > Notodontidae > Phalera > Phalera bucephala. The sequence goes on from LR990626.1 coordinate 10,710,328, forward strand.
TTATTGTTAAAATTAGTTAAAGGATTAAACGAATTTTACTCTTGTTACAGTAGTTTTTAATGTATAGTAATAAATAAATATATTAGCCCTGTTAAGAAACTGTCCCACCGTTGGGCACGGGCCTCCTCTCAAACTGAGAGGGCTTAGGCCATAGTCCACCACGCTGGCCCAGTGCGGGTTGGCGAACTTCACACACCTTCGAGCAACTCTTAGGCATGCAGATTTTCTCACGATGTTTTCCTTCACCGTTAAATCAAGTTATAATATTTTTTATATATACTTTATATTAATAATATCAGCCTATACTGCCCACTGCTGGGCAAAGGCCTTCTCTCACAAATCGAGGTGAGAGAGATTAGGTCATTCTCCACCAAGCGGACCCAGTGCGGATTGATGGAGAAGAATATACTTGAATTAACGTTAAATTACATAAAGAAATATCAACAATCAACAGACAATTAATTGTCTTTTGACTTGGCCCTTAAGTGTTTTTAAATATCACCATTTCAACATAAATAAAGTAAATCAAGGGATTCATAAATTGTTAACTATCCCAAACGAGCAAATAAATTTTGTTTTACCATATCTATGACATTAGTTTCACTAAAAGCATCGATAACTGCTTTCGTCAAATGTAGATTCGTCGTGGACCCGTCTATTTCGTCATCGCACAACGGCCTGTCTTTATTCACGTATTTTTTAAGATTACCTCTTATAAACTTAACTAATTCCTCACTAGTTACGGGTGGAGCTAGCTCTAGATTGTTAGTTTTATTATCGACTAAAGTTTTTAAATCGTAGTCCTCGACGTCAGCGCTCGGAGCGGGGTCGTCCTCGTGAGTCCTCTGGCGCTTAGCGCGGCGCAGTTTACGTCGAGTATCTAAATACGCATTAGCTACTGTCTCCAACTGCAAGAATAGTACGGACAACGGCGTGTCGGAGAGGTCGTCCTGAAATTCAACACACCCATAAATATGTTAATGATCAGAACACTAAACATGTTTGAATCTTAAATAATATAAAAAAAAAATTACAGTAGTAAATTAGAAACACGCGTAGTGTAGAAATCTTTCGTTTTACTGGATAAGGAGTCCGATGTGGTAATACATGTACTATCTGTGTGCTAAATTTTATCTAAATCCGTTTACTCGTTTTTGCGTGATTGAGTAAAAAAACATAATAATATAACCTCATTATAAACAGTCTAAATCAATTCAGTTGTCAATTTGAAACAAATTACATTCGTTCGGGTCTTGCGTTAATTATATTGCATACATATTTCTATATTTATTCATTAATTGATTCATCATCATTATCATCATCTCAGCTTATACTTGTCCACTGCTGAACATAGGCCTCCCCAGTCGCTTTCCAGCGTAAGCGGTCCGATGCCACCTGCATCCAACACCTTCCTGCGATTTTCACAAGATCGTCGGTCCATCTGGCAGGCGGTCGTCCCACGCTGCGCTTATATACGTGGTCTCCACTCTAGAATCTTTCTGCCCCAACGCCCGCCCGATCTACGCGCTATGTGGCCCGCCCATTGCCACTTAAGCTTGCTAATCTTAAGGGCTATGTCGGTGACCTTGGTTCTTCTACGAATCTCCTCATTCCTGATTCGATCGCGTAGAGAAACGAATAATTAATTGATTATTATATTACATTTAATTGCAACTACGATAAACATATATATATTATTATATTTGTAAGTTTTAATAAATACTAAGGTATGTAAGGAAAGAACCTGTTGGAACTCTGTACTCTCTGCCTACCCCGCAAGGGATCTGGCGTGATGATATAGATAGATAGAATAAATATTATTGTACTCAACAGTGTATGTACCATCGATATATATGATTAAGAAAATCCTGTAATTGGTCTCAAATGAAATAACTGTATTTGTAATTTTGTAACGCTGTTGGTTATTTAATAAACGAAAAAAATAAAATAAAAATATAATAAGTTGATGCCTCATTGGTCTAGTGGCGAATAATGTGCTTTGCGGTCACGAGGTCCTGGGTTCAAATCCTAGCTCGGACAAATGTAGTTTTCCTATACAAAAATTACCAGTATCAGTCCGGGAGTCTGGAATTGTGCCCGGTATATGGCAATAGGCTCGCCCTCTATTACATGGAACCTAACATCGTTGGCGAAAAGTGGGTGTACACGGTACACCTCTGCCACCCCCGCTTGGGGAATATAAGTGTGACGGTGTTTATAATAAGTCGATCAAACAGGTGACTACGATAGGTCAAGACATATTATAATAGGCTCACATAGGCACAACGACCGTACTATATGTTAAACAGTCTGCGTAATGCGTCTGGGGGTAATCTACGGGGGTAATCACGGATCTTGTAGAAACTCGGGATAATTTCCGTGCATTCAAGCGTTTTTGCCATACCTATTACTGGAATCAAACATAAGGCTTACAAATAGGGCCTGTTAATATTTTTTCGTATCTGTGGTGCTTTACAACTGGGCTTATCCTAGTTGTAGTCTCCTTCTCTATGGCTGAACTGCCAATTTTTTGTGTCTCCCGCTTTGCAAAAGGAGGGAAGTGAAATTTTATTTTTAACCGACTTCAAAAAGGAGGAGGTTCGGTTGTATGTATGCTTTTTTATGTATGTTCAGCGATATTTCCGTCAATTGTGGACCGATTTTGATATTTTTTTTTGCATTGGGTTCAGTATATCTCCAAGGTGGTTCCATATTAATTTTATTGACATTGGACCTTGGACTTAGAAGATACACCAGGGAACTCCTTAACGACAAACAATAGGCATGTGTAAATTGAGATATTATGGGTATTACATCAATCCTATAGGTACCCTACTATAGAATAATTCACTGGTCACTTAAAATTGTAAAATAAAAATCTTTTATAAAAAAAGGTAAACCGACTTCAAAAAGCAAAAAAATAAATATTTGAAGTCGGTGCCAAGTAACCGACTGCACCAACCAGCACCGACTTCAAATATTTATTTTTTTGCTTTTTGAAGTCGGTTTATTTTTTATTTTCTACTCCTGTTTTTCTTTATTATTAAATTTGTTGCGCGTTCCAAGACAATTAAAGCGCTTCCCGGGACACCCCAAGGTTCAAACCTTGGTGTAATCTAAGAAGACCATTGTGGATCCTGCCTTACAGGAGTTACAATGATGGGAATGTGCGGTGGGCTTAGTCCCGTTAAATAAAATAGGCTCACATATTTCACGATCTATTTGCGACCATTTTGATGAATGAGGATCCTAAGAATATTTGGAAATATTTAAAATACTATTTGTCTCAACGGGTCAGGTCGTCATGTACGAAGTATGTTCAGAGTGTAAAAGAATGTAAGATGTCTCAACTAAAAGTAGGTACTCATGGAATTAAGGTAAACGACTTTGCTATACAAAGTATCGGTCATAGTATGATGTCATCATGATGCAACCTCTAATCCTGCATCGGTCATCATGAACTTCAATAGGTACTAGTTGACACAGAACAATGGAGGTCACGAACAGGTTTATTTGTGTGAATGCGACAAATTTGGCGGCCAACCAATAATAAAACACTTCTCATCAAATAGATATCCTAATAAAAGAATCATCTTTTTGGTTAAATAAAGATTTGCACTTGTGAAATATGATGAAAGTCCACAAAGGTATCAAGTCTTCTAAGATATAAAATTCAGATATTGTTGTCCACTGCTTCAATTCGATTCTATATTAAGACCAATCTTTCAATAAAGTGTTAATTTGTCACGCCATCTGTCTGTCTGAGCCCGCCGTGGTTTTTTTCTGTTTTAAAATACGTAGCCCCACACTACGATTTATTCCTGTGTCGTGAGCGCGTTTACAAACATGAAAATCCACATACACAAATACTTAGACCGAAACAAATGTTTGTGGATCACTCAAAGATTTGTCCCGTGCAGGAATCGACAGCGGCCAAAGCGGCTTAAGCCCTTAAACACTGCGCTAAATCGTCCGTCATGTAGTTTATTATTTTGTGAATCTCAGTCTGTAATACTTCCTCGCTCTGGCGGCGCTCGTAGCGCTGTGCGACCGCGGCGTTCTTACCGATTACCAAGGTTAAGCAGCGTTCGACTCGATCTGCCCGAGATGGGTGACCATTTGTGGCATTTTCATATTCGAGCGTCTCCGTGTTTCGGAAGGCACGTTAAGCCGTTGCTCCCGGCTACCACTTAATGTGGTATTAGTTAAGCCGAGTTGGAAGCCTTAAAGGCGGCTTGATAAGTTCCAACAGCAGGTGGCCACAAACCTGCCTCCATCAATCCGCACTGGGTCCGCGTGGTGGAGTACGACCTAATCTCTCTCACCCCGATTTGTGAGAGAAGGCCTTTGTCCAGCAGTGGGCAGTATAGGCTGATATTATTATAATACTTCGTCCATCTATTTATCGTCCGATAGACATGCACTGCAGGACAACACTTTGTGGTCAGTAATTATTTACGTTTGTCTGAACGTGATAAACTCGGATTTTCATACGGTTTTCACCAATGGACGGAATGATTCAAGAGGAATGTCTATGAGGCCGGCGGCATGGCCGGCCCAGTCTCATTTAAATTGAGCGCCTCACTAATCTTAATATAGTTATGGTCCATACTTTTAATGCCTAAATGCACTACGTGTAACAATGTCATAACAAAGTTTTCTCAAAGGCAAAGTCTGACCTCAAGATAAAACATGCGAAATAATGGGCCAGAAAAACAATAATACATCGAAAGGACGACGCTCCTACTTCCTGTTGATGTCATAGAATGCGAATAAGCGAACAAAGATCATTTGATATCACTTAAGCAGTCAATGATGCATTAGCCCAACCCCCTTAATACATAGTTTAGTTCCATATCATTTTAGTAAAATATAGAGGATTTAAATATGTTTTAGCTATACTCAATACTCTTTGTGTGTGTGTGTGTCAATGATCTACGCTGTTGGCTGCGGGGCCTTTACAGCTTCACTGGATAAAAGGGCGAGCGTGCAACCACTACGCTCGAGCCAGAAGGGCAAGGGGGCAACTAGCTCAAGGGCGCCTCAAGGAGGAACGGCCTCGGCTCGGGCAGTTGCTATGGGGGAGGGCGTATACTAGGTGTCTCGCCGTGGTGCTCTGCACCGGCCGGCGGGCAAGGGATTCTTCGACCTGTCGGTCGGTGTCTGATCCTGTGTGCGGTATCTGTATCACTCAATACTCATCAGTACGGTGTACACTCATATTTGTCGTAGTTAGGTATCATACTCTTATCTATGTACCCGAAAAAAAAGACAGTCTCTCACTCTTTTCATATTGGAGCTATAAAAGAATCGTGGTAACCATGTGCATCTGAGTACACCGAAGATTACAAGCGAGAAATATAAATAATCTGGATGTGACTTATGTTTGCCTAAATACAATATTATTGCGATACTAATATAATAAATACATATTCACTTACTTCATTTGGATTAACAATTAGTTTAGCAGTCTCCTGCGGCAAATCTTTGCATATTTGTGCTATAAATATTTTTATAAGCGCTTCAGATACGCGCGCTGTTCCATCCTTTTCCTGTAAACAAGGCGTATATTTAGTATATAATAATATATACTTTACAAAATTTTAATTTTTCTACTAATATTATAAACGCGAAAGTTTGTAAGAATGGATATTTACTTGCTACTCTTTCTATAACATTATCATCTCTTTTGTGTGTGTGAATGATCTACGCTGTTGGCCGCGGTGCCTTTACAACTTCACCGGACAAGAGAGTGACCGTGCAACCACAACGTTTGAGCCAGAAGGGCAAGGCTGCAACAAGCCCAAAGAGGAACGACCCCGGCTTGGGCAGTCGCTATGGGGAAGGGCATATACTAGGTGTCTCGCCGTGGTGCTCTGCACCGGCCAGCGGGCAAGGGATTCTTCGACCTCGCCGGCGAGGTCGATGTCTGATCCTGTGTGCGGTATCTGTATCCGAAAGAAGGGATATAAGGTGATCGGGAGGGTCGGTGAGAACATGCCGCGGACGGAGGTAACGGCTAATGGGAGGGGAGTTAGGTTCGTAGAAGGCGGCGGCAACGATTAGCGGATCGGATAGCGGATCCTATGATTGGACGCGTTCGCGATATATCGGGTTGTCGCCTTTTTAATAAAGGCGCGAATAGGTTCGAGACCGAGATCGGAATGGAGATCAACGTTCCGTATGAACCACGGGGCTCCGACGGTTTTGCGGAGGAAACGGGATTGAACCGTTTGGAGTCTATCGATGTGAGAGCGGGCGGCGTGCCCGAACACCTCACAAGCGTACGTTATGATGGGTCGTACACATGTTATGTAAAGTGTCACCTTATTCCTAAGAGACATTTTACTCCGCTTGCAGATCATCGGGTAAAGACGACCGAGCATAAAGGCTGCTCGGTTACGGTCTCGCTTGAAACATCATCATCAGAATACGATGTCCAGCCCAGTAGTTAAGAGCTTGAGTCGCTTCGCCCACTGGATTGAGTAGTCGCGGATTCGATTCCCGCACGGAACCAATCTTTGTGTGCCCCAAAAAATTCGATTCGGTGTGGGTATTTGTGTATGCGAAATTCATGTGAGGCTACGACTGTAAACTATAAAGATATCGTGTGAATTATCCAAAATATAAATCTACAAAATAATAACGTGCAAAACCGCAGGCAACAGCTAGTCAAAAATAAATGAAATAAATTTGTTAGTTAATTGCATCTTCCCACCAACATTACTAAAATCACACCCATGACGGATGGCTTGGACAAGCCGTGTAGCAGGTTGGATCCCCATACGGGCAAAATCTTTGTGTGTTAATGTTTGTTTCGGTCTGGGTGATTGTGTTTGTGATATTCATGTTCTTAACATGCACGCACCCACGACACAGGAACAATTCCTAGGATCGGACTAAGTTTTTTATAAAAACACGAAACTTAAAGATTGGTTTATGTTGCAACGTACGAAATTGAATATTAATTAATTTATGTCTGACCCAGAGGTCACAACTGCAAGTAGGAGCAAGGAATTGTGGTCGAGAATTAATGTATTTACCTCCGGAAATTGTGTGGACAACATAACTCTGTTGTGTTGTTATTAGTGATCAATGATGTCATTTTTAAATTATACATAAATTTTTAAGTAATTAAGCAAACTATACATACATGAGGTAACCAGACGTTGAGTGTTATGTTTAGTGGTTCTGTATTCTGTACATAGTGCCACCAGCCCCTCGGCACCAGGAGTGCATCACCTGCAGACAGCTCTACCATGTGCCCACCTGTTAATCCTGCAAAAAATAGACCTTATTTTCTGTTTTATCATATAATTAACATAAGATCAGTATATTACATTGGTTAATGTTCAACATAACATATCTATACTAATTAATTTAGCGCAGTGGTTAAGAGCTTGAGCCGCTCCGCCCACTGTGTCTAATAGTCGCGGGTTCGATTCCCGCACGGGACAAGTCTTTGTATGATCCACAATTATTTGTTCCGGTCTGGGTATTTGTGTATGTGAAATTTCATGTTTGTAAACGCACCCACGATACAGGAATAAATGCTAGTGTGGGGCTAAGTTTAAAAAAAAAAAATTATAAAGTGGAAAGATTTGTATTTTTGTATGTTTGTAACAATTAAACTCAAAAACTACTTGACCGATTTCAAAAATACTTTCTTCATTACAAAGCTACCTTATCCAGAAGCAACATAGGTTATATAACAGAGACCCGGTAGGTGGCGCTCTTGTCGACAGGGTACGAAGACGCGGGAAACTGCTAGTACTATATAAAATTATGACAGGTATAATCTATATACCAATATCATTAGGATATTGTATACAAGATCGCTTGTAAATATAACCATTTTTTATTCATTAACTTTCAAGTTCAATATTTTTTTATACCTAAATGTATGGTTAAGAGATTTTTTTTTACTAAAGTCGATTGTATGTTATGTATAGAACTATTTTATTTATTTATTTACTGAAAATAGATGTAATTGTCAAGTTACCATTAAAAACTTCTACATTGGAAGGGCAATAGAAATTCAGTTCACTGTATACACTGGATTCTTCATAAGGCACCCTTGTTGGCTTCAAACCCCCTGTCTCTGGGGGAAATAGTATCCATTGTTTTCTGGAAATATTTATTTCGAATAAAAATATAGCTCAACCTTATGCACAAGTTAATGTTACCATTAAAAAAGTTTGTAATGATAATGAATATTGATTTCTAATAACTCTTGCCATAGATAAGGTTGACTGGTATAGTAACCATATCGCACCTACAGAACGGTATAGACTTAACTTAACAATCTTAAAAAAAACAGTTACGGTCATTGAGGGCCATTAAAAAGTACTCTCTATCTGGTGAATATTAAAACAGCGTTTTTATGGTAGAATTAAGAAATACGATACTTCGGTCTCTTTCAATTTTCCTCCATCTACCCGCGCCTCTCGGTTCTGAATGGATGCGACTAGTTTCCAAACAAAAATTGATTTTTTGAGATAAGTCACCACTGTTCTGAAGGTGCGATATACCCCATTTACACACTGCCCACTTCCGCGATAACCGAGGGAAGTTAAGTCGTATAAACGCGCCAATTACGCCCTACTAGTGATGCGAATCGAGCCATGTTTTCACTCGAGTGACTCGAGTGAATTTGCCTAACTCGGTACTCAAGTAAAAATTTTACTCGAATCCATTTGCACTCGAGTAACCGAGTCAATTTGGGGCACCGAGTAAATTCGGTGAGCGTGAGTGATAGATGACACTTTACTAGTTCATTATAGTCACAAGTTTCTCACAAGTTCAAACTTGCATATTGGAAAGTAAACAAATATGAAGTTAGTTTGATTTGTGAAGTGGTTGTGCTATAATTGTTTGTGCACTGTGAATAAATTTTTGTTACTTATCATTAGTGATTTATGTAAACATAAAAGGTGACATATTATTTATTAGATAAAGATACCTATTTAAAAATGCTTGAACCACAGTAATCGAAATCCGTTCCTCAAGTGAAAACTTCCACTCGAGCTGCCGGGACTGTAAATAGTGAACTCGAGTTACACGGTACCTCGAGTATAATTCGAGTGACGTAATAAAATAACCCGAGTGATTCGAGTCAAAAAATCCTACTAGAGTCGCAACACTACGCCCTACTTCCCTTCCTACACTATCACTGCCCGGTGCTTCCTTCGTTGGCGGTTTATGGAGCGAGAGTGAAGACTCACAGGCCACGCCCACTCAGTGTGGGCGGTTTAGAAATCTTTTGGAACGATGGGTAAAAAATAAATTTGGAAAAAAACTTAAGGATAGAAAACTAAAGAAATATATAAAATACACAAAAATGTGATGGTGGTGCATCAGAAAAACCACAAGAGAGCTAGTATAAAAATTGCCTCAGGGATATTTTTATAAAAACAATATCATTTCATCATTCAAAAAGAAAATCTGATGTCGGGAGATTTGCAAACATAAGAGAAACAGAGTGATGCTTGAAGTGCGAAGGGAGTATGTAAACAGTCGACGATGCCGCGGAACTGCTCATTGCTTTTGGCGGGAAATGGCGGCAGTAGCAGTGTATAAACTGGGTATTAGGTAGGTACATATCATATAAAAACTTTTCGATTAATAAAATAAATTTAAGAAATATGTAAACATCTATTGCTTGTCACAAATGTCACAGCCTATGTGGAATGCTTTTCGTTAACTGGGGACCATGTGGTTCACAATAAACATGCCCATGCACAATGTTGCAGGGTCCTTACCTACATGTTATGTTAACTTCGTAAAATGATCTTTTAATGCATTTAATGGTACAGCAGTGGCATACAGAATACCATTACACAATCATCTCACGATGTTATCGTGACGCACTGTGATTGGTCATAGTGAATAGGGCCCAGTGCTGTTTTATATAGCCCAGTGTCACTATGAGAGAAAAGATTGTTTCATAAAAGTATTCTTAGGTACACATATTGAGTTCTTGAATTTAGGAGACTATCACACATGAAATATTTTTTGGATTTTATGGTGATTTATTTCTGATTTTTAAGTTCCTGATGTTCCAGAATATTCTTAATGATACTGTCATAGCTGTTTTTTAATGGCATGAACATAGAAGCCTGAACTCTCACATGGTGATAGATTCATTAGATGCATAAATGTATTCAAATATATTGTTTTTTCAAGTTTTAATTTCAAGTAGGTATATTAGTTATCATCCAGATTTCCTACACAATTGATTAGCCTCTTGACAATATATTCTTTGTCTTACACTTTGTGTTAATATACTTTTGAATAATTTAATGAAAAAATAGATTCTATTTATCACAGTCAAAGCATCTCTTCTCATTTATAGCCTACATGGCCCAAGAAAAGAAACAATTATGAATGCTCAACTTGCCTTTGTTAGTGCATAATCAATGTTTATCGCTATGACAAATTTCATACTTAGAGGCCATCTATAAATTATGTCACACACTAAGGAGGTGGGAGGGGTCTTCACAAATTGGACAATTGAAATCTAAAAATATACTACAATGGAAATCTAAAATATTAAAACTAAACATCAACTGTAACAAATTTCTTTTAAATATTCCCACCTCTTTTAATGTTATTAAGGTTCAAATTTGTATCTATCACTTTATGGCATGTGGTGGCCTTGTCAGTTTACAAAAATAAACTAAAATCTATACTCTATACCGCCACAAAAAAGTAGCATTTAAGCTTTAACTTTTAACATATTAAAGATAAGATCCTCAATAAATTAAAACTGATCTACTAAGCTTTAAAAGTTCTCACCGTCCATATAATTGAGCCACCACATTAACTCCATAGGTGTCCTGATGAGCTGGAGTGTGTGCACAGCTGCTGCCCACCCAAAGAGTGCTGTCTGCAGGACCCTTGTCCGGAATACCAAATTGTTTCCATGATATACCCTACAAAACAGAAACAAATTTCACCTATAGTCCATTTTTTCTTACGGTATTACAATTATATACAATTTGGTAAACAACTTGTAGTGACTTTTATCACATAATTACTCTATTCACGCCTATATTCCCCAGAGGGGGTGGCAGAGGTGTACTGAGTACACCTACGTTTCGCCGACGATGTTAGGTCCCATGTAACAGGGGGCGAGCCTATTGCCATATACCGGGCACAATTCCAGACTCCGGACTCATACTGAGAATTTTTCGTTAGAAAAACTACATTTGTCCAACCTAGGATTTGAACCCAGGACCTAGTGATCACAAAGTGATGCGCTTTGCCACTAGACCAACAAGGCTCTTTAAATAATATAAATATGAAAAATGTCTTTAAATAAATGTTTTATCGCGTGATTGTTGGCCTTGAATTGTGACAGCAATCACATTTTTTTTTAATTTGATTTCTGTAACATGTCATGTAAAGATTGTTTACCAAATTGGCCATTTAAGAATAAATGGACTATATGTTTTAACATGTTTCTTTCAATACTAATACTTAGATGGTTTCTTTGTTTATTTTGAGAAATTTATGACATGATTTTCCTCTGAGTTTCTAACATAAACCAGTGAAAAAAAAATTAAATACATGCCCAATTGATATGATACCTCTTTACAATACAGTAAGATGGTAGGTACCTAAACATACAAATTAGAAGGACAACAACAGTACCTTCCACAGCTCATCCTCTGCAGTAAACCACTCATTTAGATATTTATAATCAAAGTACATCCATTCCTGGCCAGTTTCAGTTGCTGCTACAAATTCCTTAAAAGTCATTGATTTAATAGAGCACCTTCTCTCCCAACAAGGCTCATCTGATACGAAATCTTTTTTTAAACATCGAAATGGTATTTTTTTGTCTCCAAAAACTGTACACCACTTTTCTACGTTCCACTGGCATATAGACCAATCCTTAACAAATTTTCGAAATACTAATGGTACACTGGAGTTTTTAATTAAACTTTTCAGCAAATCCTCGGTAAGTACAGACATTTATAACAAAAAATATTCTTGTCGAGTTTATTGATACCACCAAAAGGCGTATCGCCCACAGAACAATCGAGCAATCAAAGATTATAATAATAACGATTACAAGCAAACACCGTACCGTAAACGTGAAACAAACATAGGTACTTCATTAAACTGTGTACAATATTGAATACAAATTGAATACCTACTAAAGTTTACAAATCAATGGTCAAAATGACAAATCTGTCACTGTCAAAATAAAAATGTTGCCAGCTTAAGATAACTAGTGTAGAGTTTACAACAAAAATTACATTATAAAATGGATATATTACCCTAAAACGATTGAGCACTCTAAGAAAAAAACGTGTTGAAGAACAGGGATACTTATACTTAGAGCCCTACGTCTCTTTCTAAGTAGGGTGATCAAACATTGGTACGATTATGGACTTGTTGACATACCAATAACGTATAATTCTCGGGCACTGTTTATTGCTGTAATTCTTTCTTTCTACGCATATGCTACATCCTAAATGAATAGTAGTCAATTTGGCCATTTTCTTGCTAGTTGTAATTTTTTTTTCAGAATCTGTAAATTTAGCTCTAAATGTCGGAAAATTTAAGAAAAATAAAGGAAAATCTCCTATGGGCGTTTTTCTGTATCTACAACGGTTAATATAGCTGTCCCATTATAAAAATTCATTCTGTATATATAGACGAATTGAGAACCTTGTTCGTTTTGAACTCGGTAATAAATGGTTTACAGTATATTTGAACCATTCATAAAAAGGTATAGTCCGTATTAGTTCTACGTTATGGTAACCGTACTGCATCGTAATGGGTGCGATCATGACTCCGAGCAAATAACCTGGGTTATTGCTCTCACTCATCATGGTTTCTCGAGTTGTTTAAATCATAGAAAATTCAGTGTTGTCTGTGTGGGCAAGAGTTTAATTTTCTTTAGAAATATTTTGACAGTACTGAATCCGTTTAGGGTTATAAATTCATGCATTATAATATAAATTATATATCGTAGTAGGAATTTTATAATCTTTCGATTCTACCCGAATAAACATGAATTCCATTATTTTATGTATAGTTTTCGGAGCGCACTCCAAATAATGACTTTTATAGGCAAGTTTTTGATACCCTGGGTTACATCATTGCAATTTTCGTAAGGTTACTCGCTGATAATGTAGCTTTCTAATGGTGAAAGAATTCTTAATATAGGTTAAGTAGTTTTTGTGTTTATTCGTTACAAACACAAAAAAAAACAAAAACTTTACTCTTTATTTATAATAGTAGCAGTTTCCCGCGACATCGTACCCGGTCGACTACAGCGCCACCTACCGGGCCTATGTTATACACCTTATGTTGCTTCTGGATTAGGAAGCTTTCCAATGGTGAAAGAATTTTTGAAATCGGTACAGTAGTTTTTGAGTTTATTCGTTACAAACATACAAAATTACAAATCTTTCCTATTTATAATATTAGTATAGATTAGTTTTGATTAGAAGTTTAGATTTCATTGTGATACATCCATATTTAAAAAATGCCAAATACTGACAACACTGTAAATGTCAAATTACTCCGCCGATTTAACGATTGTTAGTCTGTGTCTCTGTAAACAAAACCAACAAAACTTAACTTGACTTAACTAAAACGTAGTGATTATACTGATTATATTCTCTTTGGACTTAACAATATAACGAGTTGTACCTATATATTTATACCTAAATATTATACTTTTGAATTGATTTGAGGTGAGGTACAAAAAATAGATCCTGTATAAGCGCTAGGTAGTCCTGTGCTGAAAAGACACAGAAATAAAAATATTTTAATATAAATTATATTTAAATTGGTACGAAATAATGGTTGAACAAGAAGTTATATCATCTTTCTTTACCAAAAACTTAGTTCAATTAAGTGGCCAGCTAGATATATCCGATAACTTTCTACAAATAACAGATGAATTAAACACATCTCTTGGAAATTTTAATTTGCCTAAACAAATTGACTGTGTTTACAATCCCACAATATATGCAAGGTATACATTTGAAAATTATGTGCGCAAATATTGTAACACTAAGAAACCAATAATGTATTTTGGAATGAATCCTGGACCATGGGGAATGTCTCAAACTGGAGTAAGGGCTAAAACTATTTCATCAAAACATTATGTATTTACACTGGAATTTTCTGTATGTCTTAAGACCTATTAAATTATGACGCTTATATTTTAGTATCAAAATGATGCTTTTTAAAAACAATTTCTAAAATAAACCTTTCTGAAGACATTCAGAATAAAATGCATGTGTATTGTGATAATAAAATTTATATCTAAATGTAGTGTAGTTGAAAATATGTTTTAGATTCAAGTCTTTATTATTTCTATAGGACTCAAATCATATATGTCTCCTTTCAGGTCCCATTTGGTGAAATAAGTTCAGTGAGAGATTGGTTGGGTATAGAGGGTCCTGTTGGTAAGCCTCCAAGGGAAATTGAAGCTCGTCCAGTCAAAGGATTCGGTTGTACCCGGACAGAGGTAAACCAACTTTTGCCAACTGCCTGTGTAATATTCATCAATAACTTAACTACCTTAATAAGAGTTAGGCAAACATTATTTGTGACAAAATTAAAATGCAGTTAAAATATTTCACATTTGAGGTACCTTGCCTACCCCGCAAGGGATCTGGTGTGATGATATAGATAGGGTTTGTCCGGTGAAGCTGTAAAAGCCCTGCAGCCAACAGCATAAATCATTCACACGATTATCCTAAATTTTAGGTAGCATAGTTTATTTTTGTTTCTTTTTTTTAAGTTTCAGATGTTGTGAGTGATTTACAGCACCCATGGTCATGGGAGGGACTCATAAGTTTGATGTCCAAAAGTGTAATTGTAATTAAACTTTAGATCTCTTGCGGGATAGGTAGACTATAAAATTAATAGGTAAACTTAAAAAACAGTGATGGCCGAGGTGTAGTAATAGAATGCTGGTCTTGCATTCAAGATGTCCAAACTTCAAATCTTGTCTAGATTTTTCAGTGTCTATGTGCGATTTTCACGTAGCCTCTTGCGGGGTAGGCAGAGAGTATGTTCCAAGAGGTTATTTACGTACTTTACAAACTTCCTCCACTCTCATAGTTCTTCTCATACACGCTCGCTGGTTACGGATTCTTTTGACTTATCTATGGACTTTAAAAAATTGATTGAATAATATCCTACACTGCTTAATACCAAATTAATATTATGCCATTTCTGTCACTTCCCACTTAGAGCATAGAGCAGGTCAGTCAGAGCAACAACTGGTTATATTAGTGATTCTTACTTCGTACTCTAATGGATTGAAGTAGATATAACTGTATTTCCATAAAAAATCTCTATTATGGGGAGATTTCATAAGGGGTCGTTCATTAATGATGTAATGTTTTTAGCAATTTTTTAACCCCCTCCTCCCCCCTGGTGATACATTAGGTTTGAGACTCGTGATTTTTTCCAATTCCCCTCCCCCCCCCCTTTCCAGCCTGACGTGATTAATGGACGATCCCTAAATAGGAAAGAGAGGTACCTATAGAGCATGCCATTTGAACATGAAGTGAGTTTGAACTGGCACTGTGACATCAACGTTGTCATGCTGCTGCTGATATAAAGTACTACTATTTGTACAATAATAGGTTGATGGCTATTATAGACAATAATCTACCCCGCTGCCAAATTTCATTTAATTTTGTTCAGGTGCTTTTTTCTTCAACAAGATTAAGTAACAACTATTGAAATATGCATTTGGTATAGTAGTCAGAAGTGATTAATAATGATATAATTCTTCTAGGTTAGTGGGAAACGATTCTGGGGCCTTTTCAAAGGTTTGTGTGGAACACCTGATAATTTTTTTAAGACAAGTTTTGTTTACAATTACTTGCCTCAACAATGGATGAAAAATTCAGGCTGCAACCTTACTCCGGGAGACTTCAGAGTGAGTTTTCAATGTTAATTAGTCTGTCCCTTTGAAAAGTGTCAAGTGTGTAGCACTCTTAATCAACAGAAATGCATGAAGACATGTATGAACGTTGATGAAGCGAAAGAGGCGTGTCAGAATCGTAGTATGTGCCTACCCCAAACTGTAGTGTCTGCCTACCCCAGTGGGATAAAGGCGTGAGTATACTAGGAATTTTATAAATTTTAGGTAAATGAAATGGAAGAGCTGTACAGTATCTGTGACCCAGTATTCAGCAAAGTTCTTAATCTGTATGAAGTTGAAAAAATAGTAGCTGTAGGAAAGTTTTGTGAAACCAGAGCTCAGAAAACTCTCAAAAAATATCCACCATCAAGATCTATTGAGGTATGTTATTATAATCAAATAGATTAGAATGACCATTGAAGTTCTGACTTTTTCTTTATCAATATTGCACTTTTATCTTCATTCTTCTTCATTTCAGGTTCTGTACTTGCCACATCCAAGCCCTAGAACTGTCAACAATAATAATTGGGAGCAAAAAGCTATTGAATCCTTAAAGAAAAACAATTTGTACCACTATTATCAGGATATGGCTACAAGTTAAATTATTTTGATATTAATAAGATTAGAGTATAACGCTGCCCTTGAATATTAAGTACTAAACAGAACAATATTTTATAAAATAGGTATGTTACCTTTCATATAAGGATTTAAACATGAGTGAGTTTATGAATAGAGCTCTTGAGCTAGCATCAGAAGCTTTAGCAGCTCAAGAAGTGCCTGTTGGCTGTGTTTTTACTAAAAATTCTGAAATAATTGCCGAATCAAGAAACAGTGTCAATGCAACACACAATCCAACAAGACATGCTGAAATTAATTGTATTGATTATGTTTTAGAGTACTGTAAATCTAACAATATTGACTATAAAGCATACTTTCAAAATATAACAGTTTATGTTACCGTTGAACCTTGTATAATGTGTGCTGGTGCACTCAATAATTTGAATGTTAGAGAAGTGATCTATGGCTGTGCTAATGACAGATTTGGTGGAAAAACTGTTTTGGATGTTAATAATTTTTATGAGAATAATTATACCCTCACTGGTAATTTATTGGCTAATGAAGCCATGGCCTTGCTAAAACAGTTTTATAAAGGCACGAATCCAAATGTACCAGACACGAAAAATAAAAAATAAAGAATTGAGTAACCTTTATAAATTCATATAAGAATATTTCATCTGTCATATAAGAATATGTCATCATCCCAAGCGGGGATGGCAGAGGTATTGACATATAAGATTATAATATTATCACCAATTGTCAGAAATCAAATATAGTTCAGAGTATATTAAGTGACAATAGAATGTGTAAGGTGTAATTATTAGTTATTTGATCAACTATCTTTTATACTAAAGGCTAACTGGTATTTTACTTGTCAATTCAATTCTTGTGTATGGCCTTTGTGGGAAGGACACCACAATTCAATATCATTGTTCTAGATTTGATTATTTAATGACAAATGATGATTGATTTATCTATCATTGCCCAATTGTTTTAATTAAATGCCAGATCCCTTGGGGGTAGGCAGAGAATACAAAGTTCCAATTAGTTCTTTCCTATAATATATAAAAAAAGTTAAAAAATGTAAATCCTTTCTTGGCTGTAAGCTTAGAGCATAAGTTGAGATTGTAATATATTAAAGAGCTGTGGATTTTGTAACAATAAAAAAAATAACACCTCTGGCTTCCTCCACTCTCATAGTTACAATTCTAAGACTGGAATACTACTAATATACTTTTACCAACTTACAACAAATTTGTAATTTAGAATAGTGGAACCTAATTAATGGTAATATAAATAAAGATTAATTATAATTAGGAACTCATTCATTCAATTACTACCCTAAAGAGTTGAGAAAGTAAAACAAAAGGCTAATATTTTAATGTTAAAAACCATCAGTGCTGAATAAACCTCACACATCTAGGTAAATGAGAAAGAATACGTCATACTCTACCATACAGACCCAGTGGGGATTAGTGACTTCCTAAACCACCAATAATGCTTCCAAATGTGGAAAAATGAAGCAGTTAATGGCCATGACTACTCAGTCCTGAGCAGTGGCGGTATTGCGGCTACCAACTCTATGATTGTTTATGACTATCCGTTCAAAGTAAGCACAACACTTTCAAGAAGCCATTTGGGGGTTTACCACAGCTTTTGCAGGAGCAGCTTTTGGCGGATTTACATATTTGCCGCCTTAGGCTATTCAATTTTTGGCGCCCCTACTAACCTCTGCAATTCCATACCCTAGTTCACAAACATAATAATTACAATTCTTTGTCAATGAAATTGCAATTTTATGATGTGCTTTATTGTCATCATTACATCAATTTTTCCCCGTTATTAGAATGATTGTGAACTAAAGGATTGTTGTTTCAGTTCCTAAATTATTCTTACAGCTCACGATTTAGTGAAGTTTACACAAGAAATAGTCTGGGTATATTTTTGAGCTAAGAAAAGCTCAATCATGTACTACTTATGTCGCCGCCCTAGGCTCCAGTCTACTCAGCCTGCTGGTAAATGCGCCACTGGTCCCGAGTAGTCGTGATGGCAAGGACTAACATGCTTTCTCAAGCTCGAAAATTGAAATACTACAAAAGGGCACCCATCTCAGAGTAACCAAGTTAAATGCTGTTTACCTAGTTTAGGGCTAGAACCTACAGCACAACAAGCTTTTTTTTTTAAACTATAAGTATTTGAATTATCCTAACACAAATAATCCAACAGAAATCATGATAAAATTATTTATTATCTAAATCAATGATCACACACTTATGTTTTTCCTTACATTTATAACATGTACACTGAGTGAATATAAAAGTGAGCTCTAACAGACAAATAAGCAAATTTTATTTTCTCACTAAAATAATATTACTACAGGTTAAATATCCACATGGATATCACAGAATTTTTTCACTACATCTAAAATGGTACCTCACATTTATATTTCCAGTGTTTAAAAATAAGATGTACACCCTCATTATAAAATAACAAAATGTTTATACAGTGCTGGTTATATAGGCAAAAACTACATAAATGCATTAAACCTGAAATCTACAATTCCCACCACAAAAAAAATACACTGTACCATAAACATACAAAATTAAATACTGTCAAAAAATAATTACATAAGCATAACATCTTTTAATAATAGTCTACAGCATACAGAATAAAAAAGAAAACAGATTAATCATTGGAATCATGAGAACCATTAACAATTGGATATGTTGCCTCAGATTCCTCAGTCTCTTCAGTTTGACCATTTATGTGAATATGGTTTTCAACTGGCACATTCTCAATTTCTGCGATTGACTCGTCAACTACACTGGAACTACGGCTTGTGCTACTATCACTATCAGAACTGGAAGAACTATCACTTTCTGAATCCTGGCTTGATGAGTCTTGAGAATGCTGTCGTAAATGTTCATTTTCGAGACGTAACTTCTCATTGTCTAATTGAAGTGTATGTATCTGCTCTTCCTGGTCTTTCATTCGCTGCATTAGTTCACTGTAGGATTGTTCATCCACCACACTAGACCCTACTGAAGTACCTCTATCAGCTATCATACTATCCCTGTCAGTGAAAGATGCATCTCTGTCAGTAACTGTAATTTCTTTGTCTTCATCAATACATTTAACTTTAGAACGTTCGGTTCTTTTCACGAGATTCTCATACTTAGCTTCCAACAGAAGGTATTCTTGGATAAGATCGTCTTTAGACATATTCGATAATCGTTCACTCTGTGCATCTTCATATACACTTGAAAATTCTTTAGTCAAATACTCTTCTTCGTCGTCAGGGAGAGAGTAAAAGTAATTTTCCTCAGAATCCACGCTAAAGCTTGAATCACGAGTGCGTGCAGACGGCGTGTGCAGAATATGAAATGAATTTTCTGGTTCAGGTTTATGAATCTCCATCAAAAATTGGTTATTGTTAAAAGGTGCTTGGGTCTTCGCCAAAACTATCTTGCGAAATCTGTTATTTCTTTTAGACTTATCATTTCTTCTCCTGTCTTGCCAGGGTATTTTTGAAAATGGTTTCATGATTTTTCGTTTGGATTTGCCGCGTCTTCTCTTTTTCCTGACAGTTCCTTCAAGTTTTTGTTTAGCTATATCAACGGCAGATGGCGCTTCGAATTCAGCAGGTCGCGTCGAGTCGCCATCTTTTATTGCTGTTTTAGTATTTGCGTCCATTTGTGTTGTTTTAAACATTTAACACTATGAATAAATTGTAATTGAACAGTGGAAGATGCTTAATAACACTTTTATTTGCGTTCTGGGGTCACTCAAGCTACACGAAAGCAATATGAACATGTAATGTGTCACAAAGCACTGCACCAAAATCTCGTCCGGCCATCTTTATTTATTTATTTATCGTAACATCGTAATATTTTTAGGTGACGTTTTCAGGGTTGCCCATCGTCATACCAAACTAAACAAACATAAAACGAACCCACATGAATCCCATCTAAAACGTAGTGATTATTATGATGTTATTTGCCACTATGTAACAAAGAGCAAGGTGGGTGGACTAGAAGAAATGTATTTGCGTAAAATCTAGGGCGATTTAAATGGCACTCGACTTTTAATGGATGTTATCTCAGACGGGGATGGACAGTAATATTTATTTAAATAGATGTTAAAGTGTTCAACGAGCAATGATACAAACGTTTACTTGCCGCATGGTTAGGCTATAGTGGATGTAGATGTAGCCAGCCGTGAATCTTTTTTGTGTGTGTGAATGATCTACGCCGTTGGCCGCGGGGCCTTTACAGCTTCACCGGACAAGAGGGCGAGTGTGCAACTAGCTCAAGGGCGCCTCAAGGAGGACCGGCCTCGGCTTGGGCAGTCGCTATGGGGGAGGGCGTATACTAGGTGTATCGCCGTGGTGCTCTGCACCGGCTGACGGGCAAGGGATTCTTCGACCTTGCCGGCGAGGTCGGTGTGTGATCCTGTGTGCGGTATCTGTATCCGAAAGAAGAGATGTAAGGGCATCGGCAGGGTCGGTGAGAACATGCCGCACACAGCGGTAGCGGCTGATAGGAGGGGAGTTAGGTTCGTGAATCTTATCTGCGATAAGAGTCATGGCTGCATGGCATGGCATGACTCTTATCGCTCTCGCGTTTCCGTAACCCGCTCGACAGAGATGGGCAAAATGTAATCAGATTAAAATTACGTGTCAAAATCGCCATATTGCATACCTTAGAATCGGTAACGTATAAATTTATATGCCAGCGGAGACGACTTTTGTTGATCTATTGTGGGCAAACACTAAATCGTAGCTATAGACAATGTTCTGACAAATGTAGAATATAATATTTTCGTTCTATTGATGTATAATAGTTGGTAGTCTGTGTTTGTGCTTTCGTGAACGGATAAAGTAAACATCCGACAGACGCGCGTTCCCGCTAAGTGGAGTCTAAGGTGTCGCGCGTATAAATTAACAGATTCGTCATTCTAATTGATGAATAAATCTTATTAGATTTCTTATCAGAATTTCGGTATAATACATTTGTGTATAAAAAAAAATAAGTTCGTGAAAAGTATGAGTCATAAAAAGTGTTTGTTTGTGTTTCTAAACGGAAAGAGTAACCTTATCTTCGGTAAGTACCTTTGTGTAAATTAAGGTCAATATTTCGTAAAATAAACGTTTATTTGTGTCTATTTTTGTCTATATTGGTAAAATAGGATGTATTCTTTCTATTTTTACCAAAAATTATTTCGTAAATCTTATCTTATCTTATCTTGTCATTGGCTTGTCGGACTGAGGAGACCTCAGACGCACTTCGACCCGTTGGGATCTTTTGTGCTGTCCTTGCCCTAACGCAAGAGCGTTAGGGCAAGGACAGCAACATGTATGTAAGAACATACCTGTAGAATCGAATACTCCCTGTACCAGGCTGCAGATTCCAGCAGGGGGGAAGAGCCGAAATTCCTCTGGGTTTGGATAGGCCACTCCCAGTAGCTTCATTCGCCGCGCCGCCAGAGCGTCGCAGTGGCATAAAACGTGCTTCATGGTTTCAGCTTCTGTCCCACAGTTCCTGCATGCCACGTCGCTGCAGAGGTTCATCTTATGTAGATGTTCTTTTGTGCCATAGTGGCCAGTATAAGCTCCGATTAGTTGCCTTAATTGTAGTCTGCTATGTTTTAGCAGTCTCTCGCTGTCGCTGTCACACCATGTGGAAAGGAAATCCTTGGATAGTCTCAGCCCTGTTTTAGTTTCCCATTCTCTCCCGTGTTGTTCTTGGGCATATTTGAACAGCGCTCCTCTGTAGGCACCCTCTGGTATGCCTATGAACGGTTCTGGACCAACAAATTTCTCCATTGCTCCCTTTTTGGCTAAGTCATCCGCACACTCATTGCCATCAACCCCCGCGTGCCCAGGGACCCAGACTAATCTAATCGTGTTGCGCGCTCCACATCTGTCAAGAAGGTATGCGCACTCCACGGCCAGTGCCGAGTTTAGCTCATAGGAGCTGATGGCTTTGAGGGCAGCCTGACTGTCACTACAAATGTAGATTCTCTTGCCTGTAATTCGTCTGTCCAATATCTCTTTTGCACAAACATTTATCGCATAGGTCTCTGCTTGGAATATTGATGCAAATCTACCCATGCTTTGGCTTAGATTGTATCCTTCTGTATATACACCGGCTCCTGTTCCAGACTTGGTTTTGGATCCATCCGTGTACCATATCATTTGTTCTTTACCTTGCTTGTTTAGACCGCTTTTCCATTGTTCCCTGGTAGGGATGTGGGTGCTAAATCTTTTGTTGAACATGTACGTGGTCAAGATCTTGTCACATCTCATGTTCCTAATGTCATCTAGTTCCTTGTGTGGCGCTAGCTTGGTGTGTTCAAGGCTTGGCGCTGTTATGCTCCATAGTCCAGTTTTCTCTAGTCTATAGAGCGCCTTCCTCGCCTCAGTCTCAATGACGATGTGTAATGGAGTGAGCTTAAGTAACCGCTCCATAGCTGCCGTCGGTGTTGTTTTGAATGCACCTGTGATGGCCAGGCAGGCTGTCCTTTGTAGTTTCATTAGATCGTCCCTGCAGGTTTGTATTTTAGTTCTGGGCCACCACACGATGCATCCATACATTAATATCGGTTTTACCATAATTTTGTATACCCAGTACATTATTTTGGGCTGTAGGCCCCATGTCTTTCCATATGCTGACCTACACATATTCAGTACTCTCAATGCTTTAGCAATGGTATGGTCAACATGTGCATGCCACCGCAGTTGCTTATCTAGTATAACCCCTAGATATTTAACTTCAGTGGCCCATTTAATTTTATTACCGTACATATGTAGATCTTGCAGACCTGTTAGTACCTTTTTCCGTGTGAATAGGATCACGTTAGTTTTCTTTGGGTTAACCGAGAGACTATTTGTCGTGCACCAGTTTGTGACTTTGTCTAGAGCTTCCTGCATCAATGTCGATACTGTATTCCTGGGAAACTTCCCATTGACTGCTATCACTATATCGTCCGCATATCCAACTCCGTAGAACGGACCTTTGTTGATTATCCTCAAAAGAGAATTCACTACCAGGCTCCACAAGGTCGGCGATAAGACACCTCCTTGCGGGCATCCTTTAGTCGTTTTGACGAAGAGACTTTCTCCTAATATTGTAGATTGGATTATCCTGTTCTTTAGCATGTTTTTGATCCATCTGATTAGAGTTGGTTCTATCCCATGCTCTAAAGCAGCTGTTTCAATGGATGAGAATGTTGTGCGATCGAAAGCACCTTCAATATCCAGAAAAGCTGCAGCACAGATTTCCTTTTGCTGCAAGGCCATCTCTGCACGAGTCACCACATAGTGTAATGCAGTCTCCGTAGACCTACCGGGTAGGTAAGCGCATTGCATCTTATGTAGAGGATGATCCTTTAATGGACTATCCTTTATGTGCCTATCCATCATTTTCTCAAGACATTTTAAAAATAACAATGATAAGCTGATTGGTCTATAGGATTTGGTGTCCTCATAATTCGGTTTTCCCGGTTTGGGGATGAACGTCACTGTTACCTGCCGCCAGATCCTAGGGGTATGCCCAAAGGCCACACACGCCCTGAACAATCTACACAGGTGTTGGTTGAGTAGTTGTTCCCCCTCTTGTAAAAGAATGGGATAAATACCATCCGGTCCAGGGGCCTTAAACGGTTGAAAGCTCTTCAAGGCCCATTTGAGTTTATTCTGTTCCACGACTTTCCCTGCCGTTTCCCAGTCAGCTCTGGTTGTTTTTAAGCTAAGCTCATCCATATTGACATCATAAATGGTGTCCTCTTCCTGTATTTCTACTGAACCCGGGAAATGCACGTTGAACATCGTTCTCAATGTTTCTTTCCCATTGTTTGTGAGTTCTCCTTTCTCATTCCTTACTGTAGTAAGTGGATTTATTTTGGCCGTAGATATTGCCTTGGCTAGCCTCATACCCTCTGGGAGGCTGCATATGCTTTGGCAGTGTCTTTTCCAGGCCCTTCTCTTTGCTTTCCGCACTTCTGTGTTGAACCTCGTGAGTATCATAGAGTAAGCACCGAAGTTCTTTTTTTTTATTTTATTTTATTTATTTATTTAGGTATACCAACAGTTATTACAGTAAATCGTGTTACAAGTTTTTCATACAAATACATTATCGAACAATGCTGCACAACCAATTATAGGTACACACAACATGTAATAGGTACTTTAATCGTTGGGAGAAGACAATGTTTCACTCAACCAGCGCATTGTAATATAATAAAACAATAATAATAGTTTAAGCAAATGAAAACAACACAAGACTTAGACTTAGAGTTTTTGACATTACAGAGAGCACAGGGGAGACCCCAACAATGGGTGGTGTAATTTTGTTTTTGTTGTCTATGGTGAACAGAAAGCGCGGGTGAAAGCTGCCAGACTATCTGCGTGGATATCACAGCGATCGCTTCGGCTATTTATAAGTTTGCATAGACGTAGTACTGGAGAGTTTGCACCAAAGTTCGTTCGCCGAAGAGGTGGTACTAATGGGGTTATAGGTTTACGGGGAGAATTTCGCGGTACTCTGAAACAAAACTTACTAAGAAGCTGAGGGGAGTCAATTTTATTCCTAAACAGCTTGTGAAAAAACTTAAGATCTAGAATATCTCTGCGTTTCTCTAAAGTTTTCATTTTATAATGTGATAGCTTATCTGTATACGACCATTTAGTTTTTTTCCCCTTGGTATTTGAATAGGCCAAGTGATTTAAAAACCTCTTTTGCACCCGCTCTATACGCAATGAATGTGTTGCATAATGAGGCCTCCAGACCACGCTACAGTACTCCAAGATACTTCGTACTAAGCTATTGTACAAACATATTTTGGTGCGTGAGTTATGGAACATTTTGCCGTTGCGAATTACGAACCCCAACATTCGAAGGGCTTTTTTAATAATGCTGTCAACATGTGGCACAAAAGATAATTTGCTATCTAGAAACACCCCTAGATCCCTGATACCGTTTACTTCCGTCAGTGAGGTTCCATTTATACTGTAGGCTGTATTTATATTTTGTAATTTCCTGCTGAACTTGATATGTCGACACTTGTCACAGTTCAACAAGATATTGTTTCGTTTGCACCACTTAGAAAGTCTATCTATATCTTCCTGCATGAGAACAGCATCCTGCTGAGAAGTAACTGCTCTTACTAGTTTAATGTCATCAGCAAACAAGAAGGGGGTAGAATGGTGAAAACATGTAATGACATCGTTGATAAAGATGCTAAATAGAACAGGACCCAGATGCGAACCTTGAGGGACGCCCGATTCAACGCTGCGACAGGTTGAATGAAACCCATTGACGACTACATAAAACTCTCTCTGGCGTAAGTAGGATTGCATCCATTCAAGCAGGTCGCCAGAAACACCGTACATGGAAAGCTTTTGGAGTAGTATTTTATGGGACACGCTGTCAAATGCTTTACTGAAGTCCGTATATACAGCGTCTACTTGTGTGCCTTTATCCATGAACTGTGTCACGGTCTCTGTGTATAATGTAAGGTTTGTACATGTTGACCGGGATTTTATAAAGCCATGCTGTTGCTCACTTAATATCCTTCCAAAATGACGCTGTATATACGGGCATAGCAATGATTCCAAGATTTTTCCAAATATAGACAGAATCGATATAGGTCTGTAGTTGCTCACCACCTCCCTATCACCATTTTTAAAGATCGGAATTACTTTAGCTAATTTCCATTTATTCGGGAAACACCCTGAAGTAATAGATTTGTTATATATTATTGTTAAGGGGGTGGCTAAGCTTGTTGCACACCTTGCAATGAATATTGTGGGAATACTGTCAGGACCTGCACCCTTTGATACGTCGAGGGTTTTCAGTTTCCTTAAGACAACGTCCCGGCTCAGTGCCAAAGTGGATATGTTGTCATTTATTGAATTAGAGTGTGTAATGCTGCAATCCAGAACCTCCGTGTCCTTAATATAGGCCTTGGAGAATGTTGAAGCAAACAGATTACATATCTCTGTGCCTTCAGACGCGGATGTGGTCCCATCCGAGATTATTGCTGGGTAACTACTCTCCCCGCCGCGTTTACCCTTTACATACGTCCAGAAATATTTTGGGTTAACAGTTATCGCTTTTTCAGTATTTTCTATATGTATTTTATAACACGTTTTTATCTGTTCGTCACATCGTTTATTAATTAAACGCAGAGACATAGAATCTAATGGGTTATGATATTTTTTAATTTTTTTCCTAATTCTGTTCTTTTCTCTTAACATTCTAACTAAATCTTTACTAAACCAGGCTGGAGTTTTTCTATTTGTTTTTCGACTCATTGGTACATACGTGTCGATGGTCGTCTCCAAAACGTTGTAAAACATGTTTACCATGTCATCGACGTCTCTACAATCGCGAAACAATTCACTCCAATTCTGACTCTCCAGGTACTCATTTATTTGTCCGTAATCTGCTTTATAAAAGTTTGTTTTTTTGCAGTCGCTATTAGGTTCAAGTTGCTTGATTTTATTTAACAAGGATATTTGTATGTTTAGGGGAGGGTGAAAGTTATCAATGGGACTTAATGGTTCCGCTTCACAAACAGTGCAACCCGGAACATCCACCAGCACAATGTCAAGCATCTTTCCATTTTTATTTGTGATGGTGTTACATTGGTGTAGACCATTAACCGAAACGAAGTCCGCAAGTATCTCACCAAGCGTGGAATGTTTCTGTGCAAAATTAGAATTGCTCATCTCCGACCAGTTCACGTGACCCATGTTGAAATCTCCCACAATGCAAGTATAAGCATTAGAATTATCTAAAACTTCATTACATCCATCCAGAAAGTGCTCAAGCATACGTCGTGACACGGGCGGCGGAAGATAAATTGTACAAATTTCAAGACTACAAGGTTGAGCTGAGCCCCGGGGCGATATATCAATAGATACCCATAGGTCTTCACAGTTGCTTTCTCTTACTGTTAATCTTGTAGCGTTTAAACTTTTTAACACAGCAACTAATACCCCTCCGCCATCCTTGTCACTATGAAACCCTGAGTTCTCTCGATCCCTTCTATAGACTAAGTACCTGTCATCGAATAGTTCTTTGCTATAGACAGTACTATTAAGCCAAGTTTCTACTAAAATTATGATATCGTAGTTACAATTCAATACAGAGCAAATAAAATTATGTGTTTTGGTGCGTAAGCCTCTAACATTCTGGTAAAATATATTTAGTGTTGAGAATTTTGACAATTTTAAGTCTAGAGAATCATGAGTAGTTAGGGGGTCTACTTTAACTTATTCAATGATGCAATATCTCTAACAACTATATACTCTGACGACACGTCCTTTCTCATCAGGATCCGACCGCTTCTCACCCAAACAAACTTGTATCCAACCTCTTTCGCTTTAATTCGGGCTGCTGCATGGATAGCTCTATTTGTTGGGGAAAGGTGCTCCATGATAAATACCGGTTTTTTCTCTCCAGCTATCCCAAGGTGAGAAGAATTTAGCTTGTCATTGCAATGAGCCCTGTTGTAGGTTATTGCAGCTGCCAAGAAAGTGTCTCTAGTTCTAGGTGAGCAAAACTGAACTACAATTGATCTTGGGCGGTTGGACTCGCGGTTTAATTTGGGTGTCCTAGTACAGTGAAGGATTTGCTCATCGGTTATCCTGCATCCTATAACTGAGCCCAATTGTTGAGTTAGTGTAACTAAATTTTCAGTTTTGTATTCTGGCACGCACTGTATCTCAACATTGCTGCCACGAGTATGCTGTTCAATTTGGTTCATTCTAGTAGTTAAGGTATTGATTGTACTTTCCAGTCTCTCATTCTCCTTCTCGAGTTCTTTGACCGCATCCGATGATACCTTTAGCTCCTTCTTAATGTCGTCATACTCTTTGCTAATAAACATTATTGAGTCTTTCACGCCCTGTATTTCGTCCTTGATAGATTTCAGTTCAGAGCCTATCAAGGACTTTATGGTGTTCCTAAGTTCAGACATCATTTCGACTCTCTCAGTCTTTAAGACTTCTGTAATAATGCTTCTCAAATCATCCCTGCTAATAGGGCTAGAATTAGTTAACTGTGGTGAGGACAGAGCTGGCCTTTTCTTAGATCTGGATGTAACATTTTCCGCTGCATCGATACTTTTGACAGGGGTGTTATCGTTCTTTCTGTTACCTCCCTTGGTTTGCGCACTCTTACACAGGGGGCACAGCCAGGCCGGAGTGAGCCATTCAGCATTGCTAGCCCACTTAGATGTTGATTGTAAACAAGCCAGATGAAATCCCTGTTTACAGTTGCAACATGTTGCATAGTCACCATCACTGAATTCATTACAACAACCCCACTCAATTGAAATTGACATGATGGTGTCAAACAGTATATAATAGTTGGCAAACGGTTTAAGAGTTAAAACTGATTAATAAAAGAAAAAAAATAAGCAAATATACTATAAAACAGTTAATAAAAAGTTAAAAAAAAAGTCAAAAACGAAAATGTTGCGAATGTGTGATTTGATCGCACATCTGTATAATCCGGAGCGCTCTCACTACAAGTGAGCTAACCGTTCTACCAATTGGAAGTTCTAATAGTTAAGTGTATGGTAGCACATTAACGAAGTAATTAGTCTGCAGAATACGGTCGTTGACCTTCCTATTGTTCGTCAATGTCACCTATTGTACACTTTTTATCGAACACAGATTACTTGAGTTTGTTTATTATCAATTTTGCCACAGTTTAATAACACTTCACTTAGAGTCTTGCTTTAAATTAAAGAGCAGATCAAAGCACACGTCTCGGTGTAGGTTTAAGGACTAATAATGAACTTTTTCGAACAATTTAGAATAAAAAACATCGAAGACGAAAGAAACACGTCCGCTCACAACAAGTTGCGGGTAGATATATGGTTAAATATAAATAGAAAACAACTCAAAAAACACTGGTTTTGTTGGATGCGGCAATCGGTACACACACTTGCATACAATAAAGGGGCTACTTTACTCTTTGAGACACACTTTTGTCGGCAGAAAATAAATAAAATTCGCTCATTTCTTCGTTTTCACTGTTATCTCTTATATCTCTATCTTCTTAGTTGCTTTTGCCAGATTAAATGTCCGGCGGGTCTCTACTCTCAGCTTTGCTAGTTCTGGCGTCCACCACGGTACACGCTTCGCTAGGACTGTACTCTCCGGACAGTTGTTAGTCCAGGCGCTATTTACCGCCCTAACTACGTTATCTGCTTCAAACTCTATATCTAATATGGAGTTGAGCCTACCTCTGACCTTTCCAAGCTCTATCTTTAGGTCTCTTTTGTACGCGGCCCAATCAGTGTTCCTGGGGTTGCGCCTTTTTACATTTATGTAATTCGTTTCAGCTTCGTACCGGAAACATATGTAATTGTGATCTGAGGATGAGATCTCATTGGAGACATGCCAGTTGCCAATTTTCTTACTCGCTTTGTTGCTGGCAACTGTGATGTCGATAACTTCCGCCCTTCGTTTATTCACAAACGTGGGCTCATTGCCTTTGTTAAGAATTTGTAAAGGAGAACTTACCAGAAATTCCAGTAGTTTTTCCCCTCTCTGATTAGTGTCCGAGCTGCCCCAGACGATGTGATGCGCGTTGGCATCAAAGCCAATGATGAGCTCAAAGTTGTTTGTGCTGGAATAGTCGACCAAGTCACGTAGTTGTGTTGTAACTGGGTCTGCATATTCGTAGGGCAGATAGGCAGCCGAGAAGATAACATCCCGACTGCCCCTTTTACCTTCCAATTTTAATTTCACCGTGGTGAGATCCCTGTAACAGAAAGTGGACAGAGGCATTGCACTTATGCCATATCTGACAAAAATGCAAGTCCTCATGTCATTGGTTAAGCAGTTATGGAACAGGTTACCCCCCGCCCCATCTAAGCCCCGTATCTGTCCCCTATATATGTAGGGTTCCTGTATTAGTGCTACATCAAAGGTAACATTTAAAAATAGATCATATGTGGTTGTCTTAGAGCATAATATAACACGTGTATTTGACAAAAATATTATACGCCTAAGTGAAATTGACCTTAAGTCCAGTCAGTCAGTGTCGCTGTGTCGCGTGGCAGGCTGGTAGGCGGTTTTGGTCGAACAATATGTAATATAAGTAACGCTTAAAAAATAACGCTTGCCTGAGGTAATAAATAATAGGTGATTAGATTATTTATTAATAATAGATTATTTTTTCAGTTATGTAATATAACGATCACTCCTATTCACGTGGCGTTTCGGCAAAAACGCCTCGCTTCCCCCAGTAGTGATGTGTACCGAAGGCAAAATCTGTCTTCGGAGATTTTCAGGGAATTTACAACAATTACCGGAAAATCTCCAGAGAGAAAAACCGCTTGATAACGACGTAATGAAAATAATTAACACATACCAAATAGTTCTAAGGTAAATAGCCATACGTACCTATACCTACCTGATCTGCACGACTAAGGTAACAGTTCTGAGTGGATTGAGTTTTCATTATACATCCATGTGTACATTAGCTACAATAACTACGTGTTACAATTTACGTAGTAAGATAATTAATACATTGGTACCCAATTACACATATCTGGGTTTGTCGGGAGTTCCTCCTATATGAACAAATTATGGACTAAGGATGCATTATAAAAAACTCCGGTATTTCTAGTAATTACCGGTGAAATCCGGTTCATGTGTTCACCGGTGAATCTCCGGTTTTTATAGTACCGGTTCACATCACTACTAGTGTTGCGTACCGGAGGCAAAATCAGTTTCCGGAGATTTTCGGAGAATTTACTACAATAACCGGAGAATCTCCGGAAAAAAAACCGATTGATAATGACGAAACGAAAATAATTAACATATACCAAATAGTTCATAGGTAAATAGCAGTATGTACGTATACCTACCGGATTACCTATCTTTATGACTTAAGTAACAGTTCTGATTGGATTGAGTGTTCATTTATACATTAATGTGTACATTAACTACGAAATGAACAATAACTATTTAACTACGTGTTACGACTTACGTAGTACTTAGTTTTATAATATCAAAACTGATAGACAAATATAACGATACTTTATAAATTGGTACCTAATTACACATATTTGGGTTTGTCGTGAATTCCTCCCTTATGGACAAAATTATGGACTAAGGATGCATTCAAAAAACTCCGGTATTTTTAGTAATTACCGGTGAAAAACCGGTTTATGTGTTAACCGGTGAATCTCCGGTTTTTATAAAACAGGGTCACATCACTAACGGCAACCCAACATTTGATAATGACATTGATAGGAATGATAGGAAAACACTGACACGATAAGACATTGGAGGTGTATTTTCGTATTTTGGTGCAAAATATTCGTTTGAAAATATTGTTTTCACGATAATTACTCCATGGGGAGATTTAAAATAATTAATATCCGTAAAAAGTAATATTGTGCTAATATTTCGGTGCTTTGTGTTTATATACTTATAAGAGAGAAAGTTGCTATCAATGGCTGATGATATTTTATTTGAATTGTTACATTCGGAATTGGTTAATTACGCTTTAGAGCAATCAAAAGATAATAATGAAAAAAAAGTAAGTCATTTTGAAAGGCTTTTAATCCTTTAGTGGATGATTTAATTAAAATAGTCACAGAAACACTACCTTCATAATGTGAATTGGTTTCAGGAGTTGGATCTTTCAGTTGTAGAATACATTGGGTTTGCTGCAGGCTATAAAATAATGGAGCGATTAACAAGAGAGTGGCCCAGGTTTAAAGACGAATTGGACACAATGAAATTTATTTGTACTGATTTCTGGACTTGTATTTATAAAAAACAGATAGACAATTTACGCACAAACCATCAAGGAGTTTATGTATTACAGGATAATGCATTCCGCTTTTTAACGAACTTTTCCAGCGGTCATCAGTATTTGGAATATGCACCAAGAGTGAGTAATAAATAACATTACATTGGCAGATGAAATATTTTACATAAAGCATATGAATATAATAAACATTCTTTTCATGTTTCAGTATGTAGCATACACATGTGGTTTGATAAGAGGAGGTTTAGCCAATCTATGCATCAATAGTGTGGTCACAGCAGAAGTGCAGTCTATGCCATCCTGTAAATTCCACATACACGTCCAAAGGCAATAAATAATGGGAACTTATGAAGTTGTATAAAAATAGATTATTTAGGAAATCTAGTATAATATACCTATATCAATCATAATAGGCGTCATAACAATGACCTCTTCAGGGGTCTGGTCACTGAGATAATTTTGTACTATAATTACAATTTATACTCTTTTGGGTCATACTAAACAATGGGGATCAATTTATATAATGCTGACATACTTTGGTATAATTTCTACTACTTGAGGAAACCATATTTAAAGTGTAAGGGACAGGTGTACAAAATCTAAAACAACTGATAGTACCACAACTTTTATTTTGGTGAGATCACTAATGAAAGAAAAATGCAGTTTAATTTTTGTTGGAATAGGTAGCATTTGTATATGAGTGACTTTGTAAGTGTTGTGTGGAGTATGTTCACAAGCCTTATATAAATTGTTTCACATTGCTTATTGTGAACACAAGCAACAGGAAGATGCTAAATGGTAGTCACACCTGTGTGACCACAAATCAGCTTTAGTACATTAGAATAAAATAATCATAAACTTACATTGTTATGCAGTAAATAAATTATTTTATGTTCTTCATTAGCACTTTATAATCTTTGTGTCAATAAATATAATTCCAACAAATTTCCGAGTCTTTATTAAAATAATTGCTATTCAATGTGTCTGGGATTGTTCTGGAGGCTAGAATAATGTTTAGTTCAAAATGGTATAAGTTGGTGCTTAAGAGAATGACCAAGCATGAGCATTATTAATGCTCATGCTTGGTCATTTTAACACTCAAGTTAAGAATCTATCGAGCCTAAGCAGGCATTCGCACGATAGCTTTTGCAACACGCCGTGCTGAAGCGCTCTTAACAAAAGGATTGTTCATTCAAGTGCTTTACTATCAAAGCGCTCGTACGAACGGAGGTAAGAATATGTATTCATCGTCCGAGGTTTTAGCCCTGCATCTACTCTTTGCTCTGCTTATCTATATACCTAGCATCTAGAGCTGTTATTACACTATCTAACCTGATACATTTCGCAAAGTAACAAATGTAGCATTCAATGGACATCCAAACGCAGAGGGCGCCAGCAGTCCTACGGCTGCTGACGAATCGTTTTTGCTTTGTTTACGTAAGGATTTTTCTGTTTTTCTTGTGATTAAACTAATCGATCTCAATATTTGTAATATCACACACCGCGTGCAATAACGTCATAAATGCTAAAATTGGCAAAATGATTTTTTGATCACAAATGATGTCAAACATGCGTCTGCATCCGGTGCCAAAATATTATAAATGTAACTGTTAAAATGACCTACTGAGGGCGTAAATGTCGTTGTGGTTTTGGCGGTTTTTTGTCAACCCTAGTGCGACAACGTTCTAATTGGTCATTTGCTCGCCCCTCCCCGCAGGATTTGTTTGTGTGTAGGAGTAACAACGTCATAAAGGTAATTATGACAAATATTTCATACAATTTTGGGGCAATAATGACACAATTGCACAGTTCTGGCTTTGTGGTTCTATTTTCGATTACAAGCAGCAAGTGTTACTGTCATTTATTACAAATATGTCAATATTGTCCCAGAAATATACTTAAGATAATCTATAAACCGTTGTCATTATTTATTTTTAATGAAGTCTACATTTAATTTTATTTCACTGTAATTATAAATTATGGATGTATATACGGTACTTCAAAATTTTATACGATTTATTCTTATTTACTTACCTTTCTGGCTTCCTCCACTCTCATAGTTCCTCTTATACACGCTCGCCGGTTACGGAGACTCTTGACTTGCCCTTCAAATAAGATACAATCTATTCACGGTCATGGTAAGATAGTCTTGGTCTTCCCAGTTACCTATATCCTTCCAATTTCGCATTATATATCTTTTTTGTCACTCTTTCTTCTGAGATTCTTTCTATATGCCCCAACAAACGGAGCATGCCCTTTCTCATCTTTACACCGATACTATCTTTCATACCTACTGGCTTTCTAACTACGCTATTGCCAATACGGTCGGTCAGCTTTACTCCGCATATCTTTCGCAGAGCTCGCATTTCCACCGCATTTATCCTACTTTCATTCTCCTTCTTACATACCCAGCTCTCGCTAACATATAACAGCGTTGGGACCAGAAATCCGTTATGTATGGCCAGCTGCGCCTTTTGGCTTAAGTGCCGGCTCCCAAGTAGCTTTTCCATCGCACCATTTAATCTGTTCCCTGCACTTACTCTTCTCTCTATGTCAGCGGTATATTTCCCATCTTTACTGAAGGCGCATCCAAGATATACAAACTCATTCACTTCCTCCAGCACGTCGTTACCAACCACAAACCTTGCATTCGTTCTGGTTTCTTCCCCTTCAAAAACCATAATCTTGGTTTTCTTTACATTCAAATTTAAGCCATTGTACATGCAGTCGTCGAACTGTGACTAGTGTTTGCAGATCAGTGGCCTCCATCGAGAAACCTCGTCATCTGCATATAATAGATGGTTTACCACTAGATCACCCATTTGTACACCTTCATTCATCGCTTTCAGACTTTGAAGACCTTTATCTAGACTTTTATCTACAACTCTGTCAAACGCCTTCTCCAGATCCACAAAACCGCAGTAAACCTTCCGGCCTACTGCCAGATGCTTCTCTACGATGTTGCGAAGGGAGCAAACTTGATCCGAACATCCTCTTCCAGACCTGAAACCTTCTTGTGCCTCGTACAACATTCCATCGGACTTCTCGCGCATTCTCCGTTTAATAATTTTACCGTACACCTTGGCTGCCAAGCTGATCAAACTGATGGCTCTGTAATTAGCGCAGTCGTAATGTGAACCCTTGCCTTTGTACAAGGGTACTATGACTGCACGGCGCCAATCTGTAGGGACTCTACCGGTCCTCCAGCAAAGGTTTGCCAGAACCTGGAAGGCGTCCCGGACGCAAGTTCCAACATATTTGATAATCTCGGCAGATGTCTACTCCCGCAGCTTCACTATTTTTCATACTTTCTTTCACCCATTCAACTTCTTCCGTAGTGATGTCCTCTGTTGATTCTGGTGCCGCAAACTCGCCTCTGGGCTCGTCTGTGGCACCAGTATCCGGGGAATCTCCATACATTCCTCCAAAATATTAACTCCACCGGCTTAGCACAGCTTGTGTGTCTGCAAAAATGTCACCATCTTTAGATTTTATCCTTGCCAGTCTGAAGCCTAACGAATCATCTCGAGCCTGTCTCACCTTGCTCCAAAAGAGTTTGTTGTTGTTCTCGAAGTTCTTCGCCACGCTTTTCTTTCAGTAATGTTTTGGTGGCATTCTTGCATTGCCGGTATATTTCTTTCTACATCTCTGTCATACTGGCATTCAGGTTCAAAGAAAAAACATAGACCTGCCACGCTTTCTTCTTACTTTCTACGGAGCTTTGCAACTCCGCATCCCACCATGCATCACCTTTTGCTGTACAATGCTTATTTGATCAACCACATTTGATCAACCACACACCACAACCACCAGCATTCATCGACATTTGAGTCCGAACAACCTGTAGTCAAAAGCTTGTTCCGGACTCTGTCTTCATACATTCTCCTCACGCTCTCATCTTGCAACAAACCAGGACATTGCGGGAAAATACGACCCGACCAAGAAACTATATAAATATAGAGGAAATATCTTTAATGGCTGCTTATACGTCTAATATACCGATAAGTGATAGAAAAGATCAAGATCTGTTAGAAATGGATCAAAAAAATTTTGTGCCGCGCTATCATGAACATTTTTATAAGCAGCTTTAGTTTGCTTATCCTGATTTTTTGTTATGAGAACTGTGACTATTAAATGTAAGAATAATTAGGTACTAAGTACTCGTACAACAACAAAGACATTAAGAATGCTAGAATTGTTATAAACTAGTGCAGTTAGTGTTTTCTACAAATGTTGTATCTAGCGTATTAGTTCCTCATAAATTACGGGTACTTAAATATAAGAAATAGTCATAATTCTGTTAGATTTTATATGCCATTTATTTTAATAATAATGATGATTATGGTTACCCACTGAAAAAGTTAAGTGTAAGTGCTATTTCATAAATTAAGAGTTGTTTTTTTTGTTTAGTTCAGCCTTTATGACGTTATTGCACAGCAAAGTTCTACTTTTAATTTAGCTTCCTGCGCAACAACGTCAGAAATGTAGGTATCGTGAATAAAAACAATAAAAATATGCCACTTACTTAATGTTTCTGTTTCTGAAACAACCTTAATTTTAAAATATAGAATATAATCAATATTTTGATCATCGATTTATAATAGGACAATAAATACATTTCACTTTAATAAAACGACAACTTTTAAATCGATCTCCTGAAAAAAACATAATTTGTTATTTATGACGTTATTGCACCCGGTGTGCGATATGTGTGTGTGTGAATGATGTACGCTGTTGGCCGCGAGGCCTTTACAGCTTCACCGGATTTACAGCTTGTGTTGCGTAAATTGTTCATAAATTGAAAGCATGGCTAAAAAAAAGGCAGCTAGAAAGGAATCTGACCTAATTACAGTGTAATTATACATCTAATAAAAAATAGCCATAGCCATCATCAAATGTTGGTCCTTCCTTTTATTGTTGTAATGTGGTGGGCGATTATGATATATACCAATGGAATCATTCGATTATGAAAATGTCTCGAGATATCTCGATTATAACCATTAGTAATGAATTAATAGTCAATAGCTAAGTTGGCATGATCGATGCCAATGATACGATACGATGGCACTTGGCGTGGGCTCACTCTATTGTATGTAGGTACCTGCTGTGCTAGCGGCGTACGTTCCTGAGTAATAGAGTTGTAAACGTATTTTACGTGTTTAATTGGATATTTAAAAAAATATTACTAGTCACGTAATGAATGATTTATTTTGACGGGATTATGACTGAACTAAAATTAGTAATACTAATTAGTAACGATTCCATTATGAAAATTAG
Organism: Phalera bucephala; assembly: GCA_905147815.2. Classification (NCBI taxonomy): domain Eukaryota; kingdom Metazoa; phylum Arthropoda; class Insecta; order Lepidoptera; family Notodontidae; genus Phalera; species Phalera bucephala. The sequence goes on from LR990626.1 coordinate 10,747,876, forward strand.
TAAGTTACTAATTTTGTGATCGATTATCAATATTAGTAATTAGTAAATGTCTCGATTATGTAAATCATTCATAAGCTGGCAATACTGAAATAATTCACCCATGTATATATTACATTGGATTGAGTACTGTCAAAATATAGCTAAAGAAAATTATGCTCTTACTTACAGACACAACATTGAATTTTCGATGATTTAAACAACTCGAGAAAACATAATGAGTGAGAGCGATAAACTGGAGCCTAGTGTCACGCTCGCACCCATTACGATGCAGTACGGTGACCATAAGTTAAAACTAAGACGGGCTATACCTATTTATGAAATGGTTTAAATACGCTGTAAACCATTTATTACCGAGTTCAAAACGAACAAGGTTCTCAATTCGTCTTTATATACAGGATGAGTCAAGAGGGGGCAGTAAGGGCAGCTATCTTAACCATTGTAGATACAGAATAACGGCTCTAAGAGACTATCCTTAATTTTTGCGATATTTGGAGCTGAATTTACAGATTCTGAAAAAACGTACAGTCAGCAAGAAAATGGACAATTTAATCAAAAACTTTGACTACTACTCGTTTAAGATGTGGCATATGCATAGAAAGAAAGAATTACGATATTAAACAGTGCTCGATAATTATATGTCAACAAGTTCATAATCATACCAATGTTTGGTCACCCTACTTAGAAAGAGGCGTAGGGCTCTAAGTGAGTATCCTTGTCATCATATTTTACGTAGAGTGTTCAATCCATTGTAATATATCTATGAATTTACCTATTCAGTCAGTAGTCAGTGTTGCCATATCTACCAACATTTGGTAGATCTACCTATTTAGCCTCCAGTCTATTTATCTTTTACTATACTCCTCAAATCTACCTATTTCTCAAAATATTACGTTACTATGATATAATCATTTTTACCAAGGCTTGAACTGAGTCCCTTACGTGTAAAGGAATGTTCATGAATCTGACTGAGCGCCGACAATAGTGATATAGTTTAGCCTAACTCCTGAATATATTACCCAAAATGGATTGAGTACTTTGCGAAAAAATGTTACGACAAGGATACTCACTTAGAGGCCTACGTCTCTTTCTAAGTAGGGTGAACAAACATTGATTTGTTGACATCTAACTAATGTATAATTCTCGGGCACTGTTTATTGCCGTTATTATTTTTTTTCACGCATATGCCACATCTTCAATGACCTAATGTTATATCTTTACTAAAACATTTTATTGTTAAATGAAAAAAATATATTAGGGTTATTAATTAAAACATTACAATGAACAACTTTTGTCGAGTGCTATCCTAATCCTTCTCAAAAAGCAAGTACTCCGGTATTGTATATGATTTTTTTATGAGACAGCGTTAGCGTTGAATAAGATCGATTAGATATCTACCTGCCTATGTCAAATTACTAAATAAACGCGAGCGCAGCCGCGGGTAACAGCTAGTAATTTATATATATTGACGTGGAAATGTCATTATATTATACCATAGCAATACCAATGAAATTAAAATGAGATCATCTTGAAGGCCGTATAGCTTCGATGCTAAAAGAATCAACAAAATCGGTTCATAAATTAAGAAGTTATGTCTGAACATAAAATATATACGAAATAGAATTTTTAAGGGGGAGCAGTAAGGGCAGCTATATCGGTCTAAAAACTATCCTATCTATGGGAAAAGGTTTGAGAATTTCTTGTTACAGAAAAATGGAATAAAAAGCCGGAACACTTTTCGGTATATACTCGTACATTATTAATATACAGTGTTTTACATTATAGGTAAGTGGTTACAAAACGTTTATAATGGTATAAATATACAAATACTATTAACATACTGTTTGCCTCGAGTGACACCACAGCTCTGACAAATTTTTGTCAATCAAAATTTTTTTCAACATTCTGTAAAAATATTCAAATTCAAATTTACAACATCTGTCACGTGCGCCAGTAGGGAGATTTAAAAAAAAATCTAAAACCTAATCACAAAAATCAGAGATTGCAAAAAACTTGTTGAAGCAAAGACTTCAACAAGTTTTTTGCAATCTCTGATTTTTCCAGTACTCCAATCTCGATTGATCCATTAGAAGTTTTCGATACTTGTAAGAAACAGGATTGATTGGCAACAAAAAGTTTTTGAGTAAACTGTCCAATTCCTTCCTGTCTCTACATTATTTTTTAAAATATATGAAGTCAGCTCCAAATGTCGCAAAAATTAAGGACAGTCTCCCAAGGCTGTTTTTCTGTAGCTAAAACAGTTGAGATAGCTGCCCTTACTGTCCCATCTAAAAATCCATCCTGTATATACAAACGAATTGAGAACCGTGTTCGTTTAGAACTCTGATATAAATGTTTTACAGCATCTTTAAACTATATCATGAAAAGGTATAGTCCGTATTAGTTCTACCTTATAGTCACCGTACTGCATTGTAATGGGTCCGAGCGAGACACCGGGCTCCAGGCTATAGCTCTCAGTCATCATGGTTTCTCAAGTTGTTTAAACCGTAGAGCATTCAGTGTTGTGTTTGTGAGTAAGAGTCTAATTTTCTTTAGCTATAGTTTGACAGTACTACAGACAAGGATTAAAAACTTCTACTGGATCAACCGAGATTGGAGTACTGGTAAAATCAGAAATCGCAAGAATCTTTTCCCGTAAATAGGATAGTTTCTAAGGCCGATTTCCTAATGCTACAATGCTTGAGGTAGCTGCCCTTACTGCCCCCTCTCAAAACTCTATCCTGTATATATTTTATGTTCAGGCATAACATAACTTCTTAAGTTATGAACTGATTTTGATGATTCTTTTTGCATTGACTTTCGTATAGCTACGAGATGATCTCATTTTAATTTCATTGGTATTGCTATGGTATAATATTATGACCATTCCGCGTCAATACATATATAAAAATACTAGCTGTTACCTGCGGCCTCGCACGCATTTTTTTTGTAATTTGACATTGCTAGGCAGATCTCTAATACGCGATTTTATATAACGCTAACGCTGTCTCATAAAAAGAAATCATATACAATACCTGGGTACTCTCATTTTGAGAAGGATTACCAGTTTATCTGTTTATTATACAATTATTGGTAAAATGGCTATGTTTAATATTTTCTACCTACCCTGCCAAAGAACGAAGAAAAAACCAAGGTTAAAATTGGATTCTATTTTTCCACGGTATATATGGGTAAGTATTTTATACAGGTTTTATATAATCCATAATTTTTTCAGTTATTACTACTTTTGTGGGTCGAGGTGGCCTAGAATACGTTTCTATATTCCCATTTAAGATCATAATATTTGCCGAAAAGTTATTTACCTTGACTCTTTCTACGCAAACTTTGACGAATGTCAGCAAGAGTAAACTTATGATGCTGACCATACAACATTTCATATCAACCATGCACTCATTGAATCTTCATCATCCCCAGCAATGGATAGAAATCGAGGACACCCACGAATTACAATTAATTAAAGCTGTGGCTTTATTTTTTTAATTTACGTATGCGTCATCATGCCAAAACTAAACTTTAAGAGATATGGGAAGCAAAGTAGGATTGAGACAAAAATTGCACAAAACTATTTTGTTCAGTAATCTTTAAACCATGTTTATACACAGGTATAAGGTAATGTACAGACATTACCGGATTAAAACGAACGATTTTGAAAATTCCTTTCAAAGATATTATGTCAAGTAAAGCAAATTGACATTGCAATATTTCATATGTAGTCAAATATATCACTCCACAAAAGTTTTTCCTTCTTTATGACGTTGAGTAAATTTCTTAATTTAGTCTCTCTTCTCAGTTTCTGGTGTAAATATCTTGCCTTCTGTTATAGTACTTCGTCTTTAGAGTATTTGCGTACCTACCAACATTCAGCCATATTAATTTTTCGAGCGGTTCTCTTAACACTAGACATGTGTCGATCTTTACTGATATGACACAATGATATTAAACATGAACAAGAACTAAAAGATTCGAAACAGTTGTACAGAAATAAATTTAATTTAAAAAGGCCTGTTTAAAAACAAAGTTTTATAGAAAAATCACTACTAATATATCTTGCTTAGTGGAGGAGTTCCCATGACCTTCAGGCTTCATCATCAGATCCTGGTAACTATCCGGGTCTAAAGTAATTATCCAGACAACTCGACAAGGCAAGACAAATCCAACGAGCTCAAACACGGCGGAGTTATATTGAACTACTTCCGGTACCTTTTGGCTTCATTATCAGACCCTTAACACTATCTGGCTGTATAGTACTTCTAAATATCAATCTAACAAGCCTAATCACAAGGGGGTTATACACTGCTGTAGTGTGCATCTCGGCAATTATAGGTTACTGCATAGTTCACATGTTCCTATGGCCACCTTCCGACTCTACCATGAGACCAACTCCTTGGTACCACATTAGTCATCGGACTTGCATACGTATGCCAAATTTCAGATCATTCGGATACCCGCAAGTGCTTAAAAATTTATCACAAGATTCAAACGAGAAAGAAACACACATACGAACATTGCAAGTTAAATAATATCTTATGAAAATGCCTAATTTTTATCTCAATCTTACATTCATCAGTTAGTATACTAAGGCGCTAATCTTACAGACAAACAAAATACTTCATAGTTCATTTCAATCTAAATCTCGATCTTACTTTCACTAAACTTACAATCTCACATAACGAACGAATATGCGACACGATTTCAGTCGGTGGGCCGACTGTGCTTGAATTTACCTGATTCAAATGTTCCAAATGAGTCATATTGGGTTTCAAATCTTTACACTGTTTCAGATACAAATAATCGAATCTAAACAGTGAGGCATTGTTGCTATGTCTACTTGACACTTCAATGTTTGCAATTTGCATACATATGAGTACATTCAGATAAATCTGCAAATATAGCAGTACTAAAAAGATTACTAAGAGGTACGGTTTTCAGTAACGTACAAGGAGTAAAGTGTAATAAATGTTGTTTTTGTTATATTTTTTTTATATTAAATGTTTTAATTTATAACCCATATATGTCTATCTATCTATCTGATAGATAGACATGTATATGTACCATGTAACCCAAATATGTACTTTTTTAATTTAATAGCCGTATAGCTGGCATAAAAAAGTTAATGGCAAATAGAAACAAATTGACGTTTACAAACCTCCACTATATATCGGCGCTTAGGTTTTCTGGGTGGCCGTCTCAATGCTGGTAACGGTGAAAGGTGGATATATCTTCACTTTTATAGTCGTCCGCGGCAGAAGCAATAATATGTTTTAGTAAAGATATAACAGTAGGTCATTGAAGATGTGGCATATGCGTGAAAGGAAGAATTACGGCGATAAACAGTGTCCGAGAATTATACGTTAGTTATATGTCAACAAGACCATAATCGCACCAATTTTTGGTCACCCTACTAAGAAAGAGACGTAGGGCTCTTAGTTAGTAACCTTATCATCACGTTTTTTTCACAGAGTGCTTAATCCTTTGTTTTAAATCCATGCTCGTAGCCCCTTCATCTGGCCTAGAGATTTAAAAAAAAAAATATAATTTGTTTTTGGCTATGGTCAAAGTGTCGCCACGAAAAAGTTGTTCTATGTTTGTTTATGGTCAAAACTTTGACGAAACGCACGCAAACTTTTTGATTGGCGTTGGCGCTCTTTTGCTTCCTTTCCTTTCATTCGCTCGCTCTTTCAATTTACAGAAAATGGCTTCCGAAGAATTGGTGACTGAGCAATTTCAATTTCTGGGTATAGATGTACCAAGAGAAGTTTTAAGGAAATGTGAGTACCCAAGTAATATGCGGTAATTATTTATTCTTGTGCATCAATCAGTCGATCATCTCAGCCAAAAGATATCGTTAAAACATTACCGCTACGAAAATGAATGTTCAAGGTTGTTCCATTATTCACTTCTTTTCCTAAGGCGTAAGCTTGTGCGAGGAATACGACATAGATGCAGAATCTTTCACTGAACAATGGATGGCGTTTAGTCTGAACCACCTGAATGGTTCGTCGCCGGATTTAAACAACTTGGATTTGTTTGCGAGAAAGGAATTTTCCAAGCAAGCGGCGAACCGTTCCAGCGCACCCGCTAATGACAGTGCAGCTCGAGTGGGTACCGGCACAAATTTGACGGTTTACGGGCCGCCTGTTGCTGATCAGTATCCTTTTTATTGCGCATGCTCCACGTGTTCTCGAATTTAGTTTGATTTTGACTTCATAACCGTTGTATCGTACGCGCAGAGTACATTGGGTAATGTTTGTAACTTAGCTGTTATAACTGTCAATGCAATAGCAACAACTTACATTGTATGTTGTTTGCATATCCATATATAAATCCAAATATCAAGTTTGATCCTTATCATTATTAATCAGATCAGAAAATGAAGTTCTATCAAATTATATGGCAACAACACCAAAGGTAAGTGTTATGTGTGTATATCTTCTCATAGTGTTTGATTTATCTTATATAGCCCTTAGATAAGCATTCAGAAGAGCAACATGCGAAGGGAAGTGCATCAAAACTAACTGCAGCTAATGGGTATAAGTCTAGTAGCACAGTTTTTTTATCTGTGACTAGATCTACACTCATTGATTGCTTTTAGTAATATCATCTCTCCGAGTTCGTTGACCTACAGATATCCTATCCTAATAATATTATAAATGTAAAAGTTTAAACAACTTGAAGGACAAGTCTAGAGTCTCCATAACCGCCGAGCATGTATGAGACGAACTATGGGAGGGGAGGAATTCAGAGAGGTATGTAAGGAAAGTAGTTTGAAAGTAGTCTGTTTGAAGTCTGTACTCTCTGCCTAACCAGCAAGGGATCTGGTGTGATGTTATAGATAGATAGATTGAGATGTATAAGTTTGTTTAGATGTTTGTTACTCAAATACACCAATTTGAAACCAGGTTGAATGGATTTGGATGAAATTTGGCATAAAGATACTTTATTACCTAGATTTACACATAGGATACCTTTTATTCTGGAAAAAATTAAGGCTCCTGTCTAAAGTATACACAAGACAAAGTCTTGGGCAGAAACTAGTAAAATTTTAAATGTGAATATTTGGATGCTGTTACTGACTCACGTAAAAACAGCCAGTTGGATATGGATGAAATTTGGCATGCAGATAGTTTATCACCTGGATTACACACACAGGACACTTTTTATCCCAGAAAACCTGTCCTGTTTAACAGCAACGTGGACGAAGTCGCGGGCAGAATCTAGTGGTGTTATATTTAGTGAGTTGCATTATTAGACTTGATGATATTTGTGGGCGAGTTTGCTTCTGGTTCATGTTGTTGCGGAGTCATGACTAGATCCATACTCGTCTGCAGCCATCAACTAATTCTACACAACTATATTTTTATTTTAAATTTTGTGAAAATGTGCGCTATAGTAGGCTGGTAAGAAACCAATTTGTTTAAACAAAATGTTGTAAGTTCATATTGAAAACCTTCCACAACTGGCCATAGAGTTTATCAACTTCCACACAGTAAAATAATGAGATACGTATATGAATAACTTGAAGCGAACAAATCATATAAAAAAAAGGATCATAAAAGTTTGTTAAAACCTAATGGTTACAAATATTTTGCTTATTGTTGCACAAATTTTGTAAAATGAATTTTAATGTGAAGTATGTTTTTATATACATACTTGTTTTGGGAATCTATTCCGTATTCTAATACTGAATGCATCTTTTGTTGTAATTCTACAAAATTATAATATAAGATTATCTTTTTAACCTCTACTAAAAGGTGTGTTCAAAAGTAAACTTTGTTTTTATGTAGTTACTATAAATACTTGTATAATAATCAGGCAAATATAAAAAAATAAACACCGTCACCCCTATATTTCGCAAGCGGGGTTGGCAGACGTGTACTGAGTACACCCACTTTTCGCCGATAATGTTAGATCCCATGTAATAGGGGGCGAGCCTATTGCTATATACCGGGCACAATTCCAGGCTCCAGACTTATTCTGGGAAGTTTTCACTAGAATAACTACATTTTGTCCTACCTATGATTTGAACCCAGGACCTCGTTGATCAAATCAAATCGATGCGCTTTGCCACTAGACCAACGAGGCAGGCAGAGGCTGGAAAATATTATCATGATTATTATGTGTCCTTCATAATGAAATCATATTTTAACACTGTTGTGCAATAAACTTTTAATAATATAGTTTGTATTTTAGAGAAATTGGGGTGTATGTGTGGTAGTTTAAGCACAATTACTCTAAACTCTTTAAAATATTATTGCATATTGACTCGCAGAATGAAACCCGATGAAAAATATGTCCATTTAAAAATGAACCCTGTGTTATTTTGAAAGTGCTGCAAATAAACCATTAATTTTCCAGAGAATTAAAGTAGAGATTGAATCGAATCAGCAGCACACTCTTCGTCCAGCTACTTATTCTCCAACTGTGTAAGTGTAAAAGTATTTCTTAACCCGGGTACTCATTAATGATCTATTATTTTATCCTGATTTTGTTTAACCTTAGTTAATTAAGAAATAACTTTTTCAAAAAAGCAAAAAATAAGTATCTGTTGTCAGTGCCAAGTAACGGACTGCACTGACAGACTGGCACTGACTTCAAATATGTATGTTTTGCAGCTTGAAGTCGCGTTACCCTTTTTAAAAAAAGTTATTTTACAATTTTAAATGATGAGTTAATTATTAATAGTTATATACCTATATTATATTATTCTGCTTAGTTCTACAATAAGGTACCTACAAGATTGACAATACCTATAATAACCCAAACTACACGTTTGTCGTTAGGGAGTCCCATGGTGTATCTTCAAAGTCTAAGGTCCAATACTAATGAAATTAAAATGGGACTACTTCAAAACTTTACTAAATCCATCAAAAAGAACCATCAAAATCGAATCATAAACAAAGAAGTTATAAAAACACAGACGAATTGTGAACCTCTTACTTAGTGAAGTTGGTTAATATTCTGCTAAGTTCTATGGTATAACATCAATTAATCTACACATTAATAATACCAGTAAAATTAAAATGGGACCACATTGGAGCTATACTGAACCCAACGCAAATAGAATCATCAACATTACACAACAGTGAACGTACATAAAAAAATACATACTAACATAGAACCTTCTCCTCTTTGAAGTCGGTTAAAAACGAATAAAGTATGGAATACATAGATTTACTTGACAGATATTCATTGTAAAACAACGTAGGAGACTGCCATCCGCCATGCACCTAGGGTTGCGACCCGTATTTTATTATAAAGTACGTTATTTAGGGTAAGTATACTTTATGAGAACTATAAAGTACGCGAAAATACCTTATTTTGTATAGTTTGATATTTCTAAGATTCATTTTACATAAATTATTAAAAATAAAAAAATGACCGCAATTTTACGTATAACGGCTGAGCGACTTAACTGGAGTATTCGCAATTAAAAACAAAGTGGTTGATGTCGTGTGTCAAAATCCGAAACAAAGGCAAGCTAGATTCAAGAAAACGTCATTGTTATATCTAACCTCACTAACTTAAAGAAAATGCTAAATACTATAAGCACTACTAAATTACTACTATCTTTCTCTAATCTATTCAAGTTATCAACGACTGTAAAGATGCTGTGAAGCTGTTTAGCAGTGATCAAAGTGATTGAAAATTGCTAAAAGTAATAAAATAGTAGTGTTTTTAAACAAAATAGTAAAGTGAAATAATACTTTTATCTTGAACCAATGTACTTTTTTTTGCCTACTTTTAAAAACCAATGTACTTTATTTTCTCAAATAAAAAGTTGGCAACCCTACATGCACCCCAACGGCCGGATTCAATATTTAACTCACGAATACATTCATGACAAATTATATACTAGCCCGCCTCCGCTTCGCATGAGTGAATTATACAGAGAAACCTTCCTTGAACCTTTCTTGAATTACTCCGTCCATTGGTTGACTTTGTTTTACAATATATAGTGATAGTGATGGGAAATCTGTCAAAAAGAGGCATTAAGCAAATCTATCGTCAAGTTATATTTATATTATATTCTCAAGGTTGAAATTGCGATTAGCGATTGACTAGTTTCCAACTCTTACTTACTTTTTAGTAAGTCCTTACTTTTTACTAACGACCCGCGCCATCTTCGCACGGGTGGATTATACCCATAAACCTTCCTCTTGAATCATTTCGTCCATTGATGAAATCTGTATGAAAATCCATTCGGTAGTTATTGAGCTTGTCGCTTTCGGACAGACTCAGCGAGGGAAATTTGTTTTATAATATGTAGTGACTCCCTATGTGCCAATGGTGTATATATTAGAGCAAGAAAATATTACATATTAGAGCCCTGTGCCCTTATTCAGTGTGACTAAACGCGGCTCGTTCCGATATCTTTGTGAAATGATAATGTAAAGCAGGGCTGTCCAAAGCACGGGCCGCATGCGGCCCGCGGCTTCTGTTCGTGCGGCCCGCGACATATTGCATCTACCGCAAATACGAAAATATTCCTGTAATAAAATTTATTTGGTAGAACATTATTGTATTCAAAAGTTCAGGTATTCGTTTCGGCGGCCCTTCAATCTATTTAAAAATTTGTTGGCCCGGGATCGAATCGGGTTTGGACAGCTCTGATGGAAAGGTATTCTTTATGTCACTGTAGCAACATTAAACGATAATTTGATGAAGTTACCGTAACGCACCGCGTCACTTGTTTAATTGGACATAATGATAATGACGCTCTTATGCATTGGCAATCTATTATACACAGAAGCAACGCTCCTAAGAAGAGGCAGTATCCGCATTAAAAGTGGCTCCTCAATCCATACGTACACTTACCCCACATTCACACGAGCCCTTTTTCAACGCGCGTTAGTGAAGCGCTGCAATAACAAATGGCTAACGGTACAATTTTAAAGCGCCCGTGCTTTTCTTAGTTCTCTACTTCATTAACATAGACTGAGATGTGTCTAGACTGAGCATTGGTAACAAAAATTGCGTCCAAAAGCGGCCTAAGTGTGTGCGGGATGTGTGTTAAACGGACAGTATCGATCTCCGCGACCTACATGGGTTTCGACATTGTGACGTCGGTGGTTGTGGTCGACCTTACGTGTTGAAACAAGACACATAGTTTAGAACCCCCGACTCAGGGCTCCACAGTGAGCATATCCTTGCCGGATTCGGCTAGGCTGGCTTCGGCCTCTAACGAACGCCTCTAAGCGTTCAAGCATAAACCCGCGGATGGTAGCTTCGCACCACCGGCCGCTCGGCCGAGTGCATGAACCAAATGTCCGAAACTGCGGTGTGTGCGTGATGCCAGTGTTCGGTTTGTTCAAAAGTTTTCAATGTGTGCTAACTACATTTTATCTACACTATGGGTAGACAAAGAATATTGTTCTGCGCCCATACATGATTTGCCCCAGAACCAACAGCAACTAAAAAATGCGTGTATGAAGTTACCTGCAAATTATTTTCATGCATTTATTAGTAAACGGACAAGCGAGGAAATGCATTATTGGATCAAAAAGTATTGGTTTTTGAGGTTATAATTTAGTAGTCAATAATCAATCAATCAGCCTCCTAACACGCGCCATTGCACACGGTCGTCCGGCTTCCGCATCCAGTCTGTCCTAGCGACCTTTTTGAGGTCGTAGGTCCATCTAGCTGGGGGCCGTCCTACCTTACGCTTACCAAGTCGCGGTCTCCACTCTAGGACACGTTTGCTCCATCGGCCGTCGGTCCTTCTGCAGATGTGACCAGCCCATTGCCACTTTAGCTTACTGAGTTTGCGAGCTATGTCGGTAACTTTGGTTCTTTGTCCGATTACTTTGTTACGAATATTATCCTTCAAAGAGACGCCGAGCATGCCCCGCCCAGTCCAGTGTCTTGAAGACGTCTTCGAGTGCATTGGTGAAGAACTTTGGGGATATTACATCCCCCTGCCTTACCCCTAGACGCAGCTCGATCGGGTTGGTCTTTTGGTCCTGGAGCTGGACGGTCATTGTGGCGGTATCATACAGACATCTCAACACCTCGATATAGCGCCAATCGATGCCACATCGCTGCAGAGCATCCAAAGCCGCCCAGGTTTCGATGGAGTCGAAGGCTTTCTCGTAGTTTACGAAAGCCATACACAACGGCTGATTGTACTCTTCGGTCTTCTGTACAATCTGCCGAACAGTATGGATGTGGTCCACGGTGCTGTAGCCTTTTCGAAACCCGGCTTGTTCCGGTGGCTGGAACTCGTCAAGTCTTCTGGCGAGGTCTCGAGAACAACTTGTAGATGTGGCTCAGGAGTGAGATGGGTCTGTAGTTCTTCAGCAAGGTTTTGTCACCTTTTTTGAAGAACAGAACCACTGCACTCCCGCTCCACGCTTGAGGTGTTAAGCCCTGGTGGATAACGGAATTAAAGAGGCTCGCTAACTTTTTCAGGATTGGAGTCCCGCCTGCTTTTAGAAGCTCAGTAGCATATAATACATTTGTAAAATTGTTGTGTAAAAATACACTAGCAATAATCCAATCGATCATTATTGAATGTAACCGATTGGAAGGATTAACATCTCCAACCGTAATTGGATAACAACTTTGACATTCCGAAAAGACGTGGGCGACTTTGATTTAAGTACTTATAGTACTTTGAAATATTCGTTTTGGATTACAAATTTTCCGTTAGAAATGGATGTTTGCAACTACTATAATAAAACAGATAAATAATTATGGTATATCATGTTTGTTGGTTCTGGGGCCATTTTTGACAATGTCCTTTTATGCCGTTTCGCGCGCCATTTAGACAAGTAATTCGTCTACTTTTACTAATTAACAGGCCGCTCATGGCATTCCTTCAGATTTCCTACACCAACTTTTTAATAAATTACATAATTATTATGACCCATTGATGGGTAAAGGCCTCTTTCCACTTTTTCACTGTTGTTTCTCCTTTACGCCAGTCTCTAAAAAGGTGTTCAATTAATCCCATTATCTCCGCCTGGGCCTACTGCGTTGCCTTTGCGTGTTTCATGGGGACCAGACAGTTATAATTCTTGACCCAATTGTCATTTGCCATGCGGCAGACAGTCTACTTAGTCCCACTTAAACTTAGTGGCTTTTTGACCTGAGTCGGCAATTTGCGTCATTACATAAGTGCGTACTATAGAAATGACAAAGGCGTAAAATGTAATACAAATCTTTATTATTGGCCAATGTTATATTAAATGCAGTGCCAGTAAGGTAAACTTTAAAAAAAAAAATTAAAAATAGTTTAAGGATGGAAAAAATCAAAGATACCGATCATTTTTGGCCGTGAGTGAAAATATGCACAAATAATTCTTGGTAATTCTGTCACCATTATTCGTTTAAATGAAATATCATTACCTAAGAGATGCGAATAATTTGTTTTAAAGACTTATTAAAACAAATGATTCCCTAAAATATGGATGTTTCTTCACCATGTCTTTCTTTGCTATGGACAAGTGACAATCTCACATAAATTTTAGAAACAAATTCTATAGGGGTTTAACTATAATTAAATTTTATTCAAGCACAATCATACTACCTATGGTCGCCTTAATTTGTATTCAATATAGCTCCAAGATGGTCTCATTTTAATTTTATCGGTTAACGACAAATAATACAAATCTGTAAATTGAGTTATTATAAGTATTGTGTTCATCCTATAAGTATCCTACCATAGACCTAATCAGAATAATTTTTATTATTATTATTATAGCTTTTTCACCCATTCAGTCTTACTGAATGGTCCCTGCAAGGGTATAAGCCTCCTCCATCCCGTTCCACTTTCTCCTGTCCTGGGCGAAGCTCATCCAGTCCCTTCCGGCTATTTTAATAAGGTCGTCAGCCCATCTTTTCTTTGGCCGCCTTTGCGTCTCTTTCCAAGTGGGCCAGGCCACTTTGTTTGAATTGTCCACCTCTTGTCCCGGTACCTGGCTATGTGGCCTGCCCACTTCCACTTCAGTCCAAGGGCATGTTGTAGTGCATCTGTAAGTTTTGTTTTTCTCCGTATGTTGACATTCTTATTTTTTTGTATTTTTCCGAGTTTCAAGATGCTCCTTTCCATTGCATGCTGACATGACTGAAGCTTGCTTTTTATCTTATTGTTGAAGGCCCACGTCTGGCTTGCATAGGTTAAGCACGGTAAGATGCAAGAGTCCATTATAATTTTTTTAAGCTTCAGACTATAGCGTCCTTTCAGAATCTCTTTTTGCGCCCAATACTTTTTCCATGATATATTTATTCGTCTGTCTACTTCCTTTTCGTTCCTGTTGGTGTCGAAAGATACTAGTTTTCCGAGGTATATATATTCATTTACATGTTCAATTACTTTCCCTTCTATTTTGATCGGGGAGTGTGGACCGTTAGACATTACTTTGGTCTTGTTCGCATTCATGTTTAATCCTACTCTTTGGCTTTCTCTGTCTAGGGTTCGAAGCATGTCCTCCAGTTCTGAAGCAGTTTCGCTAAAAAGGACGATTCATCAGCGAACCTTAAATGGGTTAGACGTTTATTGGATATCCACAGCCCTTTATTTGCCCAATGGATATTTTGGAAGATGTCTTCAAGAACTGCTATGAACAGCTTTGGTGATAGTGGGTTTCCTTGTCTTACCCCTTTACCCATTGGAAACTCTTCGCCTTTCTTTTCTAATTTTATTCTGCTCGTAGTTTTAGAATATTTCTTATGATGTTTATATATTTTTCATTCACATTATTGTTTTTAAGTGCTTTCCATATAGATGTGTGTGTTATACTATTAAAAGCGTTTGAGTAATCTATGAATGCTATATAAAGGGGTTTATTGAATTCGTTATATTTTTCGATAATTTGTTCCATGGCATGAATGTGGTCAGTGGTAGAGTAACTTGAACGAAATCCTGCTTGTTCAATTGGTTGTTTATTATCAGTTTTTGGTCTTATCCGGCTAAGTAATATTGACGAAAATAGCTTGTATATGATAGATAATAGGCTAATAGGTCTATAATTTCCGATATCGAGTGGGTTCCCTTTCTTATTAAGTAATACTATATGTGATGTACACCATTGCTTTGGTACTTGTTCCGTTTCTATAACCTTGTTGAATAGTGTTGCCAGGTATGGGGCCAGGACTGGAGCCCCGACTTTTATAGCTTCATTTGTCGGATTGTCTGGTCCTGGACTCTTTTCTGGTTTCATAGCTTTGATGTGACTCTGTATCTCTGTTACAAGGATCGGATCTGTTATTATTTTGGTTTTTCCAACCACAATATTTTCAGCTTTTCCTGCCATGTCTGCTTCCTCTGTTGGTTTACTATATAGTTCCCTATAGAAATTTGTTGCGCACTTAAGTATGTCTTCTCTATTTTTTAACTCTCTTTGACCATCCTTCAATTTTTGAATCCAAGTTGTGTGTGTAGACAGCTCGTTTTGAACTTCTATAGTTTGTAAGATTTCTTTCTATGATTATCTTTCTGTGGTTGCTATAGTCCTCTCTTATCGCTTTCTTGGTTTCTTTAAATACATTTTTTAATTCTTGTCTCATTTGCTTTGTTTTGTTGTTAGTTGATATTAGTTCTCCACGTCTGGTTATCAGGGCTGATGTTTCTTCAGTCATTATCTTGTGTTTTTGATGTTTTGTTTTGTTTTCTAATTTGAGACTTGTGGTTATTACTTTTTCCAGTTTGTCGCTGAGAGTTTGTACATCATTTCCATGTTCCAAGGCTTCGTTCAGTATTTTCGAGTGTTTTTCAAGGTTTCGAATATATGTTTGTCTTCCTTGTACAGTCTTGAGTGAATTTATTCGAGTCTTAAATGACTTTCGGCTCTTTTTTGGTGTTCTTATACTCATTGTGCATCTTAGCATTATGTGGTCGGATGGAAAGTTTACTTCGTTAAGTACCTCAATATCAATCAGAATATTAACCGACTTTAAAAAAAGGAGGAGGTTTACAATTCGTTTGTGCTTTTTATAACGTCTTTAGTATAGTTTCGAGGTACTCCCATTTTATGAATTTGGTATTGAACCTTGGACTTTGAAGATACACAAGCGGACTCTTTAACGACAAACAGCATGAATTTATAGATTCCGTTATTATGGGTCAATCCTATAGGTACCTTACTGTAAAACTAAGCAAAATAACATAATATAGCTATATAAATATTAATAATTAATTCACTCGTCACTTAAAATTGTAAAATAAAAACTTAAAAGGGAAATCGACTTCTAAATGGAAACAATAAATATACCAAGTAACGGACTGCATTAACCGGCACCAACTAAATATTTATTTTAGGCTGTTAGAAGTCAGTTTCCGTTTTTTTTTTTTAAGTTTTTTATTGTCTCTTAATCAAACACTTAATATGGCTATTCGCAGTCGAGACATGACAGTTGTTGAAAAGCTGTTGGAGGCGGAGGCCTAAAGTTCTAAAGGAAACCCCCACCAGCAGTCCCACACTCACACGACTGAGGCATTCTCGCTCTAGGGCAAATCTAAATTGACAAAAAAAAAACAAAACCTAGTAATAGCAACGCAAGCATATAAAGCATTTACACAATCACATTATAAAAAAAAAAAACTTTAACCTCTACTGACGTACCGTATCAATCAAAAGCAACAACCAATCACTGTTACAACTAAACTAAAAACCAAAACAGTAAAACAAAAAAGAAGGAAGCGGCATGTACTATGCTAACTACAATAAGGCAGAAGTAATAAAATAAAACTAAAACATAAAAAAGGTGCGGGACGAACCGGGCCCGCAGTTTACATATATATAAAAAAAAAAACACTTAATATGCCCTTTTAAATGCATACAAAACAAATTTAATTACTGCTGCAAAGTCTAGGCATACAGCACTTCAAATTTTAATAAGTTGAATATATATTGCCATAATTAAATTCTGACGTTCTCACTCTAAGGTGACGTTATGTCGGTGGTATTTACTGTTAAATTGGTAAGGTGAAATAAAGGGATTTTGTTATACTATTTCAGTGGTTCAGATAAATACACATCAAGAACTAATCCGGGTGCGGTAGTGCACTCCTATGGCGATGATAAGTTATTACAAGTAATTTCTGACCCTTGTAGCCCGAATGAAATATCAAACCTTAGAATAACACAAGTACCTAATGAGGATGGAGAAACATACACAAAAGCGATGTGAGTATTAATTCTAAAGTCGTAGTAATTAATTCATCAATATCCAACGCCTGTACAGAAAAAATCAGCAAGAGTAAGCTGTATGTACTATGAGGCGCTCGTAGCGCTGTGCGACCGCCGTGTTCTTACCAATCACCAAGGTTAAGCAGCGTTCGACTCGGTCGGCCTGAGATGGGTGACTGTTTGTGGCATTTTCATATTCGAGCGTCTCCGTGCTTCGGAATGCGCGTTAAGCCGTTGGTCCCGCTCACCACGTAATGTGGTAGTCGTTAAGCCGAGTTGGAAGCCTTAAAGGCGGCTTGATAAGTTCCAACAGCAGGTGGCCACAAACCTGCCTCCACCAATCCGCACTGGGTCCGCGTGGTGGAGTATGACCTAATCTCCCTCACCTCGATTTGTGAGAGAAGAAAGGCCTCTGCCCAGCAGAGGGCAGTATAGGCTGATATTATGTACTATGTGCCAGCAATAAAATGTGTGTGAATGTCAGAGATAGGGGTATGCGAGAGTATTTTTTTAGTTTATTTTGTGCTCAAAATCAAAGTTTTTGACGGACGATTTAGCGCAGTGGTTAAGAGCTTAAGCCGCTCTGCCCACTGCGTCTAATAGTCGCGGGTTCGAGTCCCGCACGTGAAAAATCTTTGTGTGATTCACAATTATTTGTTCCGGTCTGGGTATTTGTGTATGTGAATTTGCATGTTTGTAAACGCACCCACGACACAGGAATAAATCCTAGTGCGAGGGTACGTCTTACATAAAAAACAAACATAATGCTATTATAATAACGAAAGATTTACCATATGAATATATTTTAGGTTTGGCTTTGAACTGCTTCACGAGAAAGCTAGCATGTTTGACAACAATATACGTTACATATCGCAATGTATCATGAAAAAAGTTGGCATCACTGAGGTTACCTCAGTTAGACATAAAACACAGGTATCTATTTACTATTTTTCTGTTCGTTTTGGAGGAATGTGGGCTATCGGAATGTGTTATATTGAATGTATGTCTACCCATAAATCTGTTTAGAATATGTGCTAGAAATTCGGCATGTTGTTTGCAGGCTGAAGTGTCGGTAGCGGGGCGCATAGAATGCGACGCTGACGCTAGGCTAAACCCGAAGTGTGTGGTTCTGCAAGGGACATGGGAGCAGTCACTTAGTCAAACTGTACCTGTTGATTTGGATAAGTATGTTGACACAAATTTTCTACTCGACTACTCATTAGGAAACCGATTCTGATACCAAAACAAATGTAGTGCAAACGCAACAAATAATTTCGCGGCCATCCGTATATTATTTGTACTGGATATATAGAGAAACTCAGCGAAATTCGAGGAATTTCAACGCTTATTCAGTAACTCGGTTTATTATGTGGTTTGTGAATAACCTACGCTGTTGGCCGTGGGGCCTTTACAGCTTCACCTGACAAGAGGGCGAGTGTGCAACCAATACGCTCGAGCCAGAAGGGCAAGGGGCAACTAGCTCAAGGGCGCCCGAAGGAAGAACGGTCTCGGCTTAGGCAGTCGCTATGAGGGAGGGCATATACCAGTTGTCTCGCGTGGTCCTCTGCACCGGCCAGCGGGCAAGAGATTTTACGACCTCGCCGGCGAGGTCGCTGTCTGATCCTGAAAGAAGGGAAGTAAAGGCATCGGGGGAGTCGTTGAGAACATGCCGCGGACGGCGGTAGCGGCTGATAGGAGAGGACAGTAACTCAGGCGCAGTTTACTGTCACTACACCTGAATGTTCGAATTTCGGATTTCCCGGTCCTGTCCTGTGAGCCAACACATTTTGAAGAAGTGAGTTACATCCGGCGTAGTGAACTGATTTGGCGCAGTTCCAGTGCAGTGTTACACATGTTTACTTTTAATGGCAATAGGCACAACCCTCACATTTAATGGCATTAGACTCGCCCTCTATTAATGACAATAGGCACAACCCCTATTACATGGGACCTTACGTCATCGGCGAGGTATCTGGGTATTGACCGATCGTCTCTGCCATTCCGGCTTGGAGAACATAGGCGTGGCCGCGTCTTTTTAAATTAACGTCGAAATTTCAAGCGTGAAGCAGTATTCCCTGTTTCCTGGACAAGTCGTGGTAATGAGGGGCGTGAACCCGCGCGGCGACAGGTTCGTGGCGCACGACGTGTTCTGCGACGCGGCCCTGCCAACACCTGACCACAGAGCAGACATTATGAATACACTAAATGGTGGGTATTTCTTTTTTTTATTACTATCACTGAGTAAAATAAATTTTAAGTAACTGTCTATCAGCAACCGTAATCAACATGCAATTAAGTGCAGTAGAAAAAGTGAGATGATTTTTTAAACTTTGAATTTGATTTTATCTATGATTTATCTATGATTTTCGACTTGTATCACCTTTCACTGAAGGTACAAAAATGATACCACTGCTGAAAAAATTTCAAACATCAATGTTGAACCATTTGTATAAACTGCTATGGTAACACCTAACAGGGCCCTAATTCGATTTCGATTCAATTAAGTGATAATTTTGACGGTCCATACATTCGACGGACATAGAATAAAGTTACATATGGCAAACAAAATAAATGGCATTTGTAACTTTCATTCTATAAATTTTGGATTATAGGTCTTTGTTCATTATCGTAATGCGCCGCTACGTTTTTAATTGGTCATAGCGAATAAAATCCCAGAGCTGATGTTTTAAGTAAATTACATTAGCGTCAAGATAATTTGGACGGACGATTTAGCGCAGTGGTTAAGAGCTTAAGCCGCTCCACCCACTGTGTCTAATAGTCGCGGGTTCGATTCCCGCACGGCACAAATCTTTGTGTGATCCACAATTATTTGTTCCGGTCTGGGTATTTGTTTGTGAATTTTCATGTTTGTAAACGCACCCACGATACAGGAATAAATCCTAGTGTGGGGCTACGTTTAAAAAAAAAAAAAAAAAAATCGATCCGTTTCGTATAAGGAACGTTAACAAAAATCATATTTATTTTTAGGTAAACTATCAATGGTTATAGTAGCGGGACCTTACACTACATCAGAAAACATGGCTTATGAACCTTTAAAAGATTTGGTCACATACATCAGTACTCATAAACCGCACGTGGTCATCATGACCGGGCCATTCATGGATAGCGAACATTCCAAAATCAAGGACAACACTATGGCGGAGACGTACAAGTCGTTGTTTGACAAATTAATTGATAGCTTAGGTGACATTTTTACTACAAGGTAAGTCTATTGACATCTGTTGTTAACACCAATTTCTGGAATTTATTATCTGACTTGAGGAAGGATTGTGGTTGGTAACGATGTGCTGGAGCAAGCGAATGAGTTTGTATATCTTGGATGCGCCTTCAGTAAGGATGGGAAATACACCGCTGACATAGAGAGAAGAGTGAGTGCAGGGAACAGAGTAAATGGTGCGATGGGAAAGCTACTCGGGAGCCGGCACTTAAGCCATAAGGCGCAGCTGGCCATACATAACGGAGTTCTTGTCCCAACGCTGTTATATGGTAGCGAGAGCTGGGTATGTAAGAAGGAGAATGAAAGTAGGATAAATGCGGTAGAAATGCGAGCTCTGCGGAAGATGTGCGGAGTGAAGCTGACCGACCGCATTAGCAACAGCATAGTAAGACAGCGAGTAGGTATGAAAGATAGTATCGGTGTAAAGATGAGAAAGGGCATGCTCCGTTGGTTCGGGCATATAGAAAGAATGCCAGAGGAAAGAATGACAAAATAGATATACAATGTGAAAGTGGAAGGATGCAGGTACCGGGGAAGACCTAGACTATCTTACCACGACCAAATAAACCGAGTATTATCTGATGGAAAAGTCAAGAGTCTCCGTAACCGGCGAGCGTGTATGAGACGAACTATGAGAGTCGAGGAAGCCAGAGATTATGTAAGGAAAGAACCTGTTGGAACTCTGTACTCTCTGCCTACCCCGCAAGGGATCTAGCGTGAGGTTATAGATAGATAGATTATCTGGCCAATATTACCTTTGCAATTAGTTTCAGTATAACTTGGACGTTTGTATAACTGTTTCCTATTATATATCCTAAAGGTACGGTCAGCCGCGGCTGCGATGGCGTGCACGGTGGCGATCAGTTCCTGCAGTAGAATTTGTATGGACTTGTTTACCCCAACTCGTCCTGCGTCCTCCACACGCGATCTGTGCGGCGTCTCCACGCACGATCATAGGAAGATAGGTACTGATAACCACCGCGGACGCGACTGGACGCGTTGGTTTGAACGTACCTTTAATCTTTGAAGATATGCCCACCCTTGCTCGTGATCACTTACTATAAATATAGAGTTAGTGGACCATTACTAACTTGCATTGTAACGTGTTTACGTGTGAAATATATGCAGAAGTGTAGTTTTAAATACCTTTTAAATGCGCCTGTTTTTAAAGCGCAATCGTGCGTTTTTATCTCGTGGGACACACATGGGCGTTTTTGTGCGTGGCGCGTGAACTCCTTCGCCACAACATATTGTTGCTCTATCCACTGTACGTGTGTGCGTAGATCGCGACCATTCAAGCTTCGCTTATTTTGCGCAAGAGATCGCGCTACAGACAGTGCGCTTATTCAGAGTAACAGATAACTTTTACTACTATAAAATACAGTTCCTATTCGACCTCTTTAATTATAAAAATGTTTTTATATTTCAGCCCAAACACAAAATGCTACATAGTTTCTAGTAATAAAGACGCATTCCACGTGAACATCTACCCGACGCCCCCGTACTCCAGTCGACGGAAACACGCAAACATCACATTTGTACCGGATCCGTGCACACTCAACATTAACGGAATACTCGTGGGCGTCACCAGCACAGATTTCCTGATGCACATCAGTCAAGAAGAGATATCATCGTAATGATTTATTATTGTTGTTTCTTTTTTATAAAAATATTTTAGACTGCCTCGTTATAGTCATTTTCACCAGTCATCGGTATGCTGACGTTTAGAATTTGACTTTTCTAGAAATGTGGTAATTGTGAAATAGAATCGATTGAATATCGTATAATGGATTGATAATAATAAAAATAATTAGAAACAAAAAGAGATCAAAATAAAATAATGTCATTATTTATTTACGAATCAAACCAGTCAGAAAAATCGTCTGACAAATCGCTTGATTCGTCGTTTACGTGTATTATTATTATTAATCTATAAAACTCTTTTTTAGTATGTCAAGCGCATCTAGGGTTATTTATTAATTTCTTGACCATGAGAATACTAAATATTTTAGTCAGATATATATAAATATATATTCCTTAAAAAAATGCAATCGATTTGGTAACCTTTTAAAGAACAACATATCGATTATAACGATTTCATTGTGTCAGTCCCTAAAATGCAAACCGTTACAATTTACATAATTGAGTTTTATTAAGTTTTTTATAATAATTACGCAAATTTATGAACAGTATATAATTTCAAGTGAGGAAGCCAGAGAGGTATGTAAGAAAAGAACCTGTTGGAACTCTGTACTCTCTGCCTACCCCGCAAGGGATCTGGCGTGAGGTTATAGATAGATAGATAGATAGATATAATTTCAATGAAAACTAAGGTAGATTTTTGATGTATTTTTATATTCCTGTTTATTATTTGGATTCTATATTTTCAATATTCTTAAATACAATATGTGTAAACAACCGTGCCCATGTCTTGTGAAAAAGACTATATTTGTATGTTAGTATATTGCGGCTGGCGATTTACGAGAACCAGGATCCAAATTCTAAATACTTCAAAGTGCTGTTTTTTTTCTATTAAAAAAATGTCGACAGTCAAGTCTGGTTTCGTGCCTGATATAATGACAATAAGCTCCCCTATTACATTGAGACCTAACATCTTCGGTAAGATGTGGGTGGACACAGAACCCCACTACCGTGCTTGGTGAATAGACGCGTGACGATGATTTTTTTTATTGCTAATTTGTCTTGATCTTGGGATCCAGTCCGAATCTGCGTGTAACTTGAATAATTTGAGTTATATTTTATATACTAAAAATCTCCTTAAATCTTTTAACCGCCCAGTCAGATTTATTCGACAAACGTTTTCATGCCCATAAATACGACAGGAATGGTATTCCTGTCGTTTTCATGCCCATAAATACGACAGGAATGGTATTCCTGTCGTATTTATCCGACAGAATTTAATATTTTTCTCGTATATTCAGCTATATTCTTTACTAAACCAGTTATAATACACATAAGACTATTCAATAAACGTTTTCAGTACTGACTTCATAGCGAAACGTCTTGAATATAACGATTTGTGTTAATTTGCCGATATAAAGCCATACGATTAAAAGATTAAACAGAGGGTTACCACAACCTTTACCATCTTAACGGTAAAAAGCCATAAATTAAAAGATTGTGGTACGTTTAACATTTTCGAACACTTCCCCCTGGCTTCGGATCTAAAGGATATTGTTTTGCGCCCATACATGAATTGCCCCAAAACCAACAGCAATGAAATAATACTGGTATGATTTCAAAATCACCCATAAGTTATCTTAAGGCATTTATTATTAAACGGACAAGCGGGGGAATCGCAATACTGCACAAAAACAATTAGATTTTGAGGTTATAATTCAGTAGCCATTAATACGTATGAGGTTATATTGTGTGTTGACATTCAGTAAAGATGTCGGCGACTACGGTATAAGTACTTACACTACTTTGAAATATTCGTTTTAGATTGCAAATTCTACGTTAGATATGGATATTTGCCATTATTTTAATAAAATAAATAAATAATAATGGCTTGAGTCAAATGTTTGTTGGTTCTGGGGCAATTTTCGACGATGTCCTTTAAAATTACACTTGCAGAGCCAGAGAAGCAGTGATAGCATAGTGGTTAGACCGTTGGATTGCAGTCAGAGGTCTCGGGTTCAAAACCCAGGCACGCATCTCTATCTTTTCGAAATCTGTGTGTATTAGTAATTAACTATCTCTTGCTTTAACGGTGAAGGAAAACATCGTGAGGAAGAGTTTCTTGAAGGTGTGTGAAGTTCGCCAACCCGCACTGGGCCAGCGTGGTGGACTATGGCCTGAACTCTCAGTTGGAGAGGAGGCTCGTGCCCAACGGTGGAACAGTTTCTCTTAACAGGGCTAATATTATATATTATATTTGCAGAGGCATGGGTGGGGATAAGCTGTCCCGTCTGGCCGGCCACGTGGTCTCGCAGCAGTCGTACTACCCGCTGTGGCCGGCGGGCGCCGCGCTCGCGCTGGACGCGGCACTGTGGACCGCGCACGCGCAGCTGCCCGTCACGCCCGACGTACTTGTACTGCCCTCCAATTTCAGATATTTCGTAAAGGTCAGTCATTTTATAGCTGTTCGAAGTTTAATACCCGGCATACACTACCGATTCCTACATGACGTGAGGGAAGCTTAGTCGTTTTAATGCACCATTTACGTTCTACGTCAGTGCCAGACGTTGCTTTCGTTTGCTGCTTTTTTAGCGGGAGTCAAAGGACAGGCCACGCTCACTTATTGTGGCCAGTTTTAAAATCTTTTCCAATTATGGGAAAAATGTTTAATGAAAACCAAGTCAAATAATAAAGGTCTAAAGAAATATACAGGTAAAATAAAAAAAGTGACGTTTACGTATCAGGTAAAGCATTGGGAAAGCTAAAACAAATTTTCTTGGATATATTTTTATATAAGAAAATCTAAAGGATTTAAACAATGTTGCCGCAATGCGGTACTGCTCAATGCTTTATCCAGAAGAAGATAAAATGTAATAAAACTTTTAAAATAATCTATTGCCTATAATAGAAGTGTTAACATAAATAAAAGTAATATCCCAAATAATATATCCTATAGAACAATTACTGATATATCTGTATCATCACGCCAGATCCCTTGCGGGGTAGGCAGAGAGTACAGAGTTCCAACAGGTTTTTGCCTTACATATACCTCTCTGGCTTCCTCCACATTCATTCATCTCATACACGCTCGCCGGTTACGGAGACTCTTCAGATAAGACTCCGTCTATTTGGTCATGGTAAGATAGTCTAGATCTTCCCCGGTACCTACATACTTCCACTTTCGCATTTTCTTTCCTTCCAATTACTTATACAGTATTAATTTTTACAGGATGTAAATGGCTGCGTTGTGGTGAACCCAGAACATTTAACGAAAGGCACCGGCGGGGGAACCTTCGCCCGATTGCTTATTCACAGTGACAAAGAATCTCCTAAAAGTATAGCTGCACAAATTGTACGGGTCTAAGTTAGAAATAAAATTTCATGTTCTAAAGTGTATTTTTAATCACATCCCTTAAGCCAAAGAATTGGTTGTTACAAAAAAAAACAACATTTTGAGTAAAAAATATATTGAACTTAAAAAGTAACGATATAACATCGATAATTTCAGTTATCAGAAGTGCTGTGCTGTGGTGGGTAAACGAATGACTGAGGGGTAAACATTTCGTTCAGTAAAGATTTGCGATTGATCGCATAAAATACTGTTACGACCCGAACATACCCCGATATCTTGAAAAGACTTTATCGGGGGATGTCCGTTCTAAAACGCATAACACACCCTTAGGTTAGGTTAGATCTGACTAGAAAGATCTAGAATTCGCGCTTAAGTGGCGAAACGTCTAGAAGGTTCCACCCCCTTTAATTATCGCCGGCGCGCGGTCGCGGTATACAAGTACCTATTTGTTCACCTAAAAATAGGTATGTAATAATAATACCGCTTTGTGGGTCGCGCCGGCTATTGTTTGATGTACTTAGAGGGTTCATGTCCGTTCTAGAATTTTCAAACGCGTATAAAAGGAACACAGAGCGCGGGGACGGACACAGTCTTTTATCGGAAGCGATAGTGATCAAATCGGAAAACAAGCGATCTAAGTGGAATACACCGGCGACTTTAGCATCGATATACGGATTCTACGAGTGACTCAGCGACTTGGAAGCAGTACTAGTGTGTGATTAGTGTGCGTGTGTATTTGCAAACGACGTACTGTTTTGTAGCGGTGGAACCGATATATTAATATTCGCTAAGATATTAGTAATATCAGGTGTATTCATGTATTAGTAATCCGACGGATTCTAATATACTAATATTCTGATATTCTCTTTATTCATACAACGACCTCCTAACTACAGTCGATTCATATTCATATTAGCATACGTATCACTATCGGCACCCGAATACTGGCTTTCGTAAATATTCGTCGAATCTTCGGGTATTCAATATCATAACGGATGCGAGCGAGCGAGAAACAATACATAATATCTTTACCCCTCGTTCGTAAGAACGCTTATTCAACGCGCGCTGGTGAAGCGCTGTAAGTACTTTTAAAAAATGTACTGTAAGCCGTTTGATTCATTTCAGCGTTGGTTACATATAGAAAGGGGTAGGGATTAATTTGTGATTTATTTATTATGACAAGGCGACCGCGGGAGCAGTATTTTTAAATACAACGATGCCGCCTTTAACCTTTTTAGTTTTAATTAATTTAAATTCATTTATATTAATAAAATTATTTACCATATTGTCATATTAGTTTCATTTCATGATTTCTCCAATACGATTGTGTTACAAGTTAACTATGTCTATATCACTATAAGATAAACGGAAGCAACACTTTGTTGTTTAATTATTTTACATATACATAGGGTCATAATACTATCTACATAAATGTTATAAAATATTGAGATAATATTTTGCTGCAACGTTATTATTTTGGTTTTGAAAACTATCAATACATAATCTATAAATAAAAATATAAGGTTGACAACGGAGTTAAAAGTATTGATACCTCGGGGCTCAAACGGCGTAAAGGACATTTTAGCGGAAATTAGTTTTTAACCTTATCACAATAACGATAATGTTAAAAAAATCTTTTAACAAAAAAGGGAAACCGACTTCAAAAAGCAAAAAATAAATATATGAAGTTGGTGCTGGTTGGTGCAGTCGGTTACTTGGCACCGACTTCAAATATTTATTTTTTGCTTTTTGAAGTCGGTTTCCCTTTTTTGTTAAAAGATTTTTATTTTACAATTTTAAGTGACGAGTGAATTATTTAGTAATATTTATATACCGATATTATATTATTTTGCTAAGTTGTAAAGTAAGGTACCTACAGGATTAATATAATGACTATAATAACGGAATCTATACATTCGTGCTGTTCGCCGTTAAGGAGTTCCCTCTTGTATCTTCAAAGTCCAATACCAATAACAATAAAATAGGACCATCTCAAAACTATAGTGAACCAAATGCAAGAAGAATCATCAAAATCGGTTCATAAGCAAAGGAGTTATAAAAAAAGGACGAATTATGAACCTCTTTTTTTGAAGTTGGCTAATATACTGCTTGGTTCTATAGTAGGGTACCTATAGGATTGACGTAATACCCATAATATCTCAATTTACATATGCCTATTGTTTGTCGTTAAGGAGTTCCCTGGTGTATCTTCTAAGTACAAGGTCCAATGCCAATGAAATTAAAATGGGACCACCGCGGAGCTATACTGAACCCAATGCAAAAAAAATCATCAAAATCGGTCCACAATTGACGGAAATATCGCTAAACATACATAAAAAAAAAAAAAAAAAAAAGCATACATACAACCGAACATAGAACCTCCTCCTTTTTGAAGTCGGTTAAAAACTCATTTGCATCAAAATGTCCTTTACGCCCTTTGAACCCCGAGGTATCGAAAGTACACTTGTAAACAGATTCAAGTGGATTTGGTGAACAAACCTTAAACTTTTAATTTTTATTAATTTTTGAGTGCAGTCTTATAGTGTAACGTGTTACATAATTGTTATTATTATAACTATTATATTGTGTGAAAGTTCATACAAAAATAGCGATAGTGTATAGTGTAACAGTTAAAAGTAACATTTTACTGAAGTTAGGTATAAGTGGTCATATTTGAGTGAGATAGGTATGTACGTAAAAAAATCTTTTATTATAAATATGAAGCGAGCGTAGATAGAATTAGCGAAGTTTGGCATTATTTCATAGTTGATTCCGAACAAAATAAGCTTGCAAAATGTACTATTTGTGTCAAAATGTAGCTTTAAAGGAATTGTATCTAATTCAAATAGACATTTGAAAACTAAAAATTTAATTATTGCTACGAATAAAAATGCAATTCAAGAACATAAGCTTATTCCAGTGAAGCCAAAAACACCTCAAATAAAAATATAATAAAAAATGAAAATATCATATGTTGCCAGTTATCTATGAGGGAGCAAACACTTTGCTCTAAGGAGTACATATTAAACAACTTGTTAATCCAATAATACCAATATCAATGTCAAATTAAAAGATAAATATAACCTTCATAATAAAAGATATCAGTAATATTCAAATATTAGTTTATGTATATTACTTGGCGAATATATTCATATTACTTATACTGAAAAATATCGGTATTAACCCATCTTTACTGTTTTGTGTGCACAGCGCCTAATAAAGTACTTCGCACGTTATTCGGCATTTAATTTACCACGCTACGTAACAATACATTTAAAGTTACAGACTAAATACATTTTATAACTTTGCCATAATTACCTTCACTCATGCGCATACACAATGGCTAGTATTTCACAACAATCCATAATTATTTAAATTGATAACATCCCGCCAGAACTCATCAATTTCATAATCATTAATGTCATCGGGCAGGTAATTAAATATATGCAGGAAACAACGATACATTATGCTATATAAAATGGCTTGATTTTGGAGCCTGTCACCAGTATCAAAAAAGGGGAAATATTTAATAGTGGTATTTATATTTTTTGGATTCGAATAGTTTTTTTGGTTCAGATTACGTACCTTAGTTTTTTAATGACTAATTTATCTGCCATTAACTTTAGTACATACTTATGTACCATAGTTATAATATTAGGCCACGGAAATGACGTCGTTTATTGAGACCATGCCGCCTGGCCCGCTGCGCAGTGCCATCTGTATCCCCATACGCGGAGAGTAGCCTGCGGTTTTGCGCACCTCTGGATCTTCGATTTGCCTGTAACTAGATAAAGCATAATAGTTTTAAAAACCGTTAAATTACTCAACACTACAACACTTTTATAGACGAGATACCTAGTCGGAGAATTTCTGAACTTATGGATCCCCAAAGGCCAGTTCATTTTATGAATGTTTTGTCGAGGCGCTCGTAATGCTGTGCGACCGCGGTGTTCTTACCAATCACCAAGGTTAAGCAGCGTTCGACTCGGTCGGCCTGATGTGGGTGACCGTTGTGGCATTTTTCTATTCTAGCGTCTCCGTGCTTCGGAAGGCACGTTTAGCCGTTGTTCCCGGTTACCACTTAATGTGGTAGTCGTTAAGCCGAGTTGGAAGACATAAGCTTGATAAGTTACAACGGCACGTAGCCACAAACCGCCTCTACCAATCTGCACTGTCCGCGTGGTGAAGTATGACTATTCTCTGTCTCACTTTGTGAGAGAAGGCCTTTGCTCAGTAGTTGGAGGCATAGGCTGATATTATTATTATTATTTGTCGAACAGGAAACACGTAAGACAGGTCACAGGCTGCTTGCATTTTCAAAGCATTCGACTATTATAGGATGGCCTAAACAAATTTTTCTGCGAGAGGAACGTTACGCCCAACCCACATTTGTATTTACCATCTGGCGGTGACTGGTAAGGTTACGGTAACTAAACGGTTCGTCCATGTCAATGTCACTTGTAAGTTCAATTATATTACGGTAGATAGCATCTTTAATATAGAAGTATTCTAATAAATTACGAAGAAAATACTTACAAGTGAAATGTGTTATTATTTGTGTGACCAGAATATCTATCTATCTATCTATCTATATCATCACGCCAGATCCCTTACGGGGTAGGCAGAAAGTACAGAGTATCGATCCAAGTAATTTTAGCATGTTAAGATACATCACTTGACTTTAAGGGTTTTATTTTTAGTGAAAATATATACTATTTGATAGCTATGCGGATTCGAGCGGACGTGTGAATAGAGCGAGTAGAGATGACAAACTGAGGTAAGCCACGCCCACCATGATGACGTCAAAGCTTTAATGAAATCAAAAGGCTCGTTAGCTTAGGCCATCTCTTCGTATTAGCTTCGTGATTATAACAATAAGCTAAAGTACCTATCTATCTATTATGTAGATAGGTTTTACTCTATCGCCCTGTATTATTGTATCTACTTAGGTCTTCTTCTTCTTCTTCAGCCGAAAGACGTCCACTGCAGGACAAAGGCCTCCCCTAAAGACCGCCACAACGACCGGCTTTGTGCTGTACGCATCCAACTTCTACCCGCGACCTTCACCAGATCATCGGACCATCTTGTAGGGGGCCTACCCACTACAAGATGGACCAATCTACTTAGGTAACTTATATTAATAATATGGAGATTCGATTCTTTTTATATGGAGATTCGAGGGTGGAAATCACCAGGGTTCGGCTCGGTCAGTCGAAGATGGGTGGAGCGTATACGTATTTCGGAAAACACGTTATGCCCGATTTGGTCCCGGTTATCACTTAATATGCAAGTTAATAGTCATTAGACCCTGTTGGAAGCTTCCAACCTCATGGACTTATAAGGGTTATGGGCCATAACCGCCATAAGTCCGTAAGTATTTAAGCTGCCACAAAAGAGCCTCGACCATGAGGCGGTGTGGAGGCTCAGTGGACCAGTATAGGCTGATTTTGTATCTTTATGCCTTCAGAATATCCTCAATGATAAAAATATGTATACTACGACAACGTTAGCGTTGTTGAACCTGTAACCTAACCTTTTCAGTGTCTCCAATGGCTCTCGCTTCGAGTGCCGCGCTCCAGTCTCGGGGTCGATTGTTGTCAAAATACATCTAAAAACAAAGTTAGAACCATGAATTTATTTTGCACCGTCACGCCTATATTCCCCAGAGGGGGTGGCAGAGGTGTACTCAGTACACCCACGTTTCGCCGACGATGTTAGGTCCCATGTAATAGGGGGCGAGCCTATTGCCATATACCGGGCACAATTCCAGACTCCGGACTCATACTGGGAATTTTTCGTTAGAAAAACTACATTTGTCCGACCTAGGATTTGAACCCAGGACCTCGTGATCACAAAGCGATGCGCTTTGCCACCAGACCAACGAGGCAGGCAGAATTTATTTTGCGGTACCAAAAACGGTTTCAGTAATGTCTCAATATTGCTAGAGAAAATTAAAATTAATTGAAATTATTATTGAAATAAAATTAAAATTAATGGTAAAATTATTGAACGGAGAATGCGCGAGAAGTCCGATGGAGTGTTGTGTGAGGCACAGGGAGGTTTCAGGTCTGGAAGAGGATGTTCGGATCAAGTTTTCTCCCTCCGCAACATCGTAGAAAAGCATCTGGCAGTAGGCCGGAAAGTTTTCTGCGGTTTTGTGGACCTGGAGAAGGCGTTTGATAGAGTCGTGCGAAAGAGACTTTGGGACATTTTGCCAGAGTATGGTATAAACGGCACCCTGTTGCGAGCCGTCCAGTCCACCTACGTGGACAGCAAGGAATGCGTACGGGTGGGTGGTAACATGTCACCTTGGTTTGACGTTAAAATCGGCGTCAGGCAGGGTTGCGTGTTGTCCGCTAGACTGTTTATAGTGTATCTGGATAAAAGTCTTCAAAGACTGTGTGCGATGACTGAAGGGGTAAAATGGGTGATCTAGTGATAAACCACCTATTGTATGCAGATGACGCGGTTTTGATAGCGCCAACAGCCACTGATCTGCAAACACTAGTCACAGTTATGAGAGACGATTGCATGAACAATGTCTTACATTTGAATGTGAAGAAAACCAAAATTATGGTTTTTGAACGGGAAGAAACCAGAACGAATGCAAGGATTGTGGTTGGTAACGATGTGCTGGAGCAAGTGAATGAGTTTGTATATCTTGGATGCGCCTTCAGTAAGGATGGGAAATACACCGCTGATATAGAGAGAACAGTGAATGCAGGTAATAGAGTGAATGGTGCGATGGGAAGGCTACTTGGGAGCCGGCACTTAAGCCAAAAGGCGCAGCTGGCCATGCATAACGGAGTGCTTGTCCCAACGCTGTTATATGGCAGTGAGAGTTGGGTATGTAAGAAGGAGAACGAAAGCAGGATAAATGCGGTCGAAATGCGATCTCTGCGGAAGATGTGCGGAGTCACGCTGACCGACCGTTTTTGCAACAGCGTAGTAAGAAAGCGAGTAGGTATGAAAGATAGTATCGGTGTAAAGATGAGAAAGGGTATGCTCCGTTGGTTTGGGCATATAGAAAGGATGCCAGAAGAAAGAATGACAAAACAGATATACAATGCGAAAGTGGAAGGATGTAGGTGCCGGGGAAGACCTAGACTATCTTACCATGACCAATTAGACCGTGTCTTAGCTGAAGTCAAGAGTCTCCGTAACCGGCGAGTGTGTATGAGACGAACTATGAGAGTGGAGGAAGCCAGAGAGGTATGTAAGGAAAGAACCTGTTGGAACTCTGTACTCTCTGCCTACCCCGCGAGGGAGCTGGCGTGATGATATAGATAGATAGATAGAAAATTAAACTCTTACTCACAGACACAACACTGAATTTTCTATGATTTAAACATTTCGAGAAACCATGATGAGTGACAGCATTAACCTGGAGCCCGGTGTCTCGCTCGCACCTATTACGGATCAGTGGCCATAAGGTAGAACTAATACGGACAATACCTATTTATGATATGGTTAAACCATTTATAACTGAGTTCAAAACTAACAAGGTCCTCAATTTGTCTGTAATACAGGTGGATTCTTCAGATGGGACAGTAAGGGCAACTATCTCAATCATTGTAGCTACAGAAAAACAGCATTATAGCTATCCTTAATTTTTACGACACTTGGACCTGAACTTACAGATTTTGAAAAAAATGTACAGACGGCAAGAAAATTACTAATTTCTCCAAACTTTTTTGATGCCTATCGAACTGAGATTGGAGTACTAGAAAAATCAGAAATCGCTAAAAACGTTTCCCACAAATAGGATAGTTTTCTAAGACCATTTAAGAAATAAGAAGCTAAAGCGTAAGCGAAATAACGGTCAAAGGTTAGTTTTGCTTTTTAGTTACATATATTAGTTCTGCATTCAATAAAATCGGTTTTCCTTTTTTTAAAGATAACTGTAGTAAGTAAGATTAAAATTAATTATAATATTATTAAGCATTTTGACGCAATCTAGGATTTTTAGAAATCATAGAGATAAGCCTAAAAGCTAGTGTCCGACCGAAGGCCGACTTTTCGCCGAAGCCGAAGCCGATTAATACGCCATCGCCAAAACCTTCGGCTCAAGCCGTGGTTTTGGCGATGGATTGTGTCAAAATTATAGCAAAGAATTCAGAGTTCCAACACGTTCGTTCCTTACAGCGAACTTTAGCTTGGCGGTATTTGCAATTTGCACCCATACGTGTACATATTCATATAAAACTGCAAATATGACGACACTGCGATTGCGATTTACGACTTACGAGGGGGCGAGAGCGCCGCGAAAGAGGCGATGCGCGGGGGGCAGGGGTCACATTGCGTTGCGCCGGCCGCCCGCCATTAGCAGTAAATAACCAAATCAAAACAAAACGAGCTTGTTAATAAAGTCAACATAACTTTTTTTAAATTTTGCCATGCATGAATCAAATTTCTTAGGGTTGTTAAACCTTCGGCCGAAGGGTTTGGCGATGGCCTATTAATCGGCTTCGGCTTCTGCCAAAAGTCGGCATTCGGTCAGACACTAGCATTTAGTCTTATCTCTATGATTTCTATAAAGCCTAGATTGTGTCATCATAATAAACCATTCAATTTAAAACTTCGAAAAGTAAAACTACGTAAAAAAAATAAACACCGTCACGCCTATATTCCCCAAGAGGAGATGGCAGAGGTGTACTGAGTACATCCACTTTTCGCCGACGATGTAAGGTCCCATGTAATAGGGGGCGAGCCTATTGCACCGAGGACCGGGCCTTATACTGGGAAGTTTTTCAGTTTATATTAGAAAAACTACATTTGTCCGACTAAGGATTTGAACCCTCCTGGGTCCTCCACGTGATCACAAAGCGATGCGCTTTGCCACAAAACTAACGAGGCAGTTGTAATTGTAATTCCTTTTTCTTTTTTTAAACGACGTATAGTGTTTATTTGGGGTTGCATACCTACAAACTTTTGGTTACTATGTAAAAATGTACATTATAATGATAAAGCATATAGGTACCAACTTAACAAAACATCTACAATGTATTTATGCGTACGTTTTTAGTAGTAAGGAACTTTATTAAGATAACTTGGGTGTTATCATTGACCATTGACCTTAGTATACTGTCAGGGATTCTCGGTTTATCTGCGCGACCGTAGAAAGACCAATGACTTATTTTAAGATACACACACTAACCTTGTGCAGGGTTTGATTATTTCAAATACGTTTTCACCAATTTTGACAAATTTCCAATTATCCTCATCGTAGGCTTTGGCACCTGTGAGCAGGAAGTTTGGCCTGAAAGACCGCTCTGTGACCCGACAATCATTGAGGCGTGTGTTCAGATCATCAATGGAAGCTTCATTGATTAAATTAAAAGGTAGTTCATCAGGAAGGGCACCCTGAAAAAAACCATGTTAAAAGTAAGCGATCACATAATAATAATAATATTTATTTTTGCGGGCAACAAAAGCCCATTTGACGGACGATTTAGCGCAGTGGTAAAGAGCTTAAGCTTAAGCCCACTGCGTCTAATAGTCGCTGGTTCGAGTCCCGCACGGGACAAATCTTTGTGTGATCCACAATTATTTGTTCCGGTCTGGGTATTTGTGTTTGTATATTTTCATGTTTGTAAAGGCACCCACGACACAGGAATAAATCTTGGTGTGGGGCTACGTTTAAAAAAAAAATTAAAAAAAATTGTGTTAGTATACAAAAAACTTATTACTATTGTTAGTACGTTTAACCTATAACAAATATTTATAGTTTAACCACTAAGCATGAAGGACAACAAACTGAGAGATTAGTTTCTCCTTAATTTATCGTCCTCCATACAAAATGTCTCAAAATAGGAGAGCAATAGCTCTCTGCCACTGTTTGGAAGATGCTGTTGTGACTGCTTCTTACTTTACTCATCAGCGATGCTCTTTTTTTGCGAAGGATAGCGTAAAAGCCATCCTTTCGAGCCTGTGCATACATTTCTGAGGCACTGCAGAAACGAGGCAATCCCAACAGTATCCTAAAAATACTATTATATTGGACTCGTAAGACGTCTAGCGCTCTTTTGGCATATCTAATCCATAGATTTCCCGTGTAGAAACTCTGACAGTATGCCTGAAAAAGCGTGACTTAACATAATCACACACCATCACGCCTATATTCCCCAAGCGGGGGTGACAGAGGTGTACAGAGTACACCCACTTTTCGCCGACGATATTAGGTCCCATGTAATAGGGGGCGAGCCTATTGCCATATACCGGGCACAATTACAGACTCCGGACTCATACCTAGGATTTGAACCCAGGGCCTCGTGTGATCACGAAGTGATGCGTTTTGCCACTAGACCGAGGCAGTCAGATAAGACTAATATACTAGACTTTTCAGTAATTTGACGACGATTTAGCGCAATGGTTAAGAGCCGCTTCGCCCACTGTGTCTAATAGTCGGGGGTTCGATTCCTGCTCGGGACAAATCTTTGTGTGACCCACAATTATTTGTTTCGATCTGGGTATTTGTGTATGTCAATATTCATGTTTGTAAACGCACCCACGACACAGGAATTAAACCTAGAGTGGGGCTTCGTTTAAAAAAAAAAAAATATTAAACCAGAAATCCTTAGTAAAAATAGGTATTTGGTGTATAATGACTGGTAAGTAGGTAAATGGGTAACTAATGATAGAGAATATTAATAAGTCTCTTATTAATAATCGTAAATAAACTTACGGTATCAGTTTTCCTAAATTTGTAAATTTTATTCGTTGATGACCTTAATACACGACTTTTCTGACTCGCGTAGTAAACCAAACGGAAGTTGGTGGAAGATCGATCTAACATTCTGTAACATTTTGAAATAATAGGCGGGTATTATTACGTTCCGACAACGGAACTTTAGGATAGGTATTCGTGGAGAGTTGATCAGAAGCGTTTAGAAAAATAATCCCAAGATTTATCCTAACGTCCGGTATTACTACAAGTGACGTCAAATTTTACTAGAAACACATATACAGGTTCATACGGAATGTCGATCTCCATTCCGATCTCAGTCACGAACCTATTCGCGCCTTTATTAAAAAGGCGACAACCCGATATTTTGCGAACGCGTCCAATCATAGTAATCCGCTAATCGTAGCCGCCGCCGACTACGAACCCAACTCCCCTCCTATCAGCCGCTACCGTCGTCCACGGCATGTTCTCACCGACCCTGCCGATGCCCTTACATCCCTTCTTTCGGATATAGATACCGCACACAGGTCAGACACCGACCTCGCCGGCGAGGTCGAAAAATCCCTTGCCCGCCAGCCGGTGCAAAGCACCACGGCGAGACATCTAGTATATGCCCTCCCCCATAGCGACTGCCCATGCCGAGGCCGTTCCTCCTTGAGGCGCCCTTGAGCTAGTTGCCTTCTTGACCTTCTGGCTCGAGCGTAGTGGGTGCACGCTCGCCCTCTTGTCCGGTAAAGCTGTAAAGGCCCCGCGGCCAACAGCGTCGATTATTCACACACAAAATTCATTAGAAATAGTCTATATAAATAGTAATGAAAATTATGTTAAAAACTCATAAATTAGGAGACTCACAATATCAACTCGCATGTGTGCGATGTGGGTCACTCCAGATAATGTTAACCATTCTAATAAAAACGATAAGCACAATAGATGTTTCTATTTTTACCTAATAATAACCAGACTATTCTAACAACACATTGTACTATCTACGGGGAAATCAAATATTCTCTTTATACCAAATTAATGAAAAGTTTGTTAAAATATAAGTATAAAGTATTAAAACTTACCTAGAAAACCATTCACTCGCCTCCCACCCACAATCCAATACAGGCACAGGGACTTGCCACACATAAGCAGTTTTAGGTGTTTGCAGTTCAATGACCTGTAATGATCTTACGATGTAGGAATTTGCACATACTGGATCACCTCTTTGTACAGAGCACGAATAAATTTTCGTAAAAATAATATATCGATGAATTGGGACTTATAAAAGTAGCGTCTTTATGGTTAAACTTACCTTACGTTCGCACGAGCGCTTATTCAACGCGCGTTCATTAAGCGCCCGAATCAAACAAACGCCTCACAGTAGGTGCAAAAAGCGGTTAAAAAGCGTTCAAAGCGCTTCAGCTTAACGTATTGAAAAAACGACGTTCGTGCGAACGAGGGGTAACCCCTCATATTTTCAACGCGCGGCACCGAAGCTCTATGCAGCGCTTGCAAAAAAATGTTCTGTTAGCCATTTTATTCATTCCAGCGCTTTACAAATGTGCGTGTGTCTGAATGATCTACGCTGTTGGCCGCGGGGTCTTTACAGCTTCACCGGACAAGTGCAACCGTCCGTTGTAAAAGCGTTCGACTTTAAGCGAAAATTTAGTACTAATATGTTGCATACCTATATTATACATATTGATACTCAAATTCTGTAATCTGTAGCTCACCTCTGCTAGATTCACTCGGAGATCTTCCATATCGTTATGTTTCAGGGTTAGAATAGAACTTTTGACAGAAGGATGTACTGCCAGCAATTCAGGGTAAGCTCGAGCCGTTATAAAATTGTTCTTATCGTCCACGACCATTAAAATCCTGTAAATAATATCACGGTGTTATTGTTTGAGTCTCAATTAATTAAAGAGACCAACCGAGCCGGCTAACCTGATCACAGTTATCATGTACAGTTGAGCATCATAGTGCTTGTTCACGTATGGTTCACGAACACACGCGGGTGCGAGAGCGACGGCGGGTGCGGTTGTCTTGGTGATTTCGTATTCACATTGCCCGCTAGGCGTTCGTGCGGGTGTGACGTTTACCAGTAGTAGTAACCATAAGGACGATTTTTTTTTATTTAATGGAGAATTCTTTCTTAAGATGGGGGTAGCCAAAAAAATAGAATATTATTGTGCATGAAATTAATAAAGAAAGTATTCCATTACTTATTAAGAACATTTATGTTCATATGATGACGGTGTTTGCTTTGCTAAATTGGAGTCATTGCCTGAATGGCACTGATGAACTCTTCTGTATTGAATGATATGATGTAATAATGCTATCGTTTCCAGCGACATATTCAAACTGGTTGATCTAACTGACGCTGCGCGTGCATACCTTCACAAACAACTGCACACGTATGATGTTGTCGCGAGCGCGATGCACCAAAAAGTATATAATCACTACGTTTTGCACATTGTTACACCGCACCTACGTATTATACGTAAACACTTCGATACGTGCTATATGTTTGATTTTTCATGAACCCGCGCCCGCCGTCGCGCCCGCCATCGCATCCGCGTAATAATGTGAACAAGCACTTAGTACTAGCAGTCCGAATAAGAATCACGCACATAGACGCGCATTCATAGATCATTTCTGAATGCTATGAAACTATCAAATCATGGCATACAGCAATAATCCTACATCTTGTAAGGTATTTATTGCGACAATATAGGGGCCCACCTGTCCCGTAGCCAAGCATCTCTCAACCCCAAGATTGAACATTCAACCTGATTCAGAATCACAGGAGCGCATGACTTCACAGGATACACATAAATCTTTTTTAGAACTCCAACTTCTCTCCATACTTCGGGTAGTTTATATTGGTCGTGGTATAAACGGTACGCGTAGTAGGCGCCGCCAATTACTCCAGCCGCGGTTATTGCTGCGGTTGCGTAGTACGGAGCTGTAACAAGCATATTAATTATACATTCCAAAAATAAATTTAAAACGGAAGTTATAAGAACCATTACAAATCACAAGTAGATAGTCGACTAGGTATGGGTACCTCAGTACAAATCCATGTATATCAGTAGGTGTGTATAGTAATAGTTATTGTGTATTTCTCTCTATATCTCTCTATATATCTATCCATATATATGTGGATGTTTCCAATGATCGCGGCTTGTCTTAAAGATATCGAAAAAGTAAAAAAAAAAAAAAAATTGGACGTAAGTTCCCTGCCGATCTTGCATTTCTGAATATTCCTTTAGTTCTGCTAGATTTTGTCACAAAAACTAGTGGCGCTGTCGTCATTATTCTATACCTTCATTGATAGCCGTATGTGACGTCCAACGAGAGATCGAAATGCGACGTTGCGACACCGTGCACATAACACTTCTGAACTTGTAGGATCCTGTTAATTGTTTATTATATTCGCGATTCGTGAGTATAGTATATATACGCCTTCAGTTGATAGGTAATGTTGCGTCTGCCTTTTTAAGCGAAATGTCTAAAATAAACAATCGAAGTGAAAAGTTGCTCAAATTAATTCCCGGACTTGAAAGTAAGATTGCTGAATTATTATTTCTTGTTTTAATCGATTGGTAGATACTATTCATAATACGAATTCAAGTATAGGTAAATACGGACGATTTAGCGCAGTGGTTAAGAGCTACTCCGCCCACTGTGTCTAATAGTCGCGGGTTCGATTCCCGTACGGGACAAATCCTTGTGTGATCCACAATTATTTGTCCCGGTCTGGGTATTTGTGTATGTGAATTTTCATGTTTGTAAACGCACCCACGATACAGGAATAAATCCTAATGTGGGGCTACGTTTTTAGAACAAAAAGAAAAAAGAAAACAAAAAGTATGTCCTTAACCGACTGCAAAACGGAGGAGGCTCTAAATCTTCCGTCGTTTTATATTTAAACCTGACTGTTTTGTTTTTACTTTTTTACATATCTACCTATACTCTTTTATTACCTATACTTAAGTAATTATTTCAGTGTCAAATAACAATATTGTTATGCCTCGACCTAGAAGAAAACACAAAAATGATTGTTATGACAAAAAACGTACATTGTTAAGTATTTTTTCAATTATATTTATGAGTAGGTAGTTTATCTATTGTTCGTTAAACTAAATAATAAGAATCTAAAGGAAAAAAACTAAATCGTTTACATATAAATATCCGAACATACCTCGGCACCCTATACTTTGCACATTTTAGTGATATTTTGTGTTGTTGATAGTTATCACCCCCTTGTAAGAAAAAATAATACACGGTCGACCTCTCTACCCATTAAATCATTTTACGTGATAACCAAATGGCCACATACTGCAGCTTAAAAGAAAAAAATAATTATACGAGTATATGGACGTTATAGTATCGTAAAAGTTTCAAACTATTATTCATTTGACATCCTGGACGTCAAATGACAAATATTGTAAAACTTTTATGACATTATGACGTCTATATGTCTAACTAAATACGTGTCATATATGTTTAGTTAATATTATAAGGCAGGCAAGCAGTCAGCAAGTAGTTTTAAGCTGGGAACGGATGAATTTTTTTTTTTATCAAGGTCAGATTTTTTCTACTACATTCTTGTACTAGTTTTTATTTTGCTTTCCCATTGTTATTATAATTAAATTAAACGTGAAACGTAAAATTAAGGCGAGAAATTGGCGAAAATATGGCTTTCAAACATATGAATATAAGGCAAGTTTTATGAAAATATTTAAAGTATTTAGATATATTTAATCATAGCATTAACTCTTTAATCCGTTAATCGTTAACTAACGACATTTCGACTAATGTATTAACTTTTAAGTTAACTTTAAAAAATGTTAACAGACTCGTTAACTTCCTTTAATTTTTTTCAAGTCGCGCCGCATGAAACACGACCACGAATCATATTTGCAAGGAATCATATTTCTTGCAAATATGATTCCTTTACATGCTGATACATACAAAAAAATTAAAATTGTTAACTTTCAGACTCCAAACCAACAATTTTTATAGGTAGATCTAGTGATCTACTTAAAAACGCAACGATATAATGCAGTTTTTATCACATATTAACGGATTAACGATTAACGTTAACTTACGTTAAATGTCCTGAAATGTTACCGAAGTTAACTGTTTTCCTTACAGAATAGCAATTAACGAAGTTAATCATTTGATTAACAGTGCCCAGCTTTGTATTCGCCAATGTTTGGCGGTCCGAGGTTCGACCTTCCGCTATTCGCATACGGATTACTTAATAAAATAATAAACAGGGTTACTGAAAACTCCCTGCGTATCTTTCAGGGACACGTACCACGTTTGTCTGTAATCGTTTTTTCTTCAACTTTGTATGGAGCAGCTGATCGATTATTCGAGGTCCCCATATTAGGAGTGGGTAAGTCCGACTCACACTTGGCTAGTGTCTATTATTAATTTGTTGAGTTACTATGAGAGCATCTAGGACTACTAACATCAAATTTATTATGCCTATAATAAGTTACCCGAATAATACTTTTATTTCACAGAGGCCCAGACACAATCCGCCCTCAATATCAATATGTAATACCAGTACTGACGATTCATTTATGGACACTACTGACAATGAGAAGAACAGAGATAAAACTTATATGCCAGTTACAGACGACGATACTGCA
Source organism: Phalera bucephala (assembly GCA_905147815.2). Classification (NCBI taxonomy): domain Eukaryota; kingdom Metazoa; phylum Arthropoda; class Insecta; order Lepidoptera; family Notodontidae; genus Phalera; species Phalera bucephala. The sequence goes on from LR990626.1 coordinate 10,789,592, forward strand.
GACAGTTCATATCCATCCGACAACTTGTCGGTTTCTTTGAAGGATGTGTCTAATTGCACTAGAGATTTGACTTAGAAGTATTTTATTGGAACTGAACACCGATGAAACACATTTGATAGACCAAGTTGTTAGTAATGTTCCCATATTGTGATGTTTTAAATAGTTCAGCTTAATAAAGAGCTAAGAATATTGCTCGTTAGTTCGTAACTGTTACTGACATTCTGTTTTAAAATTTTGATTTGATTCTAAAATGGAGGTGATTGATGTTGACACGTTTTTGAACAAAAGTTTGTTTTATCATATTTTGACTAACAACCTCGGATGGCCTTGGGATGAAACCCACTTTATTTTAAGATCCCACTGCATTAATTGTAAAAACATTACTGTTTATTTTCACGATCAACCGTGGCATATTGTTGCTGATATGAATGAACCTGAAAATTTGACTTATTTTCTTGAACTTCCCAAGTTTTGGTGCTTCCATTGCGAATATTCTTTGTATGATCATTACCCCATAGATGAATGCGATTTTTGTTCTTAATTTTACACCAAAACTAATAGGTTAAATGGGTCAAATTACCAAAAAAAATCTAAATGTTATTTTTCAATCTGCGATTTTATTTGTGTTAAATTTTATTTTCTGTTTATTGTTAAACAGGCTTTAAACTAATCACTTGTACGGTTTACAGGTATTTATACATGTATGTACATATACGGACGTTACAATGTTGTGAAAGTTTCAAAATATTTTTCATTTGACATCCAGGATGTCTATCAAGCAGTGATAGCCTAGTGGTTAGACTGTTGGACTGCAAAGTCAAAGGTCTTGGATTCAAACCCAGGCACGCACCTCTGTCTTTTCGAAAGCATGTGCGTATTAAAAAGTAATTATCACTTGTTTTAACGGTGAAGGAAAACATCGTAAGGAAACCTGCATGCCTAAGAGTTTCTCGAAGGTATGTGAAGTTCGCCAACCCGCACTAGGCCAGCGTGGTGGACTATGGCCTAAACCCTCTCAGTTTGAGAGGAGGCCCGTGCCCAGCAGTGGGACAGTTTCTTAACAAGGCTAATATTATTATTTATTTTTATTATTCAGGATGTCAAATGAATAATAGTTTGAAACTTTTAGGATATTGCGACGTCCGTATACTCGTATATATCTAAATACCTGTAAAACGTGCAAATGATTAAATATATAGACGTTTGAGGCTAATCGTATGCTTTTGCGTAGATATGCGTATGATTTTGCAACGCAGGGCAGGCGACGCAGACACAGGCGGCCAGCGTATGCTAGAGCAGAACAGACGCAAGTGTACGTCGCGCCTGAGTCGCAGCATACGCAGCTGTCAGTAGGTTTACGCATTAAAAAATCTGGTCTACCCTGAGCTGCCTTATCCGAGTCTCAGCATACGCTTAGCTACAATTTCGTTAAAGTTGACACTATCTTTCATTTGACATCCAGGATGTCAAATGAAAAATAGTTTGAAAATTTACGATATTGTAACGTCCGCATACTCGCATATGTCTAAATATGTATAAAAGATATTGTAAGTTAATAGTTTAGGGTACTTAATTAGGGTACTGCTAACCTAATGGGAGCCACCATTTTTATGGTCACCACTTAGCACTAGGCGCGTAAAGTCTTGTCTTGGTATATTTCATTTTATTAGTTATGATTGTGTACTTTTAATATTATACGGATGTTAGATAATTGAAATAAATTTAAATGGTGGGATATTCGACGTCCGATTAAAATTTCGAGAGTCAGATATGATTACTGACGTCCGTATAAACGTTTTATAAACTTAGGTTGTTATAGCCCACTGTGTTCGACTTAATTTTTTTGAGATAATTTTCTATTGCCTCCAGTAACCTGGTTATTACTTATTATCAGTAACTGTTATAATTATCTACCTCATTATATGTGTTCCTATCCAAACATACTTGTAACTTAGAAGTAGGTAGATAGGTACTTTTAATTTAAGTAACTATTTCTTGTAATAATATTGAAATAAATGACATTTAATCTCAATTGTGTGAAACTTTCACAATATTTGTTCATATGACGTCCAGGATGTCAAATGAATAAAAGTTTGAAACTTTTACGATATTGCAACGTCCGTATACTCGTATATATCTAATTACCTGTAAAACGTGCAAATGATTACATATATGGACGTTTGAGGCTAAGCGTATGCTTTTGCGTAGATATGCGTATGATTTTGCAACGCAGGGCAGGCGACGCAGACACAGGCGGCCAGCGTATGCCAGAGCAGAACTGACGCATGTGTGCGTCGCGCCGGAGTCGCAGCATACGCAGCTGTCAGTAGGTTTACGTATTAAAAAATCTGCTCTACCCTGCGCTGCCTTATCCGAGTCTCGGCATACGCTTAGCTACAATTTCGTTAAAGTTGACACTATCTGTGTTTTGACATCCAGGATGTCAAATGAAAAATAGTTTGAAAATTTACGATATTGTAACGTCCGTATACTTGCATATGTCTAAATATGTATAAAAGATATTGTAAGTTAATAGTTTAAGGTAATTAATTAGGGTACTGCTAACCTAATGGGAGCCACTATTTTTATGCTCACCGCTTAGCACTAGGTGCGTAAAGTCTTGTCTTGGTATATTTTATTTTATTAGTTATGATTGTGTACTTTTAATATTATACGGATGTTAGATAATTGAAATACATTTAAATGGTGGTATTTTCGACGTCCGCTTAAAATTTCGAGAGTCAGATATTATTACTGACATCCGTATCATAACCTGCGTATAATAATCCGTTTTATAAACTTAGGTTGTTATAGCCCACTGTGTTCGACTTAATTTTTTTGAGATAGTTTGTTATTGCCTCAAGTAACCTAGTCATTACTTATTATCAGTAATTGTAAAAATTGTCTAGCTCATAAAACGTGTTCCTATCCAAACATACTTGTAAATTAGAAGTAGGTAGATTGGTACTTTTAATTTAAGTAATTATTTCTTAAGACATTATCGTAATAAATGACATATGATCTCAATATTTGTTTTATATTTCATAACTTTAAACTTTACACTTCGCTAGCATAGACTAGGCACTTAAGAGCGGCAACGTCGCACTATTCAGAGGAGTTGCAATAGACAGGAAAACGTAAATTAACTTATGTATATTATGGGAAGCCAGATAATTGATAGTGTTGGCTAGAGTCCTAATTGATTTCACTATGCTTGTCGATATACGTATATTTGTATATCAATATGTGTCAAAATTTTAGAAAAGTAAGTTGCAAGCAATTCTTGACACTGCCTTAGCGACTAATATTCGCTGTAAAAGTTGATATTTTTTAAGTGGAACTGGTGGACGTCAGAATAATGCAAAATGAAAGGGTGCCCAATAGGTAGCGTGATGTAAATATATATATATATATATATATATATATATATATATATATATATATATATATATATATATATATATATATATATATATATATATATATATATATATTAGGGTATGTTTGAATTGTGATTTAAGCTTTCAGCTACATTATATTTAATTTAATTTAGAAAAACCTGTTATTGGCCTTACTTAATTTTATCTTTAGTTTCTTTTTATTACTATTGTAACGCTGTTGGTTTTTTCAATAAATAAATAAATAAATAAAAATATAGGTAGTTATGTATACTAGACCAGTACACAGCTCAGTGCAAGTACTTTAAAAGATGATGCAATATAAACAGACTGTTGCTCATAGAATATAATTCCAAGTACTGTTTTGCTTAATCAGCTTAACTTGCCTCAGCTGCGTATTAATCATGTAAACAGATATCAGGTTACTTGTTTAGTCTCAGTCCAATTCTCATAACTGTTTTGCTAAATAAGCAGATATCAATTAATAAGACGTATAACGCGTGGGTTCATTCTAGAAGGAGTTGTTTACTTGACGATGCCTATAAAAGCCATCGCCAAGCAAAGTACATTTAATATCGACTCAGCTCTCTTACCGTTCGCACTAACGTTAAGTAATATTAATTGACTGCATTAATATTTTGAGTATCTATTATTAATTTGTATTGTGAAATAAATATATTTTTATAAAGTCACGCCGGCCTTTATATTTGACTGGCGCAGCCGAACGGTAGGATTTCAGTCGCGATAAGTGTTGCAGTAGTCATACCAGACAAGCTCAACGCCGTGCAGGAGTACAAGCATCGATTCCGGACCACAATCGCCTGGCTGAATCCTAGAAAAGGACCTACCCTACCTTCGAACAAAGAAATTTTGTCAAGAAGTGCCTGCTGATACTCAAAGAGCGGATATTCGGCATGAAAAATTGCAGCATTGTGTGAGTTCTGACCTTTCCCACATGTTCCTATTTTTCTGTCTATTCTGAATTTAATTGGACAAGCATCGCTAATTTCATTCAGACCCCGAGCCTGTAATTCCGGTCAAAAATCACGGGAATTATTTGGATAAAAGGATATCGCATTATTAGACAAGCATCGCTAATTTGTGATTAGAATTTAGGATCTCACGGGATTTAGACACGCATCGCTAAGCCGTAGATCACCACTTAGGGCCGTAAGAATCAGACAAGCATCGCTGAACTTATGTAAAACATTGTCGTATTTTATTAAAAAGAAAATTACTTCCAGTGGGGTGATCACAAGGTCCACTTGAGAACGTAAAATATTGAAAAGAAAATAAATCTTAATGAAAAGAAATTAAATATTATAAAAAAATAATAAACGTTGTTCTGCCTATAAAGGCTAAGTTAAATAATAATTGATAAGAGTTATATTTTCGGACAAAAATCGCCGAATCTATAAACTTTTTCTATTATAAAATTTTTATTGTAAACTTTTTTATGTGTTATTTTTAAATTGTATTTTTTTGTGTGTGTTATTTTAAATTGTATTTTTTTATTATTTTGTGTGTGTAATATGTATCTTATTGTGTTTTTCAAATTGTAAAATTGAATAATAAGTGTTCAAGATATTGAAAATGAATCAAATTCAAATTATTCCGAAAGAAATTCTCGATATAATTCCGCGTTACGACGGTAACGATCAATTACTAAATCTTTACATCCAAAGGTGTGAATATGTAGTTAGAAGCTTTTCAAGGGAAAATAATGCCGCGCAACAATTGTATATTTACCATAGTGTTACAAGTAAATTAACCGATAAAGCCGCGATACTAGTAAGCAAATGGATTAATATCAATTCTTGGGATAGCCTAAAGGAACTCCTTATAGAACATTTCGGAGATCCTGGAACAGAAGACTTATACGAGGATTACGTAGATGACACTGACCTTGAGACTGAATACTTATATGATTATGAGCCAGTAGCAATTAACGAAGTCATAGACGAAAGCCTCGACATTATAAATAATAACGATTTTTCAAAATTAAGTGAACAAAAAGATGCCCCTATAATTGATATTGAAGAACCCCCCAAGATAGTAAATATAAATTTTACCGATCCTTCAAAATTAAACGAATTAATACCTGTCGAACAGGATAGTAATATAACTATTAGGATAAAAATACTACTTGATTCACTTTATAAAATAAAAGACAGTTTATTAGCGAATAACTCACCAGATAGACATACCCCAACTTCAATAAATATTCCATCTTCCGACGAAGATGAAATAATTATTATTTCAGTAAAAGCTACATTACATACGAATACCCCAAAATTCATCAGACTATTTCTTCAATATATGTATTTTTATTTAATTAAAAGGTTCAGGCATAATAAAATTAGAGTCCGAATGAAATCGATAAAATAAGACAGATTCAAAAAAAATAAAAATTAATACCTTGGTTATACAAACCTGACCACCTGAATACTTAAGATATGGTACCGAAAAACTCGATTATAAAATTTCTATATTTTCTAAATATTATCAGTCAACAACTTAAATTAATAAAATCATTTCTTTTTTTAAATAAATCAAATATTAAATTCAAAGTTAAATATTTTTTTTTAGATTTTGACAGTAAATTACACGTTTTAACCGTGTATTGTTAAATTATTAAAGTTGCGAACGTTATTAGAAACACTGCATCAATAAAACTCGTAAAATCCCATTAAAAAGACGTAAACGTCCTCCGCAGCTTCGCGCTCCTGATCCTCGTACAGGCAGCCCAAAACCTGGCCCTTCAACTTCAGAAAATTGAAGATAATCCTGGAATCTTCCCAGTTAAGGAAGGACAAGCATTCATTAGCACTTATAATTGGAATATAATTAAAATATTAGATTTAAAATTTGTTAGTAACAGTATTGAATATAACGTTAACAAGTATTATGAAGTTAACGATTATTTAAAAGAAAAATTAAATGTATATTTCTTAGACGGAAATATCATAGATGCACAAATGCAAACTGAGTATATTATGAGTTTAACATTAGAGCGTTATAATCAATTAGTCCCAACAATTAGAATTAAAAGAGGTATTTTAAATCCCCTAGGTTCAATAGTTAAAGCCATTACAGGCAATTTAGATAATGAAGACGCAATCAGATACGATTCCTTAATAAGTCATATTCAATCTAAACAAAACGCTATTGATAACAAAATATCATTAGTTTCCGAAACAATTGGAGTATTAGTAAATCTGACAAACTCTACGAGAAACAATTTTATTGAAATAGACAAAACAATTAAAGAAATAGAATCCATTCTGAATAAAACTCAATTTCAACATAGTAAGGAAATTGTCTTGAATACTTTCGATTTAATTATCCATAATTTTCAAATTTTGTTAACTAGGTTAGATGAGGTTGAAACAGCTATTGCTTTTAGTAGATTAAATATTTTACACCAATCCATTTTAGACATAGATGAATTGTTATCAACTCTTAAAGACATAGAGAAAATAGATAAATTAATGTATCCCGTAAATACCGATAATTTGATCAAAATTGTACATTGTATAGACATAAGAGCATATATTAAGAACAAACGAATAACGTTTATTATGTCAATACCAATTGTCCAATTAGATTTCTATAACTATTACAACCTTCATCCTTTTCCCATGTATAATCCTCATTTAAACCTAACATTCTTATTAACACCTCAATATTCCCAAATCCTGGTCAGAGGGTCAGATATACTTCCACTATCACAATCATGCAAAGAAATAGACGAAGGAGAATTCCTGTGTTATGAAGATAATTTATCTGTCACTAATGAAGACTTATGCATTACAGATTTGATGAAATTTTCTTCACAAATTACATCATGTTCTCCACTTACAGTAAAATCTTCAAAAGTCAAGGTCAAATCTATTCGGCCTGACACATGGTTACTATATTCAGGAAAACAGACATTTCTCACAGAGCACTGTGAAAATGATTTCAACCAGTTCAACATTTTTGGCACCTATATATTAACCTTAGATAATGAATGTGAAGCTAAATTAGAGAACATCACATTAAGGAAACGTCTCATTCAATTAACTAATCAAGTCTTCCATCAAGTTCCAGTTATAAATTTACCAAGCATCACAGCAGCAGAGAAAATCTACAAGCAGCCAATCAGCCTAGATGAGGTCAACTTAGAAGATCTTCAGTTCCTGTCACATGTGTTAAACAGTAAAAGTGAAAATCTCAGTGAAAACCACGTATATTCAGTGAATGTGCATAGCATAAGTTTAGGTTCTATAATCATTTATGTAATATTATTAATTGTGCTTTTGATTGTTTTATATATTTATAAGTCTAAAATATTGTCCTTATGTAAACATAAGCAAAATCAACATTCTCAAAAATCGAACGCTGATTTTGAACTTATGGAGGGAGGAGTTATGTATACTAGACCAGTACACAGCTCAGTGCAAGTACTTTAAAAGATGATGCAATATAAACAGACTGTTGCTCATAGAATATAATTCCAAGTACTGTTTTGCTTAATCAGCTTAACTTGCCTCAGCTGCGTATTAATCATGTAAACAGATATCAGGTTACTTGTTTAGTCTCAGTCCAATTCTCATAACTGTTTTGCTAAATAAGCAGATATCAATTAATAAGACGTATAACGCGTGGGTTCATTCTAGAAGGAGTTGTTTACTTGACGATGCCTATAAAAGCCATCGCCAAGCAAAGTACATTTAATATCGACTCAGCTCTCTTACCGTTCGCACTAACGTTAAGTAATATTAATTGACTGCATTAATATTTTGAGTATCTATTATTAATTTGTATTGTGAAATAAATATATTTTTATAAAGTCACGCCGGCCTTTATATTTGACTAGGTAGTTTCATAATAACAAAAATGATGTGAATAACGTTTTAATCCTACTCAGTTCTTTACCGCAAGTGATCTTATCTAATCGATACGATTATGTCCCGATTAAAATCGACAAACTGTAACACATTTGTACAGAACGACGTCTGTATAATTTGTATATAATAGATTAAGTTACTGTAGTACATTATGTAGTTAAGTTAGAAAGATAATGTCATAGAATCCTAGCGCATAAGTATTAGTATAAAGATAGAAGAGTGTAACCCTGAAAGGGATAGGAATAATAGAAGAGTGTAACCCTGAAAGGGATAGGAATAATAGAAGAGTGTAACCCTGAAAGGGATAGGAATAGTAAGAAGAGTGTAACCCCGGAAAGGGACAGGAATAATTTATTATGATTGGTTTATTGGATTAATAAACTCGGTACAAAGCCCACTAGTTGTGACACAACAAATAGTACTTAAGAGCGCGAAAAACCGCGCCAGACACGTTCGAGCGACTGGACATAGGAAGATTTAGGAAGAAACTCTGCGCGAAGAGGGTCACAACTGGTGGGTGGAGCACTGTTTCAAGACTATTTCGGCTTTCATTGAATTCTCCTTCACGACGCATACCAGCCACAGCAGCAACAGGACGCACGACGTATTAATCGTCCTGTTCATTTGGTCCTTCGGAAGCCGGATTATCGTCGTCAAGAGAATATAGAAGACGCAAGAGAATATAGAAGAATCAAGCTGGAAAAGGAAGAAAATAGAAGAAAGAAACATGCCAGTCACACGCTCCACCACTAGTAGACCAGCAGCATCGGCCCCAGTCGCCGAATCGTCGGGGTCGACTACAGCGACAGAGTCGACCGCCACGTCAGAGTCGACCGCCACGACAGAATCTACTGTCATGACGGAAACAACCGCCACGGAAGACACTTCCGCGACGGAGAAAACAAAGAAGCCAGTATCCAAGAGGACTGGAACAAAGAGGACGCTCTCAACGAAGACGCGAAGATTGAAGCTCGCCCGCGCCAAGGAGGAGCTACTAGAATTGCAAGTCCAATTAGCAGCCGCGAAAATATCACGAATCGAAGCCGAAGATGAAGAAAGCGAGAGTGACGCCGACACGTGCATATCAGACGAACAAGAAACAGAGAAAAGAGTCGGGAGCTGGCTGAACGACTCGCGACCTCACGTCCTGGCCATCGCCGACAGGCCACACGACATAGACGTGGGGCGCACCATCGATGCAGCGCCGCGGGCGACAACGCCGTTGCCCCCTGCACCGATCCAGCCACCACCCATCGCCGTGTCGAAGAATGAAGAAACGACAGTCGCGACGCCGCCACAGCAAATCGACTTGCGTGAGCTGGCGTCCGCAATCACCCTCGCCGCCCGGTCCGGGAGCGCCCCGCACCACCGCTTCGCTACTGAATTGCCGTACTTCAGTGGGTCACACCAAGAGTGGCTCACCTTCAAAGCTGCTTATGAAGAATCTGCGCCGAGCTTCACGGACACAGAGAACGTCGCGAGACTACGAAGAGCGCTAAAAGGTAAAGCTAAAGAAGCCGTCGAGAACTTACTCATATACAACGCCAAGACAGCTGACATACTCCGGGCGCTCGAAGCACGCTTCGGCCGACCAGATTGCATCGCGCTGGGCGAACTAGAACGCCTGCGCGCGCTGCCCCGACTCAGCGACAACCCGAGAGACATCTGCGTGTTCGCCACGCGGGTGATGAACATCGTCGCGACGCTACGCGCACTCAACCGCGTGGCGTACCTGTACAACCCGGAGGCTGTCAAAATGACCATCGACAAGTTCACACCGGCGCTCAAGTATAGATGGTTCGACTACGCAGCGGAAGAACAGACAGAAGAACCCGACCTACTGAGGCTCTCTGATTTCCTCAGTAGGGAGGCCGACAGGTGCGGGCGCTACGCACCTCCCGAACACGTGACACCCGAACGGGAACATACAGCGAACAGAAGACAGACGAACAAGACTTATAGCACAGCTGTATCGAGCCCGAGGAAAGAAAAATGCGCGGCGTGTCACGACACAGAGCACGAGGTAACCAAGTGCAAGAAATTCATTGAGTCGACGGTCAACGACAGATGGGATATCGCGAAGGCACGAAGACTATGCTTCGCGTGTCTACGCTTCAGAACAAATAGTCATCATTGCAAGAAGCGCACTTGCGACACCGACGGGTGCAAATACTCGCACCACAGACTGCTTCACCACGTCAAAAGCGAAAGGGTCGCCGAAGACGACAACGCGGAGAAGCAGACAGTCGCGTCAACGTGGACAAGAGGCTTCGCATCGTATCTCAAGATAGTGCCGGTACACATTTCCGGACCGGCGGGAGGAGTAGACACGTACGCCCTCCTCGACGACGGGTCAACGGTGACGCTCATCGACGCCGAGCTCGCCAACCAGACAGGCGCGCGCGGCCCCCGCGAGTCACTGCACATCGAGGCGATCGGCGATTGTAACGTCCGGTCATCGAACTCCCGTCGGGTCCAGCTGACGTTGAGAGGTACGTCCCAGCGCGCACATCGTATTCAAGCGCGCACCATAGACAACTTGAAGTCGACGCCACAAGCCGTCACCGTGCAAGACATCGCCGATTGCAAGCATCTGCGGGACATAGAAAGCGATATCACCTACAGAAGAGCGAAACCCCAGATACTCATCGGCCAAGACAATTGGCACCTACTGCTGACGTCAGAGGTACGCCGGGGGCAGCGACATCAACCCGTTGCCTCCCGGACCCCTCTCGGCTGGGTCGTACACGGTGCGCGCTCACGACGCACGAAACAGACTGAAGCGCCCACAGTACATAGAGAAGATCGACCGCGATTCGAAACTGAACAGAAGGATAATAGAACAGAAGATCGACCGCGATTAAAAATTGAAGAAAAGAAAATACGGATAATAAATCGACGCCCTCGTCCCAAAAGAAAACGCCGAGCCCGTGCAAATAAAATAGATCAGACACGACAGACGGATGATCGGGCTCAGCGAGGAAAAATAGACGGAACGAGTACTCGGACTGGAGTGGAGGCCGGACACCGACGACATCGGGTTCAACATCGACGCACGCCTCCGCCCGGGCATACTCGAAAAGCCGACGCCGACGAAGCGGGAGACACTACGCCTACTGATGTCTCTGTTCGACCCGCTCGGAATCGCTTCGCCCAACACAATAAGGGGCCAAGCAGATACTACAGGAGATATGGCGGCGCGGCACAGGATGGGACGACAACATCGACGATGACCTAGCACAACAGTGGGTCGAGTGGACCCAACACCTGCGGAGTCTGCGGGACCTGAAGATACCACGATGCTACCACGGGTACACGCACGCCGAGACGCTCGAGTTGCACGTGTTCGTGGACGCGAGCGAGTCAGCCTACGCGACAGCGGCGTACTGGAGAGCCACCACGAGCGACGGCGAGGTACATATAACCCTCGTGGCGGCGAAGGCGAAGGTGGCACCGCTCAAGCTCACATCGATCCCGAGACTCGAACTGCAAGCCGCCGTACTGGGTAGTCGCCTGGGCGCGACTATCATCGCCGAACATGATAAGAAGCCAAGCGCAGTGACCTACTGGACGGACAGCCGTACCGTCATGACGTGGCTGAAGACGGGCGCGCGATCCTACCGCCCGTTCGTCGCACATCGCATCGCCGCGATAGAAGAGAACAGCGCCATAAATGATTGGAGGTGGGTGCCCACGAAACTAAACGTGGCTGACGACGCGACGCGCGAAGTACCCAGGGACATCGGCTCTCATCACCGATGGTTCCTTGGGCCCGAGTTCCTGCGCGAGCACCCATCAACATGGCCGGCGGAGCGACCGACACTCGACGCAGCGACGGGCGAGGAACGGACACACACTATCACCGAGCAACGGCCCGTCTCACCGCGATCAGCTGTTCCGGATCCAGCGCGCTTCTCTACGTGGGAGCGCCTGCTACGAGCGACGGCGCGCGTGCTGCAGTTCATCGACCTGTGCAGTGTGAATAGACAATCAGTGAACTATAAGAGACAGGCTAGGAATCGCGAAAAGGACCCACAGTGGAATAGTGTTAAGAATAGGAATAAGTGTAGCGATAAGTGTAGAATTAAGTTTAGTGATAAGGACAGTGTTAAGTGTTTACCGCTCAGTGCAGAACTATTGATAAGAGCGGAGGCGTTGTTAGTGCGTGTAGTACAACACGACTCGTATTATAGCGAACTGAGTAATAGTGATAGGCTATCGAAGGGTCGCCTCCGCCCCTTATCAGCGCAGATTATCAGTGGAGTGATAAGGATCAAGTCGCGAATAAGTGCGACGCCGGACATCAGCGACGAGCTACGGTGCCCCGCAGTGCTGGACGGAGATCATCGCGTCACCCGCCTGTACATCGAGCACGTACACCGACAGCTGCACCACGCCGGAGTAGAGGCGACCATCAACGAGTGTCGAGCAAGGTACTGGATAACTCGATTACGTACAGTAGCCCGGATGGTCATACACAAGTGCTACAGCTGTCGCCGAAGAAGAGACGCGCCTCCAGAGCCGAGCACCGGGAACTTGCCGCCCTGCAGACTGGCTCACCATCAGAGGGCCTTCACGTACACCGGCATCGACTATTTCGGACCTCTGACTGTGACAGTGGGTCGGGGCACACAGAAACGCTACGTAGCCCTCTTCACCTGCCTGACTTCACGCGCCGTACACCTGGAAGTCGCCGCATCACTCAGCACCGAGTCAGCTGTGATGGCCCTACGACGGTTCATCGCCCGCCGCGGCTGCCCGACTGAAATATGGTCGGACAACGGGACCAATCTCCGCGGCGCCGACAGAGAGCTACGGGAGGCGCGGGACAACGCCACCCGAGAAGAGGCCACGAGAAAAACCATCAGCTGGCGCTTTATTCCCCCCGGCGCCCCGTTCATGGGTGGCGCATGGGAAAGACTGGTGCGCAGTGTGAAGACGGCCCTATACGCGATCCTGACGGAGAGGCACCCGACAGAAGAGGTTCTCACCACACTGCTGGCGGAGGTCGAGTTTACATTAAACAACCGACCGCTCACTCATGTACCCGTCGACCCTGAGGACCCAGAGGCGCTGACACCGAACCACTTTCTGCTCTACGGCCCAGCGCGCAACCCGACACCGGGGACCTTCACTGACACTGACCTCATCGGCCGCACCCATTGGAGAGCGGCACAGAGACTCGCGGACATGTTCTGGGAACGATGGATAAGGGAGTACTTACCTGGACTTCAGTACCGGCGGGAGCCCCATGGACGCGGCGCCGCCCTGAAGGAGGAGGACATCGTCCTCATTGTTGACAACGTACTCCCCAGGAACATGTGGCCTCTTGGGAGGATAATAAGGACCTTCCCTGGAGAAGATGGAATTGTGCGTGCGGTGGACGTCCGCACCAAGGGAGGAGTTCTTCGGAGGCCAGCGAAGAAATTGATAGTGTTGCCGACGTCGTCCCTCCACGAAGACTTATGAACCGTCAGTGAAGCCGACAGTTCACGGCGGGAGAAATGTACAGAACGACGTCTGTATAATTTGTATATAATAGATTAAGTTACTGTAGTACATTATGTAGTTAAGTTAGAAAGATAATGTCATAGAATCCTAGCGCATAAGTATTAGTATAAAGATAGAAGAGTGTAACCCTGAAAGGGATAGGAATAATAGAAGAGTGTAACCCTGAAAGGGATAGGAATAATAGAAGAGTGTAACCCTGAAAGGGATAGGAATAGTAAGAAGAGTGTAACCCCGGAAAGGGACAGGAATAATTTATTATGATTGGTTTATTGGATTAATAAACTCGGTACAAAGCCCACTAGTTGTGACACAACAAATAGTACTTAAGAGCGCGAAAAACCGCGCCAGACACGTTCGAGCGACTGGACATAGGAAGATTTAGGAAGAAACTCTGCGCGAAGAGGGTCACAACTGGTGGGTGGAGCACTGTTTCAAGACTATTTCGGCTTTCATTGAATTCTCCTTCACGACGCATACCAGCCACAGCAGCAACAGGACGCACGACGTATTAATCGTCCTGTTCAACATTATTAATTTTTTTCGCATAGCTGATTTCAGATATATTATATAATACGAGGTTTTTAGAATCGGCCAGTAAATTAAAATGCCAATAAAAAACCTCGATCAAGGAAACTCTTTGAAAATATATGGAGGTCATAATAAGTTTATCATTTGTTATTAAAAAATAGTGCCAATTTAAAAAGTGGTGTTGTAGTCGACATGAGTTTAACGCGAGAAACTTCTTCTTCTTTAAGTTATGGCTTTACACTAATTTTAAGTGTATTTTGCCAATGTCCAGTGAATTGCATAATCGTGTTTGTAAGATTTCTAGAATAATTCAACTCCTTGAATGAACGATAATTAGAGATTATAAATAGGATGGGTCTAGCGAGGTTGTAAGGTTTAGCGGACAGGTAAGGATTTGAGAAAAGTGGGCAATACATACATTAACTTAATAAGCTCATTTTAGAAACAATTATAGATATATTATAAAATTCAATGGAGATATTATGGTGTACAATAAACTTTACAATAGCTTTAATATATAAATTGTTAGATATTGACTTTTCGATCCATTTATTAAGACTTTCTTTGCGGTCTTATTCAACAACAAAGTTATGAACGACTTTGATTATCATTTCATAACGACGACGCTCCGTCGCGTACCATTGATTATAATGGGTTAGATGCGGTTCGACATGTTCGAAGCAATCTCACTGATGATTTTCGCGACGATCACTAAAGATTAAGGGAGTGCTGTGCTGCTCATGATAGATGTTGATAAAAGGATCAAATATCAAGGGATTCGGGAAAGATTAGGCACTGCTATGAGTCGAAAACAAAAAGGCTTACACGAACGCATACTCCATAATTTTAAGGAAGATAAAAACGCTGCGTCTTGTATTGGTGCCATTAAATTCATAAAAAATAAGACGGAGCTGAAAGCTGGGTCCTTAGTTAGGTGTCAGAAACAATAAGACAATGTGGACAAAGGATGTTTCCTTTCAATGATTTCTTAACAAAAGTAAGGAAAGGCAGAAGTCAAGGGAAAAAGCTAATTGCCTCATTCTTCGGACAAATGGATGGGTGATTTCACAAAAAATGTACTAGTCTAGCAACAACGCCCACAAAACAGCATCCTCCTTTACTGCAGCAATGCTCTAGCTAAACCCTCCAGAAATTCATTCGAATATTTGAGTATGAAATGTATAGAATTGATGAGTCATCCTTTCGTGATCCGTCCGGAAGTTTACTTAAATCTTTGTCAAGAGTGGATAAATTAGCATACTTATTCATTTTATAGGTAACTATAAATTTTCACCTGTTGGAACTCTGTACTCTTTGCCTACCCCGCAAGGGATTTGGCGTGATGATATATATTATAAATTTTCATCTTAAATATGGATCAATTAGCTTAAAAATTGAGCTTACTGTAAGAATGATTTACTTAAATAATTATGCAATATGTATTTAATCTTAGTAGAAAAGTGCGTACTAATATAATGCTACTTTTTCCTGTCGTCTAGAACATGTCCTATGTCGTGATGACACGACAACCCCTTTCTCTACTATGCTATAATAAATAATCTAAAATAAATAAACACTGTCACGCCTATATTCCCCAAGCGGGGGTGGGAGAGGTGTACTGAGTACACCCACTTTTCGCCGGTAATGTTAGGTCCTATGTAATAGAAGGCAAGCTTGTTGCCATACACCGGGCACAATTCCAGACTCCGGACTCATACTGGGAAGTTTCCGTTAAAAAACTACATTTTCCGATTTAGAATTTGAACCAGGACTTCGTGTTCACAAAGCGATGTGCTTTGCCACTAGACCAACGAAGCAGTCTTTATATATTATAATATATGTATCGCATAGCATACATTGAATGTTATTGTCAACGTTTTTGTGGATGTTCGATCCCCGTAATAACTCCATTAAGGTATATTTTCGTTTAGTTCAATACCTTAAGCTGCGAGATGGATAATTAAATAAGAAGAAGAGCTATAAGTTCAACATTATGCCAATGTGCTGTAGGTGACGCCCTTTATGCATTTTCTGAACTGTTATAAATAATTATCTAAACACCTACAATACATAATAAAATAGATTATAACACTTAAAACAGCGAAAGTAATAGGAATATTATACTTTATTTACAACGTTGGCAAATCTTTGGCGGTCGGCAGTTCCCAAGAGTTTGAATATAGTACTCTGTGGCCCAAAAACACAGCCAGGAGGCTGGCAGCGTGGGTACTGACAGAATGGATAGCATCTTTGGGCAAGATAAATACCTACGTTTTGGTGACGTTTCGTGGATACCAATCTATCTATCTATATCATTACGCCAGCTCCCTCGCGGGGTAGGCAGAGAGTACAGAGCTCCAACAGGTTCTTTCCTTACATACCTCTCTGGCTTCCTCCACTCTCATAGTTCGTCTCATACACACTCGCCGGTTACGGAGACTCTTGACTTACCCTTCAGCTAAGACACGGTCTATTTGGTCATGGTAAGATAGTCTAGGTCTTCCCCGGCACCTACATCCTTCCACTTTCGCATTGTATATCTGTTTTGTCATTCTTTCTTCTGGCATCCTTTCTATATGCCCGAACCAACGGAGCATACCCTTTCTCATCTTTACACCGATACTATCTTTCATACCTACTGGCTTTCTTACTACGCTGTTGCGAATACGGTCGGTCAGCGTGACTCCGCACATCTTCCGCAGAGATCGCATTTCGATAAATGCATCCTGCTTTCGTTCTCCTTCTTACATACCCAACTCTCACTGCCATATAACAGCGTTGGGACAAGCACTTCGTTATGCATGGCCAGCTGCGCCTTTTGGCTTAAGTGCCGGCTCCCAAGTAGCCTTCCCATCGCACCATTCACTCTATTACCTGCATTCACTGTTCTCTCTATATCAGCGGTGTATTTCCCATCCTTACTGAAGGCGCATCCAAGATATACAAACTCATTCACTTGCTCCAGCACATCGTTACCAACCACAATCCTTGCATTCGTTCTGGTTTCTTCCCATTCAAAAACCATAATTTTGGTTTTCTTCACATTCAAATGTAAGCCATTGTTCATGCAGTCGTCTCTCATAACTGTGACTAGTGTTTGCAGATCAGTGGCTGTTGGCGCTATCAAAACCGCGTCATCTGCATACAATAGGTGGTTTATCAATAGATCACCCATTTATACCCTTTCAGTCATCGCATTCAGTCTTTGAAGACTTTTATCCAGATACACTATAAACAGTCTAGCGGACAACATGCAACCCTGCTTGACGCCGATTTTAACGTCAAACCAAGGTGACATGTTACCACCCACCCGTACGCAAGCCTTACTGTCCACGTAGGTGGACTGGACGGCTCGCAACAGAGTGCCGTTTATACCATACTCTGGCAAAATGTCCCAAAGTCTCTTTCGCACGACTCTATCAAACGCCTTCTCCAGGTCCACGAAACCGCAGAAAACCTTCCGGCCTACTGCCAGATGCTTTTCTACAATGTTGCGGAGGGAGAAAACTTGATCCGAACATCCTCTTCCGGACCTGAAACCCCCCTGTGCCTCACACAACACTCCATCGGACTTCTCGCGCATTCCCCGTTCAATAATTTTACCATACACCTTAGCTGCCAAGCTGATCAAACTGATGGCTCTGTAATTGGCGCAGTCATATTGTGAGCCCTTGCCTTTATACAAGGGTACTATGACTGCGCGGCGCCAATCTGTAGGGACTCTACCGGTCTTCCAGCAAAGATTTGCGAGGACCCAAAAAGCGTCCCGGACGCAAGTTCCACCATATTTAATCATCTCGGCAGATATCATGTCTATTCCCGCAGCTTTACCATTTTTCATACTTCGTATCGCCCATTCAACTTCTTCCATAGTGATGTCCTCTGTGGATTCTGGTGCCGCAAACTCGCCTCTGGGCTCGTCTGTGGTACCAGCATCCGGGGCATTCTCATACATTTCTCCAAAGGTCAAAACCGGTGGAGTGAATACACTCCACCGGTTTAGCACAGCTTGTGTGTCTGCAAGAATGTCACCATCCTTAGATTTTACCTTTTCCATTCTGGAGCCTGACGAATCACCTCGAGCCTTTCTCACCTTGCTCCAAAAGAGTTTGGTGTTATTCTCGAAGTTCTTCGTCAGCCTCTCCTCCTCAATCACACTCCGCTCTTTCACGCTTTTCTTTCACTAAGGTTTTGGTGGCATTCTTGCATTGCCGGTATATTACTTTCTTCATCTCCGTCATACTGTCATTTAGATTCAAAGAAGAGACATAGTCCTGCCACGCTTTCTTCTTACTTTCTACAGAGCTTTTTAACTCTGTGTTCCACCATGCATACCCTTTTGCTGTGCTATGCTTCTTTGAGCAGCCACATACTTCTTTCGCTGATTCTACCAAACTCTCGTTCAGACAATTCCAGCATTCATCTATGTTTGAGTCCGAAGAACCAGCTGTCAAAAGCTTGTCCCGGGCTCTGTCTTCATACGTTCTCCTCACGCTCTCATCTTGCAACTTTTCAACCTTGATTCTTTCAAGGCCTCCGAAGGAGATACGCTCTCGCCAGTGCCTCCACTTCCTGAACAAACCGCGCAATTACGAGATAGTGGTCCTATTCAAGAGTGGGGCCTCTATACGCACGGGTATCTTGAAATGTGGATACCAAATTTTAGGAAATGTCTACTTATTGATTATTTATATTCTTAAACCGTTACAAAACCAAAATTACGTATTTAACGAATTACGCATACACTCTCTCGGTAGCTTACTTAGGGATCGTTCGATAAAAATCAACACACAACAAAACTCCTACTAAGAAGAGGTCAGAACATGTTTATCCATTTGGTAAGTAATTAATTAATAAATAACGGTTCATCTTTTCTTCTCACCTTGAGACGACATGCTTAACACAAATATGTGGGTAAGTAGTTAACACCGCGTGTAATCACTGTCTCTGCGTAATTCACAAACAAACTTATTTAAACTACCTGGTTATCTGTGGTGATATTATTGTGTATTGTAGGAATTCGCGAATAATTGGTCCACGGTCCACGAAGTGATATCAATGAATAAACGAATGACGTCTCGACACAACTAGCCGAGCGCGGCAACGCGAGCGCGACTGACGTGTGTATATTATTGACGCCGCGATACTAATAAAACCTGTCGGTGTGACTCAACTTCTTGGCATAAAATTTATAATAGCATATAAAGGACGTCACACATGTCAGAGATAATACCTACATATTGTAGCAGCAATGTGTAAAAGCCTTATCATGGAGTAAAATTTAGTTACACCAAACATTTAATACAATTACTTATCTACTCGCTATGGTTGCATAACAGTACGACGCCTCCATGAGACCCTTGGGCTTAGAGCTACATAGAAAATAGAAAGTTATGTGACATAGGTGCGTTTCACGCGTATATAAAAAAATAATAATTTTAATCTTTACGTTGGTAAATGCGTGTGGCTGTCCGCGCGTATGAGTCATACGCGATTGAGTTTTTGATATTAGGATGATTTACAAGACCGTTTTTGGTTGATGCAAAATTAGTGTCTTACTGTTAGAGTAACTAAGATATCTATGCATAGCGCAACGCAAGCAAGTTACTCAGGAATTTGAGGGCGTGTGAATCTGCTGGATCTCCTAAAAAGAAAACAAACGCACATTTATGTCATTGTTGACTCACGCTAATGACTTTATATTAGACCTTTCATGTTTAATCTAAGCCTATGGTTAGCTTTTAGAATGTGACCCTGCCACTATCAATTTATTTTTGTCTCTGTGAAAAATATACGGGCCCCTCTCGGGTCCGAACCTCCTTTGATTTTGCTAGTGCTACTACTTTATTGTTAAGTCACTGTTCGAAAGTAGTTATTTGTTTTAGTACCTTAGTCTAAGGTCAATACGTTTTAAAAACATTCTATATAATATTATCTCGAGTTCAAAACCTATGATCAACACATACCTGTTTAGCTATTTATAGGTACGAGGGTGATACTGGAGTTTCTTTGAACTGGCAAGTTTATAACAATATTGTAAAATCCGACCCGACGTCCTGGACATGGCGCTTCTGAAGGGTGTCACCCTACGGCTGCACTCCTTGGAAGTAGTCCAGGAACTCGACTCTGACCATCGACCTGTAGTCATGAGACTCGGTTCCCCCCCTTCCGCCCCTCAGCGACCCAAAAAGACGGTGGTGGATTGGCATGCGCTAAGCACGGCCTTGGCGGATGCCGACCCTCCCCCCCTGCCTCTCAGCTCGGACTCCATCCCGTCCCCTCAGGACACCGATCAGGCCGTAGATGCCTTCACCGAGCACATCCGATCGGCTGTCAGTCGATCGTCCAAGCAAGTCGAGGCGGAAGATCTCTACCTCAACCGCTTTCGACTGCCGGACGATGTTAGGGATCTCATTCGTTCCAAGAATGCTTCTACCCGAGCGTACGACTCCTACCCCACCGAAGCCAATCGGGCCCGGATGCGCGCTTTACAACGAGAGGTAAAGCGTCGTGTCGCGGAGGTCCGGGAGGAACGGTGGGGTGACTTCCTAGAGGGCATCGCGCCATCGCATCTGGCCTACTGGCAGCTGGCGCGTAGCCTCAAGTCCGACTCCACGACTGACATGCCCCCGCTGTCCCGCCCTTCAGGCGCACCCCCAGCCTTCGACGACGACGAAAAGGCCGAGCTTCTCGCCGACTCCCTCGAGAGCCAGTGCGCCCCCAGCTCTCAGTCCGTCGACCAGTCCCACGTCGACGCGGTCGACAGGGAAGTCGAGCGCAGGGCATCCCTCCCCCCCGTCGATTCCTTACCTCCTATCACCCAAACGGAGGTCGAAGATCTAATTATGGGTCTCAAAACTAAAAAAGCCCCCGGCTCTGACGGCATTTCGAATCGCGTTCTGAAATGCCTGCCCGCCCAACTCATCTGCCTCTTAGTGGCCATATTGAACGCCGCCATGGCGAACTGCACCTTCCCCGCTAAGTGGAAGGAGGCGGACGTCATAGGCATTCCCAAGCCCGGCAAACCTCGCAATCTCCCCGCGAGCTACCGCCCTATCAGTCTCCTCAACTCCCTGGCCAAGATATACGAGCGCCTACTTCTGGCGAGGCTCAAAGACTTCGTAACGTCCAGGGGTATCCTTATCGACGAGCAGTTTGGCTTTCAAGCCAAACACTCTTGCGTCCACCAAGTGCACCGCATCACGGAGCACATCCTCTCCGGTCTCAATAGACCCAAACCCATCTACACGGGCGCCCTCTTCCTAGATGTCGCGAAGGCATTCGACAAAGTCTGGCTCAACGGCTTGATCTACAAGCTCTACCAATTGGGTGTGCCGGACAGACTCGTGCTCATCTTACGAGACTTCTTGTCGAATCGCGCCTTCCGTTATCGCATCGAAATGACGCGCTCCACTTCCCACTCCATCAGTGCTGGAGTCCCACAGGGCTCAGTTCTCTCTCCGCTCCTGTTTAGCCTTTACACGAACGACATTCCTCGTTCGAGTAAGGCGCATCTAGCCCTATTCGCGGATGATACTGCTCTCTACGTCTCGCATAGGAATAAGGGTTTCATTACCAGCCACCTTCAGGCATCCGCCAATTCCCTAGGGAATTGGTTCAGGAAGTGGCGTATTGAGGTGAACCCGGACAAGAGCGCTGCGGTGTTCTTCTCCAGAGGTGCCACCCCGCGCCACTCCCTGCGCCGCCCTAGAAGTAATCTCGGCCAAGTAACCATGTTCGACCGACCCATTCCCTGGGTCAAAGAGGTCAAATATCTAGGGGTCACCCTAAACAGTACCATGTCCTTCGGCCCGCACATCAAGCGGGTCCGTCACCGAGCATCATTTGTGCTCGGTCGTCTCCATTCGTTAATCTGCAAGCGGAGTAAAATGTCCCTTAGAAATAAGGTGACACTCTACAAAACTTGCGTTCGACCCATCATGACTTATGCGTGTGTTGTGTTCGGGCATTCGGCCCCCTCTCACATCGATAAACTCCAAGTGGTTCAAAACCGCTTCCTCCGTAAAGCCGTAGGAGCCCCCTGGTTCGTACGGAACGTCGACCTCCACTCCGATCTAGGTCTCGAACCTATTCGCGCCTTTATTAAAAAGGCGTCAACACGTCACTTTGCGAACGCATCTACCCATGCGAATCCGTTAATCGTAGCCACCGCCGACTACGATCTCCCCCCCGACCCCTGCCGCCACCGCCGGCCGCGACATGTTCTCACCGACCCCCCCCGATGCTTTGTCATCCCTTCTTTCCGCTCAGAATACGGGCGACGACGACGACATAGTAGTAGTAGATCCCCTCCCATAGCCGGCGGTTGACCGGTGCACTTAGTAGTGCACCCGTCCCCCTACAGCGACTGTCCCAACCGAGGGCGCCTCTTCGAGGCGCCCTCGAGTATGTCGCCTCTTGCCCTTCTGGCTGGCTAGAGCGTAGTGGTTGCACGCTCGCCTTTAAGTCCGGTGAAGCTGTAAAGGCCTCGCGGCCAACAGCGTACATCATTCACACACACACACACACACACAATATTGTAAAAGATAGTGCAAAATTTGAAAACGTGTCTCCTTTATCAATACCTTACCTTACCCCATGTCTTGACCTGAACCTTGAATCATCCCTGAATCAATTTGTCATTGGTTTAATTACAATTTGTAGCATTGAGATAGAACCATATAGAACTCATTGATTTGAACACGGAATAAAGAAGTACTACTTACTACCTGTTCTGTGGATTTGAACGCGAATAGCACGCACAAGTGACGTTAACGTATCAAGAACGTAAACGCAATACATAAAATATTCTGTGTAACCTATACACACGTTAATAAATTGAGCCTCAGACCGAGGTCGAGGACCTGATTAAAGGTCTTAAACCGAAAAAGGCCCCCGGCTCTGACGGCATTTCTAATCGCGTACTCAAGTGCTTGCCCGCCCAACTCATCTGCCTCTTAGTGGCCATCCTTAATGCCGCCATGACAAACTGCACCTTCCCCACTCAGTGTAAGGAGGCCGACGTCATAGGCATCCCTAAGCCCGGTAAACCGGCCGGTGCAGAGCACTACGGCGAGACACCTAGTATACGCCCTCCCCCATAGCGACTGCCCAAGCCGAGGCCGTTCCTCCTTGAGGCGCCCTTCAGCTAGTTGCCCCCTTGCCCTTCTGGCTCGAGCGTAGTGGTTGCACGCTTGCCCTCTTGTCCGGTGAATCCGTAAAGGCCCCGCGGCCAACAGCGAAGATCATTCACACACACACACACACAAAATCATAAATTGAGCCTTCCGTTTTTATCGCCAAAAATGTAGACGCGCGACAGCAACGTTTTGGTATCGATAAAGAGGTAAAAGTACAGTTCCCCAAACGCGCGTTTGTGTCGCGTTCCCCGTGCATCTGGTGGTACTGAGTTCAAATCCTATATCGGTCAGAATGTGATTTTTGTAAAAGCTACGCGCAATATTAGCCACTAGACCTACGAGGCATTTATTAATATATAAAGATACTAGCTTCTGCCCGCGACTTCGTCCTCGTTGACTTTAGACAGAAACCTAACATTTTTCCGTGATAAAAAATCTCATATGTTAACACAAGTAATAAACGATATGTGTGCCCAATTTCATTCAAATCCGTTCGGCTGGTTTTGCGTGATTGAGTAACAAAAATCTAAACATAGAAACTTTCACATCCTACTAATATTATAAAATAAATAATAAATAAAAATAAAAATGTTTATTTCAATCACCTATAGTAATTTACACTGTCGGGTTTGTAATCCCCTTTTAAGCAAAGCATTGCTTGTGTTAGAAGATTACAATATATTATCACAAATGTCAAAGTGTATCGATCAATTCGATTTTCGATCAAACTGTTTTTTAGGTATTGCGGCGCTGGAAACGCGCTGTTGCATGCAACGCGCGTATACGGAGCGTGAAACTGGTGCGCATAGACACGCCCTTGGGTAGGTACTATAAGTTACGATAGACTTCGGTTAATATATTTTCATGAAGAAGCCCAATCTCGAATTCAGTGATTCCCTTGAGGGACGTGCTTCAATAGTGACCCTGACATAAAGGTAGCTAGGAGCATCATGGTTTCAAGTAAAAAAAATACATGAATATTTAGTTAGCTGGTAGCTTTAAGCTAGGTGGATATCCCAGAATTTGACTAAATCCGCATTGATTGGTGTTGGGTGGGAAATGGTATAAAAATTGAATTATTGTGTGCATTGACACACGAAAGTTGGAATTACTGCTAATGTCTTGAAATAAAGAGACAGTAGGTAGGTAATTGCGTACTAAATAAAGAACTAAGCCTGATAAAAGAAATGATTGCCTCCTTGCCTCATTTTAAGAGCGGGTGGGTTAAAAGGTAGGTATGCAACATTTGTTCTAAAAATTAAGAGAAAAAAAAGCTGCTTTAAAATGGTATAACATGTATTTTTTCGCCTCATAGTTATGGAAAAAGTAAGAGCAACAACATAGCAATAGAATCCATCTTCCGTCCGTCATCAAGAAACTGGCTCAGAGTTCAGAGCTACCTACGTCAGGTTTAAGTTATAGGGTCATTCGCCCTATAGTTGACCATACCTATTTTTTGACAAAACAAAGGAATAACTCCATGAAATATAACTTTTCTGTGAGTGAATGATCTACGCTGTTGGCTGCGGGGCCTTTACAGCTTCACCGGAATGAAATAAGACATAATAAGGACTTAAGTAAGGATGCTAAAAAACGGTAGTTGACTTCGACAAGTTCGACGTTCGTTCATTCCACTAAGCTTTGCTCTATCGATTCATCGAATGCAACGATATGCATCAGTTTTACACAAAGAGAATGTAATCACTACGTGGTTTTACGTAGTTTTTCAAGGTAGTTATTTTAAAAAACCATGAAAGCTAAAAACTTTCGTTGTCATCACATATTTTAGTTCTCTGTTTATTTAGTGAGACACCTCAAGGTTATCACAAATGCAAAATTAAGGTGCCAGGGATAAGTATAATCAGTATCTAATAGATATGTGTTAAAATATGTTTGAGTAAGAATGGAAAGTGTAAGTTATGTTTGTTGCATAATAACATCGATATAATGCAATTAATAATAACAGTGAAGTAATTGCATCATTTTCATAACAGCGAATAGGCCGGTTAGCCCTAAATGCAAATGTACTCTGTGAGTGGGCCTGTTCGCCTAACTGCGTTATCACCATCAGTGGTAACCTCAAGGCAGGGTGTACGATAAAGATTAAGTATCTAATAATTTTAAAGAAAGTATTAGAATAACAATGTTAGTCTATCACGATCGTCTTTAGACCACAGAACGCAATACTCTTTTGATCTACACTGGTAACACCATAAATATTCTTGTTAGGCAACTCTTCAATAAAAAAATGTCAAACGTCTTGTCAACGTGTCCCTGTGATGTGCATGTCTGAATTGTAACATTATAATTTATTCGTAAAATGTGTAATTTGTACCAATGCTGATGGTTCTCAATTTTTGTAAAAAGATTACTGTTTCACAAACATATTAAAAATAGGCTAAAAACATGGTTTTGTTAGGTAACGAAGAGGTAAGTTCTGTTCGTATGAAATGTCCACATCGTTTTAACATATTTCAATATAAAATACCTGAAAATTGCATTTCAGTTTCTCGCAGAGCTTACAAAGTTGTTCCAAAAAGCGCGCACATCAGGATCAATAACTATGGCAATGAAAAGATGTAAGTATAGCTTGAATATCTCCATTATGGTACACATTTTTGTGTTCAACTTACTCACATGATAACACTTACAGACGATGGCCGCACTAAACCAGAACCTCGAGACGGTAGTCCAGTAGTCAAGAATCCTGAATACAAATGTTTGATTAGGGCACAATCTAGAAGTAGTAAAATTTCAACAGTTGTGGAACAACGAGAGGTGGAGAGATTCAGCACTGCTTACTCGAACTTATTAAAAACAAGCGTAAACGGTTTGAAACGTTTGAAGAAGCCCAAGAAGAAAGCTATGGCCACTCAGTAATCATATGAAACAAAGACAATGTGTCAAGACTGAAAATAAAGTGCGCAATATTGTGTTATGAACAAAATGTGAACTTTATGATGTTACGTACCACCGTGATGTCCTAGCTCGTAGGATGAGGTCCATTGAAGTGTGCTTTTCTCTCTCTGTAGATTTGAAGAGTTGGAGTCTTGCCTGCCATTGCTAGTGGAGCAGGCGCAACTGTAGTCATTGACCATCTGTCCAATGCACCTTATTTTTATATTCATAAACTTTTATGTTACAGTTCCATAATAAAATTTTATTGTCAAGGAAATTGTATCAATGCAGTGCCCTTAAAGTGTCAGCTTTGAAACCTATTTCATCTATTAAAACTGTTTATCCAGTGCTTATTTAGAAATACATAAAACTCCATCATGCCTGTTTTGCCTAAGTGGCAGAAGTATTCTGTGTACTCCCATACACATATTATGTTATGTCATTATCTTACAGCCGGTTTCAATAAATAACTCGAGTATAGATTTGCCTACTATGGATAGAATATGGACATATTTTGTATGGAAATTCTGTCAAAATTCTACTGACAGTAAGCAAATCTATCCTTGAGTTGAATATTGAAACTGGCCATTAGTGGTAAAAAAGTCTATCATTGTTTTGAAAAAAAAATTAGACAATATTATAGTGTGGTAAAGGGAGGGTAAAGTTGTACTGTGGGCACCCATAGATCGTCAAAATGTCCCATTGGCATAGGGCATGTTGTATTGGGAATCATTCTATCAAAAAATAATCTTTTCTGATTCAAACCCAAGACTGTGATCACTAGGCCAATGAGACAATTGATGACTATTCATCAATTAGTCTAGTGGCAAATAATGAGTGGAGATTCTGTGTATCACACAATATTAACTTCCAAATACCTATTGAACTATTATTTAAAACTTACAAAGCTCTTTGTTGTAGAATCATATCAAGGGGTGCAAAGCACAAAAAATCATGTACAAAACAGTGATATTTTCCTTTTTTTTTACCCTATCTTACTGAATATAATAAACTTTACAATATAGTGAAATTATTTTTTAATTAAGTCTGCTCCATCGAAATCAGTCAATGATATAAAAAAATGGTGACTCTTTTTCTTTCTAAGCTCTCTACTTAAAAGTCACTAGTCTATAGATAACATTATGTACTTTGAACCTGACCATATATATTTTGTTTTTATCCTACAACGCCAAGGGCCAAGATTAGAATCTTTTTAGTATTTTACACCAGTGACGTCATCAGGTATGCCTTTGCCAAAATCAGCTGGATTTATTGATTTGTTAAAATTTCAAAAATAAGCTTCTACCTGCAGCTTCGTCCGCGTTAACTTTAGCCAAGAACCTAATAATTTTCTCGGATGGAAAGTATATGTAATGTGGAAAGTATAGTAAGTGAAGTAATCCAGGTAATAAACTATCTGTGTGCTAAATTTCATCCAAATCCTTTTAGCCGCGCGATATGTGTCACCTCCGTGGTGCTCTGCACCGGCCGGCGGGCAAGGGGTTCTTTGACCTCGCCGGCGAGGTCGGTGTCTGATCCTGTGTGCGGTATCTGTATTCGAAAGGGAAGAAAGGGCATCGGGATGTTTGGCATACTGAATGTCTAGGATACCCCCTTCATGGTTTTGATGACATGTACACGTTATACAAACACAAGTAAAAATTTCCAATTTCCTTTAATAAAAGAATAACATGAATGATGATGTATTAACAATTACATTGATATCACAATATGAGACCATACATTTTGTTACTAATACGATTGCGAAAATGTTATAATTTTATTAACATATAAATCACTAATACTATAAAGTTCAGAGTTTATATAAAAATATTAACAAACATTTTACTGTGATTAGTTTCCAATTTACAGTCAATACAAGATTCAATATCCCTAAATCAATAATACTATATTTTTTAATGAACACAATTATAGTGCATAAAACTCAGATGAAATTAGATTTACAAAAAATACTGTTCAATATGAAATAAAGAATAAAACTAAATACAACTTAATGTCTGATGTTGAGTATTACAATGCTATCCCGTTTAAATTACTGAGACAGAAATTTTACAACTTAAATGATTAATATTCGTCACACTTATATAGCAACCTCTGTTAGTTTAATAACTGCACTCTTAAGCCTCTCTCAAGTCAACTCTTAATAACTGATTTTGACCATTTCTTATCACCATTCCAAACATCAAAATTTCATCACGAATCACAGATATTTCGAGACAACACAACGTCTGTCAAAATGTAAGCGGACCTACCTGTTGAAATATTTTCCTGGAAGTAGAAAATTTGATAACCAACATGATAACCCTAATTTCACACCAACGCCACGCTGTCAACAGCATCCATCGTCATCCCGTGTCAGTCACTGCTGGACGTAGGCCTCTCCCATGTCACACCACTGTGCTCGATCTTCAGCTATCCTCCTCCAATCCCTGCCCGCTGCCTTACGAATATCGTCGCCCCACCTAGCTACAGGGCGTCCTACTTACCTACGTTTACCGATACGCGGTCTCCACTAAAGAACCAGTCTACCCCAACGGCCATCGGTTCTGCGGAATATGTGACCTGCCTACTGCCACTTCAGCTTGCTAACAACACAACATCATCCACGGGCCAAAAGATGCTTGTCGCACTATAGTTCCTGTTGCAACCGCCAACAAGTTCCTGATTTCGATGAAGTACCAGTAGAGTTGTATAGCAATAATGAAACTATCCATATTCTATTGATACTTTCGTGAACTCTAAAAGTAATAAGGGCATTGATAGTACATCGGCCAGTACAATTGATTATATCGCAATGTGCGAGGATCTTTACCGAGAAGATTGGATACATAAACCACATGCGAGCGCACGATCGTCAACAATACATGCAGTCGCCATGGCCGAAATCGGTCTGGATCACATCATCATCACTATTGATTGCAGACTATGGTATCGAGCGAAACTATTTCGTATCGGCAGTCTCAATAGTATGAGACCAATATTATCGAAAGTATTGTCTGCATAGATATCGGTACTTTTGATATTGCACTGATTTTAAGGTCAACTATCAATAGTTATGCAACTCTAAGTAAGAGTATAGGGTCAAAGTAACCGCCTCATCATTACACTTTAAAATGGGAACTGAACACGAGCAAGCTTTAGTCATAAAATTCAGTTTGGCGGAACTGCGGGCGCGGTGAAAATCTGTGGTAACATAAGCGTCTAAAATCACTACACCGTTAACTTTTCAAGACGTCGTTTTGTTATGCGTGTCTACAAACAGGCGGTCACTCCGGTCATGTTATAGTACGTTCTTAGAGGTGAGTCGCTTGAGGCACGCGTTCCTGACTTGATCGTTGCCGAGCCGCTCAGCCTCCTGGACCACGCGCCGTAGGTCGTTGGTGCGGTCGTTGCGGGCGGCCAGTATGTACGCGCTGCTTACATTCCGACAAACGAGATAGCAGGATATCTAGAATACAAAGAAAATGCTGTCTTTATAGCCAAATCCACAAATAGTTATTCTTGTTTTTTTATTTTATATTTATATTTTTTTTTAACGTGTCAGGTCAAATAAATAATAATACAAATTTCTAAATCTTACTGAAAAAACCTCCGGCCGCCTTCATTACGGCGTTTTCGCTTTTTGCATGCAAGAAGATTCGCTACTACGGCCGGCATCGTGCACGCAGATTAAAAGCGCTAGTTTTTCCGTACCTTAATTTCCTACCCTAGACTGACAAACACTACTCATCGAAATAATTAAAAAAAATTCATACTTTATAAATACTTCAACAATTCAATCGCCATATACAGCCGCTGTCCAATAGAATTGGTTGAAAACATCATCTTGCACATATACCTGAAGCAAGGGTCGTTGAGGTGTAGTGCCTACACCCACACATGGCCGAAGATCTTAATATCTAATGTAATTGGAAGGTATCAGAATATAAATATAACCTTGATAGAAACGCTGTGTATGTCGTTGATGAGTACTTCGGCCTGCTCGTCGTAGAGTTGTCCTCGTGATTCACATCGAGTCACCACCGCGCTGACTCCTGACTCCAGCACTTGGTCGCTCATCAAGCTGTAGTCAAGAACCATTGGGTTATTATGTACTAAGTATCTACTAGAGGAGACATCAATTAGATTTTTGTAGAAAAAGTCAGAGTGGATACGCTGACGTCACGTGACATTTATTTATTTACATACTAACAAGGCAGGTACACCATTCACGTTAGTAAAAAGGAAAATATATATAATAATATCAGCCTATACTGCCCACTGCTGGACCTTTTCTCACAAATCGGGGTGGGAGAAATTAGGTGATACTCCACCACGCGGACCCAGTGCGGATTGATGGAGGCAGCTTTGTGGCCACCTGCTGTTGGAACTTATCAAGCCGCCTTTAAGGCTTCCAACTCGGCTTAACGACTACCACATTAAGTGGTAGCCGGGACCAACGGCTTAACGTGCCTTCCGTAGCACGGAGACGTTCGAATATGAAAATGCCACAAACGGTCACCCATCTCGGGCCGACCGAGTCGAACGCTACTTAGCCTTGGTAATCGGTAAGAACACCACGGTCGCACAGCGCTACGAAAATATATATAAAAAGAGAATAATTAAAAGTATGGAAGTGCAATATACAAACTCATTCATTCCAGTACCTCACAATACCTTAAGACACAGACAAAATATCACTGCAAGCATCCGCAAATAGATCACAACCAGGACTGCCGTCAAGGAGAGCGTTCAGTGCGCGGAGTTGGCGAACGAGCACGTCCTACAGTTCTACACGTTGGAACAGAAAACAATCTATGCTTCCTGTTCCGACAGTAGTTAATAGACGCGCAGAGCCGACACACCTCATTATGCAGGGGGCCATCAATTTTACCCCGAAGAATTTTCATTGAGGTGACAATTTGGTCCATGCTTCCTCTTACTTGCAAAGAATGTTATCCTAGACACCCCAACAAGAACTTGGTAGGATACATAAAAGGATTAAATTAATATTAATATTAGCCCTGTTAAGAAACTGTCCCACTGTTGGGCACGGGCCTCCTCTCAAACTGAGAGGGTTTAGGCCATAGTCCACCACGCTGGCCCAGTGCGAGTTGGCGAACTTCACACACCTTCGAGAAACTCTTAGGCATGCAGGTTTCCTCACGATGTTTTCCTTCACCGTTAAAGCAAGTGATAATTAATTTTTAATACGCACATGCTTTCGAAAAGACAGAGGTGCGTGCCTGGGTTTGAACCTGAGACCTTTGACTTTGCAGTCCAACGGTCTAACCACTAGGCTATCACTGCTTATAACATAAAAGGATAGCTGCCAAAAATGCGTTTATATAAATGCCTGCGGAACGCTTCCTGAACCTTTTCTACACATAAAATATATGAACTCTCATATGGATGCCGCGCTGATGCGCTGGCTTCCAGCTTAGTACGCACTAAAGTACTGTAAAGAAGCTTAATGACCCCAAGATGATTACCAAGGTAAAGCAGCGTTCCAGTCGGTCGGCCTGAGATGGGTGACCGTTTGTGGCATTTTCATATTCGAGCGTCTCCGTGCCTCGGAAGGCACGTTAAGCCATTGGTCACGGCTACCACTTAATGTGGTAGTCGTTAAACCGACTTAAAAGTCTTAGTCTTATAAGTTCCAACGGCAGGTGGCCACAAACCTGCCACCGCCAGTCCGCACTGGGTCTGCGTGGTGGAGTATGACCTAATCTCTCTCACCTCGATTCGTGAGAGAAAGCCTTTGCTCAGCAGTGGGCAGTATAGGCTGATATTACTATTATTTTACACTGAGAGACTGTTACAATTGCAAATACTTATTGTGAAGAGCCAAAGATTTTATGGGAGCTTATAATTGGCGTGTATAGTCCACCAAAAAAAATCTATTATCCAGTATTTATATTTGGCATAAATTACTTTACAAGCAGTGATAGCCTAGTGGTTAGATCGTTGGACTGCAAAGTCAGAGGTCTCGGGTTCAAACCCAGGCACGCACCTGTCTTTTCGAAAGCATGTGCGTATTAAAAATTAACCATCACTTGCTTTAGCGGTGAAGGAAAACATCGCGAGCAAGCATGCCTAAGAGTTTCTCGGAGGTGTGTGAAGTTCACACGCACTGGGCCAGCGTGGTGGACTATGGCCTAAACCATCTCAGTTTGAGAGGAGGCCCGTGCCCAACGGTGGGACAGTTTCTTAACAGGGCAGGTTATTTATAAAAATAATATATTTTTATAATTCTTATCGCCGGGCACGAAAGTTGTAAATGCCATTTATTTTGTTTGGCGTATGTAACTTCGTTCCATGGGACTGTCGATATCTTATTACATTCACAATTACTTCATTTCATCAAAATAATGCTCAGTATTGTATTCTTTTTGCATAAGATTCATATTTGGTTTGCGAAAATATGATCATATTTCAGAATTCCGTGCTAAGCTCAAGTGGCTACCAATTCGTCTTCGCCGGAATATTCACTTATTATCGCTTTTATACAACATCCTGTTTAATCCAGCATCTCCATCCTATCTCAAAGAACGATTTGAGTTTCTTCACGAAACACATTCAAGATTCCTAAGGTCATCGGAAAATCTCAGCCTAAAAACACCGATGCATTCCACAAATTTCTATGATAAATCTTTTTCAGTTCAGGCTGTCCGCTTGTGGAATGCATTACCTGAGTCAATTAGACATGCACAGACATTTGCTACTTTTAAAGTGATGGTTAAGAACCACTTCACCTCTGTTGTCAATAGTGAGATGCTGTCATAACTTCTAACCTTTTGTATTTACCTATCCTTATTTATACGTTACGTTTATTTCTATTGCACTATGTATAAATTTAATATATTTCTTACTATATATGTATGTCATATTTTGTATATGTATAGTTACTTTATTCTGAATAAATGTACGCCACCAACTGCCCTTTATTTTTGTTGTATTTCTTTCGACTTGGTTGTCTGGAAGAAATTGCTGTTAGCAATAAGATCGCCAATTGTGCTTGTTATTTTACAACAACTACTTTGTTTTGTTATAATGTATTTGGTGTGTACAATAAAGAGTATTCTATCTATCTATCTATCTTTTCTCTTGCGTTTGGTAGGCAGAGAGTACAGAGTTCCAACAATTCTCGCCTTACAGACCTCATACAATTAGGTAAATATAACTTACTTAGCAGCAGTTTCCTTAGATGCACGTATACATTTAGCTAGCGTTTTCACTTCCATAAATCTGTCGGAGTGGACTAAGAATCTCGCAACATGTATATAAATGTTCATGGAGTCCAGTTTATGTTCAGTTATAATTCTGGAAATGCAAAATGATTGATTAAAAACAGCCAGCTGTTTGTGTTTTCTTTTCTATCGATATTTAAAAACGAGTGTCATGTTTATGGGGCGACTTCTTACGTATAGTTATAGATAGTACTGTAATGAGGGTCGCTTACAATGCTAGAGCATATTCTACTAGACCAAATTCTAGCATATTCTGCTAGGGTTGATATTGAACTATATCTATGGCGCTTTCCATGAAAATATGTAAGTCGATTTATTCTAAAATAATCGAGCTTTGGGACGATTCGAATCGAATGCAATAGAATCAATTCCAGATTTATTCCACAATTCAAAAATTCTCAAAAACAATGGACTTCGAAAAATCTAATGTTTGGTACTTATTTTTTTTTTAACAAAAATTAAGTATTGTATTCTTAAATACATGAGAGATACACCACTTTCGTCGCTTAGAACTTTACGCATTTTATTATTGTAACGTGAATCAGCCGAAATCTAAGTGTTTTTGAGATCAATGTAAAAATCGATAATTTGATTTGAGAAATCAATTAGATTAATCGAGTTTAAGTCGATATAGCTATATACATAAATAACAGGCGTCAAATATACGTATCGTGCCTTCAGAACAGAAGTGACTTATCTCAAAAAATCAATGGGAAACTAATGGCGTCCCTTCAGAACTGAGCGGCGCGGGTAGAGGGAGGGAAAGTGAAAGAGGCCGAAGTATCGTATTTCTTATTTCTACCATAAAAACGCCGCTGTTTTAATGTTCACCAGCTAGAGCGTATCTTTTAAGGGCCTCTATGACCGAAACTCGATTTCTTAGAGTTTTGAGTTAAGTCTACCGTTCTGAAGGTGTGATATATGAAATCTAAGACTACTATTCAAGGACGTATTCAAGGACTACGATTGCAGATTTACTCACTTGAAAGCTAATTCGAATCCTCCCTCAATAGTTGGTCCGCTGGCCAGCACGACAGCAACGAGCCTTATCTTATCAGTATTTGAACCAAAAAGAGTGAGAGGTCTCAAGTCAGTCGCCTCAGACTCTTTCCGTGTACCCTGGATAGGTATCGCCTCATGTAAGACCTTCTCTGTCAACCTGCCGCTTGTTTCGCACGCAGCTAAGAACTTGGTCAGTTCTATTTGCCGTGTTATCGTTGTCATGAGATTGTCTATAGTCACTTTATCCAGGTTGAAGTGGAATGATCTAGTATCGCTCGTCTCTGTCGAAATAAAACGGGAATCGAATCAGCAAGGTCATTACAATACGAAGGACATTAAAATCAATTGACGGAAAACACATATTGACCACTATTTAGCGTGTTAGTGGTTAAAGCGGGTGACAGACGTTCGATTAAGTACGCGTACTTTAAAATCGCCGAGCAAGCTCGTCGGCGATCCAACCGATTTGAAATTTTGCTCGTAGCTCGTCTCGGCTAGTGTGCCAGCATTGCAAGCCGCGCGCCGCCATTTTGTTTAAAAATTCGAATCGATTGCACATGGGACACGCTTACGAATTTTTATTCTCTCTTTTGGTTAACCATTCCTTTACATAGACTCTCCGATTAAAGCTTCTTTTGTTGTTTTTCATAACATCATCATCATCTCAGCCTATACTTGTCCACTGCTGAACATAGGCCTCCCCAATCGCTTTCCAGCGTAACCGGTCCGATGCCACCTGCATCCAACGACTTCCTGCGATTTTCACAAGATCGTCGGAACGTCAGTTTCATAACATAATATTATAATATTCCTAAATAACACAAGACCTCTTCGAAATCGCGACATACTGTTGTATGAGCAAGTCGGCCGTGTGTCGCCGACGTCAAGCAGAGTAAGTACGCGTTCTTTTAAAACCGCGAGTTAAAAGCTCGTACGTCTGTCACCCACTTAAAAACTTAAGCCGCTCCGCTTGCTATGTCTTTGTGTGACCCACAATTATTTGTTTCGGTCTGGGTATTTGTGTATGTGAATTTTCATGTTTGTAAACGCACCTTCGTCACAGGAATAAGCGTGTGGCTACGTTGTTTAAAAAAAAGAAAAAAAAGCATATAAAATACAAAACTAAAAAATGTCAGTGGGTCTGGGTGTAATAGTAGAAGCTTTTTGTGTGTGTATGAATGATCTACGCTGTTGGCCGCGAAGCCTTTAAAGCTTCACCGGGCAAGAGTAGAAGCTTAGACTAAGATGTGTTTAGATGAAGCATTGCTAATAAAATTCGCCTAAAACAGCCGCATTTACGCAGCATGTGTGCGTGGTGCCAGTGTTCGATTTTTTTTTAATTTGCTTAAAAGCTGTCAATATGTGCGCGTGCGTGTACGACGTACGTGCTATACTTTATCTACCCTATGGCCAGATCAGTTTTATGCCGTTTCCGCGCGCGCGGTGCCTTATCCAGACAAGTACGACGATGACGGACGATTTAGCGCAGTGGTTAAGAGTTTAAGCCACTCCGCCCACTGTGTCTAATAGTCGCGTGTTCGATTCCCGCACGGGACAAATCTTTGTGTGATCCACAATTATTTGTTTCGGTCTGGGTATTTGTGTATGTGAATTTTGATGTTTGTAAACGCACCCACGACACAGGAATAAATACTACTGTGGGGCTACGTTTACAAAAAAAAAAAAAAGTACTTCATCTAAGGGTAGAATAAGTTGTGGGTATCAGGCTATTACAAGTAATAAGGACAAATCTACCATTAGTCGATTCAGTAAGCTGAGCGGCCTACCCTTAGACCACTGGGCCGAGTACATAATAGATAAAAATATTATACCCTTTGACGCGGGCCGTGCGTACAGCAGTGGGTACCCTCCCCTCTCGTTCTCACCGACCCGATGCCCTTACATCCGTTCTTTCGGATACAGATACCGCACACAAGATCAGACACCGACCTCGCCGGCAAGCTCGAAGTATCCCTTGCCCGCCGGTCGGTGCAGAGCACCAAGGCGAGATACCTAGTATATGCCCACCCCCATAGCGACTGGCCAAGCCGATGCCGTTCCTCCTTGAAGCGCCCTTGAGCTAGTTGCCCCCTTGCCCTTCTGGCTCGAGCGTAGTAGCTGCACGCTCGCCCTGTTGTCCGGTGAAGCTGTAGCGTACGATAAATCTACATACATTACCGTACCTCCGGATAACACATACCTCACCTCAATAACCAACCTTACTTAGGTCAAGTTTATCCAATATATGATGATCATTTACACAAAGAACACGCATTTTTATTCGCCATTCTGCCGAATTGTATTCGGACCTCAGCTCCCATAACGCTGTAAAAGCCCCGCGGCCAACAGCGCAGATCATTCACACACGCAAACACACACACGAACACATACAGCAGTGGGTACTCACTGACGGCAGCGGGCACGCAGTGCGCCAGGTGGTGCGCGGCGGCGGCGAGGTGGTGTTGGCGGGCCAGCAGAGTGGCGAAGGGCGCGTTTCGTGGCGCGGGCCGTGCGTACAGCAGCGCGCACGTGGCAGCCGCACGCGCGTGCTGCCCGCTCCCGCACTGTACAGCGTACAGCGCCTCCAGCCGCTTGCTCATCTCCAGCGTACGGCATACGTGCATTATGTACTCCTACAAGTGTACATCAGAAATATAAAGCTATGGGGTTCACAGCTAGGCAGGTCTTCCTGCTGTGCTGATACCGATTGTGCATGCTGAGCATTTAAATGAACACCGAAATAATGCTTTAGTTTATAAGCCACGGCGCCGAAGGTGGGGTGGTATAGCGAACAGGCTTAGCATACATTTGCAAAAACAATGATCTTCATTTATACGTTACATTACGCAAGACACAAAATCACGCACACGCACGCACATACACGCACGCACTTACGCACGCACACACAACTATGGACAATCATCAATCTAAAGGGAGTACACGCTGAAATACTATCTTCATATCTATATCTAATCATATCCTTTTTAAATTCCATATTATGCTATGTTAACTTAAAACAGCTTCAGCTCAAGTATAACGTAAAAAATAAATATACTCACCGACCACATATCCAGCGTACTATCCATATCGGACATAGCCTTCAACAGCTCAGCCACTTTGTCCTTCTTCAAACACTCCATATACACAGCCTCTGTAAATGTCTCTTTATCTACCATATTGTCATAGCAATATCTTATTACTTCGGTAAGTGTGCTATGTTTCATGTAGAACGCTATATTAGCCACATGCGAACCATAGTTCGTCAGATAATTAACACATTCCCTATAAAAGAATGGGTCGAGTCTTTTGTGTTGGTGGTCTACTTTAGGTTCACTATGGTTGTTATTCCTTCGTAATAGACCTTGGGCTAAGCTTTTCTTAGGCTGTACAGTGGCAGTCTGGAAGTCACTATAGTCCCCTTGCTTGATTTTTCTGACGCTAGCCAAAGTGTGCATTATGTTTAACGCTGGTTCGGTTAATTGAATTTTCTTTTTACTTGTATTCATCGTTGTTAACTTCTCGTTAGTTGACTGAAATAACAACAAAATAAACAGATTTTTCTCTGGTCAAAACAGTAATTTTAAAAGTCTGTAAAGTATTTACTGCCTCATTGGTCTGGTGGCAAAGCGCATCGCTTTGTGATCACGAGGTCCTGGGTTCAAATCCTAGGTCGGACAAATATAGTTTTTCTAACGAAAAATTTCCAGTATGAGTCTGAAGTCTGAAATTGTGCCCGGTATATGGCAATGGGCTCGCCCCCTATTACATGGGACCTAACATCGTCGGCGAAACGTGAATGTACTCAGTACACCTCTGCCACCCCCGCTGGGGAATATAGGCTTGACGGTGTTTTATTTTTTTTATTTTTAAAGTATTTACTATCAACCTAAATCTCTTGTGATATGGCCGGAGGTCCTTTATTCAACTAATACATTTCTTACGATCACAGAGCTTAGTATGAAGAGACTGATGTTAGCGTAACGGTTTAGAATTGATATGCCATCTTTTTCACACGAAAAATTTACTAAATATACAGTCATACAAGGATCTCGTGGCCCGCGGCCAAAATCCGTACTAAAGCTGTCATCGAGTGAAATGTCACTTCATGATAGACGCAGAGATGCCGTTTGCTATAAAATTTACCCAAGTCCTTTTTTTAATTAGTAACCGAGAGGACCCACCTGTCGAAGTATTTCCTTGGAAGTAGGATAATTGTACTAAATGATAACCCTAATTTCACACTACCTGTCTATGTCATTCACGGACCGAAATATTCTTGTCGCAGTATAGATGAAAGTGACAGCACGCTTTCTCGACAACGTGACCCTAACGCCTATATATTAGCCCTAAGACCTTTGTAGTACATTAAAAAATGTTTCATTTGTGTCAAAATTCTACAGCATATCTAACCGTGAGTTCAATATACAAAACCGATCAAAAGTCATAAAAATACATACCTTAATAGTTTCCGCTTTGTGCAATAGTTGCTGGTTAACAGGATAATTCATATCTTCGAGCATACTAATTATTTCGTTTAACAAAGGCGGGTTCGATCGCGGTCGACCATCTGATTGCGCGCTTGACACTGAACTAGTTCGTTCCGAATACCTCATGCTTTGAAACCTTCTGTTAAGGAAGTGAGATTCTGATGCTTCTTTGCCGTATTCATAATCTTCTGTAACTTCGGTGCATACGTTCAATGCGCTCTTGAAACAATGAACGAACTTTTCTCGCGCTTGCTTGAAGCAACCGGCTTTGAGACACGCTTTGCCCCAAGCTGCTAATACGCTATTCCTTGGAAGTCCAGACTTTGTTGCTATTTCTAGAGCCAGTTCCCATTTTTCTGCTTCCAAGAGCGATCGTACAATTTGGCCTATGGGAGAAAATATGTAATAAAGGATTTAGGTCCTGACTTGTAAAAATTAAGCAAAATGCATCGATTTGTGGAAATTTGTTGATTTATTTCCTACCACTGCCTATAGTAGCTCGAAAGAAGCGCACAAAAAAATCTATCACTAAATCATGAGTATTCCCTTTTCCCATTATTTAAAAGAAAATCATCCTGCTTTTGATAATACTCATTCCAAACTGGCGCACCAGACTACTATTTGTCGTATTCGTAGCTGGATTTAATCGCCTCTCAGGCTTGCTGTTAGCCCACCGAGCTTTAGGAAAACTATTCTTAGTCCTTCCTCCTCACACGGAAGCGCACACTAAATAATTGCTGACTAAGAGGAATAATAGTGACCTAAATAAAAAGTATAATTACAAGAAATCAAGCTTTTTGGTTTTGAAATTAGAATTCATATTCAACTAAACCAATTTGTGAGTTATGTCGCTATTATATTTAGCCAGGTAATAAAAAAAAGTTAGGTGATACAGACTGGGGTGTGCGCCCTGTTGCGGGACTAGGTGTTACGCTTATTTGAAATAACGATGTCCTGCTTTCAGCACACATAACACTCAGCCTAAACCTTAGATGTGACACCATAAAACTTAAAACTTGTTTCACCCATTTTTGGTAGATTCAGTCGCCTTTGACAATTCGATACTATTCCAACATGCGGTTGAAACACTTATTAGTCCATCCTAACACGTGACTTCACATTAAGGAATAGCGGCCGAGTGAAATAAAGAGCCAAATACTAAAGTAAGTATAGGCGAAATCAAATTTTTTGGGTTTGCAATTAGAGTTCTAATTCAACTAAACTAATTTGTAATTTGTGTTTCTACAGCGACATATAAATTAATAATAATAATAGCTCTGTTAAGACTGTCCCACCGTTGGGCACGGGCCTCCTCTCAAACTGAGAGGGTTTAGGCCATAGCCCACCACGCTGGCCCAGTGCGGGTTGGCGAACTTCAGACACGTTCGAGAAACTCTTAGGAATGCAGGTTTCCCCACGATGTTTTCTTTCACCGTTAAAGCAAGTGATAGTTAATTTAGTAATACGCATATGCTTTCGAAAAGACAGAGGTGCGTGCCTGGGTTTGAACCTGAGACCTCTGACTTTGCAGTCCAACGGTCTAACCACTAGTCTATCACTGCTTTATATAAATTAAAAGCTAGATAAATCTATAGTAGGATAATTGTGTGACTGACTGGGGTGTGCGCCCTGCTGCGGCACCAGGTGCTGCGCCTGGTGCGTGACGAGCGTGGCCATGGCGTCGGCATGCGCCAGGCAGCGCGCCGCGTGCATCGCGCCCGTCTCCGCCACCAGCGGCCGGCCCCCGCCACTAGTATGTCCAAATATTCGCATATTAACGCCTATCACATCCCAATAAGCATGCGCCAACAGTGGCCCGAGCCGCTTTCACTGTCAACATTTTTAATTATAAACTTCTATCAGATCCCATTAAGCATCCGCCAACAGTGGCCGGCCCGCGACGCTTTCACTGTCAATATTTTTGATTATTAACTTCTATCAGATCCTATTAAGCATCCGCCAACAGTGGCCCGAGCCGCTTTCACTGTCAACATTTTTAATTATAAACTTCTATCAGATCCCATTAAGCATCCGCCAACAGTGGCCGGCCCGCGACGCTTCCACTGTCGAAATATTTGGTTATTAACTTCTATCAGATCCCAATAAGCATCCGCCAACAGTGGCCGGCCCGCGCCGCTTCCACTGTCAATATTTGGTTATTAACTTCTATCAGATCCAACTCTGGAAACATCCGCCACCAGTGGCCACAATATTTGCGTATTAACTTATATCAAATCCTACTGTCGAAGCATACCTCACCAGAGCCTAGTAGTGGCTCTGATGGTCGAACCCCGCCACTTTCATAGTCGAAATATTCACTTATTAACTTCTATCAGATCCCATTAAACATCCGCCACCAGTGGTCGGCCCCCGCCTTTGCATTGTCGAAATATTGCGTATTAATTTAGATTAGACTTTAATGCAGGTGAGTTAATTAGATAAGATAGTGGGAACTGATTTAAGAAATTGTTGATCACATGAAACACGAAATACCAACAATTAAAAAAAAGATAATAGATATAATGGCAATTATCTCGCCCTCTAATACATTGACGACACGATAAAATAGCCTATAGCACTCAGCGGTAATGTAGATTCCTGACAGTGAACGAATTTTCAGACAGTGAACCTATTTATAATAGAGATTGAAAGCGGGATAAATGAGGTGGATGATGTGCGAGGCCTAACTGACCGTGTTCGCAACAGCGTAGTAAGAAAGCGTGTAGGTATGAAAGATAGTATCGGTATAAAGATGAAAAAGGGTATGCTCTGGTGGTTTGGGCATACAGAAATAATCTCGGAAAAAATGACAAAACAGATACACCATGCCAAAGTGAAAAGCTGTAAGTACCGGGGAAGAACTAGACTTTGTTACCATGACTAAATAGACCGTGTCTTACCTGAAGGGCAAGTTAAGAGTCTCTTTAACTGGGGAGCATGTATGAGACGCACTATAAGAGTGGAGGAAGCCAGAAACGCCTGTCAGGAAAAAACCTGTTGGAACTCTGTACTCTCTGCCTACCTCGCAAGGGAACTGGCGTGATGATATAGATAGAAGTAGTTACCCATTTTCGTGCGGTGTCCTGGAGTACAGCTCAGCTGCGGCGAGCAGCAATGAGCGGCGCGCGCGGACTAGGAGTCGCGCGTCACCGCCGTGCGACAACTCGCGCGCCACCTCGTCGCTGCGGTCCAGGAGGAACCTGCAAATAGCCGTGCACTCATTGTTTTCTTTATTATTCATATTAAAAAGAATTGTGCCCTGTTTAACAAATGTTACAAGTCTACAAGCTCACAAGTTATATGTTAGAAGAACGTTTATACAAGTTTTTATAAATTACATTTATCCAAAATACGAGTCAACGATCTCACAAGTAACAAGATACAAGAACATTTTTTACAAATTTATAAGACTTTATTTCTGCTTATTTGCAAAATATTTTTTCTACCGTAATATATGTCGATAAGATAGAAATCGAGGCACCGTAGCGCTGCGCGACCGCGGTGTTCTTACCGATCATCAAGGTTAAGCAGCGTTCGACTCGGTCGGCCTGAGATGGGTGACCGTTTGTGGCATTTTCATATTCGAGCGTCTCCGTGCTACGGAAGCCACACTAAGCCGTTGGTCCCGGTTACCACTTAATGTGGTAGTCGTTAAGTCGAGTTGGAAGCCTTAAAGGCGGCTTAATAATTTCCAACAGCAGGTGGCAACAAACCTGCCTCCACCTAATCTCTCTTACCGATTTGTGAGAGAAGGCCTTTGCCCAGCAGTGGGCAATATAGGATGATGTTATTAAGATAGAAATTAGGGTACAATAAGTAGTCAAGTCAACGGAAACTCTCCAACTTTTTCGTAACAAGTTACAAATTACAAGCTACAAAGGCACTTATGATAAACAAAACCACAAATACAAGTGTGAAAAAGCACTTGTATCACTTGTAGCTTGTACACATGTAGTTTATATAAACGCATTTTTGTAAAAATGCACTAATTAAAATTAAATTATGCAGATGACGCGGTTTTAATAGCGCCAACAGCCACTGATCTGCAACCACTAGTCACAGTTATGAAATACGACTGCATGAACAATGGCTAACACTTCAATGTAAAGAAAACCAAGATTATGGTTTTGAAAGGGAAGAAACCAGAACGAATGTAAGGATTATGGTTGGTAACGATGTGCTGGAACAAGTGAATGAGTTTGTATATCCTGGATGCGCCTTCAGTAAGGATGGGAAAAACACCACTGACATAGAGAGAAGAGTGAGTGCAGCGAACAGAGTGAATGGTGCGATGGAAAAGCTACTTGGGAGCCGGCACTTAAGCCATAAGGCGCAGCTGGCCATACATAACGGAGTTCTTGTCCCAACGCTGTTATATGGTAGCGAGAGCTGGGTACGTAAAAAGGAGAATGAAAGTAGGGTAAATGCGGTAGAAATGCGAGCTCTGCGGAAGATGTGCGGTCTGAAGCTGACCGACCGCATTAGCAACAGCGTAGTAAGAAAGCGAGTAGGTATGAAAGATAGTATCGGTGTAAAGATGAGAAAGGGCATGCTCCGTTGGTTCGGGCATATAGAAAGAATGCCAGAGGAAAGAATGACAAAACAGATATACAATGTGAAAGTGGAAGGATGCAGGTACCGGGGAAACCTAGACTATCTTACCACGAGCAAATAAACCGAGTCTTATCTGAAGGAAAAATCAAGAGTCTCCGTAACCGTCGAGTGTGTATGAGACGAACTATAAGAGTCGAGGAAGCCAGAGAGGTATGTAAGGAAAGAACCTGTTGGAAATCTGTACTCTCTGCCTACCCCGCAAGGGATCTGGCGTGATGTTATAGATGCACTAATTTACAAGAGAAAACGCTTGTAATGCAAGACTTGTAACGTTTGATCAACAGGACATTGGTACTTGACCAAATATCAAAAGTCCACGCTAGTGGTTCGTCAGCGGTCTAGCGGTCAGACCACGTCAAGAACCAACACACGCTCTATAATGCAAATTGCCAACGTGAGTCAGAGAGCCGCAAAGTTTAAATGGAGCTGGGCCGGCCATGTCAGCCGCATGAGAAATTACTTATGGGCCAAAATAATATCTGGTCCCCACGAAATACATCGGCAGCACGGGAGACCCAGGCGGAGATGGCGGAACGAACTGGACACCTTTTTAAAAGACTGGCCTAACATAGCAACGAATAGAGAGGAGTGGAAAAGTGGAGGGAGGCCTTTGTCCAGCAGTAGGACAACAATGGCTCTTAATAATAAGAAACAAACAAAATCTTGCCTTACACTAAGAATGATTCTCTTGTCGTTGTGCATTTTTACGGACACAAATTTCGTGAACATGAAGAAACTATTTTAATTGGTCTATAATCCATCTTAAAGAGCCACAGCGAAACAAATGTCTATTGAAGCACGCATATATTTGTCCCGAGTAGCAACAATTCGTACATGTTGTAAACCTAACATTGGTAACTTTGAATTTGCTTAATAGCTTAAGGAACAAACACCTTTAAAACTAAATTTCATTGTTCACATAATAACTTAAAATGGAAATAAAGACACATGAGACATATATAACAGAAAGCAATTTATTAACTCACCTAGGATAATCCAGATTTATCGAATGCATTTTCATTATAGATAAACAAAGA
Organism: Phalera bucephala; assembly: GCA_905147815.2. NCBI lineage: Eukaryota > Metazoa > Arthropoda > Insecta > Lepidoptera > Notodontidae > Phalera > Phalera bucephala. The sequence continues at coordinate 10,834,349 of LR990626.1, forward strand.
GTCACATTCGGTGTAAACTCATAACTAAATTCAATTCTGACGGCATCGTTCCTTTTTGCATTCGTGGATAAGCACCAGTCCATGCACGTAATACCGCTGCCCGCAGAATCAGAGTTACTACTCAACATCAAATTATCCTGCTCGGAGTTGGCCTTTCTATTCATAGTTTGTGTATAACAATCGTCACATACACGGAACTTAACGCCGGAAGGGTAGGTCGGAACCTGCATTCTATGCCTCGAGCAAGCATGGCATACGAGCCTTCCACAGCGCCGGCAATGGTGCCTGCGTATGATCATAGAAAATATTGACGTGTGGCAAAGCATGCATCTATCAGCCGAGTAATCCTCCACCCACTGATCTTTATTAGGCACTTGGTCCGGCATCACGAAAGGCTTATTTGCTGCCTCAATGTTTATAGAATCTATGGATTGCAGCAACGAGTCGTCCGAAGGCTTCGGAGGAGTCGGACACTTATTACTTGGATTTTTCATATCCAGAGCCTTCTCCGCGTAAAATCTTAGCAAAGCGTCGACCGCGTTCCTCGAAATCACAATACTTTCGATAGATTTAATATTATAATACAAGTTATCTCCGCTCGGATCACGTTTTAGATTCGGGGAAATTTTGTTTATGATGTTAGTCAAAACATCCAGTTTAGCGTTCATTAGGAACTGTTCGATCATCAACAATGGATTCTCTATCAGTTCCCAGAACAGTTGTCGTATGCTGCCGTCAATTTCAAGCATAATCTGGAGTCCTATTTTGATGTTTTCGAACGCTTTCCAATCGAACGAGTTCTCCGATATAAAGTCTACGCAGACTTGTAATATTTCAACGTTTCGCACTTTAGACATCTCGTCTTGAATCAGATCCATAGCTTGAGATGTGGGAAGGCGCAGAAGAAGTTCTCGGACCAATTCTGGAGTCGCCTGACTTGTGTAATCAAACATTTGCCTCAACAGATTCATCACAATTAAATTCTTCATATTTTCTGATACGTCGTGTACGTCTGCCCATTCCAGACAAAGTTTGAACTGAAATTATTTTAATTATTACTATTTACGAAGTGCAAAGATACATATGATTTACAGGACTTTAGCCTACTGTGAGACTAATAAGTGCAGATATTTACATGATGTTTTTTTTTTTATGATGCTGTATTTCTGTATAATTTATAAATTTTTAGGTTTTGTATTCCTATTATTTACATGATATTAGCTCCAATATCGTCGTCGGCGAAAAGTGGGTGTACTTAGTACACCTCTTCCACCCCCGCTTGGGGAATATAGGTGTGACAGTGTTTTTATGTTACCTCCAAAATGTTAAAAAGAATTTTTGTCTTATTATTTTATGAAGTCGCTGACGACCACGAGATTCTAGGACCGAATCCTAGGTCTGACAGTGTTTCTGGAGTTTCTCTATTAATAAATTCACAATCACGGTCTGGAGTCTAGAATCTGGCCCGGTATAATGCCGACAAGCTCATTCCCTAAGTCCATACTTTTAGATCATATTAAAAAAAAAAAGATTATAACCTGCTGGCAATCCATCAGTACTTCTATAATACTTTCAGGGTTTTCAATAGACTTCTCGTAGATTGCGTACCAGTGATTTGTACCCATTATTGTTGATATCTAAAAACAACAAAACAACAAAATTACTCATGTTAATATTGTGCTAACATATTAATTTATCAACATATTGCACAAAACGACAATAGCTTTACCTGGTCATACAAAGGTATTTTGATTATCCAATCAGTGCATTTATCATATAATCCTTCTTCTGAGAGATCTTGGTTCAAAAGGAAACGTAAATAATCCAAAACTTCCAAAGCGCCTTCAGCAGGCCACACGCTCAGATTATTAAGGATTAGATCCATCTTTAACTCAGAACACTTGAGGTATTGACAATATTTCCAGTTGTGGTTAATCTTTGGATTCGTAGCCAACTTGAAGAGAATCATGTCTCTTAGGTTGGACAAATTCGCACTGCATTTGAGCTGACGTTCTGACAAGGAGTCAATGATATTTAAACATTTCAGCACTTTCCCAGACTCGATCAATTGTGGCATAAAAAGAAACAGTTTATCAAGATCAACTGTTGAATGTAATGAAGCTAAATATTTATTGTTTCCGAACAAGTGTTTGGTGCAGTTGAATCGTTCCAATTCCATGTAATTATTCAAACACCGTGTCCGCGCGTCCATGCTCTGCTGCAAGCTATTTTCATTTGGAGACGTATGAATTTTCTTTATAATATGAGCTAATACCCAATTATGAAGAACGACGTACGTAAGACATTGTGGATCTGGGGACCGCGGTAAGGGAGCAAAATTTGTGACTGGGTCCAAAAACAAATTTTCCTCTGGATTTTTAAAATCATACACTACTTGAAGCAAGTTATTAAAATTCACTTCGCTGGCTTCCTTGTGCGGGCCAGCTAATGTTATAGATGGACAGAAATTCAATATGAGTTTTGGTATCAGATTCACATTCAACTTCTTACATATCGGTTCCAAATTTGTGACAGGGATTTCTTTATTATTTATCATGTTACCAAAAATGTCGTGAAGATTTCTTTCTAATACAGAGAAATATGGTAAATCATTACCGCTGTCGCCTGAGCGATTATCTTCTTGTTCTAATTGAGACACTGTTTTACAATACATATAACACATTCTTAAGTATGGAATTCTGGTTTTCCTAGTTCCCTGTCGAGATACTTCGCCCACGTTACATACGTCCTTATCAGAGGCCGCGACGACATTCATGTAAATCTGATGGTATCTTTGCAGCAAATTAGGAACCAGTTCAACACATTCATTTGGGTTAACGATGTCTATTAAATCCTCACACGACTGCCTCAATTCCTTAGACAACTGGTTCAATTTACAAAAATCCTTATGTTTAATAGGTATTCGACAATCAGTAATCAATCCACAAATATTATCGACAAAGTTAAAGGACTTCTCAGTGTTTCCGAAAATTTCGAATGTAACGCTCGCAATATCTTCTACAAAACGAATATAATTGGTCTTTTTAACTGCGGCTATATCTGTACTGTTTCTTACTTCGGCAAGTTTTCTTTCGACAACATTTATTAGTCCGTATGTGATCTCTCTATTGAGACCGCTACTTAGTAATATGTCGACTGCATTTATGAAGGGGGCGTTTTGATGATTGTATAACTGCAAATGTGGATGTCGAGCGCCTAGCTCAATAATGTCAAATGAATTTGGCGCTCTGTTAGAGGCTAAGAAACCTTCAACAAGCCCCATAACTTCAGTGGACACAACAGATAAAGCTGGAAGTTCTTTGCTCGGGTAGCGAGTATCATCTCTATAATAAATAATATTTTTTATCTTAGCTATTAAGTTACGCAAATGTTCTGTAAATGTTACTTCGGTCGCAATTTCGGAATCTGCTAAATCAAACATCTGAAAAAGAATTCAATTTATACAATCCTTAATTTTTCGCATAACCTTTCGGAATTGGACTACTTATATATTCTGTAATTGAAATAAAGTGACCATGATGTTGATTGACGAAACTCCTTTACAAAAAGTATATCATAAACAATAATTTTGGCTATAGACGATAAAAACCAAATAAAATGCAGTGTCAGTGAGTAAATATGTCAATTTAACGAACACAAACACGAACCTCATAAATGTTACTTTTTATAATCATAGTGATAAATAATGCGATAAATACATACAGTTTCATAATCCAAGACACGTATAATGTTTTACTAAAAGATAACACCGATTACAAAATTGATCTAATTATTAATCAAGACGACTACGAGATGATTGGTACAGACCAATTGAAGAACTTTGGAATAGATATTATTGAGCATAATCTTAATAAACTGGACAATTTAGCGTATAAGGAATTCAATAAAGATACTGAAATTAAACGCATTATAACAAAATATGGAACGTCGGAAACAATCAATGATAATACAAACCTGTTTAAAGACAACGCAGAAAAAACCTCAGAGGTAAGAATGGATCGTTAAATACATTGCAATAGTAGAATGGAGGCACCAGATGTAACATAGTCTACCAAACTATCCTCCAGGATGAGGCAAATAGTGTGTAAAAATCTATAAGGGGTTAGCAGAGCAGTGTGCTTAGCCAAGTTGAAAGCATTTTGTATTTATTTTTCAGCAATCGAGAGCGCCTTGTTCTGACCACGGGCCTCTTCATTTTTAAGTTTAGCTTATATGACTATAGAAAGTTCATTCTCCTCCTTTTTTCTCAGTTCCCCAGTTCCTCATTCCCGTTCATTTTTAAGTTTAGCTTATATGACTATAGAAAGTCATCTTGGCTTGAGAAACTGTGCTGTGAACCACGCGCGACCAAGCGAATTGAATGAGCAAAATTAAAAAAAATCTTGTTAAGGTCTCCATATTTTATGAGAGATGAGGCGTCACTATGACTACATACAAATGTTTGTAGGTGAATCATATACATATTTACAAATAAACAAAATGTACTTTTGTAATAACCGATAATTTATTTGGTGATAAATACCGGCTTAGTCATCGATTGTTTTTAAACACATATGAATACAATATGTGCAAACATTTGTAATGTAAACGGTCGCACACAGTTGTGCTCTACAAGATATTTTTAAAGAAAACTATAGTCAAACGCCTACATTGTGTACTACTATGACTAAGCATAGCTCATCATATAGATAGTAGGAAGGATTGCTTGTATTATGAATGGTTTTCTATTTCAACCACTAGAGTTAGTAGTTCTGGATACATGGGTAATGAAATAGAATAGATTGAAATCACGAAATACCATTGCTGAAGAGCAGTACCAAAAAAAAAAAAAAAAGCGGAACCCTTATAAGGTTCTGCGTGCGAATGTCTGCTTTGAACCGTTGAAAGGATTTCATTATCACTTTTTCGGCAACGTAGATGTTACCGTATCGAACCCAAAGAACCCTATGCGCCCAATAATGCTGTACCTACTTATATTGGTTTATCACGATTATTCATGCAAGTCCAATCATAGTAGTGACCTAACAAAACGTGTCAGTAGCAAAGTTCTAGAAATAAATACTGCTTTACTGAAGCATTTGAACTTTTCTACATGCATAAACACGTTTTCCATGTACTTAAGAACACAAAATCAAAATGTGTATTACCCACTTAATACCTTTCAGTTTAATAAACATGCTCTCGGAAACAGGGATGTAGCGGAAGATGAAATGGAATATAATTACAATCATTTAATAAACGAATATTATGATGAAGCCTTCGGCGAAACGAATTCTAACAATACATATCAAATAAGGAAATCAGGTCAGATGGATTATTATCGGATGAATCATGATTTGTATAACAATGAAATGGATTAGTATGAATAACCGAAGTTTAGTTATTGAGAAAAGTTAAAAAATTTAGCCTGGGTATAGCTTACTGTACCTAGGTTGGGTTATTAACTTTTTGATCTCAATCAACAATGACAATGTAAATAAACATTGAGGTGCGACAAAGTGGCGACGCATCTCAAAAATCTATGACGAAGAACAACGCATCTTGGAACTTAATAATATTTAAGTTCACATTATGGTGTGCTGTCATTTTGGTGATGCGACATCGCACCACAGTATTGTGTGAACGCACATTGATTCTGTCTGCTTCAATTTTAACGAAAGCGATAATGAACATCTTTCAAACGTGAACGACCGCTCATGAATAAGGTACTCGTAGACAGTCTTCTTCATTGAGGTAAAGATATTGTACATTTTTGAGACGGGGTAGTAAGGGATCGTCCATTAATTACGTGAGGCTAGAAAGGGGGTTCGGAAAAAAATCACGAAATATCAAAGGGGGGGGGGGGTATAGTTAGTGAGACATCACGTGTATTTCTAAATCGAAAAGCGGTACGTGACCTTGACTCTGGAAAATTATTAAGATGGACGGAATGGACGAACCCTAAGGGAGAGACCGTTTTTGCCCTTAAGACCCCGTCTCAAAAATCCATCCTGTATATAATATATCAATGGTCTTCTTGATATATTTTTCCGATGTTACCATTCTTCATTTAAATTCTATCTTGTCTACAGATAAATCTAAACATGAAATATTAAATTCACTTAAGGAAATAATATCAATAACACATAAAAATTCTCAGTGTACGGAAAAAGACACGAAAGGAATCGGTTTAGGGGCGATCAAATGTTTATGGGATGACTATAAAACTCAACGACGTTCACCAAATGCTATCAGAAAAGGTCTTTGGAGGATCTTCAAAATATGGTTCTTCATTTATACAATCATTGCGATTCCCTTGTGGTGTACAAGAGGTAGGTTTATTGGAGGATATATTATTTGCCAGAGATTTAGTTAACGTAAATTTTATGTGTCAAAACCACAAGATTTTTTATTATCGACATAGTATTGGCATATAGAAAGAATATCGAAAGAAAGAATGGCAAAACAGATATACAATGCGAAAGTGGAAACTGTAGGTACCGGGGAAGACCTAGACTATCTTACCATGATCAAATAGATGGTGTGAAGGGCAAGACAAGAATCTCCGTAACCGGCGGACATGTATGAGAGGAACTATGAAAGTGGAGGAAGCCCTCTGGCTTCCTCCTCCTACCTCTCTAGGTCTGTAAGGAAAGAACCTGTTGAAACTCTGTACTCTCTGCTTACCCCGCTAGGGATCTAGCGTGATGATATAGATACTTAGATAGACATAGTATTGTTGAGCAGAAGAGGGCGATAGAAGTTTCAATAAACGTTGACGTATAAATATCAATCTTTTACAGGTTGGTGTTGTTGTTGCTTGTTCTGCAAATTTTTTAACCCTCGGAAAACTATTGAAGAAGCCAGAAAATACGTCCTTTTAAATCCACCAGGCTTCTTCAAGACAAAGAATGGAGAGGTCCATTATGACGCAACTGAACGAGAGAAAGAGAGTTATGAAGAATTCGAACACTTCATAAGAACTTTGTAAACGCACACATTGTAAACACTTTATATCATTTGGGAAAGTGTGTTCAAAGGTATAAGGTGTTCCCACTGTCCTACTTCGTAATTTAGTTGAATTGAATATAAACACAGGTCAAGACAAAATTAATAATTAGATAAGATTGACGCCCGTAACATAAGGGGTCGAAATATTCTTAAAAAAAAATTAAGAATGAAGATGTGTATCTATCTATATTATCACGCCAGATCCCTTGCGGGGTAGGCGGATAGTACAGAGCTCCAACAGGTTCTTTCCTTACATACCTCTCTGGCTTCCTCCACTTTCATAGTTCATCTCATACACGCTCGCCGGTTACGGATACTCTTGACTTTTTGTTGTAATAAAATTAATAAACTTACCTCCAAAATCTGGTTAGCTTTGGAGAAGTCATTATGGTAAAGCGCAAGCGCGACAAGACTCGTTGGCTTTGCCAGCATGATAGAAATAAAGTCAATGCCATTTCCTTGTTTCGTAAAATACACTGTAAAAACAAAAAGCCAGATCAGACACTAATCTAAATCTTGAAATGAGTTTAGTAGTTTAATTTCAGCAAACAACTCACTTTCGTCAGAAACTGTGGATGCAAACATAACTTGGTCAATGTCATGCTTTATGTTGGTATGCCTTCTCCTACTTTTCGGTTTCTTCCTAAACATCTTTAAATCTAATTCTCGAGCTTCATCTTCACTACTCTCATCCACCTCGACGTAATCCAAACACAGTTTAAAAGGTAACGGACTAGTATCCGGAGAGAGCGTCGACACGAGTTGCAATTTCCATATCGAGTGATTCACCACTTTAACCAACTTTTTCAATCTTAACGCAATATCTTGATCATCGTCATCAGGACTCAACTTTTCTTCTAATTTCTCCAAACACAGTTTTAAACTGTTCAACACCAGCTGAGTAGTATAAGCATTGCACATGAAACCTGCATTAGTGCTATTGCTGCTCTTTGGATGTTTAGTTTGCTTTTTAGAATAAAAGTACGAACAATCAGAGTGAGCCCCGCAAGGAAACTCTTGATTATGTTCTTGACATGAAAAGTATTCATATCTTAAGAAAAGGCATGAGAAAATGTTTTCGATGACTTCTATGCAACATTGCAAAGGTTGAATTGATAGAACGAGACGTTTGATTTCATCCAATGCAGACACGGCGTCTTGTGCATCTTCGACACCTTCGGATGAATTCAATATTGTATCGATAATTTTTGTTATTGCACAATAGCTATTGTAGGTCATAGTATCCCAATTGGAATTTTGCTTGTCCTGAGTTTTAGTATCAACCTTATCCTTTAAGTTTTTCAATTCAGCAATAAAGTCATTGTTAGTGTTTAAAAGTCTCGAAACTTTGTATCTATCTACTTTTGAAAGTCTACACACTTGAGATATCACAGCTAGAGCACTCTGTGTTAACACTTGACTGAATATGGATGTGGTCATGATTTTACAATTGTTTTCTAAACAAAATTTTATAATTGTCAGTTCTCTTTTGACCTCTGTTATGTAAAAATGTAGCTGTTCATCAGCAGTCGTGTATGTATCCAGAATGGAGAATATATTTGACAATTGGTGGACTAAAGAAGTTAGGTCAAATGTTTCAGGACTATTTGTGAGATCAATTAGCACCATAATAAGAATTTGCTTTGTGAAATTATTTATCTTGAAAGTTACATTTTTCATGTCATGCAGTTGTTGTTTGTATACTTGGGCGGCTTTCAGTAGCCAGTGTGTTTTGTCTTGATAGCATAATTCTAGCATATATTCTGGAGTTAGTTTAAATTCTTTCTGTGGTTCGTTTTTCTGCATTAAATCAGAAGTAACAGTAAGTATCTCTGGTCTATCATAGGGTACTAGACTTAACAGAATTTGCTTTCGATACTGTCTGAAACCTTCTTCAGATGCATTGTGTAATATTTGATTGACAAACTGTTGAAGGAAGTTCTTATTCCATCTTGCCAAAGATATCAATGTTAACAATCTGTCTATACAATTTGTTTCATTTAGTTCATGTTTCAAGTTATCTAAATATAAAGTCTGTATCTTATTCATATTATATTCATTGCTGGCACCATTTTCTTGTATGTAAGAAAGGATTGTTGATGTTGTAACAGGATTATTTTTTAAATTTATTTTAAAAAAGTCTATTGTTTCTTCAGTAAAATCTTTACATGATTTTGATTCCTCAATATCATAATGTAATTGTGTGATTTCCTAAAGGCGAAAATTATCATGTTAATATTAACTCTATAATATAAAGTAAACTCCTATATGATCTTCAAGCTTTTTATAAAACTTAAGGCCCTCATTCATTACACAATGCGATTATGTGTCTTGATCACACACTACCAAGCAATTTGAAGAATTTCATTTTCATTTTGGTTGCGATCATGAAAGTGTGTCCCTAGTTACGCCACCTGTTTTGTAATGAACATTCACTGCCTAACAGAATTATAGTATAGATTTGTTTCACGAGCAGGATGGCAAGCCATATAGCAACGCAATCCACAATCCACCTATTGCATACAAGTGCGTGTGGATAATAAGATATCCTGATATGTGAAAGATTTAGTCAAAAGACGTCATTGCAAGCCTAAATTTGTTCTTCAGCTACATGCAGAGTCAGCTTGTGTGATGAATGGGTCCTTTAAGATTTATACAAAAGTATAAACTGTTAACCAACCTCAAATCTGTCTCCGGTAAGCTGATCAAGGAGATGCAGCATATATGTTAATTCTTCCTCCTTCATCTTTACTAGCTTTGATTTATTTTCTGAAAAATAACACTTATTAAGATTATTTAGGTCGGACAAATGAAGTTTTTCTAATGAAAACTTCCCAATATGAGTCCAAAGTCTGTGTATATGGCAATAGGCTGGCCCCCTATTACATGTGACCTAACATCGTCGGCGAAAAGTCGGTGTACTCAGTACACCTCTTGCCACCCCCGCTTGGGGAATATAGGCGTGACGGTATAAAGATATTTAAGAGCATTGCCCAAAATAAATTACTGGGTTTTAGCATAAATATTTTAACTTGAGAATGAAATTTAAAAGCTACACTAAAGTTTATTTTTCATTATAACATTATAATATATTATGTTACACATTAAACCATAAAGTACAGTTTAGCCGCCTCCAACTAGGTGGGGCAGGTCAGTTGGTTAAATGTGGGTATATATCAGAATAATTGCTTCTGTCTGTTTGTCGAAACGCAATAACTACCAAATGGATTTTAGTACGGTTTTTACCAATAGACGCGAGTGATTCAAGAGGAAGGTTTATGTAGCAGTGCAGCAGTAGCATGTGTTAAGAAGATGGTCCTAGTTTTAGCTGTGAATTATTAGGATAAATCTGAGTTTATCCAAACGAAATCAGCCGCACTAGTTGTAGCTGGCTTAATAATACTAGTTGACTTAATGTTGAAGTTCCTAACGAGAAGAGAACCTAGTCAAATGTCATACCCAGACTCTGGTCAACGAAACTAGCAGCTAAATGTGATAAACAGATCACTGTGCTGAGCAGGATATATATAAAAAAAAACTAAAAAAAAGTAATGTTGAAGTTAATAACAAATTATTATGTCAATACCAAATAATTTGTCTTAGAATTAAATGATGCACTAACACCTATAATAATGTGTCTTCCTTACATAAACCCTGATAAGAAACACAAACAACATTATAAATTAACATACAATTTATATCTGCTTATCAATGCGGCACAACCAACCAGGTCACAAGTCATTGACATGTACAATATTTCTAGCTGTTACCAACAAGAAGAACTTTGAACTTTATTAATTTAATGAGAAAAAAATCTCAAATTATATCACAGGATAAAAGTTGTTTCATGAAGAAACTCATATAGAATTATAGTGTTCTCTCTTTATATTATCACGCCAGGTCCTCCGCTGGGTAGGCAGAGAGTACAGAGTTCCAACAGGTTATTTCCTTACATACCTCTCTGGCTTCCTCCACTTTCATAGTTTGTCTCATACATGCTCACCGGTTACAGAGACTCTCGACTTGTCCTTCAGATAAGACTCAGTCTATTTGGTCATGGTAAGATAGTCTAGGTCTTCCCCGGTACCTACATTCTTCCACTTTCACATTGTATATCTGTTTTGTCATTCTTTCTTCTGACATTCATTATATATGCCCGAACCAACGAAGCATACCCTTTCTCATCTTTAAACCGATACTATCTTTCATACCTACTCGCTTTCTTACTATGCTGTAGCGAATTATAGTTTTCATTATATTACTTTTGTATTTTTCTTGTTTAAAAAATTGTTGCCTACACTATGAATTATTCCTGTATTATGGGTATATTACAAACATGAAAATACACATTCACAAACATCCATACTAAAACAAATGTTTGTACATATGAAGGTTGTCACATGCAGGGATTGAACCTGTGACTGTTTAATCTAGTTAGTGGAGTGGCTTTTAGTTTTTATTTTATATATTCTATTACACAATTTGAGTTACACATTATTAAAATAATTACACTATTCTGAGTTTTTTTTTTATCCTTGGTAATCCTAATCAAATATGTTTCTGTTTTTATTATATAAGGATACCTAAACACCAAAAATAATATAAATAGTATACTGCCTCAAAATTTAGACAAAAGTAAACTGGTACTTAGGTACATACTTGGATTCAGAATATGGAAATGTAAACACAAAGAACTATATAAGTAGATAGATCTCTGATAAACCCTTATTTATAATAGCATATAGATACACAAAAGATAAAATTAAATGCAATCCTAAAAAATACATGACAGGGGACTATAACTTGTTATAAATGTGAGTAATAATTGAATTAAATTATTGAAACCATATTAGACTCGGGTGTTCTGTAAATAAATATAAGCGTTAGCAACAAGCACAGTATCAACATAATATTTACCTTCTACATCACTTTAGAAATTGTAAAAGAGAAAAGTATGAGCTACGAAAATGATTTTTACACAAAACTGTATTAATCGTAGGAGAACACTTGAGATATTAAAAAGCAAAATCTTAAGAACATCACAAAGTAGCACAATAGCAAAGTACAAAATTACCTTTTTGTTTGAAGTTTGTGTGTAAACATTTGACATTGACTTGATACGCTATTGACAGTAGAGTTGCGTAAAGGCATAGAGTTAGGACCATATAACTATCTAATCTGTGGTTGGAAATAAAAGCAAGGGTAAAGGGTAAAGTAAGGGGGTAAAGTACGGTGAAGGTTTACCTAATTATGGGTTAAAGGTAATAATATATGTACAAAGTGGTACATATACATCGTTCATTCCGCGAAAAAGTGCCCTACCCTGTTTAAATGAAAATAAAATCTTTCAGGACCAAAAGTGCCTTAATTTTGTAACCGATTACCATTATCAAAAAAAGAGTTAAAATTTGTTTCCCCGAGCGTCACTGTCATTTCGGAAATTGTCATTTGGTGTCATTGTCATACAATATGACAAGAAGGCATTTTTAGAAATATTTTTGTTTTAAATATTAGGTAGGTAGGTTTAATTTGGAAGGTCAAAGTTTGTGGTAAATATTTTTTACAATCTTGTCAATTCTTGTCGTACAGTTAGGTACTATGACATCGATAATAACGTGTAGTTTCATAAAACACATCGCAAATTTGTACCGACCTACTATAAATAAAAGCAATGTTTCGATTCGAGAATACATGACTATCATCTCGAATAAACAACGTTTCGCAAGGTATCCTATGAGATTATCATCTTCAGTATGCCTTTACTCCAACGATAACAAAAAACATTTCATAACCTTAGAGAAGAAATCAAACGCTCTAAAGGATGTATTTGAACAAAGAAAAGAGAAATTAAAGGGTACAGAACACAGAATAAGGCAAAAAGGTGAGGAAATCGTTAGAGATATAAAGCATCAGAAGGAAATAACTGGCCAAAAGTTTAGGAAAAAGAAAGATCATATTATCAAAGATATTCTTGAAACCAAAGCTAAGGTTAAGGAAAGATTTGAAGAAGTCACAGAGGTAAAGAGTATTTTGCTTAATTCTTTGAATTTTAGGGCACATCCCTTCATAGAATTTTAACACAGACTATACACAGTTTAAACCAAAGGATCTAGAAGCATGAGATTTCACATGATTTCTTACATAACATAGCACTTCAAACGGATTTTTAAAATTCATTCCATAAGGGGTCAAAAAATTTATCATCACTATCACCATATCAGCCACCACCACCCTGCGCTTGCCAATATGTGGTCTTCACTTTAGAATCTTTCTGCCCCAACGCCTGTCCGATCTTCCCGCTATGTGGCCTGCCCATTGCCACTTCAGCTTACTAATCCTATGGGCAATGTCGGTGACCTTGGTTCTTCAACGAATCTCCTCATTTCTGATTCGATCACGTAGGTCAAAAATTACTTAGGGTAAATCCCATAGAGCACATTGTTTCATATCAATGTGTCCAATGAACAAAGTCCTATAATTCAGTATTTATATTTGGCATATATAACTTTTTATCAACGGACATGAAAGTTGCAAATGCCATTTATTTTGTATGGCATATGTAACTTTTTTTCTTTGGAACCGATTGATATTATGTGTCTAAAAACTTGTTAAGTTCCCTCAAATGTAATTTCAAAGATCTCTACATAATATAGTGTTTCTTTTTTTCAGAAAGAAAACCCGTTCACGGTTCCTAATATACTATGTGTTACAAGAATAGCAATGTCTCCCTATTTAGGGTACATAATAATTCAGGAAGATTATAATCTGGCTTTAGGGCTGTTAGTGTTTGCAGGTGTAACGGACTTAGTAAGTAATTTTTTTATTTAATATAATATTGTATATAGGGTGGTTTCTCTGTTCACTCTATAGTGCGCAGTGGAAGCTTACTTGTAGAAGAGAATTCCTTGTTTGAGGAAAATGGAATTAAACATCTAAACCCTTTTCTGTTTAGACATTATCGATTATATTAATAATAGCGTTAACATTTAAGGTAGAGAGAGAGGTAAGGTTTATGAAATTTTCATGATGATATAAATACTATTGTTGCAAACTTGGTAAAGTTATTTTCACCATTAATATACTGTTTGTTTCAACTGACACAACAGCTCTAAATTTTGTCAACTAAAATTTTCTCTCAACATTCTGTGAAATATTCAAATTCAAATTTACATCTGTCATGTGTGCCAGTAGTGATCTCTTTCCTTCAACATATGAACATAGTTCCACAGTACAAATTATTCCTGAATTCTAGGGGCATTTACAACCATGAAATTCGCAGGCACACACAGACTGAAAAAAAAAAATTGTGGGTCACACAGAGATTTATCCCATGCAGGGATTGAATCTGTGTATACTCCAATCCAGTGGCAGTGTGGCATAAGCTCTTAACCGCTGGACCAAGACCACTAAATGAGTTGAAACTGGTGGTAGATGCCTGTCCTGATGTCATCTACCCTGTTTACTGTTTGTTGTTAAGATAATATTTATTTTATCTAATCTCTTTTACATAAACTATTTTATTTTAATCTCTTTTACGTAACATTCAATATTACGTTCCCCAGAATTCTTTGAATACATAGATAGCATAGATTATAGATTCGAAAAAACCCGTACTCTCTGCTTACCCCACAAGGGGGCTGGGATGATAATATAAATAGATTGTTCAATCTACAAAGACACAACCCACTTACAGTACAAGTGTGTAATGTTCTGTTAGTGTGTTAGTACCATTGTTACACACTAACAATGTTTGTAACTATACAAGGTGTAAAACAAATAACGTAAGAACTCAGACACCCCAATTTGATTATTGCTTTACGAATTTAATACGAAAATCAAACTTCCAATTTTAACCTTCCAAATTTAACCATTTTTTTAAGCTCTGGGACCCAAATTGACCATGAAATCAAATGAATTAACTAACTAGTTTAATACACCGAAACTAATTACGTATACACCAAACAGAAAGATTAACAGCATTTTTTGAAAATTTAAAAAATTAACTAACTATAAAAATAGTTGGAATCGATTCAGTTGCTGATTTAGAACAAACTACTTTCAGGTATAGTGTTAATTATGTTATACCTTGTATATAGTTACAGATATTATTATAACTTACATCATAATTTTAAGTATAAGAGATTCTTTAGTAAGAAGATCTTTGTGTCTTGAACTTCATCTGGAAGGTGAAAATTGAATGCATATATTGTACAATCGATAAATTTAAGGATAATCAGTTTGGAAACCTTTTCACTTACAAGCAGTAATCATAGCTCACCCCACCCATTAGGTTGTTATAAAATGAGATAAAAGAGCCATTTTTTTTCAGACACCTTATTGTAAAAGCTTTATGTTAAGTGCTTTTATGACTTTTGTCAACTGTATACAATGAGTAACAATAATAAACGCAAGACCTCAGACACCCTGATTAGAGAATTGCTTCATAAAGTCAAAACGAAAACCAAATTTTCAAATTTAAAGGTTTTTACCCTTTTTTAAAGCACTTTTATACCCCAATTAACATTGAAACTTGTATGTGTATGTGTGCGTTTTGAGAAATACGTTTTAGGAATGCTTTTGGAATCTTCTTCTTGCTATGAATCAAGACTAAATTTATTTTTTTATAGCGCACCATAGGGGTAAAAGAACTTTTTGCAAAAATAAAAAAAAAAAAAAAATTCATTAAAAATTTTTGGAATCGATTCAGTTACGATTTAGAACAAACTACTTTCAGGTCTTGCGTTTATTATGTTACAGCTTGTATATGTTGCATCTGGTACATTACGTTACTTACATTTGTACCTTAGGCAGCCACTGGCCACTACACACATAATGCAGCCTTATGGTGCTCATCCTTCAAGTATTTCGATGATATATTAAAGTAGCCAGATATAGACGCGGTTTTAATAGCGCCAACAGCCACTTGTCTGCAAACACTAGTCACAGTTATGAAAGACGACTGCATGAACAATAGCTTACATTTGAATGTAAAGAAAACCAAGATGAACCAGAACGAATGCAGGGTTTGGTTGTTAACGACGTGCTGGAGCAAGCGAATGAATTTGTATATCTTGGGTGCGCCTTCAGTAAGGATAGGATATACACTGCTGACATAGAGAGAAGAGTGAAGGCAGGGAACAGACTAAATGGTGCGATGGGAAAGCTATTTGGGAGCCGGCACTTAAGCCAAAAGCTGCAGCTGGCCATACATAAAGGAGTTCTTGTGTGTGTGTGTGTGTTATATACGCTGTTGGCCGTGAGGCCTTTACAGCTTCACCGGACTTAAGGGCTTGCGTGCAACCACTACGCTTGAGCCACCAGAGTTCTTGTCCCAATGCTGTTATATGGTAGCGAGAGCTGGGTATGTAAGAAGGAGAATGAAAGTAGGATAAATGCGGTGGAAATGCGAGCTCTGCGGAAGATGTGCGGAGTGAAGCTGACCGACTGTATTCGCAACAGCGTAGTAAGAAAGCGAGTAGGTATGAAAGATAGTATCCGTGTAAAGATGAGAAAGGGTATGCTCCGTTGGTTCGGGCATATAGGAAGAATATCAGAAAAAAGAATGACAAAACAAATATACAAAGCGAAAGTGGAACGATGTAGGTACCGTGGAAGACCTAGACTACCTTACCACGACCAAATAGACCGAGTCTTATCTGAAGGACAAGTCAACAGTCGCCGTAACCGGCGAAAGTTGTGAGTGGAGGAAGCCAGAGAGGTATGTAAGGAAAGAACCTGTAGGAACTCCGTACTCTCTGCCTACCCCGTAAGGGATCTGGCTTGATGATATAGATAGATAGCCAGATTTACACATTAGATGAATCTTGGTTATTACCTACTTAATCATATTTTTTTACAGTTAGATGGCTGGATTGCAAGAAACTGGAAAGGTCAATCGACAAAAATGGGATCATTCCTGGACCCTATGGCCGATAAAGTGCTTATAGCGACTCTGTTCATCTCTCTTACATATCAGAATCTTATACCGCTCAGCCTGACACTGCTAATAGTAGGCCGTGATGTTGCTTTAGTAATAGCTGCCTTCATCATCAGATATATGAGTCTAACACCACCTGTAAGTTAGTTTTTTTTTATAGAAATTATTAAAAACAAATCTTCATATTAACCATAGAATTTAGTTATTATGGTTTGAATGCATCTCATTTAAACTGGAAGCCAATTTAATGAAATAAGTACTAATACATCAAAATAAGTTTTGCCTTATAGGTTGGGACTGCCTTTTTAGGCAGGCAAAACTTATTATTATTATACTTAAGATCTGATATGATCATCAATACCCGCATTATGTGCCTCTAGATCTTTTGATCTTGAGGTACATCACTAGGTCCTGGGTTTGGACATTGTGGTTTTTCTGTCACAAATCCTCAGTAACAGTCTGGAGTCTGAAATTGTGCCCAGTATAAAATCAATATGTTCACCCCCAATTACATTTAAACCTAACACTTTCCATGAAATGTAGGTGTCCTATGAACGGGAAGGAATAAGCAAGCATACTCAATAATTGTATAAAAAATCAACATTTACATTGCTACCATATTTTGTACTTAACTTTTCTTGCAGAGAACCCTTAGCAGATATTTTGACGTAACCCACGCCACTGTTCAATTGGCCCCAACATTTATCAGCAAAGTCAACACTGCAATACAACTATTATTAGTGAGTATATCTTATCTATATACAATCATTAAGTAATGGACTAAAAAAGTAAACTTTCAGTACCATTTGGAATTCTTTGAGATTGGCCAATTTATCTATCATGAAAACAATGCCAAATCACTTGTTTATATTTACTTAGGTAACTAAATTAATATTTTTTAATAGTCCACTCATCAACCCTCGAGGTTAACCAATAGCTAACCCAACTCTTATAGAGCTGTGATGCCGTAGATACCTATGACATCACAATTCTAGTGAGTGTGTGTGTGTGTGTGTGTGAATGATCTACGCTGTTGGCCTCGAGGCCTCTACAGCTTCACCGGATTTTAAAGGCGAGCGTGCAACCACTACGCTCCAGCCAGCCAGAAGGGCAAGAGGCGACATACTCGAGGGCGCCTCGGAGAGGCGCCCTCGGTTGGGACAGTCGCTGTAGGGGGACCGGTGCACTACTAAGCGCACCGGTCGACCGCCGGCTATGGGAGGGGATCTACTACTGCGTCTGCGTCTACGGCGTCGCTCGTATTCTGAGCGGAAAGAAGGGATGACAAAGCATCGGGGGGGTCGGTGAGAACATGTCTCGGCCGGCGGTAGCGGCAGGGGTCGCGAGGGAGGTCGTAGTCGGCGGTGGCTACGATTAACGGATTCGCATGGGAAGATGCGTTCGCGAAGTGACGTGTTGACGCCTTTTTAATAAAGGCGCGAATAGGTTCGAGACCTAGATCGGAGTGGCAATTCTAGTGAGTCGGTGGTTCATTGCAAAGATTGTTGACCTATGTCGTGGGTATGTAATGTGGGATTATTCATATCATATAACCAGTCTGTTTATGATGAGGAAACCATAACTTTATTCCATCCTCACACAGAATGATGAATAAATAACTATAATTGGTTTACAAAATAGAATTCAATGTCTAGTGTGGTTTTAATGAAGTTAGTTTTGACACCAATGGCAATCTAATAGTTCATTACGCAATCAATATAAATTCGTATTAAAATTGAGCATAATTTTTGTTTGAATAAAAATTCTGAAATCAACGCTATGGGGTATTTTATTCTAAGTGCTGAGTATTTACAGTAGTCTAATAAGTCAATCAAAAATTACATTGCGCTGCATCATTCTATACCCTTTCGATTATAGATATACCTGAACGCCAGATCCCTTGCAGGGTAGGCAATGCACAGATCACTATCACTACATATTATAAAACATAGTCCATCCCGCCGCGTCTGTCTAACACGATAAACTCAATAAGTACCGAACGGATTTTCATACGGTGGTTGCTGGAGTGATTCGAGAGGAAGGTTAATGCGTATAATTCATCCGTGCGAAGTCGGGGCGGGTCGCAAGTATAATATATGTTACAATATTTGCAGGTTGGCACTACACTGGCTTCTCCGGTATTTGGATATGTGGACCATCCAGCTCTTCAAGCTCTATGCGGAGTGACTGCAGCATCTACAGTCATATCAGCTATTAGTTATTTAGTCAGTAAGGACACATATAAGTTCATCAGTCGAAAGAGCTGAGTGCTACGTAAATTTTTGATTTACTAAAGTGTTTTATGTGTATAGTCTTCCAAAAATGTTTGAGTTTATATTTTAAGAATATAAATAATTAAATGTAAATAAATTATTACTATATAAAATATATCACTTATTTTAATTAAACTTCTATATTCATTCTCATTCTATGCCAATACTATAAAGAGTAAATATTTTTTGTTTGTAATAGATAAACACTGGAAATTGCTGAATTGATTTTAATAATTCTAGTATAGACTTAGAAAGTACGTTATCCAGAAGCAACATAGACCCGGTAGGTGGCGCTGTTATCGAGGAGGTGCGAAGCCGCGGAAAACCTTCTAGTCCTACTAATTTTATAAATGTAAAAGATTGTGTTCAACTGTTTGTAACTCAATCACGCAAAAACGGCTGAACGGTTTGGATGAAATTTGGCACACAGATAGTTTATTACCTGGTATAACACAGGATACTTTTTATCCCAGAAAATGTATCCTGTGTTATATTCCTGACTAAACTCAACGCGGACAATGTCGCGGGCAGAATTTAGTCATTCATAACGAAGAATAAAACAAACCTGATACAAATGGAAACAATTTATTTTTCGTTCTATTCATACGAATAAATTGCAGTTAATTTACATGAAAAAAAAAACAAATTTATAAAAAAAATATGCAGTAGTATATAACTAAATTACGCTTACAATAGACACAATAGCCAGAACAGGCTAGTGTAAAATCCTTTAAGGGAAATATGGTATCATTCTATTTTTAAAGCGTCAAGTTCCACATATGACTCCACCTGTTATGCCAAGCAATGGGTTTGAATGGGACTTCAAAAATCTATAAAAATAATATTGTGGAATGTTTCAAATTTCATGTTAGCATTTTAGTAGGTTAATCAAATTTATTATCAAATTAATTTCATATTTTTACCCTGAGGCTACTTATAAACATAAACATATGAAAGCAGATTTCAAATAAGGCAGATGACATACCTTACGATTTTAAAGGTATCTAGTGAGTATATGAATCTCAGTTATGGACTGAATGAATATGGATGGTGAAGATTAAATTTCCAAAGGCACATACTAATGTTAGTCTCAATGACTTGTGTTCATTTATAAAATAAATATATCTAATTGTCAGTCCAACTGTTGCTATAATATAATTATGTTTATAATTATTACAATGACTTATTTTTTTGGTATTTGTATTTACCAGCCTAATACAAAACAAAGCATATGTATGAAACTATGTTTCTCATGTCATGTGAAAGTTAACCAGCTATGCACTATGCTATTAATGTTATAAATTTATTGCTGTGTCTGTTATTGAATCTAATAGTTAAGTTATTACCAAACATCATCTACAAATCTCTTTACAAAAATGAAACTGAATACAATTTTAAACAGACTAGAAAAATAAGAATCTGTTAGCTTCGAGTTAATAATACAGGATTTAGAAACTAAAACTTAAGTGATTAGGCCCACTTGCACAGAATAGGGTTAGTGTTACCTATTTGACTAAGTTAAAGGCAATTCAACATTATAATCTCGAGTTTGTGTAACACTTACCCTGGTATGTGCAAGTGGGCCTAATAGTATCAAATTGATTATTTAATTTATATTTTAAGCACTCTTATAGCTTTAAATAACTACAGTTTTATACATAGAGAAATTTCAAATTAAATATGGCAGCTAGGGTTTGTAAGAAGTAACTACAAAGTAGTGAACATAAAATAATTAAATCCTGATCATAGACCTCCACGAGGGTAGTCAGGTATACTCCAGACTTTGACAATTTATCTTTGGGTATCATTAGATAGTTGTTTCAGAGGAAATGTTATCAGGCATTCATATAAATAGGCAAAAAGCAAAATACAATAATGCCAATAGGCTCCATAAAAAGGAGTTTATCACTTCTATGATAATACTATCAGGAGCTGTATACATACACACAATATATTCAGGCACCGAAAAACAATCCAGGTTACAAAACAAATTTTCTCTATTCAAATGTCACAAAGTATAAAAACTTAATTCTTAAAATTATAAATATTGTACAAAATAAAACATGAGACAAACTGATTGCACAGAATAAAAAATACTACATACTGTTATATAAAAATAATAATAATTTTTAGAAAATTGGTAACAGTACTAGATTCATTAATTACATTCATAATGTATTGTGTAATCTTAACATTACACTTAATATATAATTGTCAACTGCATATAAATACGAAATGCATGTTAGTTATTTAAATGAAAGTTGAATGAGTATATTCATGGAGTAAATTAAATACTTTTAACCAACCTTATTGATCAGTTCATCGCAGATAGATGTAAGTTCCTCGTTATCTTTAATTTTCTGTGCCAATGACTCTTGCAGTGAGGAAGCATGCACTTCACTCTTTTTAAGCATAGCATTTAGTTTCAGAATCTCGGCCTGGTGTGCTTTTTTCACTGAATCTAGCTCCGCGTTTGCCTTGTTAAGCTGCTGCATGGCATGCTGCCGTAGAGTTTCGTATCTTGCTTCTAATTTCTGTATAGCATCATTATTTTCTTCAACTGTTATCTTCAAAGTTTCCTCATTGCTTTTGTATCCTTGAATTATAACTTTACACCTTTCATATTTCGTATGGACATCATTAAAAGCATGTTCCATTGATGCTAAATGAGCCGCAGCCTCATCCCTCTCTCTAACAAGAGTAGCTCTTTCATCAGTCCATCTCTTAGCTTCAGTCTCTCTTTCCCCAATGAGAGAAGAGATGGTGCGTTCGTATTCTTCCATTACAACACTCATTTGTTTATTGTTTCTCACTTTCTCGGCTACTCGTTGTGAGAGAGCCTTCTCCTTTTCTGCATATTCTTCGTTTTGGTCAGTTAACTTCTTAATTTTTGTTTCACATTCTTCTAGTCGTTCTCGAAGTTCATGATTGATGTCTCTTAAGTTTTGTGCCTCTTCTTCTTGAGCTGTGAGCAGCTCTTTGACAGCACGCAACTGTTCCACAGTATGAGGATCCATGTCTGTGGGCCTTGTGATAACTGGCGGTGGTGGAGGAATATTAGCTCCCAGACTCAAGAGTCTGTCTATCGTAGCTATAGCAGGAGACACTGTATTTGTTTTAACAGGGTTCACTTTACTTGCAGATGATGGTTGACTTCGGTTCACGGCGGGAGTAACTACTTGAGTGGGCTTCTCAGTAGGACCACTTATATTTGGTTGCACGGATAATTGTTGCATTGAGTTCACTATATTCTGCTCTGTACCTGACATGGTACTGCGCACAGTTTGCACTATTTCTAAAATCTACAGGCTTGCTATAGAATAATGTTTACATGGTCTCACCTGAAATTGGAAACACAAAATTTATGGTCTCACTTGAAATTGGAAACAAAATTTTAATTAACTAATGTCAAACCAAACAGACCAGCAACAAAGTATTTAATTTATTTGATATATTTCAGTGTTTTTAAACAATATTTACGCATAAATGAACATGAGGATATTATCTAAATAGAAAAATATGTGAAATGGTTCACAACCCACGCAAGATGCAATGAATAGGAACAATAACGAATTTAGTTAATACTGATAACCTACCACTATGTCCTTGAGCCACTAGTAAGCGTGCACTTAGCTTATACGGAACAGATAGTTCTTCTTACTAAAGTTAACAAAATCCTTGCATCGAAAATGTTTCCTTTAAAATAAACATCCACTGAACAAATTAGTAACAAGGAAAACGATGATCAAGACGATGACATCAGTCAATCATAAGAACCACAGATAAAGTACGTAACTAAAATCCATAGAGTGTAGATTAAAAGGTTTTGTCCGTTTATATCAGTCTATATTGCACCCTTATAAGGCAAGGTCACAAAAACTTCGTTGGATCACAATTATGATTAATCAACCTAAAAGAATGTAGGTACCTATTTCAGTATTGTCAGTACTTGTTCAGTAACTATAATAAATTGAAATTAATTATTTCTTTAACTTTGACGGTTATTTTGCTGTAGTCTTATTGGTACCTACATTAAGGTTCTTTGACTATTACGAACTCAACATAAAATATGACTATTCTCTTCAAAAATGTCCTTGATACCGAACCCGTGATTACTAGATCCATTGGCCGGAGCGGCTTAAGCTCTTTATCACTAGACCAAACCGTCGTCTAACAATATCCGATTTATTTATATGTATATCGCCAGAGAGAATATACCTAATAATTTTATTTTATACTATATTGCGAACAATTTTTAAATGACGAATGACAGAATAAAGTATTTTTTTTCATTCCTGTACTTTACTAATGAGTATTGAAAAAGTGCTCGTGCAAAAATAGGGTAATAGCTTACAATAAATATAACCCAGAAGCCGCGTCCAGTCGTAATTGCACGCTGCGCGGTGAACAAAGAGTATATAATCACTACGTGGCGGCAGCGTTAGCAACTTGAAGTGGACTGACTATCGTACCAGGGGCGTAAAATTATCGTACATGGATCGAAATTATCGTATTTTTTAGGATTATCGTATTGTCTATTATAGATAAATAAATCATATAAATTGTAATATTGATATGCATGCAAGTACTCTATAGTTTATCTTTTTTAAACCACCGCTGTCAAATCAACAGAACACTGAAACCCAAATGTTTTACACGTGGTACAGACCTGAACTGATTCCCTTTCCACTTTAAGTTCAATAAACGCGCCAAGCTTAAAATTCACTCAGACAAAATTTCACTGTTCCCATGCAAGTTGGGTATGAAACACGCCAAAATTTTGTATTTATAAAGAAGAAATGGATATGAATGTGTTTATTGGACAAAATAAAATCATGCTACTGTGATTTAGACTATCAGCGCATGAGTGAAATAATATAAATTCTTAAATTTTGCATCATGATAGAAATTATCGTACAATCTGCGTACGATAATAATATGCTATCGTACATCGTACGTAGGCACAAAATTATCGTATGTATACGATAATTATCGTACGGTTCCGAACGCTGCGTGGCGGTGAAGTTAAAAATTCAACATACGTCCCGCACTCACCGCACTTCCCACCCGCGTAATGTTGGCAGCCCGAAAAGATTACCACTTTTTGGGGTAAATGTTGATGACACTAGAATAGATAGACATATTAGATAAACTTTAGAGTGATTTAAATAAATTAGGTAGTGCAACTCCGGATGAAAGAAGACGAGAAAAACAAAAAATCGTGTAAATAAGGTTATGACTTTAAAAAACACATTTATACACACCCAAGAGTGAAGAAACGAGAGAGAAGGAATAAGGAGGGAGTTACATAGAAATTATAGCATTCTAACATATTACATTCTTTCGTGTAAATGGTTTATAAGTCCTTGGTTTCCTGGTATGGGAAACTATCTATCTATCTATATCATCACGCCAGCTCCCTCGCGGGGTAGGCAGAGAGTACAGAGTTCCAACAGGTTCTTTCCTTACATACCTCTCTGGCTTCCTCCACTCTCATAGTTCGTCTCATACACACTCGCCGGTTACGGAGACTCTTGACTTGCCCTTCAGATAAGACACGGTCTATTTGGTCATGGTAAGATAGTCTAGGTCTTCCCCGGTACCTACATCCTTCTATTTTCGCATTGTATATCTGTTTTGTCATTCTTTCTTCTGGCATTCTTTCTATATGCCCGAACCAACGGAGCATACCCTTTCTCATCTTTACACCGATACTATCTTTCATACCTACTCGCTTTCTTACTACGCTGTTGCGAATACGGTCGGTCAGCGTGACTCCGCACATCTTCCGCAGAGATCGCATTTATCCTGCTTTCGCTCTCCTTCTTACATACCCAACTCTCACTGCCATATAACAGCGTTGGGACAAGCACTCCGTTATGCATGGCCAGCTGCGCCTTTTGGCTTAAGTGCCGGCTCCCAAGTAGCCTTCCCATCGCACCATTCACTCTATTACCTGCATTCACTCTTCTCTCTATATCAGCGGTGTATTTCCCATCGTTACTGAAGGCGCATCCAAGATATACAAACTCATTCACTTGCTCCAACACATCGTTACCAACCACAATCCTCGCATTCGTTCTGGTTTCTTCCCGTTCAAAAACTACAATTTTGGTTTTCTTCACATTCAAATGTAAGCCATTGTTCTAGCAGTCGTCTCTCATAACTGTGACTAGTGTTTGCAGATCAGTGGCTGTTGGCGTTATCAAAACCGCATCATCTGCATACAATAGGTGGTTTACCACTAGATCACCCATTTTTACCCCTTCATTCATCGCATTCAGTCTTTGAAGACTTTTATCCAGATATACTATAAACAGTCTAGCGGACAACATGCAACCCTGCTTGACGCCGATTTTAACGTCAAACCAAGGTGACACCTTACCACCCACCCGTACGCATGCCTTGCTCTCCACATAGGTGGACTGGACGGCTCGCAACAGGGTGCCGTTTATACCATACTCTGACAAAATGTCCCAAAGTCTCTTTCGCACGACTCTATTAAACGCCTTCTCCAGGTCTACAAAACCGCAGAAAACCTTCCGGCCTACTGCCAGATGCTTTTCTACGATGTTGCGGAGGGAGAAAACTTGATCCGAACATCCTCTTCCAAACCTGAAACCTCCCTGTGCCTCGCACAACATTACATCGGAAAGTAATACGTCTTTCACTTTCTTAATTAAAATATGGATTCTCTAGAGACTCCTATGCAATCTATCAATGCAATGCCACGAGATTAATAAAATTTCAGATTTAGAGTTACTAAATTTAAATCATGTAGAATTTTATGGAATAATGTCATAACATTAAATAAATCTAGCGTGTATTAAAATCAGGGATTTCTAATGATCAAAATCAGTTCGTCTATGTTTATGGTGACTTTATTCTCAGTGATGCCAGCTTATGAAAACATTAAAAAAAACACTTTCGGCTTTCATTAACCACTCTTATAAAATCATTGTTACGGTAAAGTGTATTTTAATGCATATTAAACTCAAGAAAAAGGTATACTTGCACTATTAAGGTTTGTATTAATATAATGTAGGGAAAATATATCTGGATCATCTTAACTAAAGTAACGTAACTATATTATAGTAGTAGTTAACTATATTAGAAACATTTAATACTAGAACTAATAAAGTCCTCAGCAAATATAAGTACGCTAAAATAAAATTGTTATACTAACAAAATAGACGCGTCTTTTACTAAGACAAATATAGACGGCAGAATTAATTAATTCGATATTTAAATAATACGGCCCCTGACTGCGGTAGTTAGGTATGAAATCCAGTTTCGTTTTGATATCAACAGCATTTTTACAGGCAGAATCGACACAAGACGGGATAATTCCATTCAATTTGACACGCGCAGAGCACGTTATTTCGCACGACGGTCGCAGAGTGACTACTCGCGTGAACGTGTGAACGCGCCCGCAGCTTCTGTATTATAATACTCAGAAAAGTTTGAATTCTTTAACATAGATATAACCTTTGTTATTACTCTAAGGTTCGTATTCCAGTCATGCATATTTTACCAAACCGATCCCAGATAGCCCACTCAATAGGTCAGCTTATTATTGAGGCATATTGTTTATTCGTTGTTCAATGTTTTTAGCCGCCTTCTATAACATCCACAGGACATAGAAGTGCCGTTATTCTATTCTATCCTATTCTGGTTAAGGTTACTGGCTACATGGTACAATGACAAGGTGTCCGAAATGCATGATAAAAACAGGGTTGCCAACGCCAATCCTCCAAATTCCCCGAAAATCTAGGTCAAATTCCCCAAATTTGGGGAGAACAACATTCCGGTTCCCCTCAAATTCCCCACAAAACTATCTTATTCTTATCAATTAAGCGGTAATTTTAATTATATCTAATTACAGAGTTATATCTGCTCTTGTTATTTTTAAAATTATAAGGTTTTTATAATAGACTAGTTCATTTAAACAAATAATTCGTTGTAGCACGTTAATAAGTTATATCTTATGGCTAAAACAGGAAATTAGAAAATAAATGAATAACGTTAATGTAGTCAAATTCATGGAAAAATTATAAACACAACTCGAGTGCCTCCTGGTCACACATCACTTGCGAGAAAAGCTTTAAAATAGTTGTGTTAAATACTCTGTAAAGGTCCTTGTTTAAGTTAAATAAAAATAAGTAAAATATATTTTCCAATATCTCTTAGCTTATATAAAACAAGATTCTCAATTAAATCTCTTTCATTTATTTAAATGTGTGGTAATTTAGTTCAGTGCGTGGGATCACGTGACAAAACCTCATTTTTTGTCAAGAAGGTGACATCCGGATCGCACTTAGTAAATTCCAAGGATATAATATAGTTAGAGAGGATAATCAAGTTATGTAAATTAAATTATTGTTAGCTTACTATGTTAAAATCCCCGCTTTTTCCCCACATAATGCCAATCCCCATTAAACCCCCAATCGACTTGTAATTCCTCGCGATTTGGGAATTTCTCCACAAATTGGCAACGCTGGATATAAATATGTTAGGTATTTATAACAATAAGTTATGTTGACTGCGCTTGATATACCTTAAGGCCTTGGTCACGAAGTCAGCGGGAGCGGGGCGGCGGCGGCGGCGGCTGCGCGGGGAGCGGCGCGGCAAAGCTGTACCCGGTCTCGAAGCCAGCGGGCAGACCGCTCGGCGCTAGAGCGGCGTAGTGTTGTGTTACGAGAAATTAGTATCTTTGTTTGCGAACGAAATGTCTAAACAGCGACGACGACATCTTTTTGATACTAATTCATTCCTAAAGTTTGATTTATTGTGGGCAAAAGAAGATGTAAATTCCTAAAACCGGGCGAGGAAGCAAATCTATTAAATCAAATTCTATCAAAAATCATTGTATTAATTATCTCCAACACGTCGGCGGGCATTTTGAAACTTCGGTCTTTAAAAAGCAAAAAAAGAATACTATAACTCAACACTACGTCAATGCAGACGCGCAGGCACCGCTAGATTGGTACGCACCGCTCGTACGCCGCTTGCCGCCCGCTCCCCGCGCCGCTGCCTTCGAGGCCAGTTCCATATAAATGTATAGCCGTGATTATACTTTGCGACCACGACTTCGACCTGACAAGCTTGAAACGGTCAGGTCGGGGTCAGAATTGGATCCAACCGCCGACACGACCGCGACTGCGACCAAGGACATTTAGTGATACAGTCATCCTTACGATAAACATCAATGTATCGATATAATATGATACTGTTGTCGTGTAAAACATAATGTGGAAATGATAGTGATTGATGATGTATCGAAACATCAATCTTTTATTAAGCTTTCTTTTTTTTCGATGTATCGATGTATGATTTGAGGTTTGGTAAAAAAAAAAACATCGCTGCGATGTATCGTCAAATCGATATTTTAAAAGGTTTTATTACACTTTTTTCACACATTCTGGTCCAAAATTTGTGATCCCTTTTCCAAACACTTGCGGGCATCTACATGAGTTAAAATTTAGAATACAAATTCGCTGACGATGCAATAAGATAGTTCGTTAGAGGTATGTATGCTAACACTACACCTGTTTCCTGCATTGTACTAAACTAAAGCAAAATCGATACATAAATATTTTGCAATTTAAAACGTCGATGTCTTGCGTATTAAAACATCAATATATCGTTTTTTCCCTTAGCGTGCAGTGACATGGAATGCAGCACATTCCATGTCGCTGCACGCTACACGATCTTCTGTGAAAAAGCACGCGCGCCGTCTAATCTAAGATAATTATTTCTGAGTCTACCTATTTCTCTATTTTATCCGGACTGGAAAGATGGAGAGACATACGAATTAAGAAAGCTTAATAAACCGCGACCGCGACTGCGACCAAGGACGTTTAGTGATGCAGTCATCGTTATGATTAATATCAATGATATAAGATGATACTGTAATAAAAACACCAGTGTAATAAAAACTTGTAAAATATCGATTTATCCATACATCGATATTTTTAAGGCGATGTTTTTTTTACATAACCTCCAATCATACATCGATACATCGACAACAAAGAAAGGCTAATAAACGATTGCAGTTTCGATACATCATTAATCACTTTTATTTTCACATTATTTATATTACACGACAACAGTATCATCTTATATCGATACATTGATGTTTATCATAACGATGACTGCATCACTAAACGTCCTTGGTCGCAGTCGCGGTCGGGTGAAGTTGGCTCCAACTCTGACCGCCTTGCAATGCCATCTCAAGGCTGTCAGGTCGCAGTCGTGGTCACAAAGTGTGATCGTGGCTTATGCATTGAAACGCGCCGCTCCCAGCGCCGCCGCCGCCGGCGCCCCGCTCCCGCTGACTTCGTGTCCGAGGCCTGAATGATCTTAGTTTAACCGCTGGTATATATCTGCTGCTTACTAATTTAATGTTACTACACACGATCGCCTTAAGCAAATGATAACTTCTTGTTCGTTTCACAAAAGAAATAAAAACCAGCTAGTTATTGTAATTTTTTATAGCAACTAAATAACAAGTTAGATACCCTACAGACAATATACTATTCATTCGACATAATTTTCGATAGATTATGGTATCGCAACATCTTGATACTGCCGGGAAGTGGACATTAGAATAAGCAGGCCAAGCATGTAAAGTTTGCCGCGATAAAGAATCTTTATGAGCCCGCAGCTTTCTAATAAGGCAGTGAAGAGGAACACCGTGGATCTTTAGCCGCTATGCTGCTAAAGTATTCGCACCGATCAAAGTGTAGCGAAGGCTATAGCAGACTCCAACTGTCTACCCGAAGGCAGAGTAGATTTTCTCCACAAAAAAAGAAAAAAAAGGCATGTAATGTTTACAAAAGTATTCTGCTCATTTTCAGGCCCCCGTCCAATCTCATTGTCACACAAGTGCATTGAATGTATAGGGTAAGGCCGCATTCACATCATCATTTCTGCAATGCGCATTTAAAAAAAAAATGTACTGTTAGCCATTTTTATTATAGTTTCATTTCAACGCTGTATTAATGCGCTCTGAAAAAACGCTTCTGTGAATGCGGGTTAACGGTTTTTTAGTAGAACACGTCATGATTAAAACAAGCAACTCGACTCTCGCGCCCATTTTGATTTTCTTTTTTTTTAATTATATGCGTACTAACTATTTTCGGACGGCCGATTTAGCGCAGTGGTTAAAGGCTTAAGTCGCTGCGCCCACTGTGTCTAATAGTCGCGGGTTCGATTCCCGCACGGGACAAATCTTTGTGTGACCCACAATTATTTGTTCCGGTCAGGGTGTTTGTGTATGTGAATTTTTATGTTTGTAAACGGACCCACGACACAGGTATAATTCCAATTTAAAAAAAGGTACTTCTTTATTCCATCGTACTACCCATTAAGCAAATATCTCAAGTTGTCGATATGTTGGTAATGTCGGAAGCACCAGAATCGCCCTCCATCTGACAAGGCCATCCGCATTCACCACCCGACTTCCACATAAGCGTAATAACTACATCATCTGTAGGTCATTTAATTAACCCTATATGGTCTTAAACACAAACTACCTCGGTAATTTTATACACCAACAATATATCTTTGCGTTTTATACATTTCATAGGCAAATTCTTCTTCATGCGTAGGATCAAACTCCAAACCTAAAAAAAATATTTAGAATTCAGATTATAGTCGAACTTAGGGGTTACCTACCAATTTGCTTTACTTCAGTAACTACATACATTTCTTATCTAGGCTCGTGCAATAAGCGGCGCTCCAAAAAGACTTTATTTTTGTTTCCCTTATAATAATAATAATATTAGCCTATACTGCCCACTGCTGAACAAAGGCCTTCTCTCACAAATCGAGGTGAGAGAGATTAGGTCATACTCCACCACGCGGACCCAGTGCGGATTGGTGGAGGCAGATTGTGGCCACCTGCTGTTAGAACTTATCAAGCCGCCTTTACGGCTTCCAACTCGGCTTAACGACTACCACATTAAGTGGTAGCCGGGACCAACGGCTTAACGTGCCTTCCGAAGCACGGAGACGCTCGAATATGAAAATGCCACAAACGGTCACCCATCACGGGCCGACCGAGTCGAACGCTGCTTAACCTTGGTAAGCGGTAAGAACACCGGGGTCGCACAGCGCTACGCGCGCCCTTGTTTCCCTTAGAACCACAATATTCTTTCATAACTTACCGATATACTCAATTTCCAAATCAAATCTTCCATTGATTTTATCTCCACCCGATATTCCGAAATGTGTTACTCTGTCAAATCGCATTCGAGTCTGTTTGTCCTGTAACCGCCCTTTTGATCCTAATACAAATTTTGAAAATGGGATCTGGAAAATACAAAATATAGTTTATATAAAATATAGTTATAAAATGAAATAAAAATGGGTACAGTTAGATATTTGTCTATATAATACCGTCAGATCCCTTGCGGGGGGTAGGCAGAGAGTGCAGAGTTCTAACGGCTTTTGTCCTTACAGATCTCTCAGGCTTCCTCCACTTTCATAATTAGAGATAAACTTCTTAAAAATCGCATAAAGATACCCTACATAATTATTACGTGGTAATGTTTGAAAACACATACTAACACGACCAAAATCCCGAGAGAGTCATAGGTGTTGGGTAAACTTTATTATTCCTTACGACCACATTTCATCAAAATGATTTCGAACAGTCGACTTTGTAGGGGGTGATGAGGCAGGATGATCGATCGATATTATTTTTTTTCTGGATATCGGCACTGAATAGCTCTCGATTTACGTTACGTAACTAAGTACCTACCTTAGCATACATACATACACGCTTTTATCCCACTGAGGTAAGTAGAGACTACAGTTTCCCATATACTACGATTCTGATATACCTCTTCCGTTTTTGTCGATTAAGAATGCTCCGCACTTGACTCTTTTCAAAGAGACCATTAATTTAGTCGTCATAGGTTGTCCTTAAGCGACCTCTTCCAACGCTTCCACTCACATTTGTCACATATTCCTCTCCACATGCCCATACCAATTCAACATACCTTCGTCAACCTTAGTCACCATATCATCCTTCAACTTACATCGGTTTCTAATCACACTATTCCTCATTTGGTCAGCAAGGGTGACTTCATATCTACACAGCGCAAATCCATGCATTCACGCTTTTTTTGCCATACTCAACGTTGACTGGCATACATATGGGGTCGTCCGTTAATCACGTGATGTTTAGAGCAAGTTTTAAAAAATGTCCCCCCCCCCCCCTCTGGTGAGGTTTTAAACTGAACCCTCCTACCCAAAATCACGTGTATTTTTATAGTACAAAGTATCTTCCAAATTTTCAAGGCAAGTCAAGGTGATAAAATGTGATATCTCACTACATACTACTACATCAAATATCAAATATTTCATTATTTTTTCCGACCCCCCCCCCCCCCCTCTCAAACCTCACGTGATTAATGGACCATCCTTAAGTCGTAGTCGGACACAACATTGTGAATAGTCATAATCATAGTCTGACGGACGATTTAGCGCAGTGGTTAAGAGCTTAAGCCGCTCCGCCCACTATTTTATAGTTTGGGTAGCCCCAAATTAGGTTTAAAAAAAAAAATAGTACCTTAGCAATCTGCCAATAAGGGCCGCCCCTCGTATACAATACGTAGTGGTAAATATCGTTCCACGTAACATCGTAATACCCTTCGCAAGAGATGTTGAGCAAGTATGACCTCCCATCTCCCCTGACTTTCAGCACAAGTGTATTGTACAGATGCCAATTGTAGGTTGTTTCTCGTTTGAATGATTTCTGTAAAAAAAGGCATGTGTAAATCCTGTAACTTTAGTAAAAGGTGATACAACTGGAGTCATAGCACTTATGATATATTTACATATCAGAAAATAATCAGAAAAAATAAATTGTTATTTTTTAATATGTTCCCCATGTGAAGGCTTAAAATGAAAAAGTTTTTTTTTGTGCATATTAATATAACTAAGCATTTTTCAGAATTAACAATGTGAAAGATAATATATTTCCAATTTTCACAAAGTGAATTCAACTAAATGTTCCAAAATGTTCTTCTTGCATTACTCCTTTAAATTTAATTAACCCCTTTTACACGATCATCAGGAATAGATTAAAAATGGTGCATATGGATATAATTACACATGTATCACTATGCACCAATGTTATTCATTAGATGAACGCATATTTAAATAGCGTTTTCCATGTCAAATACTTCAATCATTCGACATCACCTCCTTACTAAACCGAAACCCAAGTGTGCGGTGATTCATGTAAATTAAAATCAATTTACACAAAAAGTTATGAAAAAAATATGTGTCCACTTTAGGTAATATTAAGAAAAATAGTTATAATAATTTCATGATTCTTTCAGTAAAATAATCTTAGTAATTGTTTATAACTAACCGTAATCAACATTCAATTAAGTGCAGTGCAAAAAGGGAGAGGATTTTTTTAAAAACTTTAAAGTTCATCCAAAACTATGATTTTCGACTTGTATCTTCACTGAAGGTACAGAATTTTACCATGCAAAAGTTATTATGGATATTGAAGTCGGGTTGTTTGTTTAGTAGGTATCGGTATTTCGGTATTACGTTGCTGGTATGCCCGGCATGGGATGACGAGCGTAGCCGGCTTGCCGGAGCGCTCGTTGCAGGGGGACAGGAGCTATCGCTCCCGACCGTATCATCCATGGTTGGGAGCGAGAGCACCTGGGCGGCAATGGCAGCCTTTTGCGAGGCCGTCATGTCCGCGAAGGAGGAGGCAGAGCGGGTGAGGGAGGAGACGTCCTCCAAGGCGCAGGGAATACGCCCGGAACGACCTTCGCCCACCGTAATCTCGGCCTGCAGGCGTCGGGAAGGGCACCTCGGCGCCATGGGGCATGCGTTAGGCAATTACCCTCGTTAAAAAAAAAGTCGGTTCCTTGGCACCAACTTCAAATATTTATTTTTAGCTTATTGAAGTCTGCTTCCCATATTTTTTTAAAAGTCATTTATTATTTTATAATTTTAAGTGATGAGTGAATTAATTATTAATATTTATATACCTATATTATATTATTTTGCCTAGTTCTACAGTAAGATAAGTAACATGATTGATATAATACCCATAATAACGGAATCTATACATTAGTGCAGTTTGCCGTTAAGGAGTCCCCTGGCGTATCTTCAAAGTCCAAGGTTGAATACAGATTTCATTAAAATGGGCCTACCTCGAAACTATACTAAGCCAAACGCGAAAAGAAGCATCAAAAACAGGTTATAAAAATGGCGTTATAAAAAAATCACAGAAGAATATTAAGTTTCCTCCTTTTTTTGGGATACCTCTAGGATTACCAGAATACTCATAATAACTGAATCTACAGAGTCGTATTATTTGTCGTAAGGTGTCCAAGGTCCAATACCGATGGAATTAAAATTTGACCACTGAACCCAATGCAAAAAGAATCATCAAAATCGGTCCAGAATTGACGGAAATATCGGTA
This sequence comes from Phalera bucephala, assembly GCA_905147815.2. Classification (NCBI taxonomy): domain Eukaryota; kingdom Metazoa; phylum Arthropoda; class Insecta; order Lepidoptera; family Notodontidae; genus Phalera; species Phalera bucephala. The sequence continues at coordinate 10,869,034 of LR990626.1, forward strand.
AAAATAAATCAAAAAACATACATACAGACGAATACAGAACCTCCTTTTTTTTGAAGTCTGGATCGATCTCAAAACTGAAGAATCTGACCGATTTGACAGACAGTCGGCTCGGTCGGTTAAGAGCTTAAGCCGCTCCGCCACTGGATTGAGTAGTCGCGGGGTCGGCCCCCTCACGGGGCAAATCTTTGTGTGACCCACAAATATTTGTTCTGGTCTGGTTGTTTGTGTAGATCTGAATTTCCTATTTTGAAACACACCGATGACACAGGAATAATTTCCAATTTAAATAGATATTTTATATGAATTATTATTATGCCGCCACGCTAAATTCTTAGCGGGGTAGGAAGAAAGTACAGAGTTGCAACAGGTTCTTTCCTTACAGATCTCTCTAGCTTCCTCCACTTCACACTTGGTCTCCTCTTCCCATCATAATCATAATGTCGACATATACTAGGCATGCCTTTTAAGTTCTGTCGTTTCCATATTTCCCGGCAATTTTGAATTTGGAACTATATTCTATATTCGAATGTGTTTAAATTTTGAATCTCAAAACAGTTGAAAGTAATAGGATTAATGCTATTGTTTAGTCACAGCGTCGATTGGAATCTGTCAGGTTACGTACGAAAATAAATCTTTCTAAGGAAAATGTTCGTGCAATAATTTTCTACAACTTTAGAAGAGGCCTGACACGGCTTCAGTGTTTTGAAGAGCTAACATCTGTGTTCAGTGATGAAGCCCCATGTCTGCGGACTGTCGAACGCTGGTATTTAGAATTCCAGCGAGGACATACTAGTGTTAGTGACAAATCTCGCCAAGGACGCCCAAAATCCGCCTTTACTGAAGATAACCTCATTGCTGTGAGACAACTAATTCTCGAAGATCGTCATGTGACGTATCGAGAGATAGAGGCTCTATTAGGCATCTCAGGGACAACCATTCAGAAGATCTTGCATGAAGCGCTTGGTGTGAGAAAGCTAGTTTGCCGTTGAATACCGCATCTGCTTTCCGACGATCACAAGGCGGCCTGCGTCAGATGGTGTAAGAAAACTCTGCAAAGGTTCAACCGAGAAGAGTCAAATCACGTCTACGACATCATCAGTAGTGACGAATCTTGGATCTATGCCTACGATCCTGATTCCAAACAACAATCTAAAATCTGGGTCTTTCAAGACGAGCCAAAGCCGACTAAAGTTGTTCGTTCTCGAAGCACTTCAAAGATGGTGGCCACGTTCGTTGGAAAAACCGGCCATGTTGCGACTATTGCACTTGAAGATCGTAGAACGGTTAACGCAGAGTGGTATACCACAGTTTGTTTACCACAAGTCATCGCCGAACTTCGAAAATCTAACTCAAAGTGACGCATCATCCTGTACCACGACAACGCAAGCTCACACAGCGCTCGTCAAACGATTGGGTATTTATAGCAGGAAAAAGTAGAAATTCTTGACCATCCTCCATACAGTCCTGACTAAGCCCTAACGATTTCTTTACATTTCCTAAAATTAAGAAAAGTCTTCGTGGTCAAAGATACCAGTCCGGTGAAGAAGCAGTCGACGCTTTGAAGTCAGCCATTTTGAACACCCCCACTTTAGAGGGGAATAAATGTTATAATAACTGGTTTGAGCGAATGGAAAAGTGTATTAAGCCACGTGGTGAATACTTTGAAAAACAATAAAAAGTACTATAAGGTTCTAGTTGTTTTTTTCTTCAAACGATAAAACTTAAAAGGCATGCCTCTTACTTACCCTAACTCTCTTTGACCTCATAGCACAATAGCCTGCTTTTTTGATCCGACCGTCTTTAGGCACCCGCGTGTCGATGTAGCCGTGGAAGCGAGCGCGGCCGGCGCTGCTCATCTCGAGACTGCAGTTACTGAAGCCCTCGTTGTGATCGCTGTCACTGGTTGTCACGAATTTATCCAGAACGCTAGGCTCGTTGAAACACCATAGCAAGTCTACCTCACCTAAAATATAGATTTTATAAACAGTAGGTAAGTGTTCCACAGACGAGCGGTGGGCACCAAGTAGACCACCATTATTCTTGTTGTATTGTGTGTGTGTGGGTGTATGTGAATGGTCTACGCTGTTGTCCGCGGGGCCTTTACAGCTTCTCCGGACAAGAGGGCGAGCGTGCGGGCCTCCGCTTGGGCAGTCTATGGGTATTCTTGTTGTAATTGGTGTACATTCAGTAGGATCAATAGATAGAACTCCGAAACTAAACGATAAAAATGTTCTAAGGAATGTCAATTTAAAAGATAAGAAATAATGCTTTTATAGATTGAAAAATAATAAACACTTCGAGAATCGAAGGCTAGAAGAGACGACAGTCTCGTGTCTCTTCTAGTCTTGATAAATTTAGCGGGATGATATATATCATTACACCAAATCTCGCGCGGGGTAGGCAGAAAGTAAAGAGTTCCGACAGGTTCTTTTTTTTGAAGATATCATGTGGTTTCTAAAGGTGGAGCTACACCACCACAGATTTGAAAATTTGTTGGTCAATGGTTTAAAAGTTTAATACTAGAAAGAGCTCTTTCTGATAGATATCTTGGAGTAAACCGATTTGTGCTAGGTGCTCTAGTTATCGACCAATCAGGGTGGCAGAAAGATCTTTTTAACAAGCCCCCAAACCAGAGATGGGCAAAATGTGATCAGATTAATGATTAACCACCCCCGCTAGGGGAATATAAGCATGATGGTGTATCAATGATTAACGATCACAATTACATTTTGTAATCTTCAACGATTAGGATTACACTTTTAATCTTGAATCATGATTGAATATTACGAAATGCAATTGTAATCATTAATCTGATTACATTTTGCCCATCTCTGCCCCAAACTTTTAAAGCAAAGGTCGACAAATTTTCCGAGGTCAACAAATTCTGATATTTATCGATAAATTTGTGGTGTCGTATTCGATAGTAGACTCTGCTTCGAAACTGGCGGACGTGTATGTGGCTATCATGTGGCTATGGAATAGAGGAGGAATTCTCATAATTACTACTCTAATTGAGACTTGTAGTTGTTGAAACATGGTGGTATATTTAATTCTTGTAGAATAAAATGGGTAATTGGAGATTAAAACAATATATTAAGTACTCAAATTTAATGTTGTATGGAATGCCATAACCTCTGGACAAATTTAGGGGAACACAAAAAATACTGTAATGAATACTAACTGAATTACAAACATCACATAGACAAAGTGCGGCCGTCTGTACAGAAATTTCAAAATACAGAACCACTTACAATATGTACAGACTCAATAATATGTATACAGTATAAGTGTTTAGATTATACATAGCTGCCAGGTCTTAGTTTGACTATTTGTAATTTAATTAGTGTGATTGGGTAAGACATTTGGCACATAAATGACGTTAAGACACAATTGTTTTATATCTTTATCGATACCCAGGGTAGGTTATGTATCCAAATAGCTATAAACAAGAATACTGTTTACATATTATTAATCGAGTACAAGCAACAATAAGCTGTAGTATAACAGTATTACAGTTGTGTGTTGAGCAAACTATTTGTCACAATTCAGTTTCAACATAATAAACGAAATATAATTTTCCCCTAAATAGCTAGCCATATAAATAACTTTTAAATATTAAAATTATGTGGCATACATAAACCATAATGTTAAATGTCAAATATATTTAATGAAAAGTTTATATTTATAAATAAATATTATATTCTTTTAAACCAATGAACAATATTATGGTCCATGTCTGCCTATTGTAACAACTCTACAACCATTTAATTTTATTAATTTCCATTTAATACAGTTAGGCCCACTTGCACGATACAGAGTTAGGATTACCTATTGACTAACTAAAGTTTATAATGTTAAGTTGAAGTAGTGTTGTAAAAATGAGGGCTTAAGTCGAGCGTTTAGCGCCGATTCGACGCTTACGAGCGTTGAAGCACGTAGAAGACGCAAGCGTTCTAAGCGCCGCCTCAAGCGTTTTTACAACACTAAGTTGAAGGCAATTTAACATTATAACCTTGGGTTAGTCTATAGGTAACGCTAGCCCTGGTTTTTGTAAGTGGGCCTTAGGGAATGAGTACATAAAGAGGTGCTACATAATATTATTTTAATTCTCAACTGAAGGTCAAATATCAATGATTTATGTATGTGAAAGAATATAAGACTTAAAAATATGCTTTAAACCTAAAAACAATGTTACAGGATTTATAATAAATGGCAAAATTTAAATAAACAAATGTCATCAAAAAGTTAAAAGTAGTTACAATAGTATAATAACCCTAATAAAACTATTAATTTAAAGTTGAGAGTCATCACAGTAAAATGTCAGCTTAGAAAGAGTTCAAAGTATACAAGCATGTTACAAGCACCAAATTAGAATAATTAGTAACACCAGCATTCTTAAACAATTCAATGTACTTCGCTAATAAGTTGATCATACAATCTCATCAGTTCTTCATTATCTCGAGTTTTCTGAACTATTGATTCTTGGAGGGAAGCAATCGTGATTTCATGCTTCTTAACAGTAGCACTCATTTTAGTTGTTTCAACTGTATAGTTCTTCTTTAGATTCTCGAGTGTCTCATTAGCCTTCGCTAGCGCTTCTGAAGTGACTTGCTTGAGATTTCCATACAATTCTTCATATTTTTTTACAGCTGCCTTATGTTCAGCCATGTTTTGCTCATAAGCTTTCTCTCTCTCCTTAGTCTCTAGTATTACAGTCTTACATTTTTCATACTTGCTAAGAAGATCATTAAACGAGCATTCCATGTTAGCGAGGTGGTTTAGTGCTTGATCTCTCTCAGATGTTAATTTCTCAAGAGTTCCTTGACTAGTAAATCTATCATGTTGCTGCTCATCAATTAATAAAGAAATAGTCTTTTCATATTCTTCCATAACAATACTCATCTGTTTGTTGCTCATAATTTTGTCATTGATTTGCTGAATTAGTTTATTTTCTTTGTCACGATAATTGTCCCTCTCATCAGTCAGTCTTTTAACTTTAGCTTCCAAATCTTCTATAATAGTCGAATATTTATACTCCATGTCCTTAACAGTCGATTTTAGATCACGGTTTTCTTGCCGAAGTTGTATCACTTCCTGATCTTGCTTTTGAAGAATGAGTCTTAAAGAGTGTAGGTGGTCAAACTCTTGAGAGCTGAAATTGCAATATCGAGGGCTTCTCGGTGCTGCCACTGGTGGAGTGTTGCCAGAAATACTGATCAGTCTGTCTGTAGCTACCTGAGTTGGTGTTAGAATTGCAGACACACTGCGCATGAGCCCAGGTGTTCTCCCCGAAGAAACATTTGATTTGGGAACTTCACTATTGACAACAGGTGGTACAACTTGCATGGGTTTGTCTTTCGTGCTTACTGTTGGTATAGATCCTGTAGACAGGGAGTGCTTCGGGGTTGCAACATTGTTTTCGGTGAACACAGACACAGCGCTACCAGTTTCATACCCCACATCACACTCCGACGAGTCAACAACTGATTCTGTACGAGTCGAACTCGCGTCGCTCATTTTCTGTCTGGCATACAGCGGATCAAACTTGACGAACAAACTTTCCTTTCCACGATCTATATGATTATGATTGCGATTCGATTCGGCGCATTTGACGAGATAATCCAAACTGGTGGCGTCGATAAACATGTCATCTGTTGTTGGTATTTCTTTCATAGTTACGTCACAGATAGAATCGAACTCTGGACCGGTAAGAAGATCGTTGGTTTCGTCAAAAGACTTGTCAAAGTCTTTAGAGCGCTTCGGGGACATCGCCATTAGATCGCCAACTGATGATACTGGAGTAATAAAACTATCATCAGAAGCTACAGTACTTCCTCTGGAAGATAGCATGTCGTCATTAATTTTGTCACTGTGGGATTCCGCCCCACGTCCTAACAGGTTTTGAAACCTGTGGTAAATGCTTTTTATGGTATTGATATCGGTGCGTACGAAAGAAGAATCACTGGATAATATATTATTTGCAAACATTCGCCTTTGATGTTTTGGGGCCTTGTTTCAATTAAAAATTAGAACACTAGTCGCGAAACAGTGGAACTATATATCTGCGTGAACTATATAAGAGTTTTCTTACAGCAAAAAACAAAATACAAAGGTGCAGAAAATAGATATTATTAAAATTAGCCTTCGGTCACAACGATCTCAACTCTCAACGGTTATTTTTAAGTTTTGAACACGAATACCATAGGCTAAAAAATTGATAGAGCTGCGACACGAGAAATCGACTAAACATATTTTTTTAACATTTTACAAAATTAAATTTTAGTCATAATCAAGTCATAATCACTCAGACTCGCCAGACTTCAACAATGATTTTTATATATATTTATAAAATTTGTATAAAAGAATTATGCAATGAATCTGGCGAAATAATATAAATAAATAGATAAAAAAAAGAAAGATGGGTCATTAAGAAGAAGTCCGTATTTGGTCTTGTACAGTATGTTTAGGATGCCACACAAAAAAGTATAACGGTGATTGTAAATTATAAAAAAGTGATTTTGTTGTATATAAATATATGTATAAGACACATTTTATTATTTGAATGTATTATAGGTAGGTATGACCTGTGGGTAGATACGGCAAACGATGCCCCACACCTTGACAGCCCTTTCTTTTATGATCATGGCAATCGGCTACAAAATTGACCCTATCTATTTGCATTTCTTTAAATCTACATGTGATACTATAAAATTTGGAACGAATTTAATGAAATGAAAATAACAGAAGTTTTTTTTGTAATTGAGACAAATTAACGACATTACTCTTCCATTTCCAGTTAAAGAAACCGGCTACAATGTCAATCGTTATGAATCGTTACTATATGTTATTTTTTTTATATAGGTCTCGTTTTTATAGATGAGCTAGACATGGGAATACGCATGACTTCCAAATCAGCTCGGATGTCAGCTACTTGAACCGGAGTGAACGAAGTGTGAAACGGCTGTGAGCCGTTTCAGCTTAATTATTGCGGGTTTTAGATTTGTAGCCAATTTATAGGTTTACCAGACAAATGACTCATATTATATTTGAAAAACCAGAGGTTTGCTAAAATATATATTTCGCGTTTTGCACTGTCACGCCTCTTTTCCCCTTAGCGGGGGTGGCAGAGAGGTTTTGTGTACACCCACTTTACGCCGACGATGTTAGGTCTCATGAAATAGGGGTGATTCTATTGCCGGATTTATTCGCCACTAAACTAACTACGCATTCAGCAGTCGCGTTTTGCATTTTATTTATTTAATTTTATCAAATAATATAATTGATAACTATTGAATCATTTTAAAATGTAACTTTTTCTGCATTTACGCAGTTTTGGACGCATGTATAAGTACTTATATCGATATCAATGAACTCGGACTGAACCCCAACTCATCTCAACGACTCTACTACAAAGTTCAAATGATAGTGTGCGAGCTGCGGCGAACCGACGTCTTAATAATTGAGCTACAGCTCAACAGTTCTACTAGCTGTGTTCTACATATTAGAACCGGTTCAGAGCTAAGTTATCCCTCATTCATACGAGCGCTTTTTCAACGCGGATTAATAAAGCGCTGGAATGTCTGAATGAACTGTTCATCTTTTTAAAAAGCGCTTACAGCGCTTCAGCCCCATGCGTTGCTCTTGGGAACACTGACTTACCCATGTCTAGACGTGACCACCCAGTAGAATACAGGGTGGTCTTTTTGGACACAGCAGTAAGGGCGTAGCCATTGTAGCTACAAAAATGTTCTGATGAACCTATCCTTAATTTTTTAAGACAATTTGAGTCGCAAGAAAATGGACATCTGACATATAAATCTTTTTTGATACCTATCAATCCTATTCCCAATAAAGATCAAAAATTTATATAGTACCAACTGAGGTTGGACTACAAGGAAAGTCAGAAAACGCAAAACCTTTTCCAATACATGTATGTAGGGTGGCCACTCAAATATGAAAAATATTACTCCCTGTTTTGGTTTAATTTACTTCATGAAAGGCAGAAAATTGTTAATAAACAATATATCTATCTATCTATCTATATCATCACGCCAGCTCCCTCGCGGGGTAGGCAGAGAGTACAGAGTTCCAACAGGTTCTTTCCTTACATACCTCTCTGGCTTCCTCCACTCTCATAGTTCGTCTCATACACACTCGCCGGTTACGGAGACTCTTGACTTGCCCTTCAGCTAAGACACGGTCTATTTGGTCATGGTAAGATAGTCTAGGTCTTCCCCGGCACCTACATCCTTCCACTTTCGCATTGTATATCTGTTTTGTCATTCTTTAAAATACAATATAATTTTGATTAATGCTATTATTTGAGGTTTATGTCTTTTTTTCAATACGAAGCCCCACAATAGGAATTATACTGCTGGGGATATGTTCACAAACATAAAATTTACATACACAAAGCATGTAAAAAAGTTAAATTTGAAGTGCCTGTCAAAATTATACAAGGTGTAACATAAATAACGCAAGACCTGAAAGTAGTATGTTCTAAATCGGCAACTGACTCGATTCAGTTCGAAGTTAGTTAGTTTTTTTAATTAAAAAATAATGCTGTTTTTGTTATGTTCGCAGTATTAAACAAAATCTAATATTCATTCAAAGCATCACAGCTATTTTAAATGTATTTCTATTACACACACCTCAATATGCATACAAATTCGATTCCCGCGGGTCGCGGGTTCGATTCCCGCACGGGACAAATCTTTGTGTGATCCACAAATATTTGTTTCGGTCTGGGTATTTGTGTATATGAATGTTCATGTTTGTAAACGCACCCACGACACAGGAATAAATCCAAGTGTGGAGCTACGTTTTCTAAAAAAAAGGAAGAAAAAAAAGAAATATTATGCATGAAATAAAACTATTTTACGGATTTTATCGCGGTTTATTTTTTTTTTATTTTTAGTTCCCGACGTTTCCGTCCGTAAAATAGTTTTATTTCATGTGTAATATTCGCGTAAATTTAAGAACTCAATAAGAAATATTATGGTTAATTTGGGTACCAAAGAGCTTAAAAAATGATAAAAACTTGTTAAAATTGGAAGTTTCATTATCGTATTGAATTCGTAAAGCAATAATCTATTTGTGTAAGGTCTTGCTTTATTTATGTTACACCTTGTAGTCTGTCTAATGAAAGCTGAGAGTGATTTTCTAACGTTTTCATAAGCTGGCAATACTGAGACTAATGTCACCTATTGTTCTAGTGAACCATAGACATGGACGAACTGGTTTTGATCTGATATTTGAGTGTGTGTGTGTTACACGTTGAATTATTTAACGTTGTGTTAGCATTCTATAAAATTCAACATGATTTAAATTTAACACCATGATTCAAATTGAGAAATTTGAAATATAAAATTTCGTGGCATTGCATTGATGGATTACATAAAAGATACATTGAGTAAAGACTCAGAAAATGCATATTTTTATAAAAAAAATTGTAAGCTAACAAGAAAGATTTAATATCTGAAAGCCAATAGGTATCAGGTTCCCATAGCCGAAAATCAAGGAAACCATTAACACGAAAGACCCTACTTTACAGATGTTCAAAAAAAGAATTAAGAGAACATTTCCTATCTATGTAAGATATGTAACTTCCTCCCTACTCCTTCTCCTTCTTTGTTCCTTCACTTTTCTGTGTGTTAGTTAAAATCATAAACACATTGACATGATTTTTTGGTTATGCTCTACTATATCTGTAGTCACAAAAGTATACAAGTATCGAATCTATATATTCCCAGTTCATACGGGGTTGCACGACCTAATTTATTGAAATTTGCCGCCATTTTCCACTTTCATTAGACGGACTATATCATTGTAGTATTATTTTTTTTATTGATTATTTGGGACATAATATTGTCCCTAATTATTATTAGGAACATATTTTAAAAATATGAGTGGTATATACACTATATATCGTATATACACTGTTGGCCACAGGACTTCACTGGAGATATGTATGGAAAATCCATAAGAACATTCAATTTATATATTGTATTGTGTACTGAATCTAAATAAAGTATATTTTCTAAAGTCAACAGAAGTGGCAACTCAACATACTTGGGTGATTACAGACACTGGACTGATTCTGAGAATGGTTTAATTGTAAAATCTTACCCTACGTTCACACGAGCGCTTATGCAACGCGCGTTAGTGAAGCGCTGGAATGAAAAAAATGGCCAACAGTACATTTTGTCGAACCGCTGTACAGCGATGTAGCACCGCGCGTTGAATCAGAATCAGAATATTTTTTATTCATGTAAACCATTACAGTATTTATGAATCCTCAGAAAAGTAACAAAGACCCTACCACCACTTCGGAATGTCATTCCTGTGGAGAAGAAGGGCAAGAAACGCCACGGTTACTCTTTTAAAATAGTATTTTTACATTTTCTTTTTCCATTGAAAAAGCATCCATGCAAACGAGGGCTTAAATTAATAACACTTTGTCATATCTATGATTCAACCCCAGGACCTCGTGATAGCAAACCACACCTAGCGCCACTAGACTGATGAGGCATTCCAATATTATTTCTACTAGAGATTATTCCATTAAATAGTTTAACTAACATATGTACTTTGATGAATGTCGGTAAGGCAAGGTAGTAAGTAGTCAATGGATCAGAAACCCATGTAATGATTATTATTTATCTTTAATGAAATGTTACATGCATCAGATATTATATCTTATGTATCTTTATTAGCCACACACAAATAACTGGATTGATACACTTCTTTCTGTGGGTCACTACATGGTATGGACCATAACTAAGATTTGGAATTATTTTTTGTTAACAATACAATTGAGTCATGTAGAAGCAAAACTAGCAACATCTATATCAATCAATATTATCTATAATACGGACGATTTAGTGCAGTGGTTAAGAGCTTAAACCGCTCCGCCCACTGTGTCTAATAGTGGCGGGTTCAATTCCCACAAGGGACAAATCTTTGTGTGATCCACTATTATTTGTTCCGGTCTGGGTATTTGTGTATGTTCATTATCATGTTTGTAAATGCACCCATGACACAGGAATAAATCCTAGTATGGGGCTATGTTTAATAAAAAAAAAAGAAAAAAAGAAAGAATATTTATATCATCAGTTTTGGTTACACCTCTGCAACCCCACTTGCAGGAATATAGGCATCACAGTGTTAATATAAGATACTGGTATCTCTAAAAATCTTGTGGTAATGTACTAACGCCTATACACTAAAATGATAATAAGTCCTGTTTTGCTTCTACATGATTCAATTGTGTCACAAGAGGATATCTTACAAAATAAACATAGCTATTGATTGAATTAATGTATATGATATTATATAAATAATAATATAATTCTTACCAGGTCTAGCAACTAGGAGAGGGTCTGTTTCAATTAAATCGATAATTTCTTGTTTAAACAATTTCAGTTCACCCTTTAGTTCATTCCAACCACTTTTTAAGTGTTCCAAATTAGATATTTTCTTTTCTGTGTTGTAGCCACCTTTTCTATCCTTTTCCCAGATGAACGAGCGGTGTGAACTAATTATTCCTGGACTTAAACGAGATAAATTAAGTGTTTTGTTAGCAGTTTTACATAAAGTTGAGTATTGATGACGATTCCTCAATAAATTTACAAATATACTAATTCTAGAGAAAGCCATTATTTTTCTAGTTTCACAAGCTTATTTTTATCACTATCGTAACACAGAATATACTTTATTTGTTCAGAAATATATATTAGCTATTAATATTTATTAGATAACCTCTAAGCAAAATGTAATGTTTTGAGTTTTTGTCGGATTGACAGCGTCATATCACATATGTTTTAGAGTGGTGTCAATTTAATTTCTCAAATCGACTAAATGAGAAACGGAATCAATAATCATCACACTGAATGAATTTAATCCAATCGTGAATATTTCAAGTTCAGAGACGGCAAGGTGTAAAAAAAGCTAGCTAGAAAAGTTCTTTTGTTGATGTAGGTACTTTAATAAAAGTCAATCATCACAACAACTCGCGTGGTACCGTAAGAGGAAGTGAGGAACACCACTATTAGCAGCTGGCATACTTCAGGTGGCTGATCATGAAGCTAAAATTACCTGGAGGGTGTCATACGATGTTGCCGCTCCGCCGGTCATCGTTCAACAGATTGTCTTTTTTCTCTCTCAATTACAGGGATCACCATTTTGAGTGAATGAGAAAGCTATTGTAAGGTTGGCAACGTCGCCCTGTACGTGTGCTTGGTCTAATGTTGTGACCTATGCTTAGGCCATAACAAATGCGTCCGTCCGTTTCAACGGTTAAAATATAAATAAAAATCATTGTGATAACTGAATATACTTTAATACAGTAAAATTATATCGTGTTGTGCTGTATTTTGGTCAATCAAGGACAACCAAAGGAGGAGTGAAAAATCCTGAATTATCATTTCACACGTATGTATTTATTGCCTGTTTTTATATTATAGGGAAGTTTCACAGCAATTATGGATTTAACATTAAAAATTTATATCATTTACGTTATATCATTAATATACGGTGATGATTAACTATGAGTTTGAAGCTTTAATTTGTATTTCAAATATGCATTATTTTACGCTTCTCCGCTAGTAACGCGTGTCCTACAGCTCCTATCACTTTCTGTCGATATTAATAAATTAATACTGAAACATTAACCATTCCTATTTCACTTCATAATGACTAAACGAATTTGGATGAAATTTAGTAAGGATAGAATATCTAGATAAACACCGTCACATCTATATTCCCCAATCGAGGGTGGGATATCTAAACCTATTTATGATTATTTCATCTTTAACTATAGTGGCGTTTTACCTGAAATAAAACGCTTATTAAACTACTTACCTCACTGGAAGCTTTATATTGAGCTGGCATATAGAGCCTCTGTTGCGAAATGAAATTTTGCCCTTTGGATTGTACTGCTTTTATTGAAGATTAGAAGTTTGACCTCTATATGAGTTGGCATTGTCCCCTCCACCCTGCGAAAGTGTGTTGTATGCCAGGCCCTTATGTAGATAAATCTGAACTCTGAAAAACATGTTGATGTCCGTGTGATAGAACTGTTGATTTCCGTGGTTTAGAATCCGCGTTTGAGTGCTAAAACGTTTCGAAAGTACCTCCCCTTTTATTATCGCCGGCACACGGTCGTGGTAAGCAAGTAGGTACGTAATAATAATACCGCTTTGTGGAATGCGCCGTCTATTGTATGATGTACCTGGACTTTTCTATCGATGTATTTGGAGGGTTCGCGTCCGTTCTAAAACTTTCATACGAGTATAAAAGGAACAGCGCGACGACGGACACAGTCTCTCTTTTGAAGCGACAGCGATCAAATCGAGAACAAGCGATTTCAACAACATGTTTACTATAGATTCTCAGGTAAGTTAAGAATTTCTGTTCGGTGAAAAAAAATATTTTTTTTAATCATCATCTTCAGCGATATGCGCTGATCATACATCTTAAGTTCAAAGTGCTCGTGCGAACGTAGCGTAAATGTGATGTAAAATTTATAACCACCGCTACGCCTATATTCCTCAAGCGGGAGTGGGAGTTGTGTACTGTGTACAGTCACTTGTCGTTCAACAATGAAATGTCTCATGTAGTAGAGGATAAGTCTATTGATATTATACCGAGCACAGTGCCAGACTCTGGACTAGATTTTTTTATCGAATAATTACTATTTTCCGACATAGGATTCGAACCGACGACCTCGTGATCGCTATGCGCATTACAAGACTAATGAGGCTTTACTATTGTATTCAATTGTACATACTAATATCGATGTTTACAGATTCGTTTTTAAGATTTGTATTAAAATACGTATGTGTAACTTATATAAATTACCTACTCGTAGTAATTCAAAACCATAATTTAGATGAGTCATTTAGTGAAGTACATATTTTTTAATCATAAATTGTATTTTCTTATCGATAAATCCTGTACTAGTAATCACTAGCCTAATCACGCACACTAACGTAATTTCACAAAGTCACACCAACATAAATTTTACACGCTACCGCGGCGATATGCGCCGTCTATGCATTCTTCGTCTATGTGGCTGATTAGTTTGGCTCATGAAGGTTTGGCTTTTATCTGCTGTGAGTTTGACAGCTTTGACAGTTCTCATAAGTTTGTTGATGTGTGCGGAATTTCAAGGTTATGCTACTTTTACTTTCAAAATTCTTTTGAATTTCCGTGGACGTAGACTGTTCTCCTCGGCGGAGTGCATATTTGATTAGAGCCACGTATATACGAGTGGCTCCTGTTGTTGTAGTTTATTTAGTATTCAGTGAAAATAGAAATACCATAAAATTATGGTTAATTAATTTTTATCCTTAAATCACGTAAGAATAGTGACAATGGGTATGGAAAAATATAATCAGAATGGGGTGAGTACTCATGTATTTCGGAACGGTTTTCGCAGAACATGTTTACGGTGTTTTATAAATCTCAGGACTAATTATACTTAAATTTGGGGGTAATTACTTTTTATTCTTGTGCGGCGTGTGTATATTAATAACAGCTCTGGGACTCCTTGGTTTCCATATCTTTTAATATACCCTGAAGCAGACCATATTTTGAGTCCTATTTGCACCTCCTCTGTTTAAAAATAGTTATATTCGTAACAGTTTTCTTCATCGTTATCTCAAACAGTGCATTATTAGATATTCTGACCTGTTATGAATGGTTAAAAAAAATAAACCCTATCATGCCTATATTGGCATGATGGGGTTTATTGAAAGGCAGTAATAGCCTAGTGGTTAGACTGTTGGACTGCAAAGTCAGAGGTTTTGGGTTGAACCCAGGCAAGCATCTCTGTGTTTTCGAAAGCATGTAAAATTTAATTATCAGTTGTTTTAACGGTGAAGGAAAACATTGTGAGAAAACCTGCATGCCTAAGAACTTCTCGAAGGTGTGTAAAGTTCCCCAACCGGCACTGGGCCAGTGTGGTGGACTATGGCCTAAACCCTCTCAGTTTGAGAAGAGGCCCGTGCCCAAGTGTGGGACAGTTTCTTAACAGGGCTAATATTATGATATATGCCTATATTCTCCAAGTAGGGATGGCACAGGTGTAATGTGTATAACCACATGCATCTTTTAAAAAACAAAAAATTTAAACACTATAAACATTTAGTTGTAAAAATAAAGAAATTCAAATAATTCCAATAAGTTGCCAACACCACTTTTAGTAAGTGTACTAATTTATTGTCTAAATATAATAGATATTTATATCGACCTAAATTTGTCGAACTACACAAGTTTCTTAGAAGCATATTAGTAATAAGAAACCAATTAAACTTTTCAAATCTTAAATGTAAATAGAATGTGCTCATTGCCATATTTCTGAGGTGAATGTTATTCAGTTGTCCCAGTCCATAACATTACAAACATTTTTGTGATTCCCCTTTGTTTGATAGATCAGACTAATAGGAAAAAAGTTCACTAAGTCTGATCAATTGTATTGCAATCAAGCAGAATTCAACCCACATAGCACCATACAACAGAAACAAATTTTAAGCAGACACAGACAGTTTTTCAGTGTAGGTTCTTTATGAATTGTATTTTTTTAGTTTAATTACATTTTGTCTTAATACTGTCATGTGTCCAAGTTACATTTTTAACATTAAAATAAAGTAACATACACTGTAAAGATAATGACACTTAAAATAGTGATTTTTAAAAGATTATCATCTTGAATATTGACTGATTAGATTATATTAAGTGTCTGATATCACATTGCCTCCTTTAATAAAGTATATTATTTATAAAGATGTAATCAATATGCTTGGCTCATAGATAACTGTTAATCTATTATCATAAATAATAATTATTTAAAACACCGTCACACCTATATTCCCCAGAGGGGGTGGCAGAGGTGTACTGAGTACACCCACGTTTCGCCGACGATGTTGGGTCCCATGTAATAGGGGGCGAGCCTATTGCCATATACCGGGCACAATTCCAGACTCCGGACTCATACTGGGAATTTTTCGTTAGAAAAACTACATTTGTCCGACCTAGGATTTGAAACCAGGACCTCGTGATCACAAAGAGATGCGCTTTGCCACCAGACCAACGAGGCAGTCAATAATTATTGCAGTTCTTAAATTACTTGCCTGTGCCCATGTGATGGAGTGACAAATAGTTATAGTATTTTTCATGAAGGAAGGGTACTGTGATAGTTGTAAGTGTCAAAGAGAATAATTTATTCAATGGCAATAAGAGGCATGACCTGTCTCTATACTTATAGTGCTATGCCTTAATACCATTGAATTAAATATTAATTTCGTTTGGCACTTAGAACTGTCACTACCCATCTTATGTGAAAAATATTATAGATATAATACTTGAATAGTGTCTCCCCTACCTCATATAGACATTGTAAAATGTGATTCGATTAATCTGCCTATACTGTCCCGCTATACACTTTCGAGGTGTGTAAGATTAGGTCATACTCTACCATGTGGAGGAGGAGGCAAGTACGTGGCCACCTGTTGTTGGAACTTATTGCACCTCTCATTCGCCTTAACAAGTATCATATTCTGATCTCGTACCCGTTCGCCCCGTATTTTTCGCCCCTTGACAGTTAAAATGGTCGCTTTTGTCCCTGCTTTAAAACTATGCCTAACTTTTAATGGCTTTTGTCTCAAAATACACATTCTAATAAAATTCAGATTACAATATAAATTTATCTATCTATATATATATCATCACGCCAGATCCCTTGTGGGCAGAGAGTACAGAGTTCCAATATAAATTTATTTTGACAAATAATGCTTGTAAACGGCAAACGGGTGCTTGGTAAATATTAAAAAATGAGGGACAATCGGGTACAGTGTCTTTCGTCCCTATTGCCCCCTTAATTTCAATAACAAGGGACGCTTTTCAATAACAAGGGACGAAAACAGGGGGCGCATAGGTGCGAGACGCACATTATGTGGCACAGCCTGAACCAACGGCAAGTCTTCTAGTGGGCTGAAATGGTTGAACATAAAATTCCCACAAATGGTCACCCATCTCAGATCATACAAGCCGAATCTTTCTTAATTATGGTGACCTCTTCTGTTTTGGAATCAATGCCAATTTTTCAATTATATTTTTTTTAGGATGCCAAGTCATCTGAGTATCTCTACCCGCCTGAGATATTGAAGCGTCTGGATTTTAACAAAAGTCCAGCTATATTCAAGCCTAAGATCAGTGCAGCCAATCCCGGAGAAGACTGGATGGTGGTGAGGCCACTACAGCGCTCCGATTATGATAAGGGCTTCCTGCAGTTACTTAGCCAATTAACTACTGTCGGAAACATTACACGGAAGCAGTTTGATGGTATTTTTTTTTATTAATATTACATATTTTTATTTCTCATTTCGCATAATACAAGTTATGGGACCATTGGCTTTCAATAAATCATACAAATAAATAGGGACTAGTGTGCTGACTACAGAAATCGTGGTTATAAGACACTATTCCAGAAACTATTAGGTAGGGTTTCTTTGATATCCTTTTAAAATAGTAGCAAAGTATAAAAGCATTTAAGCACACTGCTACACTAAATACTATATTGCCGAGGTAAGGGAAGAACCCAACAGTTAGGTTTTCACCTATTTCTTTAATTACCTACCTAAGTAACACATTAAAGCTGAAGTGTTCTGATATGTTGTGCATCGTAAGGATGAACTGCGGAATCCTTATCATTAGGTAAGCGTAAAATTTAATAATTTTGATTTAAAAATACCTTTTTAAAAACAAGCTTTTATAGCAAAAACACAACGAAGATATCTTGCTTCGTTGAGGAGTTCCTATGCCTTTTTTCCAACTCCATTATCAGGAACCCAGGACACCATCCGAGTATAAAGTAATCGTCAAGACAAATCCAAGGAGCCCAAACACGGCGAGGTTATATTGAGTTTTATTTATTTATTTCCAAAATCCTCATAATGTATTACAATATTATCAAAACGTACCACGAAAACCTACAAGGTTAATCTGGGTATCGTTTGGTAGTTGAATGGTTCCTTTGGGCACCTTTCGGCTTCATAATCAGACCCTGATCACTATCTGGCGGTATAGTACTTGTCAATACCAATCTAACAAGCCTAAACACGTTGGTTAGGGGTAGGGGATTACGTTGTCGGGGAGCGAATCCATAGGTTCCCCATCCGAAGGCGGGCTCTTCGGAGCACGACACAGAGGGGCACCGGTGCGTTCCTAACGGAGATCCCGGAGTCCCTCCCCGAAGTGTCGATGCCGGTCATCGTGGGGTTTTAGTCGGTAAGAGTCCGACATGCCCCGCCAGCTTCCCCCGAGGCTGGCGAAAGTCCATGAGGATTTCCCCACGTAAAAAAAAGGGTGTTACGTTGTATACATATATTACATGTTCCTATGGCCATCTTCCGACTCTTATCATCAGACCAGCTCCATGCATTGCATTGCCACCGAACTCCGAAGTTACATAAGTATGGCAAATTTCAACTTAATCTGATAACCTCAAGTACTTGAAAAATGGATCACAAGATTTGAAACGGAAAGACAGACAGACAGACATACGAACATTGCAAGTTAAATAAAAGCTTGTAAACGTAATTAGATTAATGTAATTTTTCTCTAAACAAATTTTGGCTTAAGGTTATAGTTAGCTACGAATTTTTACTGTCTTTTTAGTTCTTTCAAGTATTAGATAAATATATTATAAAAAAAAATAAACACGATGCCGACGATGTTAAGTCCCATGTGATAGGGGGCGAGCCTATTGCCATATACCGGGCTCAATACCAGATTTCGGCCTCATGCTTGGAATTTTTCGTTACAAAAGTTAATTTCCCCGACCCAGGATTTGAACCCAAGACCTCGTGATCACAAAGTCACGCGGTTTGCTACTATACCAACCAGTGTTGGGCAAAAATCAATTGATTAAACAATTGACAATTAACAATTGATCAACTGTAATTGCAGTGTTATGCAATTAACAATTGATCAATTGTAATTGCAATGTTTTGCAATTAACAATTGATCAATTGTAATTGCAAAACAACGCAATTACAATTGATCAATTGTTAATCGTTTTATGCACATTTACGATTAAACAATTAACAATTAATCATCAAAAAAAAGCACACCTAACGTTGGCCCAATGTGGGCACTCCCACAATGTAAACTTCTGTCTGGTGTTGTAAGACTTGAATCGGGAGTACGAAGCTTGAGTGTATGTTTGCCTTCTAAAAAGACTCAAGGCAAAAGAAGACATCATCATCTATGAGATTTTAGGAGATGCTGATAACTAAAATGGCGTTTATTTTTGGATCAAAGATGGCGTCGCGACTTCTTATGAATAATCAATATGGGCATCGTTTTTGGATTTTAAGGGGAACGCTGATTACGAATATCGCGCAAATTAAACACTATGTTCTTTATCGGCATTCCCTAAAACCCCAAAAATAATAACCATATTAATTTAACATCAATATCAATCTACTTGTACTTGTCAATATCAAACTAACCAACCTAAACACGAGGGGATTATGTTGTCCAGTTCACATGTTTCTATGGCCACCTTCCAACTTCATCATCAGACCATCCCCATGGTACCATATTATTGTATTGTCACCGAACTTACATACGTATGCCAATTTCAGCTGAATCGGATACCGTAAGTGCTTGAGAAAAGGATCAGAAGAGTTAAACCGGAAAGACAGACAGACATACGAACAGTGCAAGTTAAATAAAAGTAACACCGTAACACCTTCACGCCTATATTCCCCAGAGGGGGTGGCAGAGGTGTACTAAGTACACCCACGTTTCGCCGACGATGTTAGGTCCCATGTAATAGGGCGCGAGCCTATTGCCATATACCGGACACAACTCCAGACTCCGGACTGCTACTGGGAATTTTTCGTTAGAAAAACTACATTTGTCCGACCACGGATTTGAACCCAGGACCTCGTGATCACATAGCGATGCGCTTTGCCACCAGACCAACGAGACAGTAAGCAGTAGTAAGGCAGGGAGCAAATAAAAGCTTGTAAAAATTAAGTATTCTATTTTGTCCATATAAAAATGGAATATTTTACAAGTTCCAGTTCCATAAATCATTCGAAATTCGACCAATACACTGCACCTCTCTGCCAACCCCCCGTGGTAACCAAATGTTTGTTTATAAAAAGGTACCTAAACTTTAAAGGAGCGCGCGCGCACTTGTCGCCTTTCGGCAGTGTCACGAGCCGACAAGTGCGCGCGCGTCACTAGTAGGGCTGCCACCTTTTATTTGAGCAAATTAAGTACATTGGTTTTTAAAGGTAGGCAAAAAAAGTACATTGTATCAAAATAAAGTATTATTTATTTCACTTTATTATTTTGTTTTAAAACATATTTATTATTACTTTTAGAACTTTTCAGTCACTGTTATCATTGCTAAACACCTTCACAGCATGTTGACAGTCTATAATTAACTTGAATAGATTAGTAAGAATTAAGAAGTGCTTATAGTTTTTACTATTTTCTTTAAGTTAGAGAAGTTAGATGTAATAATGTTTTTTTCTTAAATCTAGTACCATAGATTCAGATTTTAACACCAGACACTTTGCTTTGCTCTGCTGCTTTGTCTACTTTACTTTTAATTGCGATCATTTTTTTTCTTTTTTATGATTTAAGTAAAATGAATCTTAAAGGTCAAACTATTCGAAATAAAGTATTTTCGCTTTACAGTTCTTATAAAGTACAAGGTATACTTACCTTAAATAACGTACGATACGTACTTTATAATAAACTACGGGTAGCAACCCTAGTTACTCGTCGCCTTTCGGCACCGACACGAGCCGACAAAGGGCACGTGCGTAGGTAGCTAGAGTCGGTCGGTAATGCCACAGTATCTATCTATCCAGTAACTCATCTAAGCCGTTTTAGTGGTATAATTACCAACACTCCCCGTCAGAATGTTGTTAAGGTTAGCACCTTTTTATTTCATTTATTAAAACTTATCTACTGCAGTGGTTATAAGCCTGTAATATTTCGTATGAGTGCAACGTAATACAATTTACCATAGGGACTGTGTAATAACAGCATAATGAAAACGTTTATGCTTTTAATGTTTATGCTTAAATATTATTTACCTTTATTGCAATTTTTTTTTTAAAAACGTTGCCCCACACTAGGATTTATTCCTGTGTCGTGGGTGCGTTTACAAACATGAAAATTCACACACACAAATACCCAGACCGGAACAAATAATTGTGGGTCACACAAAGATTTGTCCCGTGCGGGAATCGAACCCGCAACTATTAGACACAGTGGGCGGAGCGGCTTAAACTCTTAACCACTGCGCTAAATCGTCCGTCTTTCAAAAATTCATTTTACGAATAAGTATCATTCATTATATATAAGTATTCTCGAATCTCATTGTTATTGAGAGTGTGTATGATAGATTACTCGGAAATTGTATATAAGTATATTTGTTAAAAACCACATGAGTTACTAAAAATCAATAAAACTATCGAGAAGACGTGTAGAGCGCGCGTCTGTGTGCGTGAGTTTAATTCGGACCATAAGTACTAAGATGTTTTACTGTATTATATTACACTGTGGTAGGGCACACTACATACCCCGCGCACTGAGATCCAGCGTGTCTCTGTTCATTCGGCCTGAGGATTTAGGACGAAAATAATGTCATAATTTTTTTGCGGAGCGCAAAGTATCGCGTATATTTCGACACGATCTCACTTCAGAGTACTTGTACTTTTAGTAGCAGTTGTTTAAACTAAACTAATTTCCACAAACATAGAGAGTGTGAGTCTGAATCGTGCGCACACAGGAATATTGTAGGAACTTAAATTCATTTCCATTAAGTATATTCGCATATTTCAACGAATATTTCCACACTTTTTGGACATTATAGTCATTATGGATGAAGAGGAATATAGTTATATGTCAGTTAACACGTTGGACACGGACATCAATGAACAGTTAGATCGAGATGGGCAGTCTTCAGGGCCGAGCTCAATCACGTCGATATCTTCACCCCCGCGTCTTGCACTACTTGACGGTACATTTTTCAAATATTTACCAGAAGAATCAACAGCACATATAATTACAGCTCTGTGTACTAAATGCTCGCCTGTCACTACTAAAATCAGAGGATTCGACAACTGTACATCCAATTTTCTGAGTCACCTCAAACGGAAACATGGACAAGATTGTGTATATGAATATAAAAGATACATAAAAACAAAGAAAAAAGATAAAAAAGGTGCAAACATTCCAAAAAAAATACCGACTAGGGGCTTAAGAAAAAATGAAGAGGTCCAGCCATATACACAAGAAAAATTTGCACAAAATATGATAAACTTCTTTATTGATTCTATGATCCCATTGAGGGCTATTGAAAACCCATATTTTTTAGACATGTTTAGCAACTTGAAGATATCCGATAAGAATTTGAAAGTTGTAAGCCGTCGAAGTTTGAGTCGCCGTATAAATACATATTATGAAGAAAAAATGTCTGCCATAAAATCTGAACTAAAGGCTGTTGATTTCGTGTGCACTACAACTGATATCTGGTCAGGAAAGAAGAGAAGCTTCTTAGGTATGACTGCACATTGGATCACAAAAGATTTGAAACGTGTTTCAGTAGCATTAGCATGTCAGCGGTTCAAAGGCATTCATAGTTACGATCGTATTACTAATTTAATTAAAGAAATTTATACAGAATTTGGTTTAAACGGTAATAAGGTAGTCGCAACCATTACTGACAACGGCAGTAATTTTGTAAAAGCATTTCGCGCTTTTGGCGTGGAACTTACAAACATCAGTTGTGACAAAACCAGTCAGCCAGAAGATTCCTTGTTTGAAGAAATAGATGTGGAATCTGACTCAAGTCTGGACGAAGAAGAATCCGAAGATTTTTTTTTGCCTGCCCATCTAAGATGCTGTGCGCATACATTAAGCTTATGTGCTACCGTTGATGCCAATAAAGTTTTAAATGACATAGGTACTCCATTATCTCATATACATACCACCACATTAAAAAAATGCAATTCTTTATGGAATGCAGCTGGTCGTCCAAAAACGGCTGAAATTATACAAGATATATTACAACACACATTAAGTCGACCGGGTGAAACCAGATGGAATAGCCTATATGATTCACTTCAACAAATTTTATCAATTCAAGAAAAAAATTTTCAGCTTCATAGAGCTTTAAATATTAGTAATCCCATAAAAGATGTTGAATTTGATTACTTGAAAGAATATTTGACATGTGCTGCACCAGTAGCAGAAGCACTAGATATTATGCAAAGTGAAACCAATGCCTATTATGGCATTTTATTGCCATGTCTGTTTGCATTGATAAGAAAAATACAAAAAATTGAAAGGAGAGGCAATTTGATGTACTGTGCACCTTTAATCGAGGCGTACAGAATAAGCGTTGAAACGAGATTTAAACAGTTTTTTAACTTTAACACTGCTGAGGCAGAACATGCAGCAATAGCTGCTGTATCTTATCCCCGTTTTAAAAATAAGTGGCTTTCTCGCTTAGATAATCAAGACCAAACTAAAGTACAGAATCTTTTTAAAACCCTTATTTCAAAAGAACTCAATGAAGAGCCTCAACAAATTATAGCAACTAAAAGCCGTAATGAAAAATTTTTTGAATCTGATTCTGACTCAGAAAGTAATATTCATGTGTCACCTACAGCGGCTGCCGGTAGTAACGTGCCTATAACAAAGGCTGAGCTATTAATGCTACACTTTTTTGCTGAAGAAAGTGAAGAACTAAGTCTGCTGAACAAATACCCAGAAATAAAAAGAGTCTTTATAAAATTTAATACGCCATTACCAGCTTCCGCAGCAGTTGAAAGATTGTTTTCTTTTGCTACTATGACCAATTCACCAAAAAGTCATAGATTATCAGATCAAATGTTTGAAAAGAGAGTCGTGTTGAAGTGCAACTTAACCTATTCAAAGAATATACAGAAAACATTTTAATTATGTGTCATTAAATCGGAACATTGATTTAAATAAAAATTGATTTTTAATATTTCTCATTGTATATTTATTTAACACTATTGTTGCTCCTTGTTTGCTATTGTTTATCTTGAATTCTTATGACAAATTGAATTTGTGATAAGAAGACAAATTGACTTTGCGGGTCGAAAAAACTAGACCAACATATCTCGGTCGGTTCGAGATTTAGAAACTCCGTCGTGTGTTAGATCGTTATATTTGTCTTGACCAGTACTTTAAACTCAGATGGCGGCCACGTCCTGATGATGGATCAGGAAGGTGGCCAACGGAACTCTTAGGATCTATAGTACTCGTCATAACCAATCAAACGGGGTTAGATGGTCTAGATATTTCCCGGTACCTACATCCTTCCATTTTCGCATTTGATATCTGTTTTGTCATTCTTTCTTACGACATTCTTTATGCCCGAACCAACGAAGCATACCCTTTCGCATTTTTACACCAATACTAACATTCATACCTACAAGCTTTCTTACTATGCTATTGCGAATACGGTCAATCACGGCACATCTTCCGCAGTGGTCGCATTTCGACCGCATTTATCCTGCTTTCATTTTTCTTCTTACATACCCAACCCTTACTGCCATATAACAGCGTTAGGACAAGCACTCCTTAATGCATGGCTTGCTACGCCTTTTGGCTTAAGCCTGACGAATCACCTCGAGCCTTTCTTCTCCAATCGCACTAGTTCTTTCAAACATTTCTTTCACTAAAGTTTTGGTGGCACTCTTGCATTGCCGTATATTTATTTCTTCAGCTCTGTCATACTGTCATTTACATTCAAAGAAGAAACACAGTCCTGTCACGCTTTCTTCTTACTTTCTACGAAGCTTTGTAACTCTCCGTCCCACCTTCCGCTGTGCTTTGCTTTTTTGAGCAACGACATACTTCTTTCGCGGATTCTAACAAACTCTCTTTCAGGCTATTTCAGCATTCATTTATATTCGAGTCCGAAGTACCTGCTGTCAAAAGCTTCTCCCGGACCAGAGTCTTTATGAACAGATCTTCATACATTCTTCTCACTCTTGCAACTTTTCAATTATAATTCTTTTATGGCCTCCGAAGGGTATATGCTCTCGCCAGTGCCTCTTCTTCTAAACAAACCACTAAACCACGTAACTATGAGATAGTGTTCCGATTCAAGAGTGGGACCTCTATATGCACAGATATCTTAAAGTTTGCTCTGGAGACGGTTATCTACTAGGATCAAATCTATCATGCTTTTCTGTTCATTCCTTCTCCACGTAATATAAATCGCTTTATGTTGGAATATCGTATTTGACACAAAAAGGCCTCTTTCCAAACATGCATCTACAATGAGCTTACCCGCATCATTTACTCTCTTATCACCATAAGGACCTAGAGCAACGTCGTAAGATTACCACCTGGTTCCCACCCATTTATTCAGGTCGTCGCACAAAATCACCTTTTCATTTGCATCAGTCAGATTCAAATGTTCCCTGACATTATCCCAAAACTTTTCAAGCTCCTGGTGTGTCGACAAGCTTACAGAAGCGTATGCTGCATCCAAAAATACTCTAGTGAGACTTAGGATTTAAACGGAGAATCTTGCATCGTACAGGCCATAGTCTAACTCCAGAAGCCAGGCGATGGGACAGCCAGATACCCACCCCCTTGCTGGCACGACCGCTCAGTGGTACCCTAGAATACACGCGTCGCCTCGGGGAAACGACCCAGCCTAGATGGCTGGCAGGGGTCGCAACGAGCACGCACTTGGACATAACCCCCGAAATGATACCCACATTGATGTTACTTTAAAAGTCACATCCGCCATTTTGGATTTCAAAATTAACGCTATATTCTTTATCAGCTTCCCCCAAACCCCAAAAATAACACCCATACTGATTTTACTTCAAAAGTCGCGAACGCCATCTTGGATTCCAATATTAAGGTTATATTCGTTATCAGAATCACCTAAAACCCCAAAAATGAAACACATATCGAATTTTACAAAAAAGGTCACGACCGCCACCTTGGATCCAGAAACTAACGCCATATTCGTAATCAACATGCCCTAAAACCCTGATATCGATACCCATATCGATTTTCATAACAAGTCGCGCCCGCCATCTTGGATTTCAAAATTAACGTTATATTTGTTATCAGCATCCCCTAAAACCCCAAAAATAAAACCCATATCGATTTTACTTCAAAAGTCACGTCCGCCATGTTGGATCTTTAAATTAACGTTATATTTGTACTCAGCATCCCTTAAAACCCTAAAAGTGACACCTATATTGATTTTACTTCAAAAGTCATGTCCGCCATCTTGCATACAGAAACTAACGCCATATTCGTAATCAGCATCCCCTAAAACCCCGAAATCTATACCCATATTGATTTTAATAAAAAGTTGCGCCCACCATCTTGATTTCAAAATTAACGTTATATTTGTTATCAGCATCCCTAAAACCCTAAAAATAAAACCCACATCGATTTTACTTCAATAGTCGCGTCCGCCATCTTGGATCTTTAAATTAACGTTATATTTTTACTCTGCATCCCTTAAAACCCTAAAAGTGACACCTACAATGATTTTACTTCAAAAGTCATGTCCGCCATCTTGGATCTAGAAACTAACGCCATATTCGTAATCAGCATCCCCTAATACCCTGAAATCGTTACCCATATCGCTTTTCATAAAAAGTCGCGTCCGCCATCTTGGGTTTTAAAATTAACGTTACATTTGTTATCAACATTCCCTAAACCTTGAAATCGATACCCATATCGATTTTCATAAAAAGTCGCGTCCGCCATCTTGGATCCAGAAACTAACGCCATATTCGTAATCAGCATCTCATAGAACCCCGAAATCAATACCCATATCGATTTTCATAAAAAGTCGCATCTGCCATCTTAGATTTTAAAATTAACATAATATTCGTTATCAACTTCTTTCAAAACCATCAAAGTTACATGCATATTGATTTTGTTACAAAAGTCACGTCCACCATCTTAGATCCAGAAATTAACGTCATATTCGTAATCAGCATCCCCTAATATCCCAAATGTGACTCCTATATTGATTTTACTTCAAAAGTCTTATCGTCGTATTTTACTTAGATCCAAAAATTCACGCCATATTTGCAATCAGTATTCCCTGAAACCCCAAAAATGACACCCATTTTACTTCAAAAGTCACGTCCGCCATCTTGGATGTGTTTAAAATATATTGTCGTGTGTTTAATTGTTAATTGTTTAATCGTAAACATGCAAAAAACGATTAACAATTGATCAATGGTAATTGCAACGTTTTACAATTACCATTGATCAATTGTTAATTGTGAACCCTACAATTAACAATTAATTTTTCAATCGTCAATTGCAGTTGATTTTTTCTGCGATTGAAATTTCAATTGTTTGGTCCTACAATTGAACAATTAAACAATTAGTGCCCAACACTGATACCAACGAGGCATAAATATATTATTCTCTCAATTTATAAGAGAACCTATGTAAGTAATTTTTTAACACTTCATATTTATAATTTTTATAATAATTATTGTTCGAACAGGAACTAATTAAAATGTATAAATAATTAAAAAATCAGCAGCACTCATAATTTATTCTGTTTCCTTTTGTCAGTTCCACCTTCCATAGACTTAGGCCAAAAATGATCGCCTATTTTAATGCTCTGATTGCGCCTGATGTAATCTGACGAAGGATTCGCACTTTGATTATTATTTATGAATAATTAAATTTTACAATAGAAAGTAATTGGTTGTGTACTAAGACAAACGTTATCTAACTTAATAAAGATTGAAAAAATACCTCAATTTTACTAAAGGCGGTATTACATAAAACAAACCTGTTTCAGTTTCAATACCTACGCAATGCAGATTTCTTAAATGTCAGTTAGCACATGTTTGTAGAGAGAGTGTGTGTCAATTCATGCCTTGTTCGCTTATGAATTGAAAACATCGAACGTTCATTTGAGATTTAAAAATAAATTTGTATGTTGCATGCTCTTATATATTAGAAACTAGCTGTTATTCGCAGCTTCGCACGCGTTTATTTTCTAATTTGACATAGATAGGTAGGAGTTTTTGGGATAGAATAGAAAACTCTTTATTGTACACCAAATTATAAATAAACAATAATATAAGGTACAAAACATATAAGGTACAATTGGCGGCCTTATTGCTTATAGCAATTTCTTGCAACCAAGTCATACAACAAAGTAGAGGGCAGTTGGTGGCGTACATTTATTAAGATTAAAAGTATATAGATATACTAGTGAAATAAACATATTGCACTTAAGTAAGAAAAGGTAAATTGGTGTAAATACAAAAGGTTGGAAGTTATTTATGACAGCGTTTCACTAGTGACAGCAGAGAGGAAGTGGTTCTTAACCATCGTTTTAAAACTAGCCAATGTCTGTGCACGTTTAATTGTCAGAGGTAATGCATTCCACAAACGGACAGCTTGAACTGAAAAGGATTTATCATAGAAATTAGTGAACTACATGGGTGTTTTTAGTCTGAGATTATCCGATGACCTTAGGAACCTTGAATGTGTTTCATGGAGAAAGTCAAATCGTCGATAGCATTATTCCAAGACTTAAAAGACACATCCATATTAAGTTTCTCTCTCCCTTTCAGCCTTGTTAATATGGAGAAATATAGACAACTATCCCCAGGAATCTTGTATTTCTCGAGCTAAAAAGTACTTTAAACAATCTCTGAAAAATCCTCCATTTTCATTGTATTTAAAGTCGGTTCCACCGTTCTGGATATTAACACAAACATTTTTTTTTATTGTGCCCGTATGCGCATAAAATATCTTCTTTATTTCAAAATCACAAATCCCAAATCAATATTCCCGTGCACTGTGCGGGGATCGTACTTGCGACTTTTTGACAAAGTAAGTTAAGCAGTCTACGTTTTATCGGTTAACCCAAGTCGTCTTTGTTTTGAAAAGTATTTATAAAGTCAACTTAAATAGGGGTAAATTTTCGAATTATCCCTGGGTCGTAGATGTGTTTACAGCAGTGCATTTTTAACCGACTTCAAAAAGGAGGAGGTTCTATGTTCGGTTGTATGTATGCTTTTTAATGTATGTTCAGCGATATTTCCGTCAATTGTGGACCGATTTTGAAATTTTTTTTGCATTGGGTTCAGTATATCTTCAAGGTGGTCCCATATTAATTTTTTTGACATTGGACCTTGGACTTAGAAGATACACCAGGTAACTCCTTAACGACAAACAATAGGCATGTGTAAATTGAGATATTATGGGTATTACGTCAATCCTATAGGTACCATACTATAGAATAATTCAATGGTCACTTAAAATTGTAAAATAAAAATCTTTTATAAAAAAAAAGGTAAACCGACTTCAAAAAGCAAAAAAATAAATATTTGAAGTCGGTGCCAAGTAACCGACTGCACCAACCAGCACCGACTTCAAATATTTATTTATTTGCTTTTTGAAATCGGTTTACCTTTTTTTTTATAAAAGATTTTTATATATGCACAAACACTTTAATCGAAAAATGTTTATCACTCAACTGGGTCACTCGAAGATCTGTCTCTGCGGGGATCGAAATCCCGGTTACTTGTTTCAGTGAGCTGCGCTCAGATCACTTCCATGTTACGTCCTTACTTCATGTGTAGGATAGATAGAGGCGAGCCTATTGCGTGTATATCGGACACAGTTTCAAACCCCGGGCTTTACGGTTACTGAGAATGTTTTAATTGAAAAATCCAAACAACACTGTCCGATCTACGTTTCGAACCCAGAATCTCGTGATCAACAGCCGCATCAGTCGCTTCTAGACCACCGAGGGATAAAATCCCAACATTTCATACAACAAAGTTTCCTGTGAAATTTTCAGGAATCAGTGAAGAAGAATAAGTCTCTACTTACTAAAAGATTATGTTCCGTATTATCTACTTACCTACAATAGCCCGCCCCAGATTTCTCGCCGGATAGAATAGAGAGCCAAGATGATCTCTCGCTACAGATCTGTTTTATCTCCTTCACTTACATAGTCCGTCTCAAACACACTCGCCGGTTACGGCTGTATTGACTTGTCCATTAGATAAACAATCCGATCTATTTGATAGTCTTTGTCGCCGCTGGTATCTGCGTTATTTATCGAGTTTCTACATCACATTCAAGCTGATTACTACTACGGAATGCTAAACATATCAAATGGCATTTAACCGCCAGACCTTCGCCAAAACCGGTGCAGTGTGATAATGACCTTTCTACAGGCCTTGTCGAACATTCCGGTTTTTATAGTAAACGTTTGCGTATTTTATATTAGTTCCTATATAATTTATAAACTACCTCGTGGTTTTTTTCACGTAATGTGGATGACGATCACGAGGTCCTGGTTTAGATTTCTAGGTCGGACAAACTATGGTTTTTTATCGAAAAATTCTTGATATTAGTGCGGAGTCTAGAATTATGTCCGATATAATCCCGATACGTTCGCCCGTGACTGTACAAAGTAGACCTCAATGCCATCCCCGCTCGAGGAACACCTATATTCCCCGAGCGGGGATGGCATTGAGGTAACGGTGTTTATTTTTTTATTTAGTTCTTATATTATAGTTATTTACTTAGGGGTTTTCGTTCATTTAACAAACTGAATCATGACGCACGGTTCGAACTATTTTGTAGTAATACTCAAAATTTTAAAAATATTTTAACTAACTTTTTTCTTTCTTAATAATTGGTCCATTAAGTATATTTAAATATAGTTTAGTATTCCATATAACTAGAATATTGTATTTTAGCATTAGATACTACTTTTTAATAATGCTGTATCGTTATTTTGTCCTAAGTCTATCAAGTTTTCCATCCATATGTGGAAGCTTGTAAATGGCACCTAGGTAACTAAGTAGCAAGATTTCCTTGTAAAAATAGCCGTAAGCTCCCCTAATAAATAAATAATTATATCTTTCACCGTCAGTGGCCGTTGATATTAATATGAAAATAAACACCGATGTCTTTGAGATCACACTGCACCTGTGTCCATTTAAGTAAGTCTATAACTAGATGCCAAAGCAAATTATCCTTTGGTCATAGCCATGACATCATATACCATTCGTTTCATTAAAGAAACGGTACCTATGAGATGGAACCTAACTTTTGACTATGAATATCGTAGCATTTCAGACTAAGACCTCTTTCGTTAAATAGTTACCTTGGAATCAAATTGTTACGCTAAGTAAGTATTTTATAATGACGTTAACTTTTGCAATAGCCAATGAAAATGTGATTTGCACTCGGTATCTAACATCTA
This sequence comes from Phalera bucephala, assembly GCA_905147815.2. Taxonomy (NCBI): domain Eukaryota; kingdom Metazoa; phylum Arthropoda; class Insecta; order Lepidoptera; family Notodontidae; genus Phalera; species Phalera bucephala. The sequence continues at coordinate 10,900,343 of LR990626.1, forward strand.
TAATTAGTTTTAATACTGGCATGCTCATGGCCCACCATTCTATCAAAGCAATATAATTGTCCAATATGTAAAATAAACTAAGGAATTTCATCATATTACCACCTACTCTTATCGAAAGCAAATACTCTTGAGTTATTCTGACATACCGTCTAAACACTTACTACTCAAACATTTCCACGAATGCGGAATTGAACACCACAGTCTTGGATCTTTGTGGAAAATGTTACATGGGCATCTTTGTGGTATCTATCCTCTATAAGAGATCGGTAGATGGGTTGGTTGGATTAGAGGTCGAAGCTGCTCGTGTCCGTAGGATTCATTCTCGATTTTCTACACGTGGTCCCGTGGGCATTGTGAAACGAGCATCAGCCTTACCGGCGGTAGGCTACGTCCGTGGCTGGTCAGCACCCTCTCAGCAAAGTCATGTCGCCAAGCGACCCAGTCGTGTTCCGGTATGTTGCGCGGAGTTGCTTTACGAGGAGGCAGTTCTAGCCTGATCATCGATTCGGAACTCTGTCTAACTTTCGTGACCTTAGCCTAATTCAGAGTGAATAGTTATAACTGAGTCATTGAACCACATCGTCGGCCCTATCGTCACTCTCCATCAGGTGATATATGGGTCATCGGCTGACCAGTCATCTAAACTAATATTATAAAAAGAAAAGAATTGTATTTTCGTATGTTTGTAACGAATAAACTCAAAAACTACTAGACCGATTCCAAAAATTCTTTCTCCACTAGAAGGCTACCTTATCCAGAATTAACATATACAAGCTGTAACATAATTAACGCAAGACCTGAAAGTAGTTTGTTCTAAATGGGTAACTGAATCGATTCCAACAATTTTTAATGTATTTTACAATTTTTTTAAATTTGCAAAAAATGCTTTTACTCCTTCACTTCGCTATAAAAAACTAAATGTATTCTTGATTCATAGCAATAAGGACGTTTCAAAGGCATCCCTAAAACGTATTTCTCACAACGCACACATACACATACAATTTCATTGTTAATTAGTGTATAAAAGTGCTTAAAAAAGGGGTAAAAACCTTTAAAGTTGAAAATTTGGTTTTCGTTTTGAATATATGAAGCAATTCTCTAATTGGGGTGTCAGAGGTCTTGCGTTTATTACGTTACAACTTGTATAACATAGACCCGGTCGGTGGCGCTGTTGTCGACCGAGTACTAAGTCGCGGGAAACTGTTGATTCTGACTGATTCCCATTTGATTTCAGATAGGTTCACGCAGATGAAACAATCTGGTGGCTACTACGTCACCGTCATTGAGGACACGCGGATTTCAAAGCTGATCGGGGCTGCCACCCTCACAGTCGAACAGAAATTCATACACAACTGCTCCGTGGTACGTTCGAGTTTTATATTTACTTTAAATTCATGTTTAAAAACCTGATGAGGTTGTCAATTTACATATTCTTTTTGGAACTGGTTACCAGAATTAGGCATTAGTATGCAATCGTATACCATTCTAAACCTTAGCTACGATATCTCAAATACAATTTCGGGGAACATAAATTGTAGTGTTTGTTATGTTTTGGACATTCAAGTCGAATTATGTCAATCTGTTTAAAACAAAATGTTGTTTCTATTTCTAGCGCGGACGTTTAGAAGATGTTGTCGTCAATGATACGTACAGAGGGAAGCAGTTAGGAAAATTGTAAGTATTTGCACCTTGGTACGGAAAATGTTATCACTAGCGATGTCGCATATACACACGGATCACCGGAAATTTACTTTATAATTCCTGAAAATGATGGGACCTACTACCGCTACAATGATAGCATAACTATTGAATCAACTGTATGTACGCGCATCTCAAGCAAGCCTCTCAACACCTTGGCGATCTGTATGCGTGCAGTAAATAATTTGTTTTTAAAATTGTGCGTGTAGGAATTAACAACACGCACGACTCACGAACTTACTGCACTACGTAACACACGCATCTTAAAAACCGACGTACACGCTGATATGAACGTGTCCTAAGAAAAATAATAGGGACAAACACATATATATTCACTCACAGTTTATATGGTAGACCGCTAACTTACACACTTACTTTTCTGCTTGCGGAGAATGCGTGAGAAGTCCGATGGAGTGTTGTGTGAGGCACAGGGAGGTTTCAGGTCTGGAAGAGGATGTTCGGATAAAGTTTTCTCCCTCCGCAACATTGTAGAAAAGCATCTGGCAGTAGGCCGGAAGATTTTCTGCGGTTTTGTGGACCTGGAGAAGGCGTTTGATAGAGTCGTGCGAAAGAGACTTTGGGACATTTTGCCAGAGTATGGTATAAACGGCACCCTGTTGCGAGCCGTCCAGTCCACCTACGTGGACAGCAAGGCATGCGTACGGGTAGGTGGTAACATGTCACCTTGGTTTGACGTTAAAATCGGCGTCAAGCAGGGTTGCGTGTTGTCCGCTAGACTGTTTATAGTGTATCTGGATAAAAGTCTTCAAAGACTGAATGCGATGACTGAAGGGGTAAAAATGGGTGATCTAGTTATAAACCACCTATTGTATGCAGATGACGCGGTTTTGATAGCGCCAACAGCCACTGATCTGCAAACACTAGTCACAGTTATGAGAGACGACTGCATGAACAATGGCTTACATTTGAATGTGAAGAAAACCAAAATTATGGTTTTTGAACGGGAAGAAACCAGAACGAATGCAAGGATTGTGGTTGGTAACGATGTGCTGGAGCAAGTGAATGAGTTTGTATATCTTGGATGCGCCTTCAGTAAGGATGGGAAATACACCGCTGATATAGAGAGAAGAGTGAATGCAGGTAATAGAGTGAATGGTGCGATGGGAAGGCTACTTGGGAGCCGGTACTTAAGTCAAAAGGCGCAGCTGGCCATACATAACGGAGTGCTTGTCCCAACGCTGTTATATGGCAGTGAGAGTTGGGTATGTAAGAAGGAGAACGAAAGCAGGATAAATGCGGTCGAAATGCGATCTCTGCGGAAGATGTGCGGAGTCACGCTGACCGACCGTATTCGCAACAGCTTAGTAAGAAAGCGAGTAGGTATGAAAGATAGTATCGGTGTAAAGATGAGAAAGGGTATGCTCCGTTGGTTCGGGCATATAGAAAGAATGCCAGAAGAAAGAATGACAAAACAGATATACAATGCGAAAGTGGGAGGATGTAGGTGCCGGGGAAGACCTAGACTATCTTACCATGACCAAATAGACCGTGTCTTAGCTGAAGGGCAAGTCAAGAGTCTCCGTAACCGGCGAGTGTGTATGAGACGAACTATGAGAGTGGAGGAAGCCAGAGAGGTATGTAGGGAAAGGGCCTGTTGGAACTCTGTACTCTCTGCCTACCCCGCGAGGGAGCTGGCGTGATGATATAGATAGATAGATAGTTTCTGCTTTATTTTGTGTGTTTGTGTGTGTGAATGATCTACGCTGTTGGCCGCGGGGCCTTTACAGCTTCACCGGACAAGAGGGTGAGCGTGCGACCACTACGCTCGGGCCAGAAGGGCAAGGGGGCAACTAGCTCAAGGGCGCCTCAAGGAGGAACGGCCTCGGCTTGGGCAGTCGCTATGGGGGAGGGCGTATACTAGATGCCCGGCCGGCGGGTAAGGGATTCTTCGACCTCGCCGGCGAGGTCGGTGTCTGATCCTGTGTGCGGTATCTGTATCCGAAAGACGGGATGTAAGGGCACCGGGAGGGTCGGTGAGAACATGCCGCGAACGACGGTAGCGGCTGATAGGGGGAGTTGGGTTCGTAGTCGGCGGCGGCTACGATTAGCGCATTACTATGATTGGACCCGTTCACAAAATATCGGGTTGTCGCCTTTTAATAAAGGCGCGAATAGGTTCGTGACCGAGATCAGAATGGAGATCAACATTCCGTATGAACCACGGGGCTCCGACGGCTTTGCGGAGGAAACAGGATTGAACCGTTTGGAGTCTATCGATGTGAGAGCGGGCGGCGTGCCCTAGTTTCTGCTTGTGAGTTCGTTAACGTTGACTTTAGACAGGAACCGTACATATTTTAGGGATAAAAAGTATCCTTTGTGCTAATCCAGATAATAAACTGTGTGCCAAATTTCATCCAAATCCGATTTTGCGTGATTGACCAAAAAACATCCAAAAATACAAACTTTCATATTTATCGTTTATTGACTTATCATATTTCTTTACAGAATCGTGGTAACAGTGTCATTGTTAGCTCAGGAGCTTGGATGCTACAAGATGTCTCTGGACTGCAAAGATAAACTTATCAAGTTCTACGAGACCCTGGGCTATAAGATGGAGCCTGGAAATTCTAACGCTATGAACATGAGGTTTGTGTTTATTATTACGGTCAGCGGCGGTAAATAGCATTATTTTACGCTCTACAAAGCCGAAAGTAGCCGATTATCTCCCTCCTTAGCCAATTTGTATTATTTACAGCCGCTTCTAGTTAACATTTATAGGAGGATTGACAGACATCCAGAAGCTGATAAAGTGCTGAATCCTGCACAGACTATTCATCCTAAAGACGTAATTTTGTGTAGTTATTGGTTAATACATCTACTAGAATTTTGCGGAGTTCTATCGAAGAATGTTTCAATGACCAGATGATAGCCACTGTAGCCACACTATATCTATAATTGGAAATTAATAATAATAACATATAATGTACAAAAAAACAGATAGAATTTGGATAACAGATACAGCTCTTAATTTTTGCTGTGACATATTTTGGTGCTTTTGTTAAGCTTCCCCAGTATGTATTGGATACAACCTTCCATGCATCCTTCTGAGCTGAACCTGTTGGTGCATTGTACTCTCTCACTTTGACTACCTAGTAAGGGTTCTGACGTGGTGATATAAATACAAGGGGTAATTTTAGTCGTCCTGAAGCGAAAGCCCAGGTGATGAATCCAATGCCTACTGTTCACTGGTAATAAAAAAATGAATATATAGAACATTTCAATAAGTAACATCTACCTACTGACCTATCCGTCCAATATTATAGCTAGAGTAAAATCCGTAACACCGAAGGTCTCCGATCTACCAGCCAGCTACCGAGCTGCGCCGCCCCTCAAGTTTTTTTGCGCTTGGTATAGGTTAAAAGGTTGTTTTAATGCACTTAATTAGTATGGTTATGGAGATGTTACTTATTGAAAGGATCAGACACCGACCTCGCTGGCGAGGTCAAAGATTCCCTTGCCCGCCGGCCGGTGCAGAGCAACACGGCGAGACACCTTGTATATGCCCTCCTCCATAGCAACTGCCCAAGCCGAGGCCGTTCCTCCTTGAGGCGCCCTTGGGCTAGTTGCCCCCTTGCCCTTCTGACTCGAGCGTAGAGGTTGCACGGTCGCTCTTATGTCCGGTGAAGCTGTGAAGGCTCCGCGGCCAACAGCGTCGATCATTAACACACCTCAAGTTTTTTGCGCTTGCACTTAATTAGTATCGTTATAGAGATGTTACTTACTAAAATTATTTATAATTTTTTTAGTACCAGTGAACAGTAGCCATTGGTTTTATTACCTGGGCTTTCGCTCCAGGACGACTAAAACTACACCGTGTATATAGATGTGTTAGTTTCGAAGGACACACACGTCTTAGTGAGGGCTATTTCTCTTTATGGCCTATGTAAACCTGTAAGTTTGTTTCAGATTCGACGATCCATCCTGACAATTAGCCGCTGGGACATCCGACCTGCGCTCTAAACTGTAAGTAGGCACAAGCCGCAGCAGACTCCACGGCACGTCCTTCACGAGCACCGCCGCCATTCTATCGTGCACAGTTACGTCACTAATCTTGGTGTGTTTGTATTCTGTACGCGATTCGATTACAGAGTTAAGCAAATGACATCATGCTAATATTCTGGGATTATACTTCTGCCATTATAGATTGATATCGTTTATTTTACTTTAGGTGATTGTTGAACTTTTTTTTTTGCTTTTATTACCGTTGAAAACAATACACGATGTAAGATGCGTAAAACAGGTAGTCGTACACAGCCTATCTATCTACATTATCACGCCAGATTTCTTTACGGGGTAAGCAAAGAGTACAGAGTTTCAACATGTTCTTTCCTTACAGACCTCTGGCTTCCTTCACTCTCATAATTCGTCTTACTATACACGCTTCTTGGTTAAAGAGACTTTTATTGAAAGCCATAACTATTTCACCGCTATTAAAGCTTTACTTTTCCTCCATAAACTTTTTATCTCTAATGGTCGCCATAGTAAAGTTGTTTCTATTGAGTTGTTCCTAATGTTTTAGATTTTTACGCACCATTCCTTACATCCTGTATATTTCCATTTGAGAATCTGGCAGAAATATAGTTCCATTTGAGTTTCTATATACCAAGTTGTTTCTGTAACGAGACGAAAAATTACTCTGTCATCTTACCTTACGGGCGATCGGAATGTCACAGATCTTAAATTCCTTTCTATAAAGTTGATTGATATACAGGTTACATAGTAATTTTTCGGGGTAAAAATTTACTCATCGATTATAATTAAGGTGAAACTTTCTGTATAATTTTGTCGATAACTTAAGTGTTCATTGCATTTGTATACTGTCTACTTTTTCGGAAGTATTATTAAAATTTTAGCACTTTCCTCCAAATGAGTGTTAATCTAGTAGTACGAGCGTACAGTGAGACAAATGGCGTTATAACCCACGCTGATAGGGGCAGGAAAGCATATGTAATTTTTTTTAATAGCATTAATAGCATATTCAGTGTTCCAGTGATGAGCAAAGGGCTCACCTTTATGTCTCTATAAAAAATCGATCCTGGTTATAGTATATGTGTAGCGGGTGTGTACGTCTATAAATAAGGAAGTCCATATACAGCTGATAGTTCACCACAGTTTTAAGGGTTCAAATACCACACAGAGCCAACTCACCCGTTGGCCGACATTTAATTGTACACCTTACGTACGTATGGGCAGAAATCGGTGGCACTGTGCGATCCAAATAAACAGTAGGTATGGTTTGTCGTAAGAATAGTGTGTGGACGATCATATTTCAAAGTTGTTTAGTCCGCATTTGCGCGGGTTGTGTCGCCATCAGTCTCAACATTCGTTCTCTAGCCTGCTAAAGGATTTGTTGTGAGTTTGGTTTGCTGGTTTGTGTGATTACAGTTGCAGGGTCAATTTTTCTATCTATCAAAAGCTGTGATCACGTTGCGTGATCATTTCGTTTGATAGGGTGTCCAATTGATTTTGGGTGTCTTAGCTCATAATATATGTTGCATGTTACATTTAGCAGTCATATTAAACTTTTTGTGTTAATTTCATGCTATACTAACAAGTTACGGTAAGCGGCGGTAAATAATGCACATCGGCTAAAGAGGGAGATAATCGGCTTCGTAGAACGTTGTCCCTGTCACGTTTTGTCGCTTTCGTCCGTCGTTGTTGTCACATAATGTACTGAGAGACAGAGAGGACGCTCTGCAAAGCCGCTTAAGGTGCCGACTATCTCCCTATTTAGCCTATGTGCATTATTAAATGCCGCTTATAGTACGCTACTTTGTTGCGACGTTCATTTAGTATTGAAATTGTCGGTCGCACTATCACATTAATTTTTATTAATAGATAAGTGTGAATTGACTCATTGTTAATTAATTACATTTGTTTTCTTATTGGTTTGAGTACTTAATACATGTATTTAGTTTTGTAACTAACATTTTGTATTGAAAAGTTTGCATTAAACCATTATTGCTTCATACATTGGTTTTATTTCATTGCCAAATATACTCGCGCTGCTTCTGAAATACACGGAATTAATAAAACTAGAGCAATTTTTTTTTTTTATTTTATTTACAGAAGTGTAAATTTTAGCAGATAGAATAAGGATTTCGTTTACCACACATATTCATAATATCAATTCGATCAATATTCCTAGCTTAGACTTTGCTAGTCCTTAGCTCCGTCCTTCCGCCTTCATGGCAAACAGCCAAAAGTCACATCGAATAACATGTTAACTGTAAAAATTAAACCTGGTTTGTAATCCATTTTGTTTAGTGATTAATAATGAAACTTATAAATACACGTAATTCTTTTGAATAATAATTCAGAAACAGTTCTATTTAATGTACCTATGTAGATGCCTTTGATAAACTATTATGTCTCTCGATTCGATTCGCAAAATTCCTTAAAAAATGTAAAAGCGTACTATCAGACAAATCTATATTGACCATACGAGTAGATTGGGGTCACATTGAGAAGTTGTGTTTAAGCGTTATACCGGCAGCATATAAACTATCTATTTGCAGGTGTATAAACTATAAAATGCAATTAATACAGACAAGCCCGCTGAGTTTCACGCCGGATCTTCCCAATGGAGGCCGCGTTTCGATCCGGTGGTAGCTTAATAGTTAGATTAGGTAAAAAAACTGTAACTGACAATTTGTAAATACCCCGCAGGGATTATGCAGAATAAATTGCAGAAGAAATTTAAGGTACGATGCGCAGTGGTTAAGATCTTAAGCCGCTCCGCCCACTGTGTCTAATAGTCGCGGGTTCGATTCTCGCACGGGACTAATCTTTGTGTGGCCCACAATTATTTGTTTCGGTCTGGGTATTTGTGTATGTGAATTTTCATGTTTGTAAACGCACCCACGACACGAATAAATCCTAGTGAGGCCACGTCTAAAAAAAATATTTCCAATTATTGTGTTATAAATATTTAAGATAAAGAATTTCACATACAATGTGTAACATAATAAACGCAAGATCTGAAAGTAGTTTGTTCTAAATCGATAACTGTTTCTTTAATTTGGCAAAAAATGGTGTTACTCCCTTAGTGCGCAGTAAAAAACTAAAATTTATTCTTGATTCAAAGCAATATGGAGGTATCAAATGCACTAAGTGAGTAACACTAATTTTGTTAATTGGGGTACAAAAGTGCGTAAAATAGAATTCGTGAAGAACTTATCTAATCGGGGTGTCTGAGGCCTTGCGTTATTTATGATACACATTGTATACATTGCATTGCATAACAATAATAAACAAACGACGCAGTACACAAAAGCCGTGACAGTATTATACAAAGATAATTTCAGTGCCTATTTATGACTATCATGCCAAAGAAGTATGATTGCATCGACCACAATAATGTTAATTATATAAGCTGTCTCATAAACAATTTTAGCAATACTAATTCATTCAACGACAGTCTACTTCCCAATCTTCGTGCAATAACAACCTTTCTATGCTTAGATGAAATACCCACCTTACACACTGCCTACTTCCGCGCGAAGTGAGGGGAGGTTAGTCGTATAAACGCGCCACTTACGCGCTACTTCCATTCTCACACTATCCCTGCCCGGCGATCCCTTCGTTGGCGGTTTATTGAGCGGGAATCAAAAGACTGATAGACCACGCCTACTCAATGTGGTCAGTTTAGAAATCTTTTGCGATTATGGGGTAAATAAGGGTATAAATCTAAAGAAATATATAAAATCGTTATATTAATACGTGAAACAAAAACTTTGTACCCTTTTTACGAAAATTGCGCGGGCGGAGGAGTATGAAATTTCCCACACTTATAGTTTATATAGAGAAGGAGTGCAGAATGCTAATACTTTTTAAAATTATGCATAAAAAATACATTAAATCAATAAAAAAACATTCCACACACAGCCATGTATTTGACTCACACCCGCATATATACTCTTTTGTTTATTGTTAAAGTCTGTGGTCAAACTGAGAATAGATTAATATTGTTTGTCTTTAATATTATTTGTCTATAGTCTTACTGAATGTTAAACATAACCAGCAAACGATGAAAGAGTAGGTCGAATTTCGACCAATGGGCGGCCACTAGTACAAATAAAAATGTGAGGGAGTCTTATCAGTGGCTCAAACACCATGGGAAAGATATTTTGAAAATTGCCCTAGAGATATTTTTATGAAAACAATAATAATGTCTGGGAAGCGAAAATTTGATGTCGGGAGTTTTTACCAACACAAGAGAAACACTGAGCGATGCTTGCAGTATGAAGGGAGTATGTGAACAGTCGACGCTGGCGCGGTGCTGCTCCATGCTCTAGGGGGGAAATGCCGGCAGTAGCAGTGTATAAAGCGAGAATTAGTATAAGCTTTTTCCGATTATAATTTAATATTTGTTCACATCAGCAACTCGATATATCTGTAAAATTAGCAAATTATCAATTGCGTATTGCAGATCAATATGTTCGCGAATATTTTGTAATAATTCTAACTTGAAATTCAAAAAATTTGAAGCATACAGATATATAATATAATTTTATTTAAATAGAAATTATACTACACGCATAAAAATCATAGACCATCTCAGTCTGGTATTTTTATAACTATAATATATATTTATTCTATTTTATAATATTATAATTACATACAATACATATAAAACAGCTTTTCCTATTCAGACTAGAGGTAGACATCCCAGTATACTTGAAATTGTGTTTTCAATAATGCGCCTTCAATAATTTGGAGGTCAAATAAGATACGGGGGACTCTTATTTATTTTTTTTGTCTTCTGAATGTGTAGGTAATTCAGCGGCCGGTCTTTATTTATTACTGTTTGCAGAAAAAAATTATATCTATCTATATAATTACGACGGTACCAATTTCTATTGTGCTTAATTGAAAGCGCCCTAATCACAAAGCAATTAGACACAGGTCAACTCTGTCTAAGAAGTTGGGAACTTCAACATAATACACACAAGTACATATGAGTTATACACACGATGACAAATATAAATCATAATATCTTGGTTTGCGCAAATATGAACACATTCTGAGGAATGATACTGAATAATATTACTAATCATGAGAGATTATATTACGGGCCAATGTAGACTCCAACACAATACCTTTCTACCTGAATCTAGATTTAATAATATAATAATATTAGCCCTGTTAAGAAACTGTCCCGCTGTTGGGCACGGGCCTCCCCTCAAACTGAGAGGGTTTAGGCCATAGTCCACCACGCTGGCCTAGTGCGGGTTGGCGAACTTCACACACCTTCGAGAAACTCTTAGGCATGCAGGTTTCCTCACGATGTTTTCCTTCACCGTTACAGATTTACGCTACAGTAAAATTTGATACCTATTCGCAATTCGTCTCGACCGTTTCTTCCCTTCGCGTTCCTTAGTTTATGAGATTGCAAATTTTTTATCGCGAGCCGATATTTCTGTAGCGTTGACTATTGGAACGTACTAATCAAAAGAACCCTTTGTGTGCAAAGTTTGCTGAAGTTGGGTTCAACGTTACGCGGAACACGTGCCGTACGTAACGTCATGTTTATAAAGTCCTGCCTTTTGCAATACAGAGTCCTTATGGTCTTTTTCCGCTATAAACAATTAAAGACTTCACAGTAACTTAACTAAATACCATTGAATTGTCATTTCCCGAAGTTATCGTTACACACCGCGTTTGGTCATTGCGAATAAGGATCCCGAGGTTACTATGAGTAACTACCAAAATGCTCACATTTATTGCTCGTGGCTATACTAATGAGAAATACGGGAGGTTAAAATTGAATCAAAATGCGTCATCTATAAAATGTATCTAATCAAACCAATTTCAAGTATTGGGCGTGACTGACCAAATACACATCCCCGTACAAGCATTTACAACAAATTGACACCCTCATTTGCCGATTGCAGTCCCATTCGCCACGGGAAAAGCATATATATTAAATTTTATCTGTACATTTATTTTGAATTATACGCGTAGTTACAAGCTAGAGGAGAACACGGCAATCGATTATACCGAGGGTTTTACAGAGAAGTGAGTAAAACGACATCATTTGGCAAGAAAATAACATTTAAGCCATTATTCATGCAAAAACATCAGTGAGTTTAATCTCATCGACTAATGCGTTCAATCTTGAGATCAAACTGACTTGGGTTGAAATTTTTATTACTTCAGGACGCGTACAAATGTACAATATCCCTTTAGCAAAGTTTTATAATCTTAATGTGCTGTAAGAAAGAGATGTAAGCAGTTTATAGTGCACTTTTTCTTACAGAAAAGTAAGGTTACAATGGTTTCTTAAGGAGGTTGTAGTAACCCCTCAGTTTGCCGGTTTTCTCACCCGTCTGTAAACGGCAAAAATAACTTAATTTTAGTCGATATATTTAAAAATTTCTATAGCAGGTCAAAATTCATCAATAATATGGAGCCAATTCTTGACCCAACGAATGAGATACTATTGGCTATCGCGTGGTGTATGACATCTACAATACACTAGACCAACTGGAAAGAAACTTCTGTTTGGTTAACCCATACCCAGCTATAGCTATCCAACGCTTACCTAAGAATATTTGAAAATATTCATTTCATACGACTTTTACGGCGTATAATCTCACTTTAGCGTTCTATTTGGTGCATATTAATTTACAATACTTGTTCCCTAATGTAGGTCATTCCAAATAGGACACTGATGTGGACAGTGATTCAATATTATCAATTAATTGGTAAGGCTGTGCTCAAATCTAGCGAACTACGAACATTTTCACAACTTTTATTGACCAGGAATAACAAGTTTATAAGTAGAGAAATAATATGGTTTTTAGAACAACTAATTGATATAAGGCTATACATAAATACACGTGACAAGATGAAATTAATTAACAGACGATTTAACGCTGTGGTTAAGTGCTTACGCCGCTCCGCCCACTGGGTCGAATAGTCGCGGGTTCGATTCCCGCACGGGACAAATCTTTGTGTGACCCACAATTATTTGTTTTGGTCTTGTTATATGTGTACGTGAATATTCATATTTGTAAACGCACCCACGACACAGGAGGAAATCCTAGAGGGGGGCTACGTTTTTATAAAAAAAAAAATACGAATTAGTCTTGCACGGGTTTTTAACATGTTCATAATACCTCGATTAAGATCGAAATTTCAATGTTTTAAAACAAATCGACACGAGAGAATGGGTCATACTCCTTCACCGGGACCCATTGCGGATTGGTGAAGTTTAGTAAATGTTTACTGTATTATAATTCATATCAATGTCCTTTTGGTTATTTATAAAAAGATACATCGCCGATCGATTGATCGCTGACAAAATGTAATGTAATAATCAATGATCGTATTCTATTGGAAATTCTTATAGCTTTGAATGAATACGGTAACTTATATGTAGATATGTGAATACATCTTCGATAATAAGTAAGATATTTGTATATATATCGAAACAAATGAGGAAACTTAAACTAGAATAAAATGCATTAATCAAAATCACGAATCGGCCTAACAAATTTTAATTTTAGATCGGCAGATAATTTTCTAAATAGAATCATCGTAGTAATGGAATAGCGTCGATGCATCGATATTCTGACGTATCGATCGCTCTATACCGGCAAGTTATCACCTCGAACAACTGACATATTTCTCACCTCACTCTAAAGATTTACCATAATTCGCTTTTATAAGAAAAATAATTTCGTTAACATCCGGTTTCTATGTTATATTAGGCATCATGTTAAGTATTTGGCGCGCATACAAAATTAAACATCACTTTATAAAGTCATTATAATTTTATTTTCTTGTAAGGAAAGAGATGTGTACAGTCTAACCTGAGTAAGTGAGTACCGGGTAAGCGAGAAAACTCTTTTGAAAGTAATTGCCTGGTCCCGTCATTTTTAGCGTCTACAACATCTATGTGTGAGAAATAGAAGCCTCTATAAGAGAGTCGTGGACCTGGACCTCTATAATTGAGATTGCTACTTATCTTTCCCTCTATAAACGACAGTCGAGCATGTATGCACACTTGCAGTTACTAATTATTTATGTTTATGACACATTATTAAATCTCTCTAAATTTCATAGTGAGTCATAAATAGCTGCCGTATTGTTAATGTTTTCTAAATTTTTGGGGACCTTACATTGACTTAGTGCACAGTTGGCCCTTACTTTTATTTATGCTACTACCTAACTACAGTTGAATAATATCAAAAGCGAATAAAGGTTCGTCCCTACGTTGGTCCCTTGGTCTACCAGAATCCACCTATTATAAAATTATCAAATCAAAAGACTCTATAAAGTCTCAGTGCTCTGAAGAAGACGGAAATATTAAAAGGAGTCGACATTTATTCACTGCATATTTACTGTATCATTTATTTAACCTCTATGAGTGGTAATGGACATTTCTGTACCCCTATAAGCTAAAAACTCGGGTTAGTGAGAAACGTACATAAGCGAGAAAGAGATTGCGGTCGCTTGAACTCTCACTTATCCAGGTTCGACTGTATATGCAAGATGTAACATAATAAACGCAAGACCTCAGACACTCCAATTAGAGAATTGCTTCATAAATTCAAAACGAAAACCAAATTTCCAAATTTAAAGTTTTTTTTAAGGTTTAACAATGAAACTTGTACGTGTATGTGTGCATTTTGAGAAATACGGGTTAGGAATGCATTTGTAATCTCCTTATTGCTATGAATCAAGAATAAATTTAGTTTTTTATAGCGCACTGAAGGAGTAAAAGCATTTTTAGCAAATTAAAAAAAAAATGTAAGATACATTAAAAATAGTTGGAATCAATTCAGTTATAGATTTAGAACAAACGACTTTCTGGTCTTGCGTTTATTATGTTACAGCTTGTAGATTAGTCATACAAGGATTTTTTAGCCCGCGGCCAGAATCTGAACTAACGCTGTCATTGAGTGAAATGTCACTTCATGACAGTTGCAGAGTTGGCGTTTGCTATGAAATTTACCAAAGTTCTTTTGTTAAATAGTGACTGTGCGAACCCACCTGCTGAAGTATTGCCCTAGAGGAAAATTTTACTAAATTATAACCCTTGCTTAACACCAACGCCAATGTCAATGTCATCTACGGGCCTTGACGCACTATACGTAGGTTATCGCTCTGTCACTTTTTCTCGGCAAAGTAAGACTAAAATAGTTTTGCTAAAGATCCATATCAGCTTTATAGTTGTTTTATAGGATTGGTTGAGCAATATATTCGCAAAGGATGTTATGATTGTTACTTCATAAATATAATATGTTTATTCAAAGTTTCCCCGGATCCAATACACGGGTAAAACACGTTCATAGTTTGCCAAAATCAACTGCGAATGTAGGAACATCGACAACGAATTGATTTCGGCGGAAGAAATAGTTATTATTGTAAGTTTATGGATACAGTTGAAAAGAGAGTTGAATGGGCATGAAATTAAAGTCTTGTTTCATACAAAACTGAGTGTGCAAACATATAAGCACCAAAATATTTCTCTTCATAGAAACCGAGCATAATTGTATAAAACCTGTTATGTAATTTTTTAATAATACAGTTAATATTCTGAGAAACTGCGCTTCATCTTGAGTAGATTTAGGTCAATTTATTTATATAGTACACTGTTGTATTAAAAGATTATTGCATAACTATGCTCAATTTAACGATTACTTTCGACATTAGGCTCAACTCAAGAAGTCCGATTGGACAGACAAAATAGGCAAAGAAGAATGACACTTAATAAAAAGACATAGGGTGTAACTCATAATTGAAATTCATTTCATAAATTGCCGGTTCCCATATTTAACTGATCCGCATAATATGAGAAAGTTCTATACTAGGCAAGTCTATACTTGAATTTAATATAAGAACCGGCCATAATTTTTTTAATCGTATGTCCTCGTAATAAGTATTATTATTTTATGCAGCAGGGCTAGCACGGACGATAGACTTTCCACGCGCGGGACAACATTTTATCGGCCCGTGATTCGAGTCTTGTATGCAAGTCAAGTTGTGGACCGATGACGCGATAAAGGTTACGAGTAGAAGGTAGATGCACAAATCCGGTCGTCGTGGCAATTCTTGGAGGCCTTTAATGTTTCGCCATTTAGCCGATGCAGCGCAACGGGAGCGCGACGGTGGCGCGGCTTGGGGAGTTGTAATGTACTGAAATGTACGGGAGACGCCACACAGCGCAGCCTCGCTCGGCGCGACGGCAAACGTCATGACCCGCCGCCGTCTTGCCCGACGCGCTTACAAACGAAGCTCGGCGGAAGCGAGACACCATTACGCGTGCAAGCGGGACGCTTGTATTGAGCGGAGACTTGACCGGCGTGAGGTTATGCCTGCAGTGTGTGCGTGCGGCGAGCCGGCTGAGCGTCAGCCGCACGCCTCCGTCACGCCTCATCGGCTATTTAACTAAACCTTTATCTCGCAGTGGACGTCTTTCCGACTGATGATAGACGAAAGTCAAAATAAGAAAATCTATGCGTCAATATAATTCTTGAAATGAGTTTGCTCGTATCAAATTTTTGACACGGTATGTCATGCTACGTAAAACAAAACGGTCAGGGTTAGGGCGACATCGTCTATTACAAATATCTTATCACGTGTGCTAGCCCTGTGAATGCAGCTGTTAAATTGGGCTTCTTTGGTCGAGAGTACTTTAGCCGTGACATGTCTTGTCGCGTCGTCTGTGCTAGCGCAGAGCGGGAATACTTTAGCCAGGTGTGGTATGTCAGTAGGCTGGTAGACAGTGTGGCTACTAGAAGGGCTGGTGCGCAACTTTGGCGCCTAGCTTCATGGGTCCTTGTCCGCGCGCGTTGCGCCGAGCCTCCATCTCACGCTGTCTTTGTAGCTTCCGCTCTTCACGCTTCCTTCGAATTTCGTCCATTTTCGATGCATTGTTTTCTGTAAGAATTTAAATACGTTGTACTAACGATACCATGCGCGATTTCTACGAATTTGGTACGTATGGATTGCGACTTTAGTGTGACGGAAAAGAGATTGTGCTAAATTTGTCATCGCGTCCAATCAATAGGAATCCGCTAATCGTAGCCGCTGCGAACTACGAACCTAACTCCCCTCCTATTAGCCACTACCGTCGTCCGCGGCATGTTCTCACCGACCCTCCCGATGCCCTTACATCCCTTCTTTCGGATACAGAAACCGCGCACAGGGTCAGATACCGACCTCGCCGGCGAGGTCAAAGAATCCCTTGCCCGCCGGCCGGTGCAAAGCACCACGGCGGGACACCTAGTATATGCCCTCCCTCATAGCGACTGCCCAAGCCGAGGCCGTTATTCCTTGACGCGCCCTTGAGCCGCCCCCTTGCCGTTTTGGCTCTAGTGTTGAGGATGCATGCTCGCCGTCTTGTCCGGTGAAGATGTAAAGGCCCCGCGACCAACAGCGTAGATCATTCACACACACGCTAAATTCGTCTTCGTCCCAGGCTGAGAATATGCATTTATCATTCCAGAAATAATTAATGCTAGTAAATATAATCTAACTATCTCTATCTAAATCTCTAAACGTCTATAAGTATGCCTAAATAATGAAACAGGTCAGCACAAAACCAGTTCTAGTGCGTTAGGAGCAGAGAGACATACACTGAACAGTGGATACAGGACGATAATAATATAAACAATTTATTTTATAAAAAAAAAAACAAACCACCGTCACGTCTATATTCCCAAGCGGAGGTGGCAGAGGTATACTATGTGCACCCACTTTTCGTAGACGACGTCAGGTCCCAAGTAATAGGGGGCGAGCCTGTTGCCATTTTACCGGGCACAATGCCAGACTCCGAAGTAGTGCTGGAATTTATTCTATCGAAAAACTATATTTCGTCCAACCTAAGATTTAAACCTAGGACGTCGTGATCACTACGCGCATTATTCGCTACAAGAGCAACGAGGCAATTTATTAAACCATACCAAGATAGCGACAATCTATAAAGCATATAACGGCCGGTTTCAATATTTAACTCAAGGATAGATTTGCCTACCATGGATAAAAGTTTGACATATTTTGTATGGAAAATCTGTCAAAATTCTCCTGACAGTAAGCAAGCTATCCTCTATCCTGAAACCGGCCATAAATCAAGGTCTCTCCGGTTGTCTATTGTGATTTGATGATGCCAATAGAAATGATAAAAGGTTTGATACATACCATCAGCATTTTCCTCGATAGGTTCGAACTCTCCGTCCTCCCAGCCGCCGAGAGAATCGTTGCTGTTTTGATGAGCTGTCGGTCTGTGCTCTAGGCGGGCGCCGCCACGTACGTACGTCGCGTTTGCGTTCAATATTAGTCCTGGGTCCATCCATTGTGAATTGTTCCACGTTTCCGAAGGACTAACCAGCTCTGCTTCTGCCGCCTGCCAATTAGTTGAGAGTTATTTGGTTAAGAGGACTAGTCCAGTGGTTAAGAGCTTAAGTCAGGTCACTTTCGAGGAGTTGTGGGTTTGATCGCAGCACGGAAATATATGTTTTTTTTTGTGTCACCCATAGGTTTTTGTTTCGGTCTAGTTGTAAATTCATGTTAATAAACGGATCTATAACGCAGGTGTGACATCCCTAGTGCGGGGCTACGTTCTTTTAATGTTGGACTATTTATACTGTATAATATCAGCCTATACTGCCCACTGCTGGACAAAGGCCTTCTCTCACAAATCGAGGTGAGAGAGATTAGGTCATACTTCACCACGCGGACCCAGTGCGGATTGGTGGAGTCAGGTTTGTGGTCACCTTCTCTTGGAACTTATCAAGCCGCGTTTAAGGCTTCCAACTAGGCTTAACGACTACCACACTAAGTGGTAGCCAGGACCAACGGCTTAACGTGCCATCCGAAGCACGGAGACGCTCGAATATGAAAATGCCACAAACGGTCACCCATCTCGGGCCAACCGAGTCGAACGCTGCTTAAACTTGGTAATCGGTAAGAACACCGCGGTTGCACAGCGCTACGAGCGCCTCTTATACTGTAGTAGGTAGTTATTTTTTATATTTGTAAAATATTAATTTGACACTTTGTATACTATAAAGTATAAATAAAGAGAATTGTTTATAAATTTGTAGATAATTAAAAAAATATTCTAGACTTCCTCCTACCTACCTACCAACAAAAGCACGTGTCAATCAAGTTACACGAAGATTTTTTGTATTTTTTTTTTATTTTTTTATTGTCGTGACCTATCATCTGCTCTCATTCGTTTAGAAAGGCATGAAAGGTTTTGCCGTATAGTAGACGCTGCCGAGACGCCGGTGGACAACTGCACGTCGCATGCGTCACACTGTAGGTAGCGTCGATAGTTGCTGTGTGTGCCAAACATTAGCGTTGTTTGTCGTCCCGCTCGCACACGTATTGGCGTCTCGTTCCCGCCGTGCTTCGTTTGTAATATCTGGTGGCGCCACGGCAGCAAGTCGCGTTTCAGTATAATACAACAATCGTTTACATACGTAAACAGTTGGGCATCTGAGTACTAACGGTCCGAAACAGAATCACGCATAAGGGCGCGCTCTATGCGGTTTCTCAGATGTGTTCAGCGTATTACACACTTTGCCGAGTAGCGGCGTGGGGTGGGCGGTGACATTTCCTTCATCCCGCGAGCAAATGATATCAATCGACATCTAGCTAAGAATCACAGACTGACGTAAATCACACCCACCGATATCGTCAGGACCTAGTTAAAAGACACAGCGTAAAGTTGCTTAGGCTGACTCGTTTATATTGTTACGTTTGCGAGGTAATTAAATGCCGAATAACGTGCAAAGTACTTTATTAGGCCCTGTACGCACAAAACGGTACATCGAATGCAAGTACACACAAGTATTAAACACACAATAGTACTACTCTCGCTAGTATCCAAATACTGCTTCCAAGTCGCTACATCACTCGTAGTATCCGTATATCGCTGCTAAGGTCGCCGGTGTATTCCACTTAGTTCGTCTGTTCCCGATTTGATCGCGGTCGCTTCCAAAAAGAGAATGTGTCCGTCCCCGCGCTCTGTGTTTCTTTTATACTATTATAAATAACAACAGCCGGCGCGTCCTACAAAGCGGTATTATTATTACATACCTATATGTACGTGTACGACCGCACGCCGGTGATAATTAAAGGGGTGGAACCTTCTTGACGTTTTAGCACTTAACAGCGGATTCTAGATTTTTCTTGACGGATCGATAGGGGTGTACCTAAGGGTGTGTAATGCGTTTTGAAATTAACATCCCGCCATAAAGGGTTCACGAGATATCGGGGTGTATTGAAGTCGTAACAATATTTGGTTTGTGCCATAAACAGTGAACGCGTTTACAAGGGCTTAAACAAAGAAGAGTGGTACTGACCGGTTGTTCCTGCAGCGTGCCCCACTCCTCGTTGTCCCAGTCGTCCTCGCACAGCGCGGCCAGTGTCGGCGCGGCTTGCGCACTGCCACTGCTGCCCGGCGACTTGGCGCTCGCGCCTGTGCCTGGAACAAGAAAAATAAATGTTCCGACTTTGTACTCCTAAAGGACATTTAGGTAGGGCTACTATCAAATTAATTGGTGTCGCCTGACAAACACTTATAAATTCCCAAGCGGGTACATGCCATTATCAACATCTTTTAAAAAATAATTTGCCAAAATGTGCATCATCCCATCCGTTTTAGAACATAAGTAATTAAAGCTAACATTTTAATATTTTAGCATCAAGTCACATTTTTCATCAGTTCAAATGTTTGTCTGTTGCCTCGTTGGTCTAGCGGCAAAGCACATTGCTTTGTGATCACGAGCTCTTAGGTTTAAATCCTATGTCGGACAAATGTAGTTTTTCTAGCGAAAACTTCCAAGTACGAGTCCGGAGTCTGGAGTGTGCCCGGTACATGGCAATAGGCTCGCCCCCTATTACATGGGAGCTAACATCGTCGGCGAAACGTGGGTGTACTCAGGTACACCTCTGCCACCCCCGCTTGGGGAATATAGGCTTGACGTTGTGTCAAATGTTTAAGGTGTGTGAATGGCGGTGAGTGAACTTTACAGCTTCACCGGATACGAGGGCGAGCGTGTAACCACTATGCTCGAGCCAGAAGGGCAAGGGATTCTTCGACCTCACCGGCGAGATCGCTGTCTGATCCTGTGGTCGGTATCTGTATTCGAAAGAAGGGGAGTAAAGGCATCGGGAGGGTCTGTGAGAATACACGGTAGCGGCTGATAGGAAGGGATTCACGTGCATAGTCGGCGGCGGCTACGATTAGAAGGTTTTAATGGTTAGACGCGTTCGCAAAGTAGCGGATTGCCGTCTTTTTAATATAGGCGCGAATAGGTTCAAGACCGAGATCGGAATGGAGACAAGTTAAAGGATAACATTCTCTTATTCTCTTTCAACAGCTTTAATACTGACTTGTGAATAAGAATTGTTTCGATTTTGTTCAATGCATCAATCGGAATTTCCCTGATGGCTAGTTTTCATTTTTAAAACTCACTCAGATGTCCCCGGACACACTTTAAATTACAACAAATCCAGAAAAATCCGGATGGGCAGCAATCTTACAATTTAGTAAATTGATAAAATGGAATAGAACGATTACAACGACGTACGTATTCAGTGTAACATATGCTTTATACTATTGAAACGAAGGTGGAACGAGTGGTTGTTCTTGTTTTAGTTGGGCAAATGAAGAATGCAGTTCAAAATGGATCTCGTTCCATCCCAGTCACTAAAGGGACATTGTGAATCTGTGCGAGCGAGAGGGAATCCCTTTTAACCGGCTAGGTAACACTAGGGTAGGGATGAGGATGTGATAAAATTTTTCCTAATCGTTTTTTTCTTTTCAGATTGCCATCATCATGCTGTGAGTAATGTGAAGAACTTGAGAACTATTATTATCATGTAATGGATTTTTCTGTGATTTATAAATATAATAAACATTAAATAGAAAAGTGTGTATAATTTTTGCTATTGGTAGTAATCAAGAAACAAGAAATATTTCTAAATTTGTTTGTTACTGTAATCAAAGTAAAATAAGAATGTCGTTAGCTCTTTAACTTGAACAAATGCGGCTAATTATGCTAGTAAGCTCGTGGAAATAATTACAGGGGTGTCTATTTTTTGCCGACACCGTCACGCCTATTTTCCCCAAGCGGGGGTGGCAGAGGTGTACTGAGTATACCCACGTTTCGCCGACGATGTTAGGTCCCATGTAATAGGGGGCGAGCCTATTGCCATATACCGGGCACAATTCCAGACTCCGGACTCATACTGGGAATTTTTCATTAGAAAAACTACATTTGTCCGACCTAGGATGTGAACCCAGGACCTCGTTTTTGCCGACGTTTGCAAAAAAATATAATTAAAAAACTATAGCGAATTTTCATTTGAAATAAAAAGTACACGACTTAATGATGATGAAGTGTTTTATTTAAGTACAATTTTATAAAGTTTATCACCTAATTAAAATCCTACCTTAAACATACACACCCGGAAAATAAAAAAAAAAACCGTTTTCAGTTAAACAAATATTTTTAGGAAAATTTTCGGTAAACTTTACCAAATGATTTATTGCACTTTCTAATAATAAATAACTAAGAAATAAGCACACATATCTAATTCTAGGTCATCTAAACAATCAACAAGCTTTTTTATTTGCGTGCTGTTAAATTGTTTAAGAAGCGGAGCAGAAAAATGTTTGGTCATTAACACGTTACCGTGTTTTTGTAACTTGCACACAAATATAATTGCTACCATGCATGCGTTGTATTTGTAAGAGAGAAAAACAAACTTATCTATGACTGAATTTCTTTCTGTAAAAACCTTTTTCGATAAACCATGAACGCGTGGCACTTATCGTTCTTTTGTTTTTTTTTATAATGTCAATAAATCGCTTTTGTATCAATTTTTTTTTTAACTTTTTCCCATCCTCGGAGTTATTTCTGTGTCGTGGGTGCGTTTACAAACATGAAAATTCACATACAAATACCCAGACCGAAACAAATAATTGTAGATCACACAAAGATTCGTCCCGAGCAGGAATCGAACTCGCGACTATTAGACACAGTGGGCGGAGCGGCTTAGCTCTTAACCACTGTGCTAAATCGTCCGTCTTATGAAAACCTAAACCCATAGAACTAAATGTAAGTATTTTAAAATATATCTATCCCCCTATGAGCAACATCTGTTCACTTACATTACTTCCAAAAACTTCCTGGCGCTTACGGCGATTGGACTATAGATCACGTACCTGCGCTGGAGTCGATCTCCCCCCACGCAGCCATGTCCCAGTGTTCGGGGTCGTAGTCGGAAGCGGACTCGCTGTGCTCCAGTGACGTCATGGAAGTCACTGAGGAAGTCGTCGTCGACATACTGCTCGATGATGGTTGCTCTGTTTCACAATGAATTCAAGCATATGCTCAGAAAAGATGTTCTTACTTAAGCTATTTTTCTGGTAATTACATATTAGTCGGTTAAAAGTTACAATAACATTGATCAACTGATATTTCCAGCAAACAAAAATTAGCAAACATGATGAAAAAAGTCAATTACCGCCACTAATTCTAAATAAGAAGAAATATATGCAACTAGCTGTTTCCCGCGACTTCGTACCCGATCGACAACAGCGCCACCTACTGGGTCTATGTTATATAACCTATGTTACTTCAGGATGAGTTAGCTCTCCAATGGTGAAAGAATTATTAAAATCGGATCAGTAGTACCGAGATTACCCGAACATTCAAACTCACAAATTTTACCTCTTTATAGTATTAGTATAGAAGTATATATATAGAAATATAGATGAACTATTCTCATTGCTTGCCGAGGTGTTGCACGAATGTCGCTTTCCGCAACCTACGTAGCAGAGTAGATTTTTCAAAATCAAAATCAAAAGTTTTTTATTCATGTAGACCAAAAGGCACTTATGAATAGTCAAAAAGAGAAAATTATTATTACTTAAGACTCTACCACCCGTTCGGAAAGTCATTCCTGTGGAGAAGAAGGGCAAGAAACTCCACGGTTACTCTTTTTAAAAAAATGAGGTTTACAATTCTTTTTGTATACATTGCATTTATGGAGTATGGGAGAACAATGCAGAACGAGCTAAATAGATGTGCTTAAGTATAGATTAATCATAAGTGTACTTAGATTCATGATATTGGTCAGTGTCTACATAGTCCTCTCATTTACAAAATAGAGATGTTGTAGAGGTATATAATAAAAAGCATAATAATAATAGTAAAAGAAAGTGTTACTATAAAATATGTAAAGAGCGCGTACAAAACAACTGGTCATAGCTCCAGTGTGATGCCGAACGAGACAAAATTTAACAGCATTATGGTACACGTTCAGTCAGACAAAGGGCAGGGGACGGACCAGTCCCCACCAGCAGCACCCGTTCACGAGTATGACCTGAGAAGCAGCCATCACTCTCCTCAACCATTTTAGAGGGAAAAGAATGACCCGCTCCACAGAGCCGCCACTAGCAAAGACATTTTAGTGAGCATGACCAATCCACGACCCTGTCAACATCGTTCGAGAATAATATTTAAAATCAATGAACGCTCGCTAGGCAGGACACGCTGCACTTAACATTAAATTCTTCTAGATTTCAGTTAATTTGTGTAAAGGCATTTTTATCATTTAAAAAATCATTTAGTGTATAATATCCTTTACTCATTAGTGAAGATTTAATATACTTTTTAAATCTGTCAAGTGGCAACTCTAACATGGGCTTTGGTATCTTATTGAAGCAGCGAATACCGACTCCTACGAAGGAAGTAAATACTTTTTTAAGCCTAACCTAACCCCTTAGTAGGGGTCGTTCTTTAATCACGTGATGGTTTTAGCAACTTTTTAGCACCCCCCTCTCCCCCCTGGTGATACGTCGTGAGGTTTTAGAATACCCCCCCCCCCAATCAAGTGTAACTTTTTGGTATAAAGTATTCTAAAAAATTTCAAGGCGAGGCAAGGTCACGTGAAGCTGTAAAGGCCTCGCGGCCAACAGCGTACATCATTCACACACACACACACGCGTCGTTTTTCAGTTTAGAAATCGCGCGTTCTAGAAAAAAATAAACAAGTGATATCTCACCACATTCTTGTGATATTTCGTGATTTATTCCGAACGCCCTCCCCCTTTCGAGCCTCACGTGGAAGTTCAAAATAGACGTCCGATCACTTTCTGTCCCGCTTATACAAGGAACATAGCGCAACTTTACGAAGATGAGAAAAATATGACGTCACACGTTTCATGTGGATTGATTATACCTAAACATAAGGACTTACCCAGTGAGCCAGGTTTAGAGAGCACGGACTTGGCAGAATGTTGAACGCGCGCTGTATCCGAGTGCGAGCGGTAAAACTTGGCCGTCACAGCTGTCACCGCCCACCCAGCCCACGTGGCCGCTGCGTTGCTTAGCGACGGCGTCGCTGTGTGTACGTCCGCTTCTAATCATTCAAACAAAAAAAAAACATCGATATTATCATAATATGACTGAAATTGCTGTTATCGGTGGCAAATTGTAGATGTAACACATTATTCCTTTGCGAAACCTGTTTGGGGAATATAGGCGTGACAATTTTTAATTGAAATTACAAACAAATAATTCGCAATGGAATAGGTAGCTAGATAAAAAATAAATCAGGGTGAACTGACATAGTGTCGGCAATAGTTTTCACTCAAAAATCCAGATGATAATGAGCAAATCGTACTCCACAACACGGAAATAGTGCAGTTTGGTGAAGACATAGGTTAAAATCGTCTTAAATTCAATTCAAAACTATCACATCATTTTACGTGATGCACGTGTGAATTAACGTTTCGTCACATAGCCGACGGAGTGCGGCGGGGGCGCGACGCTGGCGTGACACTGGCGGTCGGCAGCGCGCCGTGCACGTCACACTACAGCAACGCTGTAATTGGTGTCAATGCAGCGATTGCTGTCAAGGTCTAAAATTTAAACAATAATATTAGCGTCGCGTTTGCACGCGTATCGTTTACATTTCAGTACATTACAACCTCTCAGGTTGCGCCACCATCGCGCTCCCGTCGCGCTGCGTCGGCTATGTGGCGAAACCTTTATAGTTCAAAGACATCGCCGAGACAAGAGTCTCCGTAACCGGCGAGCGTGTATGAGACGAACTATGAGAGTCGAGGAAGCCAGAGAGGTATGTAAGGAAAGAACCTGTTGGAACTCTGTACTCTCTGCCTACCCCGCAAGGGATCTGGCGTGAGGTTATAGATAGATAGATAGACATTCTTCTCTCATAAAAACATTTTAACATGACTATGAATTGGACTGGAACTATTTTTTATTAAATAGGTACTTATAAATCAATCATTAAGTAACTAGATGACGTGTGTTAGTAACATCATATTGTGTGAACGAAAAAACATTCTTACCCATTCCTTCTTTCAGACTTGGGTCTTCAGATACCTTTTCTAGTTTCCCAAGGAAGCCCTTTATAGTTCGAAATGTTGCGTCACGAACCTATAAAAATATAATTTTAGCTGTTAAAATTTATTAGCCTATAAAAATATAATTCTGGTGAAACATAATCAAATCGTTTGATATAGTTTTATACAACGGTAGGGTGATCCCTTTCCATTGGACATATCTTAGTGTTCTCTGGTCTCGACCGCGTCTGTCGTAATATTAGTTGATAAATATGAGCACAGAATTGAAGGTAACTTTACAGATATTTAGAAATACATTCTAATTTTCTACCTTTATGACTTCTATACAGAGATGGGCAAAATGTTATCAGATTAATGATTACAATTGCATTTTGTATTATTCAATCATGATTCAAGATTAAAAGTGTAATCGTTATCGTTGAAGATTACAACATTTTATTGTACTCTATCTAATAATAACAATAATGTCTATTTGCTGAGATAGGAAATTACAGACATACAATTTTAAAACTAACTATAGAATACAGTACTTAACTAGGAAATTAACAAAAGGGAAGTCTTCAATACTAAATTAGAAAATAAATTAACAAAAGGTGATTCTTCTTAACTTAAAAATAAACGAAAGGTATTACTTGTGTCTACCGCACTAGGCAAAGCCTGTCTCGTGTAGCGAAGTTTATCAAAGTGTTTTTATCAAAAAAATTAGTTACCGTGATCGATATCGATTTAATATTATTATTATATTAATCGATTTAACAAAATGAAGTGACAATTATTAAATAAAAGAAATAATAAATGAAATCGTTCTCATGCGCGTACGTGGGAGCGCGCGCGTGCGTGTGCGTCTGCATGCGCATGTGCGTTTGTATCTATCTATCTATATCGTCACGCCAGATACCTTGCGGATTACGGTCCCCTAGCGGGGCTGGTTAATCATTCATCTGATTACATTTTTTCCCATCTCTGCTTCTATACGATCCTCAGGCTTAGCCCTTAAATACCAACAATGCTAGTCACCTATGCCAAAACTTACTTGTTTCTCTGGGTCAGCAGTGAGTGGACACAGCGCAGGCAGCACCCTATTAGCTACTTCAGCCAATAAGAAGTATTGTTGCGTAGCCGCCAGCGCGAGCACGCCGGCTTGCCGTGCGGGAGGGAACGCGTCACGAGTCGCGCGGACGAACGCAGATACTAACACCTTCTGTCGTATTTGTGGGTGGAGATGAGCTGCGATTTTGCCGAGGCACACTGTTGTGTTTGTTCTGCAAATAGGATGCACTAGGTTTACTTTGGACGGACGATTTAGCACAGTGGTTAAGAGCTTAAGCCGGTCCACCAACTGTGTCTAATAATTGCGGGTTAGATTCCCGCACGGGACAAATCTTTGTGTGATCCACAATTATTTGTCCCGGTCTAAAAACTTTTATTGGGTCAATATAATACTCAGGACATTATTCCTAGCCGTGCGGGAGAGAAAGCGTCTCGTGCCACATCCATAAAAATTCTGATTTTAATCCCAAACAGGTTCTTTCCTTACACATCTCTCTAAATTTCTCAATGTTCCTAGTTCGTCTCAAACACATTCGCCGGTTACGGAGAATTTTGAATTGCTCTTTAGATTAGACACAGTCAAACAGCTCAAATATCTAGGAGTTACCCTAAACAATACCATGACCTTTGGACCGCACATCAAACGAGTCCGTAATCCCGAGCCGCCTTTGTGCTAAGCCGTCTTTACCCAATGATTTGTGAGCGGTGTAAAATGTCCCTTAGGAATAAGGTGACACTTTACAAAACTTGTAAGGCCCATCATGACGTACGCTTGTGAGGTGTTCAGGCACGCCACCCGCTCTTACATTGACAGACTCCAAGCTGTTTAGTCCCAATTTCTCCGAAACGC
This sequence comes from Phalera bucephala, assembly GCA_905147815.2. NCBI lineage: Eukaryota > Metazoa > Arthropoda > Insecta > Lepidoptera > Notodontidae > Phalera > Phalera bucephala. The sequence continues at coordinate 10,928,326 of LR990626.1, forward strand.
CGTCTGTGCCCCGTGGTACATACGGAATGTCGACTTCCATTCCTACCTCGGTCTCAAACCTATTCGCGCCCATATTAAAAATGCGGCAAACCGCTACTTCGCGAATGCGTCCGACGATCAGAACCTCGTAATCGTAGCCGCCGCCGACTACGTACCTGATTTCCCTCCTATCAGCCGTTACCGCCGCCCGCGGCATATTCTCACCGACCCTCCCGATGCCCTTACTTCCATACTTTCGGATACAGATACCGCACACAGGATCAGACACAGACCTCGCCGGCGAGGTGGAAGAATACCTTGCCCGCCGGCCGGTGCAGCGCACCACGGTGAGACACCTAGTGTAAGCCCTCCCACATAGCGACTGCCCAAGCGGAGGCGGTTCTTCCTTGAGGTACCCTTGACCTAGTTGCCCCCTTGCCCTTCTGGCTCGAGCGTAGTGGTTGCACGCTCACTCTCTTGTCCGGTAAAGCTGTTAGGGCCTCGCGGCCAACAGCGTAGATCACTCAAACAAATAAACCCACAATTTAAAAACCTAATACACATATATTCAGCTGTATTAATGAATTCGTAACGAGGTAATCCGACAAAGAACCAAAGTTACCGACATAGCTCGCAAACTCAGTAAGCTAAAGTGGCAATGGGCTGGTCACATCTGCAGAAGGACCGACGACCGATGGAGCAAACGTGTCCTAGAGTGGAGACCGCGACTTGGTAAGCGTAAGGTAGGACGGCCCCCAGCTAGATGGACCGACGACCTCAAAAAGGTCGCTGGGACAGACTGGATGCGGAAGGCGGAGGACCGTGTGCAATGGCGCGTGTTAGGAGCAGCTATGTCCAGCAGTGGACGGCGATAGGCTGATTGATTGATTGATTGAATGAATACATGCCAATTTTACATCCCGGACTCCTGATTTTTGTTCTTTTTTATACTTCCAACTCTAAAGTAGCCTCTCTTTTAATTTATAAAACATTTTGGTGAAAATGAGTTTTAAATTTTATTATAATAATGATAATGTTAAAAACTCATTTTCGCCAAAATGTCCTTTACGCCCTTTGAACCCTGAATGTCAACACACTTGATTAAAATATATAAATATGTGTCAACGTGATAACCAATTACAGCTGTTGTAATTTAGATCAATCTACAACTAGGACACTAAACCCAACGAGGTCAATGACACAAGTCACAACAAATGCTCCAATCAATGTTCAGTTTAGACAACTAAACTGAACATTGATTGGAGCATTTGTTAAGAGATTCCAGCCAAGCTATACATACCATTAAATAAAATGGAAACAATCATGCCAAAACCTTTCATTCAATGATATTGACACTTTCAGTACCCACAACCCACTTACACAACTGATAATTAATAATAACTTAGTTCGTTGATATTTTAGCGCAGCTTTACCAGTGTTTGATGATCAGGGCGCGTAACACAATCTCTTTACAAAAGCTACCATACTATTTGCTGTAAGAAAGAGATGTCGATATATGCACTTTATAGCTCTATCTCTTTTTCACGGCAATGTAAGATTAAGTTTTTGTTACATATAAAATAGGTACTTGTGTTCTTATTTATCAAATAAGTAGTACAATATAGGGTAGATAGAGATCAACTGTCAATTGGCCAGGATTGTGTATGCTACCTAGCAGTAAACATGTGAATCGTTAAATTGTCTTTTATTAAACATAATAGTTTTGTTGAAGAGGTTGTGGTAACACCCTAGAATTACATTTTACTTTACTCTTTTATGGTTAACATGAATAAAAAACATTCTGATTCTGACTCACCGTATCCCACCCTGGTCATCTTTGGACTGTAATCTCGCGAAGTGTTTGAGCACTTCTACGTTCAGGTTGTTGTAGTTGAGCTTGGACGCGAGGTGCACTATCGATTTGACTGTTTGCTCACGAATTGTGGGGTTCGTGTCCAGGAATCCATGAATCACTTGCGGGAAGATTTGGTCGTTTACCTATGCAAATAACGTGGTTGTATTTAAGTATTCTATTAATATAGAATATCAGCCTATACTGCCCACTGCTGGGCAAAGGTCTTCTCTCACAAATCGAGGTGAGAGAGATTAGGTCATACTCCACCACGCAGACCCAGTGCGGATTGATGGCGGCAGGTTTGTGGCCACCTGCTGTTGGAACTTCTCAAGCCGCCTTTAAGGCTTCCAACTCGGCTTAACGGCGAACACATTAAGTGGTAGCCGGGACCAACGGCTTCACGTGCCTTCCGAAGCACGGAGACGCTCAAATATGAAAATGCCACAAACAGTCACCCATCTCGGGCCAACCGAGTCAAACGCTGCTTTACTTTGGTAATCGGTAAGAAAACCGCGGTGGCACAGCGCTACGAGCGCCTCTTTCTATTAATAAATATAATATAATAATAATAATATACTTTATTGCACACAAAATAAAAATAAAAGGACAAAAAAAGTATTTTACATAGTTGGTGGTACAGTAAGGCGGCCTTATCGCTTAAAGCGATTTCTTTCAGGCAACCTTTAGGTAGAGGACAGCGATGCTTATGATACAAATTTAAAAAGTGCAACAGTTCAATAGATTTAAACTAAATAATAAAAATAAACAATTTAAGGGATATAAATGAAAGAGTCAATTTTACCTATAACACATAATACAATATATATAAGAGTTAAGAAGTAACGAATGAATAACGAGCGAACCAAAATTTTGAGGAGGAAGGGAAGCTTGTATTAAATTTGAAGGATATGTGATTTAATTTCACGCTTAAAATTCCAATTTTTTTAAAACGATAAGCATGTCCAATGACTATTCTTATATACTATTACTAATTATAATTCATTCTGCAAGTGCTGTACACTTCAAGTACACTGACCCACCATGAAAAAATAATGTATGTAATAATTTATTTCCATGATTTAACTGGCGTGTGAGTTGTTGAGGTGTCTTTCTTAAATAAATAAATAAAACAATGGAAAAAGTGCATCGACAATAATGGCCAATACTTCAATTAATTAAATATGCTGCCTTAAAAAAATAGTGTGCCTATGTTCCGCGATTTCATTAGGATGAATTTTTCTCCATATATTTACTCTGGTCTGTCTTACTACCCTCTGTATAATTACACTTGAGTAGGTTATTTTGAAGAAAATAGGGAATCATGCCAAAATAAGGTGTAGGTACTTTTGGAATCAATAACCTAATTTAATTTATGTATAAAGTTGATATACATATTTTTATTTATTTATTTAGGCATAGTTGAAAAACCTTTACAGTTAATACTGTAATGGTAAATACCAATGTGATGTTACAACTATCCGCCATGGCTTATCATATAATGTACTAAAAAAGAAATCTAAATTGGTGTATAAAGAGTGAACAAAATAAAAACAATTCCAATTAATAAAAATAAATGAAATACTCTGAACTATCTGCCTACCCTGCAAGGGAAATCATTCTTCTAAACCAGGGATTCCCAAAGTAGTGGGTATTGGTTTCCCAGGGGTCGACATGAACGAAAACTGATTTTGGGGGTCGACGAGGTCTAAAAATCAACCCCTATTAATTAACACAAGTTCTTATTGGAAACTTTCAAGATACTGTATAAGTTGTGTTACGTGTACCAACTTGTTATAATAATATCAGCCTATATTGCCTACTGCTGGACAAAGGCCTCTCACGAATCGAGGTAAGAGAGATTAGGTCCTATTCCACCACGCGGACCCAGTGCGGATTGGTGAAGGCAGGTTTGTGGCCACCTGCTGTTGGAACTTATCAAGCCGCCTTTAAGGCTTCCAAATCTGCTTAACGACTACCACATTAAGTGGTAGCCGGGACCAGTGGTAATTGGTAAGAACACCGCGGTTGCACAGCGCTACAAGCGCCTCTTTTTATAAGAATTACTAATATTTTAGTAGGAAGTATCATTGTTGTACTTTACTCGCTTAACCAACCGCAAAGTTTTTTAAGTAAGTATTTTCAAATTGTTAAGTATTTTGTATCAATTGGAAAAAAACTAGAGATTTTTAAAGTAATTTGGCTATGGGGGTCTGAATTATCAGTTCATTTTGGAAAAGGGGTCTCTTGCCCAAAATAGTTTGGGAATCCCTGTTCTAAACTAATCTCTAGTATTATCCCTAATAAATAAATAACACTGGGTAACCTTGTAACGTAATATGAAACCATAAATATACATCATTACATATATTGTATAGTAAATTAATATATTGTATAGTATAGTAGTATATATAGTATAGTAAATTAATATATTGTAAATTAATATATAGTAATATATAGTATAGTAAATTAATATATTGTACATACACATATTGTATAGTAAATTAATAACTTACAGTTGAATTCTGCAAATGCATGATGAACTGATCCAGTTGTTGCAGCAACCGAGACCGCGTCGTTCTGTCGTTAGACGCAAACAGTTTCACTACACATGGTACAATTTGCTTCTGGTAGTCGGCATCTTCAAGTAATTTTCCCAACTGAAATAAATATTAGGAAGTACGAAAAAATTGGCGGCGATTATTTTATGTTAGTATTTAATATATCCATCATCAACATTCTATTAGTACACATTTATAAAAAACTACACAAAATTGAATAAGAATTTAATCACAGGAAAGCAATGTTTGTTACAGCAAAATAAATGTGATATAATTTGTATTCTGAGCTAAGCTGTTCAAACTGCTGTAAGCTAACAAAAATGTGATGCATAAATTCACACCTAGATTATTTGTGAGAGAAGGATAATAATTACTGTGCCTGTGGCCAAGTAGTGTTCTGATAGTCGTTAATACTAATATTGAACGATATTTTACAACGAGAAGTCATTTGGTGAGAACAATGCACTAACGATTGTGACAAGAGAATAAAACAAACCTATTTTTTCTTTAATATCCTCCACCCCCTTCTAACAATTCCTGTGTCGTAGGTGCGTTTTACAAACACAAAATTCACATGCAGAAACTCCCAGGTCGAAAAAAATACTTGTGGGTTACACAAAGTTTTGTCCCATGCAGGAATTGAACCCGCGACTACTAGATCCAGTGGGCTAAGTGGGTTAAGCTCTTAACCACTCGACCAAGCCGTCTCCAAAATGCTTCTTGTCTAGGCCATTTGTTCATTAGCAAATACTTTGATACAATCTTTAAATTATTGGTGAGCCCTAATACCTTAAACATAGGTGCCAAAACCGCCGACCCGGCATCACCATAATGGAAAGCAGTTAATAGCTGTGGTAGGATTTTGTGAACACACACAGCTTCTGGAAAGTTATCCAAATAAGAATTGAGAGTGGAGAAGAACTTTCCTTTCTCTGCCTTATCTTTTATTTGTATTTCTTCAAGGAATAACATAGTGTCTATAAGGTCATTTTTGAAGTAGCCACCCATTTTTCGACACCTGCAAAAAAATTAGATGTAGTTGCCTGTGAAATTAATACAAAAATATAGCTCTTTTCTATTTTAATCACAAAGATGTCAATTTCTAAAATATTATCTTTGGTATGTGTTGAAACAAAGTAAAAAGCAACTTGTTTACTGCCTAATCATCTAGGATGTTGACCGAAGAGCCTTTAAAACTTCACCTGGCTAAAGGGTGTGTGTGTGTGAGTGAGGTACGCTGTTGGCCGCGAGGCCTTTACAGCTTCACCGGACTTAAGGGCGAGCGTGCAACCACTACGCTCGAGCCAGAAGGCCAAGGGGCGACATACTCGAGGGCGCCTTAAAGAGGCGCTCTCGGTTGGGACAGTCGCTGTGGGGGGACGGGGTGCACTACTAAGTACACCGGTCAACCGCCGGCTATGGGAGGGGATCTACGACTACGTCGTCGTCGCCCGTATTCTGAGCGAAAAGAATGGATGACAAAGCATCGGGGGGATCGGTGAGAACAAGTCGCGGCCGGCGGTGGCGGCAGGGATCGGGGGGGGGGGGGTCGTAGTCGGCGGCGGCTACGATTAACGGATTCGCATGGGTAGATGCGTTCGCGAAATGTCGTGTAGTCGTTTTTTTAATATAGGCGCGAATAGGTTCGAGACCTAGATCGGAGTGGAGATCGACATTCCGTACGAACCAGGGGGCTCCTACGGCTTTACGGAGGAAGCGGTTTTGAACTGCTTGGAGTTTATCGATGTGAGAGGGGGCCGAATGATACACCTGTGATCTAGCCAAAAGAAAATGATATGTGATTATACCTTGTTATGATATCTGCAGGGTTTGGCCGTGATGCCGGGTTCGCACTGACCAGCTCACAGTAAAGTGTGCACAGCTGTTTGGGAATATTGTCCACAGTCTTTAGTGCAGGTTGGCTCTTCAGGGTTCCATTGAAAGCTTCCCATATCAGACAACCCAAGCCCCACATGTCAGTTGAGCTGTTGTAGAAAATACAAAGAAAAGCTTGGTACACGAAATTGATCAGGTATGGGTAAATTTATAAAACATAATACGTATTATGAATATTAACCCTTCTGCTCCACCTGCGACGAAAGACGATACCAGTATGCTCAATGAGGTCGCGGCCGCGCGGTCATAAATTTGCCGAGGTTTATAAAAACGACGATAATTCAAAAACTACTACCACTACTAATGTTTTGACTTGAAATAAAAAGTTTTTTCATCTATGATGTTACTGTGTCTTATATACATTTATTTGGTACATCACCCTATACAATTACATTTTAAGCCTAAAAAATACATACGATAAAAATACATACGAAAAAAGAAAAAAAATAGTGTTCACGCAAATATTTTTTTTAGAAAATATTACTCTACTTTGGAATAACAAGTTATGCTTTTTGTAATCTAGGATAAGTAGTTACACAAATCTGCATATCTAGTTTTATCTCTTTTAAACAAAATAATTGCCCAAAACGATGGCAAGTGACCATTTGTGACCAAAATGATGTGCGTCCTCTCTCACGAGTTTTAGAATATGAATAGCCGATGCTCACAGACAATCTATGACAAGTATTATACACCAAAATAAATAATGTAAACTCCGCCATCTTTCGTCCAAACAAACCGTATGTCTACAAGGTCACATGTTCATAGAATGGACTTTTTAAATCAGTAATATCATGAGACAAATTTGTGATTTAGTGTGTATAAAGCATGATTTTGCCCGAGACAAATTTGTTGCTTAGTGAGTTTAAAGGTTAAGAATAAATTTATAACATGGCAAAATAAATAAGAATGTTGTTGTCCTTATATTAAGAGTACTTTGAGTCAATAATCTGGTTGAATTTACTTCAATGTTTACACACATAAATAGACTTTAACCTTATTTAAATAGAAAAGTGTAAAATATTTTATTCATATCCCAAATTTGTAGGGCGGCTGGCAGAAACTGGATGCGAGTAGCCAAGGATCGTACCCAGTGGCGTGCACTTGGAGAGGCCTATGTCCAGCAGTGGACTGCTATAGGCTGATGATGATGATGATGATGATGATCCCAAACTTCTACATTGTTATGATTTTCTTTTATCAATATTATATATTTATTTTACTTACCACTTAGTAACAGTCTTTAGTTTTACAGGATCCTTTTTTTCTGGTGGATCATATATCTCTAGTGCTGGCAATATTTTGATAGGAATGGGGTTTGATGTGTCTTGTCCCTGTGACATAAGGAACTCGAACCCACCCAATTTCCATTCCCCAGCTAGTGTGACAAAAACTGAGTACAAACAGACATTGTTGTGCCTCATGTTGCCATCATTATTTAAAAATGATAATGCTCTCTGTAAAAAAAAATATCTTACATAGATAAATTATGAGATTTATGGCAAAGCATGTTACCATTATAGTATGATGCTTATATTTTTAAACTCAAAAATTATTAATGCATTGAAATAAATAATGAATTAATACTTACAGTGATTTGAAATATACCCCATGCCAGAAACAAGTCTTTCTGAGCTCCTTCAAGTTTCATGTCTTCTACATGTATGGCTAAAGGCTGAACATATTCTGTAGCTACATACAAAAATTTCTCAGTTTCACAGCTATCTAAATAATGTAAAAGGCTAGGATGCCTCATAGTTTTTAATTTCTTGAGAGAGGCCTTTGCTATATCGAAAAGTGTTTCAGAATTCTTCTGAACATCGAACAAAAATATTGATATCTCATCTTGAGTACCTCTTTTTTTTCCTTTATGTAACGTCCATACGCTTCTGTCTTCTAATCCATGCACCGGATCCCCTATTTCATAGGGAAAATCCTTCGTGGGATCTCGTGAGAAAAACGACCACATAATGTTCTATTTAATACTTTATTTAAAACGTGCATACATAATTTATCATCACTAGCACTTGGGAATGGGTATTACTTATCATAGTCTTAAAAAATAAATCCTATTCGTATATTTTTTACAATTACGTGTAATTTTTACAAGAAAAATAAAATTATTTCTGTTCATAAAAAGTGATGACAAAATTGATATGACAAGTATGACAACTGCACAAGTGACAATACAGATACACGATAGCGATGGTGGACTAGAGGTGGACAGCTTGAGGAGAGATAAAAAAATATAATTGAAATGTTTATGGAAATGCGTTCTCCTTACACGGTGTAACTACATACGTGCTCAGTCGTCTTTAGCAGATGATGTACAAACGGAGTAAAATGTCCCTTTGAAATAAGGTGACGCTTTACAAAACTTGTGTACGGCCCATCATGACGTACCTTTGTGAGGTGTTCAGGCACGCCACCCGCTCTCACATTGAAAAACTTCAAACGGTTCAATCCCGTTTCCTCCGCAAAGCCGTTGAAGCCCCGTGGTTTATACGCCTCAGTCTCGAACCTATTCGCACCTTTATTAAAAAGGCGACAACCCGATATTTCGCGAACGTGTCCAATCATAGGAATCCGCTAATCGTAGCCGCCGCCGAGTACGAATCTATCCTATAACCTTCTATCAGCCGCCACCGCCGTCCGTGGCATGTTCTCACTGACCCTCCCGATGCTCCTATATCCCTTCTTTCGGATTCAGATACCGCACACCGGATCATACACCGATCTCGCCGGCGAGGTCGAATAATCCCTTGCCCGCCGGCCGGTGCGCAATACCACGGCGAGAAACTTATTATATGCCTTCCCATAAGATTTAATAAATCTGAAAGAGAGACCGCCCGTGATGCTAACGAAACATGGTGCTGCCAGAAGATCAGCGCTGCAGCATTAGCTGAGGCAGGGACCAACTTTGGGTCTCACACAATCTCTGCTTTGCATTTCTAATTTTTTATTTATTAATAATCTTTATCATGTTGATTCAATTTGTTACTGATTGATGTTGTGAGCACAATAAAAATATTTATCTTTCTTGCTTTTCCCCATAGCGATTGCCCAATCCGAGGCCGTTCCTCCTTGAGGCGCCCTTGAGCCCCCCTCGCCTTTCTGGCTCGAGCGTAGTGGTTGCACGCTCGCACTCTTGTCAGGTAAAGCTGTAAAGGCCTTGCGGCCAACAGCGTATATCATTCACACACACACACGCACAATTTGTCGTCTGGTAGTTGAGACAAATATATATTATCTGTGCCGGGCATAGCCACTTCGTTTTTTTTACTGAGCGTTGTGTCAATGTCAGCTGTATTATTGCGTTCCTAAACTAGACTGCTCGGTAATACGAGCATAGCAGTAATGCCTTCTTCTTTTCTCCTAGATATTTCTGGTTGTGCTATCTTTGTCTATCATAAAATTATGTGTACTATTGATATTTCGTGATTATGTGTGAAACTATTTAAAAATATACTGTATTATAAGAAAAAAAAACAACGTATACAATCAAAATTAAAGCTAAATACGGTATTTCCTATTCAGCAAAATGTCGAAATCCGTAGCTCGTTTGAAATCTATGAAAAAGGTGGCAGATAAAATAGATCATTCTTCGAAGCTACGGACTAATATACCAGCTGGCATGGCTGCTGCAGGCCCCCCGTTGGGCCCTATGCTTGGTCAAGTATGTTCCTCGTTCTCAAAATTAATATTGATTTATTTTTATGCAGGTTTAATAATATAACCTATAAATACTTTTCTTCAACAGTGTGTTCAAATAAATCAAACTAAATCTCTAGGCTCTTTAGTTAAAATGGGCGTTCCACAGGGATCGATACTGGGTCCGTTCCTATTCTTAGTTTACATAAATGATCTACCTGAAGTAATTAAAAATCGAGCGAAGATAGTGTTATTTGCTGACGATACCTCTTTGATTTTTAAAGTAGGTAGACATGTTAATAGCTTTGACGAAGTAAATGACACTATTCTTCAACTACATAACTGGTTTACATCCAACAATTTAGTGCTCAATAACAAGAAAACTAAATGTATAAGGTTTTCTTTGCCAAATGTAAAAAGTACTGTACATGATATTATACTGAACAATGAGAAACTTGAGTTCATTAATGATACATCTTTTTTAGGGATTACGCTTGACTCCAAGTTACAATGGGGTCCTCATATTGAGAATTTAGGTAAGCGGCTTAGCTCCGCTGCCTATGCCGTAAGGAAGATCAGACAACTAACTGATGTGGACACCGCGAGGATAGTATATTATTGTGGGGTAGGGCAGCGGACATTGAGTCTGTTTTTATCTTGCAAAAAAGGGCTATTAGGGCCATCTATAACTTGAGTAGTCGCGACTCTTTAAGAGAACTGTTCAAAGTAGCTAATATCATGACGGTCCCATGTCAATATATTTATGAAAACATTATGTATACTAGAAAAAATTTAGATCTTTTTAATCAGCTAGGTGCTAGGCATTGCTATAACACACGACATAGAAATAAATTAGACCAACCGCAGTTTCGTCTGTCAAAAATTCACACGTCTTTCATGGGGTACTGTGTTAGATTTTATAACAAAATTCCCATTGACGTCACTAAACTTAGTGAAAATAAGTTCAAAGCTTGTGTAAAACGAACACTTTGTAAGCAAGCTTATTATTCAATAGAAGATTATTTAAAAGATAAAAATGCTTGGATAGATGCTATTCCAGCTCCACTTGAGTCATGACAACCTATTCAACTGTTGTTAGTTAACATTACCTCTCTTCCTTCTATTAATTTAACACAATATGTACTTTTTTTTGTAAATGAGGGAACCATGTAGCCATTCTCATAAATAGTATTATTCGCTTTTTTAACTTAGACTCACCTGATGACCAACCTACATTGTTCTCCCATACCCCACAACAGAATGTAGATGAAAAAGTTCGTAATTTCTTATTTTAAAAGAGTAACCTTGGAGTTTCTTGCCCTTCTTCTTCACAGGAATGACATTCCGAAGTGGCGGTAGAGTCTTTGTTACTTTTCTGACGATTCATAAATACTGTAATGGTTTACATGAATAAAAAATATTCTGATTCTGATTCTTCAGCGTAACATCAACATAGCCGCTTTCTGTAAAGACTTCAACGAACGCACGGCGAATATAAAGCAAGGAATACCGCTACCGACGAGGGTAAAAGTGAATTCTGACCGTTCCTACCAACTTATCATACACCAACCTCCTGCATCTTATTTTTTGAAACAAGCAGCTGGGATACCCCGAGGTGCTATGGAACCTGGTATGTAAATACATATTTAAACAGTGGCAAGATACAGTAGAATCTATTGAGTACGACTCCGGCTATATTAACAAACCACCTAATATGATGTAATTGCAGTGTGAAGTTTGGTTCCATATAAACTTCTATGAAACAAAGTTTGGATATAATAACTTCGGTTATTGATAAATCGCTAATAGGTCATACCTATTTTTAAGAAAATCTTATGTAAAAATTACAAGTATATTACAATACTTTTGTTTTGTTTAGTCAGATCATTGTTCCTGCATTTGACTTAGTTAAGAAATGTTACATACATTTTGTAGTATTTTTTTCTCTATAACAAAAATTAAAAGTTTTTAATATTCTAAGATTATGCTTTGTGTGTGTGTGAATGATCTGAGCTATTGGCCACGGGGCCTTATGCGTTGTGTGACAGTTGCTTAGAGTGACATATTTTTCATTTCGCTTCAATGTCATTATAAGCAGACTACTGTACATACCTGTCTACATATCCTTAAAGAGGTTTTTCAATAACATACACATTCCACTAAATGGTGATTTTAAATGGTGTCTGCACTAGGCACATAACATGTTACTACACCAGGTCCTCAGCCCCTCACAAGTTGGACTGATGACTCAGTAAAGCATGCAGGTAAAAGCTGGATGTATACAATACAAAACTGATTGTCATGGTGAACTTTAGCCTATTGCCTATTGAATTATGCCTTTGTCCTGTAGTGGACATTTTTTGGGTGATGATGATTCCTTATTTTTCTAGACACACAAATGTGTGTTAGAACATAATTACTGACTCTTAGTGCACAGGGAGCTTATTACAACATAATTATCATTTACACAACTTTATTAAACAATAATCTACAATTACTGGATTTGGATGCTTCCCTCAATAAGACTTAAAGATGTTAAATTATTTCTGAAGTATCAGGAACATAAATATAAGCTAGAATTAATAGTGGGTTAATATTGTGTTTTTTTTTTAATCTTGCCCCCACTAGTAATTATTCGTGTCGTGGGTGGGTTTACAAACAAAAAATTCACACACACAAATACCCAGATCAAAACAAATATTTGTGGGCAGCTCAGGAGCGACTCAAACTCTTGTACCGTATACATCGCTACGTCGTTGCGACTACCTACCAATAGATGGCGCTGACGGACTGCCATACTTGTCTAGAATGCGATATTAGAGTGCGCATGACGTGTATCATAGATACAAGCCCCCGATACACAATACCTGTCTGGCTCGAAGATCTTCCTTTTGACAATTTCTGCCATAATGTTGCTGCCAGACTCTTAACCACTTGATCAACCCCTCCATCAAATGCTAATAAATTATGTTTTGACTTCATCGTCTTCCTTTCCTTATTTCCAGTTAGAGAAACAAGTGGAAAAATAACTCTGAAACATCTGTATGAAATAGCTAAAATCAAATCTCAAGATCCAACCCTTGAGTGGAAACCTCTAAAGGAGATTTGTACCATGTTGATAGCTACAGCAAGAACCTGTGGCATAGAAATTGTTAGAGACTTAGATGCAAAGGTAACAATTATTTTAATAATTAATCAAAATTATTATTATTTTTTTTTTTTTTTAAAACGTAGCCCCACACTAGGATTTATTCCTGTGTCGTGGGTGCATTTACAAACATGGAAATTCACAAACAAATACCCAGACCGGAACAAATAATTGTGGATCACACAAAGATTTGTCCCGTGCGGGAATCGAACCCGCGACTATTCGACACAGTGGGCGGAGCAGCTCAAGCTCTTAACCACTGCGCTAAATCGTCCGTCATTAATAATTATGTAGGAAGACCTAGACTATTTTTCATGACCATATAGACTTATCCGAAGGGCAAGTCAACTCTCGGGGCCGAAGGGCGAGTCTCTGTAACTGGCGAGTGTGTATGAGACGAACTATGAAAGTGGAGGAAGACAGAGAGGTCTGTATGGAAAGAACCTGTTGAACTCTGTACTCTCTAACTACCCCGCAAGGGATCTGGCGTGATGATATAGTGGTCATGAGAAAATAAGCTTTGACAGATCCAGAGACTTTAAATATTTTTGTCACTCACAGTACATGGTGTGCCCACTGCGGGGACCACTGTACAATTTTTTAATTTTTAAGATATCTATATCATCACGCCAGATCCCTTGTGGAGTAGGCAGAGAGTAAAGAGCACCAACAGGTTCTTCCCAACGTTTTGGCCAGTACAACAATTACTGGCTTCTTTTTTGGTCTCGTGGCGTATATTGCGCGTAGGGATCACAAGGTCCTGGGTTCGAATTCTAGATTGTTCAGTTAGGACTAGTCCGCTGAGTTAAAAGACTACCTCGCTAAATTTCACGCCGGATCTTCTCAGTGGAGGCCGCGTTTAACAATTTTGACGTTTGTAAGAACTGTTGTATTGGCCTACAATACAACAGCTCTTATAATATTGTTATAAGAGCTTTGTATTTGCCCATACAAATAAATAACTTTTGACTTTGACAAGTAAAATTTATCTATCAAAAAATTCCCAGTAGTAGTGTGGTGTCTAGAAATATTCCCGGTAAATGGCAATAGGGTTGCCCCTACATTGGGATCTGACATTGTCAGAGATAAGTGTATATCAAATATATAGCTGTAGTGGACAGTGCATAGTACACTTAGTCCACCCCGGCTTGGGAAATATAGGTGTGACAGGGTTTATTTATTTTCAATTAGCCTATGTTCCCTCGGGAACCTTGACCACGCGTAGCAGTGAAGCGCTTTTAAAAAAAGTACTGTTAGTCATTTCATTCCAGCGCTTTACTAACGCGTTTAAAAATGAAACACCTGTGCGAGTGAGGGGTTACTCTAAGAGAATTTGTCAACAAATTTTTTTTGCTGATTATGTAGAGAGCAGAGTACCAATAAGTTTTAATTTTTTCCCCTGGATTCTGAGTCTCTATTCACATACTTATGTTATGATGTTGTGTATTAACATATAACTAGTGGTCGCCCATCGCCCAAAAATTGTGGTCGAAATTCGACCACAATTTTTTATTGATTTAATGTATTTTTTATTCATAATTTAAAAAAATATATTAGCATTCTGCACCTCTTCTCTATATAAACTATAAGTGAGGGAAATTTCTTACTCCTCCGTCCGCGCAATTTTCGTAAAAAGAGGTACAAAGTTTTTGCTTCACGTATTATAACATATAATTATGAATTTAAGTATTGTTAAAGACATTGCTTCGAATAAATATTTTTTTAAACCTGCTGGGTTATCTTACAAACAGGTTCTCATGTTATAAATGGTTGATTACAGGAATATGGTGAATTCCTTGAAGAAAGGAAAAAGGTGATAGAAGAACAAAAGAAGCTATTACAAGAGAAACGAGAAACCAAAATGTTGCGGACAGCATAGAAATTTATTATATAAAGTTAGGTAGATGAATGTATAGGTACCTCTAGTTTGAAAAGTTAAGTATAATTTTAATGGGGTGTTTCATTTAAAATACAGCTTCATACCCAAAATTACTTTTATTGTTATACCATTTTTCCTAAACAGATATATTAATTACCAATAATGAAATTCAGATAGAAGTTATAAACCAAATTAGTTAACATATCAAATTTACATTTGTATAATCTCTACATTTGTGTAGTGTCGAATTAATAATTCTGATGTATTATCTGTTTCATAACTAAAATGCAAATGTAACGCCGTATATGTGGAGATGTAATAATATATTCGCAGTGTAGCCTGAGTAATTGCAAGTTATTATTCCCGATAGTGCTCAAAACGTCAAACATGCCACAAACAGGAGATTAAATTGGAAAAACTCGTAAGATTAAAATCAAAAAACGAAAATATTAAACCCTAAACAAGAATAAATAAAACACCTACATTAGTGAACACTAATTATATGTACACAATATACAAATATGTATGTACATATCAGTCTACAAACACCTGTTTGCTATTAAGCTAATGACAAAAATATTATTTTTATCTACTATATTTAGCGCCACATCATTGTGTGAACACCTATGTAACACGTGAAGATACAACATTTTTTTTATTAGTCATCAATAACAAACCAAGCAAGTCATAAGGAACATTAATAATAAGTATCACATATGAGACAGTCTCTTAAGAAGTTACCTTATAGAGTACAACCGAAATTGCCTTAAAATAAACATTTGAAACTTTTTTTTTACAAAAATATGTCATAATTTATCTCTTTCACTTCTTAAAAGTAATCAGGCCACGCTTACACCCTAAATCTCTACATACTATCGAAAACAAAAAAATGAACAACATTAATATCACGGAAGCAAGCATAAAACTCAGATATTCAAGGAACTAAAAGTGGTAACTTAAGCATAAAAACAAAAACATAATCTCCGAAAATAAATAACTTTGAGATATACCTTGTGCTAAAATCTATAATTTTGTACTGCAAACCAAGCTTTGTACTTAATGGAATACTGTTCATAGTCAACAAAAATATAAATATACTCATGTCAGATAAATATTAATAAAGAATAGTGTCCGCATTGTATAGGTTTCGCCACATAGCCGACGCAGCGCGACGGTGGCGCGACTTGAGGAGTTGTAATATATTGAATCCCGAGACGGCAAACGTAATGACCCGCCGGCGTCGGTACCGACGCGACTACAAGCGAAGCACGGCGGGAGCAAGACGCCACTATGCGAGCGGGATGCTAGTTTTGGGCGGCCGCCCGGCGCGGCCCAGTGTTACGTGCACGCCCGCGCTGCCGAGCGCTGGCCGAGCGCCAGCCGAACGCCTCCGTCGCGAACCGTCGGCTATTTGACCAAACCTTAATTGTGAGAGAAAATTACAGACATCAACACATCAAAGTCGATGTGTGGGTAGCGCGCTTAAGCTTGGGGGAATTAGGCAGAACTTCTGGCAATTCTGTTACTTTATCAATGGTGAAATCAGGTAAATCGGACGACTCCATGTCTTTTTGTAGAGGAATCCACACGGTGCCACCTAGTTCAGCTTCTTTTCCGCCCTGGAAACAAAATACAAAGAGGTTAATTTGAATCTTCATTTCATTTCGAGGTAAGAGACACATTAAGAAATTCAAAACTATTTTGGTCTAGGTGTTAGGTACTTGGCTTATTAGATTGTGCTCATTTTAGAGAATGGCATAAAAGCGTTGAGCTGCTGCATTTTATAAATGCGATGAGACAAATAGCTTAGTTTAAGATAAAGTATTTGGACATGATTTTATCTTGGTAAGTACCTATTAAAGTATGCATATCAACAAGATGTAGCACTTTTTATCATTGTGCGTGCTTCTTAATTCTTTTCCTCCTAAACGCCTTGACCGATTTTGTATTTTTTTTTGCATTTATGGGAGTCAACTGGATGGTTCTTAGTTATAGTTGGACCAGCTAGGTGGCGTTGTTGTTCACCGGGTGCGAAGCCGTGATCTTCATTATATTGATAGAATTTAAAAATCATATCAGTTACGAATACGCTTACACTCTTGCTCACCTTAACCATCCGGCAATTTATAATGTATTTGATATGGTTTGATGCGTTATTTTTTACCTTGATATCAGTTTCAAGTTTGTCTCCAACCATGATGCATGTGCGAGGCTCTACGTTGAGCATCTTGCAGGCCTCCAGGAAGATGTGCTGGTCGGGCTTCTCCCACGGCAAGTCGCCGGACACCAGCACGCAGTCAAAGTACTTGCGGAGTCCCAGCCGTTCGATCTTCTGCCATTGGGCGCGAGACGGCCCGTTCGTGATCAGACCGAGTAGGTAATCCTCCCTGTGCCACATTCAGTCACCGGCCATTTGTTATTTCTTGCGGGTTAAATGCTGAAACTCAGCACACGATACAACAAGCCAAATAGTCTTGCACGTGATTCGCTGAAGTCGAATCAGCAATTATACTGCAGTAGTCCTATTTATAGCAGTAAATGCTACGAGTGGACTAAGTTCTTGTGGTTGAAATGTAATGTTTTTAGGAAGCGTACTTTTGCTTTGTGCAAGAGAATTTATGAGCCGATAATAACATGAATAATATACAATTCCATGTGCAATTTATTTGTGTACAAATTGCATATGAACAAAAATCTTAAGAGCTAGAGCAGTGATATGTTGAATAATAAATAAAAGTTGAAAAAAATCTCTGGTAAAATATCAACATTCATATCTATTTTTTGTAGTATTTCAACATAACACGGTTGTCCTTAGTTTGATAAAACCCATGGAGACAATTTTAGGATCTTGAATGATTTATGTAAAAATCAATGAAAAATACTGATTTCTAAATCTTGCAACTAACTGTCATTTCAAAACTATCTCCATGGTGATATGGAATTTTCTAAGGTAATGGTTTTACCTTCGCCGTGGTGTACTCCTTCATACACTTTACACATATAATTCAAACCTAAGTGTTGCGCACGCGGCGCCCCGAGTTTAGTCACTCGTTGAGCAACAACTGAACTGTTGAAAAACAAGTCATTTATTAGCAACATGCGCTTAAAGCCAACCCAATACATTTGTGAAAGCATTAGTTGTTTACACTTGTCCATTTCATTATACTTTTTTATGATTTTTTAAAATTTGATTTAATAGCCATTTAAATAATTTTGGATGCTTCCACAATGTGTTGGTCCTGACTTTTTTCATGATACGATAAATCAGTACTTATTGCGCAGAACTCCATAGTATTATGTGGCATGCAGATCCAATGAATTAAGAATGATAAAAAAATAAAACTGAAACACAATCTGTAACGCTGAAAACTAGTGAAAAATGATGTGGCGATCAGGAATCACGACAATCATGATGTTGATTAACGATAACGATTTAGTACCACATAACACCATGCACAACTGGAAACAAAAATATAAGTATTACATTTGCTCTGAGATTGTTATTAAAATATAAATGAAATATAAAGAAAATAAGTATACTATTATGCAATAAAAGCATTATGCGATCATTAATAATATTGGTAATCTTAGAACAAATTATAATTCTCATTATAATAAAATAAAAGTAGGTAGTAATTTCTTTGTCGCATTTGTTCATTGGTTGTATCAAAAAATTAAAACAAAGAAATTGCCAACAATAATATTTATCTAATAAATATAGGATAAACTAACATCATGGAGAAATATTTATTTTTATTCGAGATGTGTGACGTGTGTTATGATAGTAAATATTTCTTCACAACATACTACTACACACATAAATTGGACCAACTTACCTCAATGATTCTAAGAGATGTATCACATCATGTGTTAGAGCCAAAAATTGAAACCTTAATTTTACCCATTCTATTGATACATTTTCTGTAACAAAACGAACACAAGGGTATTATTCATGTATGACCAACTTTATGGACCAAAAAGAAACAAAGTCCGAATGAAGTCAGGTTAATCATTAAGAACGAATTACGTAAACATCCGGTCTAGCTTTCCAATTAGCCGCAATGAGTCTAGCTCAATACAGCGAGTAGTAATAACTACCGAACCCATTGGTCACATCTACAGGCCATCTTATGTACAGATCCGATATCTGCCATCATTTTCGCCCTGTGGTGAAATGTCCTGTAGATGTGCTCAATGAATGGGTTGGGTAGTTATTACTTTATGATCCGTATCCCATATCTAACATCTACAGAAAACGGTAGCGGTATTTTTCTAGCAGCTATCATGTTCAATTTATCAATAGAACAGTAGCTTAAACAAAGTCGGAGAACGGTAATGCATCGCATGTATAATACACACAGGCACATACATTACACGCTACACACGTAACGATAGAATTGTGCAAGTCTGTACATAGTTAAAAAATAAGTAGCATGTAAACATCATAAAGTAATCGAATATCCCGTTTATACAATGTGTAACATAATAAACAGACACCCCAATTAGAGAATTGCTTCATAAATTCAAAACGAAAACCAAATTTCCAAATTTAAAGGTTTTTACCCCTTTTTTAAGCACTTTTATACCCTAACTAACAATGAAACTTGTACGTGTATGTGTGCATTTTGAGAAATACGGGTTAGGAATGCATTTGTAATCTCCTTATTGCTATGAATCAAGAATAAATTTAGTTTTTTATAGCGCACTGAAGGAGTAAAAGCATTTTTTGCAAATTTAAAAAAAAATGTAAGTTACATTAAAAATAGTTGGATTCAATTCAGTTATCGATTTAGAACAAACTACTTTCAGGTCTTGCGTTTATTATGTTACAGCTTGTATACATTGCCGTTATACGTCCATTATGCAATTCCCATTTAGGTCCAGACACTCAAGTACATTTCGCAAACATCGAAACATTTTCGTGGTTATTCTACTTTCTTGTTTATAACAGCTATCATCACACTTAAAAATATCCGCCTCGTATCACGTTTTAAAACTAATAGGCGCGTCATTTCCATTCATTGTGTTTCTTTTTACAATTATTTATAGCTGTTTCCACTGGCTGTTTATAAATCTCGTTTTCACGCCTACGCAGCGTAGAGACGAGATGGCAAAATTTTACATAGATGATGAAAAGATGACGTGGAAAAATACGTGTAGGACTGTTTACAGTGACAAGTCAGTTTTGCCTACTCCTTTGAAGTACTTATGGTAGCTACTTCTCAGTGTCTCAGACGCTAGAAGTGCATCCACATTCTAGGCTCGGTGCCAAGTCTAATCGTAAAAAGTATTCCTTCGAAGTGTTCGAACACGTTGGGCTGTTGTAGATAGTCAGTCACTGTTTGGCAAATTGGCAGATACGGTACAATAATGATTTACACAGAAGCAAAGTTGGCGGCAATGCGACAATTAACCAATAGATGATTTCTCCTAATTTATCTAAGGATTTTTCATTCTTCAAGATGATAATGTGTTTATGTTTGGTGGATTACAGTAATTATTTTGACTGTACTAAACTAACATTGCCCTACAAAACGTGGAATGGGACCACGAACATATTGTAGATATGTCCATAATTTGGAAAGGCTAGTCGGAGACGGTCTATAACCAAAATGACTTCAAATGCAAAAAGCTGCTGGATTTGATAACATTAATTTGTTTAAATAAGTTTCTTCCTCGCTTTTCGCATTGTAGGTCATCCGTCTGCTTGAACGAGTGGCACTATTTATATCCCAATAATTACAGGTTCGATCCAAGTTGAAAAAACGACTTTCGATATCGTAGGAGTGTATGAAATAATTGTGCAGTTTCTTTAGCGGATACGCAAGGTAGCAGATTTGTGTTTGCTAAACGTAGCTTAAAAGAACAATCATGGTAGAGAATAGCCTTCATAAAGGGTTGAGTTGTAGTTAGACTATTAATAAGCGAGACAGAGTATGACTGCATACCTCCCTGACATGCAGATTTACGTGTAGGAAAAGCTTTTAAGCATATAAATACGTTACTGTGTCCTACCATAAATTAGCAGCCACATAAACATTAAAGTAGAAAATGCAATTCATGTACCTACGCGCATCTATATTTCTAAAATAAACATCGACCTTTGCGTGCTGTGTTCAAAGTTTGCTTGCGCGTTGCACAAAATTTTATGTTCAGTGTTGTTACAACACGATGTATAGTTAGTTGCTGTATGGTAGACGCTATATATGTGTATTATATGTATATTTCATAGCATATATTCACATATATATTACATTTATCGGTATATAGTATTATCATATATGTATTTGTATATATTTATTTATATATGAATATATTTTATTATATTTATGTATGTATGTATATTTAGTACTATTTAGTTAGTTCTGTGTTAATGTGATATTTTGTATAATATGTATGGTTAGTTTAGGATATTCGATTTAATTCTACTGTAGGTACACTTGTTGCTATCCTCTACTCTATTTTCATCTCTCTATCGCTCTAAGGTTTGCTGGAAGAAAACTCAATATTGAGTTAAGCTCGCCTTTGTACATAAATTTTCCGTTAAATTGTTATTTGTTAATATATGTGTATAGTAAAGATATAAATAAATAAATGTTCTTTGGATCCTTTAAAAAGGCATCTCAAAATGCTGTGACAAAGCAGTGGAAAGGTTCCCTAATAATAAATATGGGCAAAAAGAGTCGCCTATTAAAAGAACGTTATTATTTTAGACCGTTCCAGCAAATCCAAGGTGTAAACTTGAATTTTGACATCAAACAAACAATCAAAATACAAAGAAATAACACAGACACAGTGTACAAAAGGGATAATGTAAAAGGTACTAACTGGCGATATGTTTATAGTTCTTGGGTAGGCAGTTACGCCAGAGGTGTGCGGGCCACTCGTCCAGTGCGTAGGAGTCATCGTCAGGCCGCGCTCGGAACGCGCGGAGGAAGTTTGTTCCGCTCTCTACAGCAGCCTCTTCAGGTAGACCGTACTGCAGCTGCAGTATCTCCACTATCTATAAACAGTACAACAGTAATGATTATTAGATTCTTGACTCGTAATTTTGTACTCATTGGTTTTTTTCTTATTTATAATTCTCAATGAAATAAATTTTATCATAGTACGTGATATGTAAATTATCTGTTTGTTAAATAATTCTTTAGTATTATAGTAGCTTCTGTATGACTGTTAAAAATCTTATGAGGGCTCCAATAATGGGCTTAGTATGCTAATTGCAATACAAATTAGGGCAATTACGTATTGCACGATAACTCAACGTCTATAATATCTATTGAGTTTTACCCAAACAAGGACTTTAGTTATATCTAATATTTATTCATCTACCAATAACCAACAATAGTGGTACGGTCGTTCTCTTAAATATTCCTTTAGTACTCGTTCGTTCCATATCGATCCCTGAGAATTGTGCCTGAAGAATAACTTCTTCGTGACATGACGTGAGGTCGTAACATTGTGGGATGTTGGTCGATAAACCTTGTACCATCTAAATTCGGCTTTCGTGCTTTGGAGACAAAATGCTCTTGGTATCTGACTGATCCTAACCTTGGATGTTTGCCATGTTTTACAATTTTCTCGATGTCTTAGCACTATGTGATAGTCGTTTTTACTGGTGATTATTCAATGACTTGTAATGGAAAGCCATCAAAAAGTAGAATTAATTTTGTTGCTAACTATGCGTTACAGCTTGGTCACTCAGCTTTAGGAAAAACATTATTTTTCGTACTTCGTAACATTTTCATCCTAGAAACGCATAATTAAAATCTATCTATGACAATTCTGACAGGTGTTTGGGAATTTGGTAATATAGAAGAGTATATAGAACTGGGTGCGTGGACCGCAAATCGGTCGTCGTGACTATACTTGGAGGTCTTTGTCTTGCACTGGATGACTTTTTTGATAATGATATAGAACATTGACTACAACATAATCTAAACACCTGTCTACTATGCAAAATAAACGAAGTAGATAGATACAACATATAACGCGGCTCTTACTCTCATAAAATTAACAATTTTAAGTTTATTTTTTGTTTCCACTTATAATGTTCAGCTGCCAAGATTTCTCAAGATCTCGTTTTTTTTTAGATTCCAAAAGAACGAGACGTTGGGATTTCATACACAATTCGCTCATTAGACAATGTTTTCAAGATAGACATTCGAAAGCGGAGACTAATGAGTTTCGCATCAGTATTTGACCCAATTTTATTGACGGTACGTGTTTGTTACAAGAACACTTATTACACATGTTATGTTATGTTATTTACTGGTCCCAACTCGCTCTAGTTAAAAATCCAAAGAATAGAAGATAAAAACGTGAACCACCTAGTATGGATATTTAGTTAGTCCCTATTGTATAAAGCAGCACTGAAGCATGTTATGTGACTGGATCATACTTAAATCTATATTGGAACACGGACCTTCAATGCTGTTGTGTCCATGCTCACCAAAGTTTACAATGTTAAAAACTATGACAAGTTTCCTGATGCAGAAAAGGTTTATGTTTGTGCTATGGTGAGAGTTTTAGTGTCTTGGGTTGCACAAGAAACAAAAGCTACAAGGGAACAAATTTATACCCTGCTACCATTTATGTTTACCCTCGCCAAGAGCCAGAAAGCTTGCTCATTTAGATGCTTTTGTAAAGTTGCTTTTTGCCCTTCTATTAATTTAGATGAATCGAGCTATTATATGGATTTATATATTATTTGCTCAATTTACACTTGATAGGTCTTAGACAAATGCATGTTGCACGCAACCCACACGCATTTTCCCATATGTTCATTCTCATTGACAATTTAGTAAGATATTAACTCATACCCAACTGCTCATAACCACACAAATAACAGTGCATTCCCCTCCACTTTTTTATGGTCCCACTCAATGGTTTACATTTAATTAAACATTATTTAGATTCTGGTCCATATATACGGTTTTTTAGTATCAGCCGTATCCATCAGTTTACAGCGCGTAGCATTAAAAAGTCGTGTTAATAAAATTCAATTTGAGCTTGAGGAAGTAGAGCCTTGAAGTATGATAACAAACCGTAATTATTTACACTTATTTCACGAAAATTTCATAATCTTAGGCGATTCGCTCTAGTTTTTCCTCAGACGATAAAATTTTTGCAGTGCGGTTTTGCTGCATGCATCTGCTTAAATTATTAATGGAATCCTCAAATGTTTATAATGGAGTTAACTACTTGACTTTACACATAATCGTATGTGAGTTTATGGTATGTTTTAATTAGTGTACCTATGAATAACTACTACGGCAGTTAGAAAAACGAAAATGAAAGTGTTTAAGAAATGCTTAAGTCTGTTCAAGATAATGTTCTTGCATGACATTTGTATCTACAGGAAGTGTCTGATCCGGGAATAGTTCGGGGTCAACGTTCTTAGTACAGCGTCGTTCACTCACCTGCTGCTTGGCACAACTTCGCGGCTGAAAACTGACACCTAATCTATTGAGATACAGATGCGTTTGTTAATCACTAAGTACTAATGGTTAATAAACAATAAAAACAATTTTTTGTTACATAAAATCTTTATTGAGTACCAAACAATATTTTTGAATTTTTCATTAAAACATTAGTAACCAGTTGGCCTATTACAACAAAATTACTCTTGTATTTACTATGTACACATATTTTAAGCCACACATTGATCTGCATTAAGTAATTGGGTTTGTGAACATTCATAAAAACAAATACAGTAAGTACATGGTTGTAAAAATGTGTTACAAATATTAAAAGCAACACCAAGTAGGAAGACCTACCTGTTGATGCATTACAGATATATATTTAATCACCAAACAATTTTTTGCCTAATTCCATTAGTCGGTGATTCCTGCACATTTTTAAGGCTCCACCTTTTTTAAGGACTGGTATGACACTCTCGTTAGAATCCACCAATCTGCACAGGAAATCTTCAAATGCTGACTTGACATTAGGTGGGAGAGTTCCTACTTTGACTTTGGTAAGCATTTCAGCAATGCCTTGGGCCCATCCACTCTCTATGGCAAACTCTGATATCCATGGTACAATTGTAAGAACGCCACTCATGGTCTGCATTCCTAGGAACCATAAATCTGCAATTTCATTCCAATGTTCCTTGTAAGTCATGGAGACAACAAGAGCACTAGGGTCATTAGATTCATCAATGTTGTATGCATCCCAAAGAAATCTAATTGTTGACTGAATGTATCTGCAGATAGAGAAGTCATTCTTCTTCACTTTGCTAGCTTGCTGTTTCAACAAAAGAAGACCAAGTACTGCCAAATGTCCATGAAGCACCAAGTTCTCAGGAATGTCCTTTAATTCTGGCAAATTATTGAAAATAAACTTGAGTAGAGTGTTAAACAGCAGGCTGTTTTCAACCACTTTGGGGGCTAATACTGTAAGATTCATAAAAATATTGCAAAGGCTGACCATGGCTGCTCTAGAATCCTTCATATCCTCTAGAACTTTAGGGTCTAATTCAGGTTCAGGTTGAGTTTTAACCTTTAATCTCTCTGATTTTGGTACAGGTGGTTTTTTGTAGTGCACTATTGACCAATGGAAGTTCATAGCTTCATATAAGATGTCTTCCTGTTTGAGGTTTAGAACTATATCCCTGGCTTTGTCTTCAACAACTAAGTGACAGAGTGCTGGCAACATTAAACGGAGTAAGTCAATTTGGCCCATTAGGCTAGTATCTGTGTCCATGGGTTCCCCTTCCGATTTGCTCTTTTCAGCAAGTTTTCTAGCTCTATATGCATGGAAGGAATCATTGGCAAGGGTAAACATAAATGGTAGCAGGGTGTAAATTTGTTCCCTCATAGCTGTTGTTTCTTGTGCAATCCAAGACACTAAAACTCTCACCATAGCACAAACATAAACCTTTTCTGCATCAGGCAACTTGTCACGGTTCTTATCATTGTAGACTTTGGTGAGCATGGACACAATAGCATTGAAGGCTCCCTTAAGACCAGTGTAAATGGATTGTTTTTCCTTCTGCTCTAAATCTAATTGGTCCGTGGCCATATAGTTGATGGATAATTCCAGGACAATGAAGCATGATGTAATTAAATCAGCATTTGCAAATGCCTGTTTGAAACTCCTATCTTCCAATTGCATCCTCACTTCAATAGCACAAAGTTGCTGCAGCAGTAGGAAAAATTTCTTTGGATTCTCTTCATCATTGAATGTCCATTCAATGCCAAGGAGGTCAACAATGTTAGCAGCGAGTTTGAGAGCCGGATCACGCTGGTTCTTACCAATTTTACTTGTAAGAATATCATGCAAAGCTTTGTAGATACTTTGTGGCCATGTTTCATCAGCTGATCCCGGAACAACAGTTGTTTTATTGCAACTGTACAACAGGGCACTTAGAACGGTTGCTAATTCAAACTTCCTCTCTGACTGGTCTGTAGCGAAGTCCAAAGCAATCTTATTTACCAGAGCATGGAATGGTTTTGGATCACTACCCCATGCGGCTGGCCCATACCGACTTACCAGCTTGACAAGAATATTAAGAGCCTCATCTGTTTGGAAGCTTTGGTGTGAATATATCTCTGACATTTTGGTGATTGCACCAACTTCGATAAGTGCCTTTTGTCCTGATTCTTGTTCAGCGATGCACTGGAGGCAAGTGTACGCCTCACTGATGATTATGAGGTTATCATCATAGTCATCATTCTCCGAAGCCTGCACTATCTCCAGGAACACAGGTATGTTGGCCAGCATCTCCGGGTGAGTTGCAAGTTCAGGATCATTGCAGAAGCATGTGAGTATTGAAAGTGCGACAGACTTGTACACAGATGGTGGGCAGTCATCCTCCACAGAGTTGCTTGTCAACAGTTTTTTGAGGAACTTGAATCCTATGGCTTCAAATAGAGCTTTCTTGGCTTGAGAATTGCAGTCCTTTCCTTTCACGAGTTTGGTTACCATGAACAGTGCCGCGAATTTCTCGGTGTCGCTTTTCGCGGACTTTAATATAAGTATGCATTTCTTTATCGGTTCCGATATGTCACCCATTATCACAAAGTTCCGACGCGATCACAAAGCGCAGTAGTTAGCGCTCAACTGAGCTTTCGGATCCGCCGTTGATTCGTTCCGACGGCGGCTCGATCTACATCACGTTTAAAATTAGCGTGAGTTCTCTTCCAAAATATCTAAATCTGGATGTCGAGCTCACGTTCTCCAACTATGAAAGTGCTATTTTTAAACACACGCTGGAACGTGAACGCTGAACACGCGAGGTGCAACAAGCAAACCAGCGAGCTCACCCGAGACGTAAAATCTTGCGATTACGACGTTATAACGCGATGACAGCGCGCGCACTTCATTCCGAACTACTATCCATGACCGTGGCAATGTCAAAACAATATTTTTAGAAAAATACCACTCACCTTATTACATGCCCTGGTGTCTCCTTTTCTTGTTTGTATAAGAGTGTTGTCTAAATCGAAAAATATAGCAGCAACATCACTATTTTCACCGTAATATGAATTAACAGCCATTATATTCTGTTCTGCACAATCTGACGAAAAAAACACTTGCTTTGTGATGACGTCACATTGACAAATTCTAAACGTCATCTAAAGATACCTATCGAAACTACGCAAGTGTATATTTTTATTCACTTGCACTTATGAAATTAAATGTGATTTTATGCTTCTTCTCTTTCTGTGATATTCGTAACTTGGTTACTGTGCGCCATCTATTATTTATGTTCGCATTAGACACGAAGTACCAAGTGACCTTCATAGCAAGAAGAACGTTTAGTTATAATGCTTCCTAATATTTTAACTAGATGGCGTATCTTCGTTCCCGTTAAAAATCATAGATGTGTGTTAAAAATAGACCGAATATCCTTCTTTTTAGATAAGTGTAATATTTAACAAATAATCAAAAATTTATTTGGACAGAGTAGGTAGCTATTGTGTTTGTAAATTATGCAAAGTTACCTACATAAATTCAATTCGGCATACAATATATTTGTTAAGCACTGTTAGTACCTACCCCGCAAGGGATCTGGCGTGATGATATAGATAGATAGATAGTACCTATATAACATATTTGCTCATATGGGAATGAAACATGCTTTTATCCAAATGGAGCTGAGTAAGTAGTCATATCTGCAACCAAAGACTTTTGAAAACTTATTTGCCAAGATTGAATAGACAAAAATGCCAAATATTTGTAAAAAATATTATGGTATTCATCGACAGGGTAATCAAGAAATAGCCTATTATCTAATTATATTTATCAATTTACTGAGACAGTCATTGAACAAAAGCTGGACGCCTGGGACACATACCCAGACCTGGGTTTATAAATGACTTATTCTACTATGTAGGGGATAATCATGTGCTGTTCGCGGACAACTGCTTAATTATGACGATGTGAAGAGTGCACTGTCAATGGTTGTTCATTGGTTCAACACGAATAATCTTCTTCTTAATGAGAAGAAGACAAAATGTATTAAATTCACAACGCCAAATGTAAGACAGGTAGCAACCAATGTACAAATAAATGGCGTGGATTTAGACCTTGTAGAGTCGACTGTATTTCTAGGTATCACTATTGATGCCAGATTACAATGGGGGCCCTATATTAATTAATTATCTGGTAGATTAAGCTCAGCGGCATATGCTGTAAAGAAAATCAGTTTATTAACTGATATTGAAAAAGCTAGACTTGTTTATTTCGCTTATTTTCATAGTATTATATCATATGGCATACTACTTTGGGGATGCTCTGCAGAACTGAATACCATCTTTGTTCTCCAGAGAAGGGTTGTTCGAGCAATTTACAATTTGGCCTCGAGAGCTTCTCTTAAGGAAAAAAATACGAAAATAAATATTCTGACTGTTGCATCACAGTTTATATATGAAAATCTTCTATCTGTTAAAAAGAATATCAGTAACTTTGCAAAATATAGCGACATTCATAATGTTAATACACGGAACAAAGATGATCTTATTGTACATTCTACTCGTTTCCACAGAATTAGTAATTCTTTCATGGGGCAATGTAAACGCTTCTACAACAAATTACCCATAGATATCCGAAACATGTAGGCATGTCAATAAGTTTAAAAAGGCAATTAAAACTAAAATTTCGGATTATCTTGACGATAAAACAGTTTGGGTTTGAGCAGCTCCTCAATCAGCAACGTTAATCAATGATGTATAATACAATTTTTAAAAAGAAAAAACAATGGTTATCAGAAAGGCCAAACAAATTAAGTTAAAAAACTAGCCTGCTGAGTTTCTCGCCGGACCTTCTCAGTGGAGGCCGCGTTCAGATTCGGCAGTAGATGTAAAAAATATAACAATTTTGTGTGAGTGCTATTGTATTAGCTTATACAAATAAATGATTTTAGACTTGGACTATCCTTTTAATCCCACTATCATTTTAATCCGGAATGCTAAAATACCGAGTTACATAGGTACTACAACATATACAACATGTATTATAACAAGACCCGAAAGTCGTCGTTCTAAGTCGTGATCTTAATAGATTTTAAGTAATAGATATAAAAATGTTACAATTTTTTAAGTACTTAAATTTTATAACTCGTTCTATTCGTTCCCCGATTCTTTGTATTAAAAACCATGATTTCAAGCAATACAGTGACTTAAATTGCATTTCTTAAAATCGCTTATGAAACTCGTGGTTTTTGTTAAATATTAACATTATTCCTCAATACGCCCGGTTATTTGTAGTTGATTTTGACAATTCTCTTCATAACTGGAATTTTGATTTTCGTATTTTGCAACACAAAAATCAAATTGGGGTGTCTAAGGTCTTGCGTTTAAGTTATTCGTTGTATATTTTGAACATGCAACTAGATATGACCATATTTCAACAAAGCAATAGTAATTTTCCTTAAGTTCCTATAGTTTCGTTTTGCATTAGTTTTCACGTGATGACACATCTGTTATGGTTTTTGTCCTAAGCCACATACTGACACACGTACTCGTATGTTACGTATAAACCTTAGAAGCACATATGAAAGTAATATGAGGAGACCGGGATGAGTTACGATCAAGGGACACGTCATTTCGTGAACAGAGAAATTCTTTTATCAACGTTGTTTCGTGGGATATAATGCTCGGGATATGGGGCCTGATGTTATTTTATAGCGGGCCAGATATATGTCCCTATTATGTTTACGGTACTTTTAACACGCTTCCTTGGAGCTTACTTACGCACCAGGAAGATATTGGTTAAGTTTTGAGTTAACGTTGTAGGTAATGTTGGACATATACAAGGTGAGTCAAGCGTATGGGCTTGGAAGAAAAGTGTCATAATTTTGAAATAATTAATTCCACTCAAAGGAATGTTTTTTTTTCCAAATGTACCAATAATACCATTTAGATTTTTGAGAAGTCATCTTGTTTGAGCCCAAAACGGTCGAGCAGTCGCAGATAAATTGTAATCTATAGCAGTTTTGATCCCCGCATGGGATAAATCTTTGTGTGACCCACAAATATTTATTCCGGCCTGGGTGTTTATGCATGTGTATATCTCGTTTGTAAACGCACCCACGATATAAGAGTAAATCCTCAATTGATTAAAAACTATATTGTTTTTTCTTTATAAATACCAACATCAATCTAAAAAGAATCTATATCATCGTGCTAGATCCCTTGCGGAATAAGAGTTCCAAGTTCCAAAAGGCTCTTTTCGTACATGCCTCTTTTGCTTTCTTCTCTTTCATAGTTCGTTGCACACATGTTGGCCAGCTGCCAAGGCCGTTCCTCCTTAAGGCGCCCTTGAGCTAGTTACCGCCTTGCACTTCTGGATCGAGCGTAGTGGTTGCACGCTCGCCCTCTTGTCCAGTAAAGCTGTAAAGACCTCGCGGCCAACAGCGTAGATCATTCACACACCCACACATAAGCTCGCCAGCTATAGTGCCTCTTCATACCATCAGACGAGTCCATTAGTTATGACACCGTCTATGCTCGTAGTAAAATCTATTTTATTTTTTAATCGTGTCCTCCTGAGATGTCATTATTACAAATGTCTACTTATCATCGTGGATTTGTAGAAAACCCCATCTGGTCAGAGTTGAACCAATACACACGTTTCAGAAGCTCCCAAAAAAGGATTTAAAAAGGCGATCGTGTAAGAAATTTATACGTGAAACTCGTTCGAGGGTTATTAGATTTCCTGTCACACGCAGCCCCGACGGCCGCAGGCCTTACTTGCCAAACCTTGGCGGACCATGCCAATTTCTTGCGTAAACATTTGTTCGGTCATTATCGTTTCTTGTCGGACAGTTTTGCAATGGTTTGTACAAATTACAGGCCAGTTCGGAACTTAGTGCCAATTTTCTTCAATTTGAACGATGTAATTTTGTTTAAAAGATGGGACAACTCATTGAAGTAATTTAAAGCTTATTTACGAGACCCGTAATTCGTACAAAAGGGGTTTTGTCGTACGCACCGAATGAGTTGAGGTAATTTAAGTGCTTTCGTGCGTCGGTGTGCTACGGTTTCACCTTCGATGTTGGGATTATTGAGATCTTATCCAAGTGGTCATACCTAAGTGGGTCCACCTACACACATACATAATCTATAATATGTATAAGACTAAGAGGTTATACAATGGTCATTAATTTTTACAATGACAGAGCTAATCAGTCTGTTTATTGGCAATTGCCATATCGCAACCGGCTATGGCGAAAATAAAGTTATGCTACTCTATTCGAACGAAGCTGAAGAGTTCAACACGTAAGAAGAAACATGTTTTTCAATTGTACCGTTCCAACTAAGGCACCTCGTTAGCAAGCTTGAAAGATCGTTTCTTATCTGCATTCACAGGTCATATTTTTCATTTGGGAGTACGTTTGCGTTTACCATTGTCCCGTTATCAGCATTCAAGGTACCTTACCAACCCTTCGTCAGGGCTGCCATTTTGTTCGAGTTGAAGACCATATATCCCTAAATGAAATATATTTAGAGCAAAGAAAAGCGTTAAAAAGTACGAGAACATACTAGATCCTTTCCTATAATGATAGTGTTTTTAAAATTTAATTTTCATGAAAGGCAGGTGTGTCAGAGATTTTTTACCTCGCTGGCACAGTCGGGATGATCCTGCTTGCGGTATTTTCATGCGATAAGAGGCAAATTAGGGTATCGGAAGACGTGGAGAGCGCATGCCCGATGAAGGTCGCCGAAAAAAGGTGGATGCGTACAGCACGAAGTCAGTCGTCTTGGCGATTTTGCGGGGGCTTTTGTCTTGGAGTGGACGTCTTTCGGCTGATGATAAGAATATTGCGGAGGTCAGA
The DNA here is from genome assembly GCA_905147815.2 of Phalera bucephala. Lineage (NCBI taxonomy): Eukaryota > Metazoa > Arthropoda > Insecta > Lepidoptera > Notodontidae > Phalera > Phalera bucephala. The sequence continues at coordinate 10,960,576 of LR990626.1, forward strand.
GCATGCCATTAGCGACAGTGATGACTTGACCGGCGTATAAAAAGAGCTGGTTAGTTGTCAGCGGCGGGTACTATCGGCGGGTTGGAGTAATCGACGCCTTTATGATTTGTTTTGAGTGTGTGTGTGTGTGAATGATGTACGCTGTTGGCCGCGAGGCCTTTACAGCTTCACCGGACTTAAAGGCGAGCGTGCAACCACTACGCTCTAGCCAGCCAGAAGGGCAAGAGGCGACATACTCGAGGGCACCTCGAAGAGGCGCCCTCGGTTGGGACAGTCGCTGTAGGGGGACGGGTGCACTACTAAGTGCACCGGTCAACCGCCGGCTATGGGAGGGGATTTACTACTACGTCGTCGTCGTCGCCCGTATTCTGAGCGGAAAGAAGGGATGACAATGCATCGGGGGGGGTCGGTGAGAACATGTCGCGGCCGGCGGTGGCGGCAGGGGTCGGGGGGGGGAGATCGTAGTCGGCGGTGGCGGCAGGGGTCGGGGGGGGGGGGGGGAGATCGTAGTCGGCGGTGGCTACGATTAACGGATTCGCATGGGTAGTGTTACGTCGTAACATAGTTTTAAAAATATAAAATAAAAATAAAAAATCTTTACACACAGACAAACAAAATAACTAGTTGTTACATCGAATGGAAACCGCGCGCCTTAACTAGTGATAGCATCATAATGACCATATAAGGTATTCGTTGGCACCGGAAATCAAATTCCTTCTAGAACACCTAATAAGAAACGCCCACAACATAGAAGGATCTAGAAATAATACAATAGCGAACAACGGGACAATGATCCTATCCCACTCGGTTCGGTTATTGCTAACTTAGTCCCACAAGAATTGTATAAAAAACAGACAATAGTTTAGGGCGTGCCTTGCTTCGGTTGAGCCGTTCTTTCTATATCTCTGTCCTCGTCTCAGACGAAGGATCAAGAGATCTGGGGAGTGCGCACTGTTGCCAGGCAGGAAGTAGGCCGTCCTGGGGGGGCAGTATATAATAACGAGCTCGCGCAAGAACAACCCTTTTCCGACGCCACAGCTCGCACGACAACAGTTCAGTTCAAACAGTGCATTATTAAAATAAATTAAAAAATAAAAGTTTAAATTAGCAACATTCTTCAACCCCCTTGGTAAGTTTAATATAATTATTCCAATAGTTCTGATTGCTGTTAACTAATTTTTCGTGTCTGGATTAATTCGATTACTATTCAACAAGTGATTTGTTCTACCTTTTAATAGTGTATTTTTCTGTGGCTATATATATTTCTTAATAGTGGGTAACAACGTAACCAAATGTGACAGCTAGTATCTTAAAAATTGTAAAATATAACCTTTTCTATTCAATCATTCGATAAGTTTTGAATATGTTTCACCGCGGTATTTTTCTTCATTTCTATTATCATATTAATTTCGTCCAAATCGATCCAGCCTCCACAAGAAACCAGGAGAGATATGGCCGCGATAATTAATTCCCACTGTGCATTCCACGCGTGTGTTGTTGAACATCGGTGGCTAGTGAATATCTATTTTTCTAAATATTTGTTGTCAAAAATTCCGTAATAACTAAATTTCTAACTTCATACATTAAAATAATGAGCTTTTTGTTTTGTTAAACTATTAGAAATTGCCACCGCAAATTGTATTATGTAAACACAAAATTATTCGCTGGATTGATGCCACGGAAGAGGGTTTTCTCAATATACCCGACAAAAAAAAAAATATCAATGGTCATTGTTTCGATGTTTTTATAGACCTACCGTCAGGTGTAAGAATTAAAATTTTTGTACCTCATAGCGTAGTGGAGTGGTGATAGTCCTAAATATAATGTTGGGGTTTGATTCTGGGTTGGGTAATAAGTTTTTTTATATATTTGTTTTTCCCTATATTTCAACCGGACGTAAATATCACCACTCCATTTCGTGAATATTTTAATTGCTTCGCGAAAGATGCCGACGCCCACTCCTGGTCTCACCTAGTGCCTGGGGGTCGGATCTTTCGCGCTACATGTGTCCAATTCGGCGCGTTCCAGAAAACTGGGGGTCCACCGTACGGGTTGACAAGTACGGTTTGGGAGACAGCAGGCCTCATTTCTGCCCGTCGACTCCCGCTGACCTCGGCGGCTGAGGGCCTTCTACAGGGCACCTCCAGATTCCTCACCTAGCCGGTGGAGGCTGTTACCGAAGACCCCCACGCGTCACGGGATCGAGCGGCCTAAAGATAAGTCCCCAGCGCCCATAGGTTTTTTTGTGGACCCGAAAACTCCCCTGTGCCGGGAATTCACGCCCCATTTTAATATTGATACTTATTCTAATTTTCTGGATTGTGTTTGCGTAATTAAATATATTTTTCCTGATTACAATAAACATTTGTATTTTTTTGTAATTGTTGTTTTATTTGTACCCGCCGTCAGGCGGTCGTGACAAAGTGGCGCCAACGTTTGAAGGGCAAAGCACAGAGAAGTTTTCGTACTATTGTGGTGTCGGTATTTTTCAATTCCAGGTGGTAAGCCTTTGCGGACGAGGCTGAACGGGGTGGTACCACCGACCCGTTTCTCATTAAAGAGGAACGAGTAGCCGATTATTGTCATCTGGCTCCGCCGGGTAATCAAATACCATCTCTGATTACCCACATATGCGTGAACTGCACAGTGGGCAATAATTTTTTTTCTACTACATTTTTGTTTCGTTTTTTTATTTTGTTATAACATTGCATTACCTTTCATGTTTTTTTTAGCATTTGTATTTTGCATTTGTGTTTGTGCGTAATTGACATTTCCTTTCAGAGATTTTATTCTTTATTGGTGCATTTATTGCATTCATTTTTTTATTGTAGCAATTATTTATTGTTTTGCAATTTTTTTTTAATATACTCTGAAAAGATAATAGCGGTTACGTACATTATTTTAAATCGTTGTAATTTTTTTTTTAACATTGCCCACAATCGTGTCACATTCCGTCGCGTATTTCAGTTCACTATTTTAATTTCAATTATTTGTCTCACAAAATATTATTTAATATATTGAGCCATTTTAGCTTCAATAGAGGTGTTTAATAAAAATATTTACTTGAATTAGCTTGAACTTAGTCAATTCTTTAAAATTAATTTTGCTTAAAAATGGACCGTACCATTAAATGTTTACATTTAACTGAACCGGAGCTCACGTATGAAGTAGCCAAACGCGGTTTCCTCTCCTACGTAATTTTTTTTTTTTGGTAGTATGTTGTCATACTTTTATAGTGTCTCTGATCCTCATATTAAGTCACTTATTATGTTGTTATATTCACGTGGGTTATACACGTTGAATTTACCTTATCATTTTCGTTCTGTTTCGTGGGTTCGACTCATAAAATGTTTTTTCCTTTTTTAGGGTTGCTAATCATTATTATGAAATATTAGCATTTGTTTTATTTGATCATGTATCGGCAAATATTAAATTGAACATTATTTCGTTCAGTAATTAATTATGTTTGTCTTTAGCGGATTAAAACAAGCCTACACGAATTTGATGTTTTGATTGGGAGTTTTGTTTTAGTGTGTATGATTCCTTTATAGGTCTACACACGTTTTGTTTTATTTGCGTTTTGCAAATTTTTAGCGGAGTATGACAGTTTCTTGGTATAGGTCTACTCGTCTGCTGCTTTCTTTTCGTTACAGCGGGTCGTGACTGTAACAAATTCGCTAAAGACTAGACATACTCGCAATGCCGCTTAGTTTAGTTAATTTTGTTTTAATCAATTGTTCGTATATTAATCATAGTCGTCACCGTCCACGGTTCGATTCTTGTTTTCCTTGATACATAGTGTTTCGGAATATTGGTTAATTTTTTTTTTCTTTCTCTCGTCTACAATAATTTTAAATTAAAAAGTTGTTGCGTTTCGGTCTCTGTCTACGTTGTCTTTGATGAATTAAAATAAGCCTACACGAAAGTTGACGTTTAGTTGGGAGATTGTTTTTTTTTTTTGCGTTTTGCGCGATATAGCGGATTATGAGCCTTGTATGGGCCTTATTCGTTTATTGTTTTGCGTTTTGCGCATTTATGGCGGGTTGCGACCTCTTGTATGGGTCTGATTCGTCTTATTGTTTTGCGTTCTGCGCGTATAGAGCGGGTAGTGACTCTTTAAGTAAGCCTACACTAATTTTCTCGTTACAGCGGGTCGTGACTGTAACAAATTCATCAAAGACCAAATGTATTTCACAGTGCCGATTCGTCCGAATGTTTCACGTTTCAGTATTCTTCCTCTTAGACGCTTCTTGTCAAGCAGTACTGTTCTCGAGTCCAATCTTTTAATAGGGTTGTACTCTGTTTGTATGGCAGTCTGTTGATTATAAATTTCCTCAGACAACTATGACAGGTCGTATGCTAGGTCGCATGGTAGGTATTTGGTAGTGGAAGTATGAAAGTGAGACAGTTACTGGGCAGTTCTGTCCTTCATGGACGCTTACCGCAGCGGATTTTACTACGTAAAATCCTTTCTCTGGGAGAGGGGGTATTGTTACGTCGTAACATAGTTTTAAAAATATAAAATAAAAATAAAAAATCTTTACACACAGACAAACAAAATAACTAGTTGTTACATCGAATGGAAACCGCGCGCCTTAACTAGTGATAGCATCATAATGACCATATAAGGTATTCGTTGGCACCGGAAATCAAATTCCTTCTAGAACACCTAATAAGAAACGCCCACAACATAGAAGGATCTAGAAATAATACAATAGCGAACAACGGGACAATGATCCTATCCCACTCGGTTCGGTTATTGCTAACTTAGTCCCACAAGAATTGTATAAAAAACAGACAATAGTTTAGGGCGTGCCTTGCTTCGGTTGAGCCGTTCTTTCTATATCTCTGTCCTCGTCTCAGACGAAGGATCAAGAGATCTGGGGAGTGCGCACTGTTGCCAGGCAGGAAGTAGGCCGTCCTGGGGGGGCAGTATATAATAACGAGCTCGCGCAAGAACAACCCTTTTCCGACGCCACAGCTCGCACGACAACAGTTCAGTTCAAACAGTGCATTATTAAAATAAATTAAAAAATAAAAGTTTAAATTAGCAACATTCTTCAACCCCCTTGGTAAGTTTAATATAATTATTCCAATAGTTCTGATTGCTGTTAACTAATTTTTCGTGTCTGGATTAATTCGATTACTATTCAACAAGTGATTTGTTCTACCTTTTAATAGTGTATTTTTCTGTGGCTATATATATTTCTTAATAGTGGGTAACAACGTAACCAAATGTGACAGCTAGTATCTTAAAAATTGTAAAATATAACCTTTTCTATTCAATCATTCGATAAGTTTTGAATATGTTTCACCGCGGTATTTTTCTTCATTTCTATTATCATATTAATTTCGTCCAAATCGATCCAGCCTCCACAAGAAACCAGGAGAGATATGGCCGCGATAATTAATTCCCACTGTGCATTCCACGCGTGTGTTGTTGAACATCGGTGGCTAGTGAATATCTATTTTTCTAAATATTTGTTGTCAAAAATTCCGTAATAACTAAATTTCTAACTTCATACATTAAAATAATGAGCTTTTTGTTTTGTTAAACTATTAGAAATTGCCACCGCAAATTGTATTATGTAAACACAAAATTATTCGCTGGATTGATGCCACGAAAGAGGGTTTTCTCAATATACCCGACAAAAAAAAAAATATCAATGGTCATTGTTTCGATGTTTTTATAGACCTACCGTCAGGTGTAAGAATTAAAATTTTTGTACCTCATAGCGTAGTGGAGTGGTGATAGTCCTAAATATAATGTTGGGGTTTGATTCTGGGTTGGGTAATAAGTTTTTTTATATATTTGTTTTTCCCTATATTTCAACCGGACGTAAATATCACCACTCCATTTCGTGAATATTTTAATTGCTTCGCGAAAGATGCCGACGCCCACTCCTGGTCTCACCTAGTGCCTGGGGGTCGGATCTTTCGCGCTACATGTGTCCAATTCGGCGCGTTCCAGAAAACTGGGGGTCCACCGTACGGGTTGACAAGTACGGTTTGGGAGACAGCAGGCCTCATTTCTGCCCGTCGACTCCCGCTGACCTCGGCGGCTGAGGGCCTTCTACAGGGCACCTCCAGATTCCTCACCTAGCCGGTGGAGGCTGTTACCGAAGACCCCCACGCGTCACGGGATCGAGCGGCCTAAAGATAAGTCCCCAGCGCCCATAGGTTTTTTTGTGGACCCGAAAACTCCCCTGTGCCGGGAATTCACGCCCCATTTTAATATTGATACTTATTCTAATTTTCTGGATTGTGTTTGCGTAATTAAATATATTTTTCCTGATTACAATAAACATTTGTATTTTTTTGTAATTGTTGTTTTATTTGTACCCGCCGTCAGGCGGTCGTGACAGTAGATGCGTTCGCGAAGTGACGTGTTGACGCCTTTTTAATAAAGGCGCGAATAGGTTCGAGACCTAGATCGGAGTGGAGGTCGACGTTCCGTACGAACCAGGGGGCTCCTACGGCTTTACGGAGGAAGCGGTTTTGAACCACTTGGAGTTTATCAATGTGAGAGGGGGCCGAATGCCCGAACACAACACACGCATAAGTCATGATGGGTCGAACGCAAGTTTTGTAAAGTGTCACCTTATTTCTAAGGGACATTTTACTCCGCTTGCAGATTAACGAATGGAGACGACCGAGCACAAATGATGCTCAGTGACGGACCCGCTTGATGTGCGGGCCGAAGGACATGGTACTGTTTAGGGTGACCCCTAGATATTTGACCTCTTTGACCCAGGGAATGGGTCGGTCGAACATGGTCACTTGGCCGAGATTACTTCTAGGGCGGCGCGGGGAGTGGCGCGGGGTGGCACCTCTGGAGAAGAACACCGCAGCGCTCTTGTCCGGGTTCACCTCAATACGCCACTTCCTGAACCAATTCCCTAGGGAATTGGCGGATGCCTGAAGGTGTCTGGTAATGAAACCCTTATTCCTATGCGAGACGTAGAGAGCGGTATCATCCGCGAATAGGGCTAGATGCGCCTTACTTGAACGAGGAATGTCGTTCGTGTAAAGGCTAAACAGGAGCGGAGAGAGAACTGAGCCCTGTGGGACTCCAGCACTGATGGAGTGGGAAGTGGAGCGCGTCATTTCGACGCGATAACGGAAGGCGCGATTCGACAAGAAGTCTCGTAAGATGAGCACGAGTCTGTCCGGCACACCCAATTGGTAGAGCTTGTAGATCAAGCCGTTGTACCAGACTTTGTCAAATGCCTTCGCCACATCTAGGAAGAGGGCGCCCGTGTAGATGGGTTTGGGTCTATTGAGACCGGAGAGGATGTGCTCCGTGATACGGTGCACTTGGTGGACGCAAGAGTGTTTGGCTCGAAAGCCGAACTGCTCGTCGATAAGGATACCCCTGGACGTTACGAAGTCTTTGAGCCTCGCCAGAAGTAGGCGCTCGTATATCTTGGCCAGGGAGTTGAGGAGACTGATAGGGCGGTAGCTCGCGGGGAGATTGCGAGGTTTGCCGGGCTTGGGAATGCCTATGACGTCCGCCTCCTTCCACTTAGCGGGGAAGGTGCAGTTCGCCATGGCGGCGTTCAATATGGCCACTAAGAGGCAGATGAGTTGGGCGGGCAGGCATTTCAGAACGCGATTCGAAATGCCGTCAGAGCCGGGGGCTTTTTTAGTTTTGAGACCCATAATTAGATCTTCGACCTCCGTTTGGGTGATAGGAGGTAAGGAATCGACGGGGGGTAGGGATGCCCTGCGCTCGACTTCCCTGTCGACTGCGTCGACGTGGGACTGGTCGACGGACTGCGAGCTGGGGGTGCACTGGCTCTCGAGGGAGTCGGCGAAAAGCTCGGCCTTTTCGTCGTCGTCGAAGGCTGGGGGTGCGCCTGAAGGGCGGGACAGCGGGGGCATGTCAGTCGTGGAGTCGGATTTGAGGCTACGCGCCAGCTGCCAGTAGGCCAGATGCGATGGCGCGATGCCCTCTAGGAAGTCACCCCACCGTTCCTCCCGGACCTCCGCGACACGACGCTTTACCTCTCGTTGTAAAGCGCGCATCCGGGCCCGATTGGCTTCGGTGGGGTAGGAGTCGTACGCTCGGATAGAAGCATTCTTTGAACGAATGAGATCCCTAACATCGTCCGGCAGTCGAAAGCGGTTGAGGTAGAGATCTTCCGCCTCGACCTGCTTGGACGATCGACTGACAGCCGATCGGATGTGCTCAGTGAAGGCATCTACGGCCTGATCGGTGTCCTGTGGGGACGGGATGGAGTCCGAGCTGAGAGGGAGGGGGGGAGGCTCGGCATCCGCCAAGGCCGTGCTTAGCGCATGCCAATCCACCACCGTCTTTTTGGGTCGCTGAGGGGCGGAAGGGGGGGAACCGAGTCTCATGACTACAGGTCGATGGTCAGAGTCGAGTTCCTGGACTACTTCCAAGGGTGCAGCCGTAGGGTGACACCCTTCAGAAGCGCCATGCCCAGGACGTCGGGTCGGTGGTTGGGATTGATAGGATAGTGGGTGGGTAGTGGGATGGGGCATAGGTGCGATGACGTCAAAGTCGAGAACGTCGACCAGGGCGTCAAGGCTCCTACCGTTAGGGGAAGTGGTGAGACCGTTCCAGGCCACGTGCTTACTGTTGAAGTCGCCCGCCAGAATGACGGCGCTTCCCAGATTGAGGAGTGCTTCAAAGTCACTCCTGAGAACGGATTTAGTGGGGGAAAGGTATACGGAGGCGATCACGATGGGCTGGTGCCCCGTGAGAGAGACGCGACAGACCGAGGCTTCGATGTTGGTGAGCGCGGGGGGATCGAGAGGGATGCAGTGAAGGGACCTCCTGTAGTAAATGAGAGTACCACCTCCGCGGGAGCTGATTCTGTCATTACGCACGAGGTTATAGTTTGCGATCCTAGGATCGCGTTGTGCGGGCTTGAGGAAGGTTTCCTGCACGAGGAGGATATCAAGTTGGTGATCTCGGAGGAAATCAGCAACCTGATCTCGCTGGGAGCGAAGGCCATAGGCGTTAAAGAACGCCAGGGATAGGTTGTGGGGCTTATGGCGGGGAGATCGTAGATCCATTATTGGGTGCGGGGGGGTTGGGTTCTGAGGGATGCCAGGACGTCATATACGTCCCTGTATTCCGCGGCCAGGAGAACCTGGTCCGCCAAGTTGGTGGCGGCGCGGAGTCGAAGGGCGAGTTCGCGGACTCTGGGGAAAAGTGCGGGGCTTATCACCGCCGAGACGCTCATGATGAGGTCGACGTCCTGACTGACGTTAGTGGGCGGAGGGACAAGCCGCCACCGGCTGGATCGCCGGCGCGCGCTTCGGGGGGCGGGCAGGGCTCACTGACGCAGGGAGGGAGGCCGCGGTGTAGGGCAGCGGCTTCACCCACGCGTTGGCGCCCAGGGACGGCCTGAGCGGCGGGGGAGGGGGGGACAGCTTTAGTGGCGCGGGAGCGCGGGGAGCCGTGGTCGCTGGCGCAGAAGGCGCTTGTTGCGCTGAGGGCGCAGAGGGGGGGGCAACCGCGCGGGGGCAGCGGCGGCCGCCGCGCCTCGCCCGGCCGCGCTTCCCCTTCGGGGCCTTGGGGCAACCGCGATAGTTCGCGGTGTGCCCCTTGGTGCCGCAGAGGACGCAGCTGGGGGGCTCGGCCGCCGTCTCCTTCGAACGGGCGCACTGGGACGTCGCGTGGATGCACTTAACGCATCGAGGGCGCGCGTGACAGTTCCGGGCAGAGTGCCCGTATAGCTGGCAATTATGGCACTGCCCGGGCGTGCCACGTTTGTGGGGGGCCTCCACGGAGAGGCCAGATATATGGCACACGGCCTTCAGGTCGAAAATTTGTTTTGATGACTGCTCGGTTAGGTTTGAGATTTGTATTACGGGACTTCGAAGGCTTTGCGAAGGAATCGCAACTGCACAATCTGGTGGTTATCGAGGCTAGCGTGGATCACTACTAACTGGTCTAACGCTTCGCTCGCGTATACGTAATGATAGGACAATTGCAAGGTTTTTATGTCACCTTATTCCTAACGGACATTTGCAGATCGCAGGCTATAAAAGGCAAAAAGGTCAAAAGAGGCTGGATGGCGAACATGCCTGTTGTGCGGACCCAAATGCCAGTGGGTGCTTAGGGTGACTTCTAAGTACTTTGCAAACGCTGCTAGAACGTAGATTTAAAGCATGGTGTTCTTTAAAAAAATAAGGAGAATCCTACAGGTGCAGATTATTAAATGTGAAAATCTTCCACCTGACAGCCCTGCCCTTACTGAATAGTGCGAGGGAGGTGCGCCCTCACGGCAATTAACTTGCGATGCTCATTAGCAGACCGTTTTCATTCGGTTGCCGTAATCCGACCGGCTCCGGCCAAGTTTCTTTAGAACTCGATTTACTGTATCACGTCCCCTTAATGTGCTGACGCGACCGGGAACTGGTACGTTAGAGTCGGCCTTTAATGTCGCACCTGCCGGATTATGTGCCTATTTAGTTATTTACTGTTGTGAGAAGTATTGCGGGCTACTTGAAGTACATATGTACCAAACATATATCTTCTTTTGTAGTTGGCTACTTCGGAGGAAGGCACGTGTCGCTTTTAAATACAGGTTTTGTATGTGAGTGTTTTTCGAATCTTAAAGCGGGTCTCACTCCCGTCTAATAGTGTTGCCAGCATCAGTAAAATATTCTGAGAACCTTAAACGTTGCCTTATTTGGTCTTAATGTCTACTTAATGGCTTTTCTAAAAATAATTCAGAATCAGAATCAGAACATTTTTTATTCATGTAAACCATTACAGTATTTGTGAATCGTCAGAAAAGTAACAAAGACTCTAACACCACTTCGGAATGTCATTCCTGTGGAGAAGAAGGGTAAGAAACTCCACAATCACTGTTTTAAATAGTATTTTTACATTTTCTTTTTCCATCTAAATTTTGTTGTGGAATATGGGAGAACAATGTAGGCTGGTCTATCAGGTGGGTCTAAGTTTAATTTAACAAATTATACTAATCCTGTGAAAGGCTACATGGTTTCACACAGTTTGGGTTCCTAACACAGTACCCCATGTAAGAAGTGTGCATTTTTGACAGACGAAATTACGGTCGATCTAATTTATGTCTATGTCGCGTATTTAGTAATGCATATCGCCTAGCTGATTGAACAGATCTATTCTTAACCGACTTCAAAAAGGAGGAGGTTCTCAATTCGACTGTATGTTTTTTTTTTGTATGTATGTTACGCGATCATTCTGCCAATTATGAATCGATTTTGATGATTCTTTTTGCATTGGGTTCAATATAGCTCCAAAGTGGTCCCATTTCAATTTCGTCGGTATTGGACCTTGGACTTGGAAGATACACCAGGGAACTCCTTAACGACAAACAATACGAATGCGTAGATTGAGATATTATGGGTATTACGTCAATCCTATAGGTACCATAACATAGCCATAGAACTAATCAGAATATTAACCGACTTCAAAAAAATGGCAATCCGTCTGGGTTTTTTATAATGTCTTTATTTATGAACTGATTTTGATGATTCTTTTTGCGTTGGGTTTAGTATAGTTTCGAGGTGGTCCCATTTTAATTAAATCGGTATTGAATTTTGGAATTTAAAGATACACCAGGGACTTCTAAACGGCGAACAGCACGAATTTATAGTTTCCGTTATTATGGTTATTATATCAATCCCGTGGGTACCTTGCTGTACAACTCAGCAAAATATTATAATATAGGTATATAAATATTAGTAAATAATTCACTAGTCACTTAAAATTGTAAAATACTTCAAAAAGCATAAAATAAATATTTGATGTCGGTGCCAAATAACCGACTGCACTAACCGGTACCGACTGCAAATTTTTATTGTTTGCTTTTTTAAGTCGGTTTGCCTTTTTTTAAAAAGATTTTTATTGTATTTTAGTATGTATGTAACGAATAAACTTAAAAACTACTAGAACGATTTCAAAAATTCTTTTACCATTAGAGTCTAACTGAGGCTGCCTGGAAGTCAGTCGTAAACGTTGAAATATTATATAATATTTCGTGGTTGGATCATTTTCCAGTTTTAATGAAATGTGACTTGAATATTTTACAATGTATTTCGTCCATTAATATTGATAAAGATTGTAATCAAACAGTGTGGGGAGAAAGGGACAATACACAAATTAGTACTTATTACGATTATTGTATTAGTAGATTAAAAGATATTGATTTTCCAATAGAGTTTCGAGAGAGCGGGGATCAAATTTGCGCTAAAATAGAACATAGAATAATTATTGATAAAATGTACCATAAGATTGTTGATATTTTAAGCCAGGCTTCAAAAGCGAGCTATGTGAATAAATATCGTAACAAGTATATTATTGGATGGAATGAACATGTAAAAGATGCGCACAAATATGCGCGGACTTGCTTTCAAAAACCTCGAAGAGGCGCCCTCGGTTGGGACAGTCGCTGTAGGGGGACGGGCACTACTAAGTGCACCGGTCAACCACCGGCTATGGGAGGGGATCTACTACTACGTCGTCGTCGTCACCCGTATTCTGAGCGGAAAGAAGGGATGACAAAGCATCGGGGGGGGGTCGGTGAGAACATGTCGCGGCCGGCGGTGGCGGCAGGGGTCGGGGGGGAGATCGTGGTCGGCGGTGGCTACGATTAACGGATTCGCATGGGTAGATGCGTTCGCGAAGTGACGTGTTGACGCCTTTTTAATAAAGGCGCGAATAGGTTCGAGACCTAGATCGGAGTGGAGGTCGACGTTCCGTACGAACCAGGGGGCTCCTACGGCTTTACGGAGGAAGCGGTTTTGAACCACTTGGAGTTTATCGATGTGAGAGGGGGCCGAATGCCCGAACACAACACACGCATAAGTCAAGATGGGTCGAACGCAAGTTTTGTAAAGTGTCACCTTATTTCTAAGGGACATTTTACTCCGCTTGCAGATTAACGAATGGAGACGACCGAGCACAAATGATGCTCAGTGACGGACCCGCTTGATGTGCGGGCCGAAGGACATGGTACTGTTTAGGGTGACCCCTAGATATTTGACCTCTTTGACCCAGGGAATGGGTCGGTCGAACATGGTCACTTGGCCGAGATTACTTCTAGGGCGGCGCGGGGAGTGGCGCGGGGTGGCACCTCTGGAGAAGAACACCGCAGCGCTCTTGTCCGGGTTCACCTCAATATGCCACTTCCTGAACCAATTCCCAAGGGAATTGGCGGATGCCTGAAGGTTTCTGGTAATGAAACCATTATTCCTATGCGAGACGTAGAGAGCGGTATCATCCGCGAATAGGGCTAGATGCGCCTTACTCGAACGAGGAATGTCGTTTGTGTAAAGGCTAAACAGGAGCGGAGAGAGAACTGAGCCTTGTGGGACTCCAGCACTGATGGAGTGGGAAGTGGAGCGCGTCATTTCGACGCGATAACGGAAGGCGCGATTCGACAAGAAGTCTCGTAAGATGAGCACGAGTCTGTCCGGCACACCCAATTGGTAGAGCTTGTAGATCAAGCCGTTGTGCCAGACTTTGTCGAATGCCTTCGCGACATCTAGGAAGGGGGCGCCCGTGTAGATGGGTTTGGGTCTATTGAGACCGGAGAGGATGTGCTCCGTGATGCGGTGCACTTGGTGGACGCAAGAGTGTTTGGCTCGCAAGCCGAACTGCTCGTCGATAAGGATACCCCTGGACGTTACGAAGTCTTTGAGCCTCGCCAGAAGTAGGCGCTCGTGGCCAGGGAGTTAAGGAGACTGATAGGGCGGTAGCTCGCGGGGAGATTGCGAGGTTTGGCGGGCTTGGGAATGCCTATGACGTCCGCCTCCTTCCACTTAGCGGGGAAGGTGCAGTTCGCCATGGCGGCGTTCAATATGGCCACTAAGAGGCAGATGAGTTGGGCGGGCAGGCATTTCAGAACGCGATTCGAAATGCCGTCAGAGCCGGCGGCTTTTTTAGTTTTGAGACCCATAATTAGATCTTCGACCTCCGTTTGGGTGGTAGGAGGTAAGGAATCGACGGGGGGGAGGGATGCCCTATGCTCGACTTCCCTGTCGACCGCGTCGACGTGGGACTGGTCAACGGACTGAGAGCTGGGGGCGCACTGGCTCTCGAGGGAGTCGGCGAAAGCCGGGAAGCTCGGCCTTTTCGTCGTCGTCGAAGGCTGGGGGTGCGCCTGAAGGGCGGGACAGCGGGGGCATGTCAGTCGTGGAGTCGGATTTGAGGCTACGCGCCAGCTGCCAGTAGGCCAGATGCGATGGCGCGATGCCCTCTAGGAAGTCACCCCACCGTTCCTCCCGGACTTCCGCGACACGACGCTTTACCTCTCGTTGTAAAACGCGCATCCGGGCCCGATTGGCTTCGGTGGGGTAGGAGTCGTACGCTCGGATAGAAGCATTCTTGGAACGAATGAGATCCCTAACATCGTCCGGCAGTCGAAAGCGGTTGAGGTAGAGATCTTCCGCCTCGACTTGCTTGGACGACCGACTGACAGCCGATCGGATGTGTTCGGTGAAGGCATCTACGGCCTGATCGGTGTCCTGAGGGGACGGGATGGAATCCGAGCTGAGAGGGAGGGGGGGGGGGGTCGGCATCCGCCAAGGCCGTGCTTAGCGCATGCCGATCCACCACCGTCTTTTTGGTTCGCTGAGGGGCGGAAGGGGGGGAACCGAGTCTCATGACTACAGGTCGATGGTCAGAGTCGAGTTCCTGGACTACTTCCAAGGAGTGCAGCCGTAGGGTGACACCCTTCCGAAGCGCCATGTCCAGGACGTCGGGTCGGTGGTTGGGATTGATAGGATAGTGGGTAGGGTGCATAGGTGCGATGACGTCAAAGTCGAGAACGTCGACCAGGGCGTCAAGGCTCCTACGGTTAGGGGAAGTGGTGAGACCGTTCCAGGCCACGTGCTTACTGTTGAAGTCGCCCGCCAGAATGACGGCGCTTCCCAGATTAAGGAGTGCTTCAAAGTCACTCCTGAGAACGGATTTAGTGGAGGAAAGGTATACGGAGGCTATCACGATGGGCTGGTGCCCCGTGAGAGAGATGCGACAGACCGAGGCTTCGATGTTGGTGAGCGCGGGGGGATCGAGAGGGATGCAGTGAAGGGACCTCCTGTAGTAAATGAAAGTACCGCCTCCGCGGGAGCCGATTCTGTCATTACGCACGAGATTATAGTTTGCGATCCTAGGATCGCGTTGTGCGGGCTTGAGGAAGGTTTCCTGCACAAGGAGGATATCAAGTTGGTGATCTCGGAGGAAATCAGCAACCTTATCTCGCTGGGAGCGAAGGCCATCGGCGTTAAAGAACGCCAGGGATAGGTTGTGGGGCTTATGGCGGGGAGGTCGTAAATCCATTATTGGGTGCGGGGGGATTGGGTTCTAAGGGACGCCAGGACGTCATAGACGTCCCTGTATTCCGCGGCCAGGAGAACCTGTTCCGCCAAGTTGGTGGCGGCGCGGAGTTGGAGGGTGAGGTCACGGACTCTGGGGAATAGTGCGGGGCTTATTACCGCCGAGACGTTCATGATCAGGTTGACGTCCTGACTGACGTTAGTGGGCGGAGGGGGATAAGCCACCACCGACGGGATCGCCGGCGCGCGCTTCGAGGGGCGGGCAGGGCCCACTGACGGGTGGGAGGCCGCGGTGTAGGGCAGCGGCTTCACCCACACGTTGGCGCCAAGGAACGGCCTGAGCGGCGGGGGAGGGGGGGTCAGCTACAGTGGCGCGGGAGCGCGGGGAGCTGTGGTCGCTGGCGCAGAAGGCACCGGACGAAGGTGCGCTGAGA
Source organism: Phalera bucephala (assembly GCA_905147815.2). Classification (NCBI taxonomy): domain Eukaryota; kingdom Metazoa; phylum Arthropoda; class Insecta; order Lepidoptera; family Notodontidae; genus Phalera; species Phalera bucephala. The sequence goes on from LR990626.1 coordinate 10,976,313, forward strand.
GCGCGGGGGGGTGTTGCGCTGAGGGCGCAGAGGGGAGCTACTACCGGGGAGACGCGGTGTGCCCCTTCGCCTGAAGGGCGAACGGGCGGCACCAAAACCCTAACTGCTCCGGGGCGAAGAGAATCGCCGCACGGAGAATAGGATAGCGGGATGGGTAAGGTTAGGGTCCTGGGGAAATCAAGAGCCCTGACTAGGGAAGCCCCCAAGGCCAGAGCTCAAGCCCTTCCGAGATGGCCGCCCTCTGAAGGAGGGAGGCGAGCGCTCGGGTCCCGCTCAAGCCCGGCTTACGACACCGCTCGGCATCCACCGGACTTACCACGAACGGACAAAAGACGTGGATTTACAATACAAACGAAACGGTTTTTTTTTCATAACGGTTTGTAATTTACAAACCGTTATGAAAAAAAAACCGTTAGGAAAAAAAACCGCGGGAGGGCCGGCCGCGCCGTTAACCGACGCGGCTGCCTAGCAACCCACGTAATTGGTCGCACCGGGCGATACGCGAACCGTACCTACACGAGACGCAAAAGCATACGCGCAGCGAATGCAATTACGTAAACACGCAAGCACAAAACACGTTACCACAGCCGCGACAAACCACGTAGGTCTCGGAAAACGACCGTTGCAAAAAACGCGGGAAGGCCGACCGCCGTCAGAACGGCGCGTCTACCTGTCGGCTCGCCTAGTTGCCACGCGCGAGCCAGACGCGGAGAACTAATATCGCAAGCACGTATATATGTACGTATACACGTATATCGAGCCAACGAAATCACCACTCCACGCAAGCGCAGGCGTTACCAACAGAGCAAGTCGATTATGAAATATGTACGTGCGAAAATACGAAAATAGCGAGCGGGCGGGCTGCGCAGTGACACGACCGAACGCGCGCGAGGCACAGCCAGAACTGGATATTATGGCTTCTCGTTACTCTCATAATGACTTCAAGGGCTTTTGGAAGCAGACTAGAAAGCTAAGTCCTAGGGCTGGCCATCCAGTCAGTGTAGAAGGGGTCAGCGCCCATGACCAAATAGCAGAAATGTTTAAGAATAGCTTTACTGTAGCTTTAAGTCCCCCTTAGGGCATAGCGCACAAGTTTCTGAGGTGAAGGAAGGCTTGAAAGGAACATTTGTGCGTATTTCCCCCACAGGACGTGGCCAGGGCGGTGTCGGATATGAAGCGAGGAAAATCGCCGGGCCACGACTTATTGAGTGTGGAGCATTTACGGAATGCAGGCGTCCACTTGCCGCGCGTTCTGTCTTTGTTCTATACTTCCTGTGTAGGCCATTCTTATTTACCTGAGGTTATGATGAAAACAATTGTGGTTCCGATCATCAAGAATAAAACGGGAGACGCTTCAGACTTAAAAAACTACAGGGCGATATCCCTGGCTACGATCCTGGCAAAGGTGTTGGGCAGTCTGCTTGATCGACAGTTAAGTCAAAACATTAAGTTACATGACATACAGTTCGGTTTTAAAGCCGGCGTTTTAACGGAAAGTGCTATTTTCTGTCTTAAGTAGACTGTTCAATACTATACATCGAGAAATACCCCCGTGTTTGCTTGTTTCCTCGACCTTTCCAAAGTCTTCGATCTTGTTTCATACAAGTAGCTGTGGCAAAAACTGGAAAAGGATACTAACGTACCTACAGAGGTAATTAATATATTTAAATATTGGTAGAACAACCAGAGCAACTACGTGAGATAGGCGGGGACTCTGTCAGGTATGTACAGGTTAGAGTGCGGTGTGAGGCAGGGCGGGTTGACTTCACCTAAGCTATTCAACCTGTATGTCGATAGATTGATTGGTGAACTCAGCGACGCTATGGTAGGTTGCTCAATAGATGGAAATTTCATCAATAATATAAGCTATGCCGATGACATGGTATTGCTGAGTCCATCAATCAACGGTCTGCGCAAACTGATTGTGATCTGTGAGCGGTACGCGGAGGCCCATGGCCTTAAGTATAATGCAATAAAAAGCGAGTTAATGGTGTTTAAAGCCCGTAACAAAACATACGACAGCCTGCCACCAGTCACTCTGAAGGGTACACTACTTAAAAAAGTCTCGCAATTTAAATACTTGGGGCACTGGTTCTCGGAGTCACTACATGATGACATAGACGTAGAGAGGGAAAGCAGAGCATTATCAGTTAGAAGTAACATGTTGGCTCGTAGGTTTGCACGGTGTAGCAACGAAGTTAAGATAACATTGTTAAGGGCTTACTGTCAGACGTTCTACACGTGCAGCCTGTGGGTCAGATACTCGCAGAAGAGTCTGGATGCTCTGCGAGTCCAATATAATAATGCGTTTAGGAGTGTGTTGGGGCTGCCTCGATTCTGTAGTGCATCGGGAATGTTCGCGGAGGCCAGAGTAGATGGTTTTCATGCCATCCTGCGTAAAAGGGCAGCATCCATGATGTCGCGAATGCGGGGCAGCGCCAATACTCTCCTAAGCGTGCTGGCTAATCGGCTGGATGGCCCATTTATTCGGCACTGGATAAGTATTCATAATTCATACATGTCCAGTGCCAAATAAATAAATTAATGAAAATCTAGATATAAGTACTAACATAGTCCGTAAGAAGATAGTTACTAACAAATTATGGTTTTTTTATCTGAAAATAAAATTACTATGATCTCGCTGAGATTCACGGGCTTTACCCGGACCTTTGAAAGGCTTGCATGGGAACATGGGTCCAACACGTAGAGGCCCTTTGCGAGAAGTTAATGTTATGTAAGCCACCTGCTGAGATCACTTGCTGAAAATGAAGAAACATAACCAGCGAACTGACACCGGCAGGTGCAAGGACTATTGTAAATTATGGAGAGAAAACTAGGGCTATGTTAATGAGGTTTGATGGCCAAAAACTGGACTATTTCAAAGGGGACGGACACCAGCCATAATTAGTGATATCTAATTACCCGTGGCCGGCGGTGACTCGTCGCTTACTAGATGGGCCCTCAAACGGTCGTCCTAGGACATCTGAGGGCAACACCGGTGTGAGCGGCTCAGGGGTGTAGAGAGGTGTGCTGCGTTTTCTCCGAAGTTACTCGCGGCGTTATGCCCTTTAACACTTCCACCCCTGGAGTACATCAACATAGGAACGCATTATCTTCCTACGTCGATATAGCTCTCACGGCTCCTTCCTGGACGGCCAATTAAGGCTAGCCAGAGCCGAGAGTCTTGCGGGCATCCTTCGGTTTCCACTCGACCGACGAAGACACGCCGAGTTGGGTGACTCTGACCGACTTTCTCAAGCACTCGGGTCCGTGGTGTCGTTACTCACCAACAGCTCGCCACAAGCTGCCCTGCGGGCAGCGTAAATTATTATTATTATTATATATGTATCTCGCTGAGATTCACGGGCTTTACCCGGACCTTTGAAAGGCTTGAATGGGGACATAAGTCCAACACGTAGAGGCCCTTTGCGAGAAGTTAATGTTATGTAAGCCACCTGCTGAGATCACTTGCTGAAAATGAAGAAACATAACCAGTGAACTGACCCCGGCAGGTGCAAGGACTATTCTAAATTATGGAAAGAAACAAGGGCTATGTAAATGAGGTTTGATGGACAAAAACTGGACTATTTCAAAGGGGACGGACACCGGCCATAATTAGTGATACCTAATTACCCGTGGCCGGCGGTGACTCGCCGCTTACTAGATGGACCCTCAAACGGTCGTCCTAGGACAACTGAGGGCAACACCGGTGTGAGCGGCTCAGGGGTGTAGAGAGGTGTGCTGCGCTTTTTCCGAAGTTACTCGCGGCGTTATGCCCTTTAACACTTCCACCCCTGAAGTACATCGACGTAGGAACGCATTATCTTGCTACGTCGATATAGCTCTCACGGCTCCTCTCTGGACGGCCAATTAAGGCTAGCCAGAGCCGAGAGTCCTGCGGGCACCCTTGGGTTTCCACTCGACCGACGAAGACACGCCGAGTTAGGGGCCCTGACCGACTTTCTGAAGCACTCGGGTCCGTGGTGTCGTTACTCACCAACAGCTCGCCACAAGCTGCCCTGCGGGCTTATTATTATTATTATTATTAGAATGCTACATTATCCCTGAGTAACATAGGATATATTTATTACTAGAAAAAATTAGGGATCCCTACTAAAACTTGAATAATGATGTAAAAAATTAGCCATAAAATATCTTTCATCGCATGCGTTGCGGAAACTATTGATGATATAACAAAAAAATTTAGTAAGGTGCCCTGCGGGCAGCGTAAATTATAATAATTATTATTAGAATGCTACATTATTCCTGCGTAACATAGGATATATTTATTACTAGGAAAAATTAGGGATCCCTACTAAAACTTGAATAAGGGTGTAAAAAATTAGCCATAAAATGTCTTTCATCGCATGCGTTGAGGAAACTATTGATGATATAACAAAAAACTTTTGTACATTTGTCCAACTATTGTAGTTACGTCACTAAAACTACTTTTTACATTTTAGAAGTTGATAGAAATGCCAACCAAAATCAGACCACGTTATCCATCCTTATCCAAATAAATCATATCGTATTTTGGACTGTTTCAATACCTGTAGATTACTTTTTTAAATTAATTATTCAAATCGGACATTCCATTCAAAAGATATAACGAATTTAAAAATGTCAATCTAAACAAAATACTAATCGAAAAATAAACGTCGCCGCGCCGCCGCGCCATGGCCGGTGTGGCCCCACGCAGCGCAGCGGGCAACGCGGCGCGGGAGGGTGGACCGAAGTGCGGGAGAGGGTGCGTGCGCATCTATGAAATAGGTAGCCGCGCGTTCCTACGCAGCGGACGCAATATGCACCGGTGCGAAGCCGGGACGGGCCGCTAGTTGTAAGATACAAATAGACTCAATGTCAGCTGCCCTACCCCACAATAATATACCGTAAGACATGACACTATGAAAGTAACTGAAATAGACCATCCGCGCGGTGTCCACATTAGTAAGTTGTCTGATCTTTCTTACGGAATAGGCAGCAGCACTGAGCCGTTTACCTAAAGTCTTAATACGAGGGCCCCATTGTAACTTAGAGTCAAGCGTAATCCCTAAGAAAGATGTATCATTGATAAACTCAAGATTCTCATTGTTCAATATAATATCAGATGCAGTACTTTTCACATTTAGTAAAGAAAACCTGTTTTTCGTTTTTTTTTGTTGTTAAGCACTAAGTTATTGGTTGTGAACCAATTATGCACTTGAAGGATCTCGTCATTAGCTCGTCAATGTTTATTTACATGTTTATCTACTTTAAAAATCAAAGAGGTGTCGCCAGCAAATAACACTACCTTCGCTTGTTTTTCAATTACTTGAGGTAGGTCGTTAATATATACCAAAAATAGAAACGGACCCATTATCGATTCCTGAGGAACGCCCATTTTAACTAGAGCTCCCTGAGATTTAATTTCGTTTATTTGAATACACTGCTGTCTATCTCCTAGGTAAGATTTTAAAAGATGGAGCGCTCTACCACGAATTCCATAGTGCTCTAGTTTAAGCAACAGTGTTTCATATTCAACACAATCAAATGCCTTCGACAGGTCGCAAAAGATGCCTATGGTGTCCTGTGAGTTCTCCCACACATGAAAGATATGCTTTATTAGGGTAACACCGGTATCGGTGGTACAATTTCCATTGCTGATTGTGGAGAATGTTATTCGTGTTAAAATGATCTAACATTTGAATAAGCATTATCTTTTCAAGCACCTTGCTGAGCACTGGCAAGACAGACACTGGCCTATAGTTGTTCGGATCATTACTATCGCAGGATTTGAACAGTGGTATTATTATAAATATATATTTTTGGATACGTTTCTTAAAAGGGGTGGTATGATTTTTTTATTTCGTCGGATGTAGTGGTGTTGAATGTTGGTAGCATAATATATAGAATCAAGAAAAGAGGGCTTGGCACAAATACACGTAAGCGTATCGCATTCGAGTTGATATTACATCCTTCTCACACTTCACACATAATTTGACCTACTAAAAAAGAACAAAAAGAACGTGACTGCATGCTTTCTCGACAACGTTGACATGACGTCAATTTGTTCGTAGTAAACCCCTTGGTCTTACATAACCGAACGCGAAACATAATTTTCAATCCAGTTACAACACTGAAACGTTTACATCAGAGTAGCATCAACCGGCTCTAGGATTTGGTATTGTCGGTAAACACCGTACGGTAAGCGAAGTCGATCCGCCGGTACCGAGGTAACCGGCTGACGTTCCGGACAAACATCGCCCGGGTTATCGTCGCGTTGCACCTGCCTTATCCGGATGGAGCGCCTGAACCGCGCCGTGCAGTAAGCCGATTTGTGTTTTCTGCATGTGAAATTACCGATCGGTTTCTTCGAGATGGGCCTTTAGTAGTGTTATGCATTATTCCGAAACACGATACTCCCTTCATTATACCTTTGATATAAGCGCTTATATATGCGTGCCGAAATGTCATAAGCGCGGCAATGACTTAGCGTGCTTACACTCTTTTGGCATGCAAGTAATATCGATATTAGTCAAATTAAACCGTAACCAGTAAATATGTGAAATCACGCAATTATGTCTTGTAGAGGGAGTAGAGACACAAATATTTAGTACTACTTAAACACTTATCTAAACGCCAGAGGCGTACTTGAGAAACATCCGAGAAATAATTAAAACTGTTTTGAAAAAATAATTTACTAAAACTTGAGTTTTAACTGTGTTAAAGCTTTTAGCTTGGATTTTTATTATTAACTAGTGATCCGCCCTGGCTTCGCACGGGTGAATTATACACATAAACCTTCTTCATGAATCACTCCGTCCATTGGTGGAAATCGTGTAAAAATCCGTTCGGTAGTTATTCAGTTTATCGGGTTCAGACAGACAAATAGACGCGGCGGGGGGAATTTGTCTTATAATATATAGTGATTAGTTTATTGGGCTCATGTTATTGTTCCAAATATGAAAGTTTCTTTCATTCTATTACTGCGGATGAGATCATTATTATCTTCGGTTCATATATCATTGCAAGGTAAAAACAGACTTATAAGCCGAAATGCAACTCATTTTAAAAACGCGCTACCTCTTAACATGCCTTGCAGTATAAAGACATTATAAAGAAACGGGTATTCCAAACATTTTCATTCTAATTCATTATTTAAATGAAACCAAAATAATTTGTCCCAAAAATAAAGTTGCTTTACCTCAAAAACAAACAGAAACATTTAACCAGCAAACAAAACATACAAAAACCTTATGGCTCCTCATTTCGAAATAAAATTCACATTCTCTTAATTATGACACGATAACAACCATACAATAAAACTATGTACGTTGTTTTAATTAAAAGTTTTGAAGTTAGCAAAGCTGTTGCTTTAAAACGGACCTGGTTCAGTGTTTTTTTTTTTTGGGTTACGGCAACGAGTGATAAAGTTAAGCTTATAAAGGACATTGTTCTGCGCCCATACATGATTTGCCCCAAAACCAACAGCTATGAAAAAAATACTTGTATGATTTCAAATCACCCATAAATTCTCTTAAGGGATTTATTATTAAACCGACAAGCGGGGGAATCGCAATATTGCAAAAAAGTATTAGATTTAGAGGTTATAATTCAGTAGCCATTAATACACGAGATTCTATTGTGTGTGTTGACATTCAATAATGATGTCGGCGACTTCAGTATAAGTAGTTACAATACTTTGAAATATTCGTTTTAGATTGCAAATTGTCCGTTAGATACGGATACTTCCCATTATTTTAATAAAAAAGATAAATAATGATGGCATGGGACAAATGTTGGTTGGTTTTGGGGCAATTTTCGACAATGTCCTTTAGTGTTTGGCGATAAGGACTGTTTATAATATGATCCAAATAATGATTTAAAAAAAAAATTCTAGCGACCCGCCTCGGCTTCACACGGGTGAATTATACATATAAACCTACCTCTTGAATCACTCCGGCCTTTAGTGAAATCCGTTCGGTAGTTATCGAATTTATCGCGTTCAGGCAGACAGACTGACGCGGCAGGGGAACTTTGTTTTATCTATATCATCACGCCAGATCGCTTGCGGGGTAGGCAGAGAGTATAGAGTTCCAACAGGCTCTTTCCTTACTCTCTGGCTTCCTCCACTCTCATAGTTCGTCTCATACACTCACGCCGGTTACAGAGACTCTTGACTTGTCCTTCAGATAAGACTCGGTCTATTTGGTCATGGTAAAATAGTCTAGGTCTTCCCCGGTACTTAAATCCTCCAAACTTTGTTTTATAATATGTAGTGATTAGTCCATCCCAGATACAATTATTTTAAACATTCCGTCTTTTTAAACATAATAATGTACATGCTGAGATTTCAGTAGTGCACATGCCAAAAACATGTAATTGCCGAATTTTGTACGCATTGTGTATATTCTAACATACTAATTACGGCTTGTCCCAGTAGTTAAGAGTTTGAGTCGCTCCGCCCACTGGATCGAGTAGTCGCGCGTTCGAACACAGCACGGGACAAATCTTTCTTTGTGTGACCCACAAATATTTATTTCGGTCTACGTGTTTATTTAGATGGCATAGGCTGCACGGCATAAATGAAAGTGGCCAGTATGAGAATGTGAACCGCGGAAGTGAGCAAATTTTAACTTTACATGCTCGCAATTCCCATTTTCGTGTCCATTTACTTTCACACTACCTCGCGAATAGCCTAAAGGTAAATAAGGGGTTAGGCGTGTTCTTAGATATATATTGATTGATTCTTAGATATACAACTATTTAAACAGTGTGTTGACGTATCCACGCTGCATTCGAACAGTTACACAGTTAACAGTCCAAATTAGTTAGGTCAGTCAATACAGAGCACACCAAAGGGCAGACAAGAGAGCTTAGCACAAAAACATTGACGTTAAAGTGACCCTAACGAGTTGATATACCATCCTTTTCACATACGTTTATTAAATAAAACTGAACGTAGCACGCTGTCTCGACAACGCTACCATAACATAAAATGGTTTGTGCTTAGCCCTCAGTATAGTTCTTTACACCAGTGAAGTCGTTACATTCGCCTTCGCTTTTCCATAAATCAGCTGGATTGATTGATTAATAGCTTGGTAGAGGGTACAGTAAAGGATATAGGTATATACTTAGATAGATAGATAGATAAACTCTTTATTGTTCACCAATAATGTAAGAAATAGTGATTAGACATAAACAACATCACAAGTAATACAAAGGGCGGCCTTATCGCTACTGAGCGATTTCTTCCAGGGAACCTTAGGATGGAGAATTTTCAAGTGATAGAAATGTACTTCACTAAATTAGAATGATAGTAACGAGAATTATTAACATTACTTAAATACAATAACAACAAAAGACGCTAAGTTAAAAAAAAATACAGAAAAGAAAATCATTATAAATACCAATAAATACTAGGGTGAATACATATTTGAAAAATGACGCGAATCTATAATAAAGGTGCTAATACCGGATCTGGTAAGCGGTCTGATACTTTATTTATTTATTTACTTTATTACTTAGTTTAGGCATGTACTAAAATCTCTCGGACGCTACAACAATATCTTATTAGCCAGATGTGATAGGTTTCTGCCGGCGGCGTATAGGCGTGACATCGAGTGTCGGTGGCGTTTCATTAACCAACAGATTGTGGCCGCAAGCCGTTCGGTTCCATCCAATTTATTCTCAAAGCCGACGTCATACCGCACGGCCCGGATAATACACACACTGATTTAAGTTGCGGACAAATTAGCAACATACTGTTGTGAATACTAAAGCGAGATAATAGGTGATCAGTGTTGTTTTCCCATATCCCATGGATCACACTGAAATTATAAAAGAAATGTAAACCTTTCATTTTTAAAAGAGTAACCGTGAATTTTCGTTCCCTTCTATTGTATAGGAATTATGATCCAAGCGAGTACGGGGGTAGAATCTTAAGTTGATAAATAGTAGCCTTATTTGGGGTATCTTCTCTTCAGGGTCCATGCGTTCATTCCACCTTAATGACTTTGGTTTGATGCTCCTTGATATACCCAGATAATAATATTAGACACAATCATCGATAAGGAGTAACGTATCAACTAATATCAGTACCCACCTATTACATACTATATAAAAATAGGCCACAGTCCCATACTATGTATCATAAATAATTTTAATTTAAAAGATCTTTTTAAGAACAAGCTTTTATAGAAAAAAACACAACAAACATATCTCGCTTAGTTCAGGAGTTTCTATGGCTTACTTGCGGCTCCATCATCAGATTCTAGACACTATCCGGGCCTAAAGTACTCGTCCAGGCAAATCCCACGGGCCCAAACACGGCGGGTCATATTAAATATTGGGGTGGTTCCATTGGTCACCTTTGGTCTTCATCATCAGATCCTGGACACTATCTGATTCAATAGTACTTGTCAATATCAATCTAACAATCTTAAACACGAGAGGGTTACGTGGTGTAGTTCCTATGTTCCTATGGCCACTTTCCGACTCCATCATCAGATAAGCTCCATGTTACCATATTATTGCATTGTTACCGAACCTACATACGTATTCCAAATTTCAGGTCAATCGAATACCCGCAGGTGCTTAAAAAATGGATCACAAGATTTAAACCAAAAAAACAGACGGGCAGACATACGAACATTGTAGTTACAAAAGATTGTAAAAATAGCGCAAAATAATGTACTCTCTGAGGTACACTGCTCTGTCTGTTGACGTCCAGTAAAAATCTTCTTTTATTCACGTCATATTAAAGCCTAGGATTTGAACCCAGGACCTCGTGATCACAAAGCGATGCGCTTTGCCACCAGACCAACGAGGCAGTAGGCCAACGGACAAATGTAGTTTTTCTAACGAAAAATTCCCAGTTTGAGTCCGGAGTCTGAAATTGTGCCCGATATATGGCAATAGGCTCGCCCCCTATTACATGGGACCTAACATCGTCGGCGAAATGTGGGTGTACTCAGTACACCTCTGCCACCCCCTCTGGGGAATATAGGCGTGACGGTATAATATTAAAGCCAAGAAAAATATCTTATTTAGTCACGAGACTTACGAGCATAAAATAGTATACTCTATTTGAATAGAAAAATGTGTAAGAAGATTACGCGAACTCCTCAATAATATGACTAAAACATTTTTCACTGCAAAATGTGATGTAGATTGGCAATCTCGAAATTGGTTGCTTTTTTATTTATTTCAAGAGAAATTTTCTATACATATAGAGCTGAATAATGTCCCGTATCAATACCGAGGATTGAATGGCATAAATATAAATAGGCCTAGGTGCGCGTGGACCCCAATAATCACTACACAACCTCAGATAGTCGTGACCAAAATGAATTCAATGTTCTTGCGAAAAGGGATTGAGTAGCGACAGCATGCATAAAATTCCTCTTTTTTAAATAAACATTCGACATAAAACAAATCGATTTTATTGAATAAGCTATCCAAAATGAATACTTTTAGTGTATTTATTTACTTTACATATTAGACGTTGGTCTAGTGGCGTATGGTGCAGCTAGCAATACGAGGTATGGGGTTCTTATCCTAGGTTGGACAAAATGTCGTTGTTCATCGAAAATTCTTAACCGCAGCAGTATAATGAAGATAGGCTTGCTTGGGGGATTACTAGCGTGACGCTGTTTATTTTTGTTTCATTAGTTGAGTACCCCTTTAGAGATAGATAGATAGAGAGGCGCTCGTAGCGTTGTGTTCTTAGCACCTTTTGAAAGTTGCAGGGAAATTCGAATACGTGCAGAAAAAAGCCCGTTTTCATGGCGATATTTGGGGAGGGCTATGTCTTGTAGAGGCGCTCGTAACGCTGTGGGACCGCGGTGTTCTTACCGACTACCAAAGTTAAGGAGCGTTCGGCTCAGTCGGCCTGAGATGAGTGACCATTTGGGTCATTTTCAAACTTGAGCGTCCCCGTACTTCGAATTTGGTAGTCGTTATGCCAAGTTGGAAGCCTTACAGGCTTGATAAATTCCAACAGTAGGTGACCACAAACTTGCCTAGTGGAGTGGAGTATGACCTAATCTCTCTCACCTCGATTAGTGGAAGAAGGCCTTTGCCCAGCAGTAGGATAGTATGGGCTGGTATTATTAGAAATATATGCATCGTTTCCAGTAATTTCTTATAAAAGCATACTCTTTGAGTTTCCTTAGACGATATGACAGAATTTTATTCCTTTAATTGACTTCTACGTTTACATTCTCTTCCCCTTAGAATATAAGCTTTACACTATTCCCTTACTATATAGCCCTTCCCAGATGTTATGAATAAAACTGTCATGTCGCATAAGATGTTCTATTATATTTTTCTGGTATCTTCTATTATTTCTATTAGTAATCTACAAATGCGTCTTCATTTGTAATTTTCTCTGTCTAACTGATCATTTTCATCCTCATCCGGCACCGAATTTCAAAAGCCGAATAATAGAAGTAGTTATACAGCAAATTAATTATATAAATGCAGTTAAATTAATTTCTAACATACCAACTAGGTCGCATTCGAAAGCGAGTGCATATATTTGGTAAACATAATTAAATATACTTGTACCGTTACTTCGAATTGTGAGGAATTCGATGCATACTCAACATACCGACTGGTTAGCAGTGCGCGATAAATGCGCACTATCATTAAAATAGACAGTGCCATTGTCACATTTAACCTGTACTCTAGTTTTAGTGTTTTGGAGTTCCCATGTTTTAAATAAATCCGAATTAGTAGTACATCAAATCCAATATTATAATTGTAGCGTATGTCCTGGACTCGAATTTTAGGTTGAACGAAGAGATGTTGAAATTATTCTACAAAAAAATGTTACTAGCAGTCTGGTGTTTAGAATTGTTTGGTATAATGAAAAAAGGACCTTTTGGTAGAAAAATATGGGTTTATTGTATACCTATAATACACCTTTACCACCTACGCTACTAGGGGAATATAGGCGTTTCTCTGTCTATTTTTTTATTCAAATTTTATAATATTTATTTCACGTTCGGGAGGTTCATCAAAGTTTAAGCACCTACTTACCTACGTATATATTTAAGAATGGTGATATAATAATAATTTACTTTATTGCACATAAAATATTATGACTGTCTGACTGACGAAAAGAAACAAAATCGATCATGGTTATGAAGGTACAGTAAGGCGGCCTTATCGCTTAAAGCGATTTCTTCCAGGCAACCTTTAGGTAGAGGACAGAGATGTTTAAAGATTATACTTAGAAATGGGTAAGGTGCAACAATGAATTAAATATTTTAAAATCAAATAAACTAAAACCAAAATACCCTATTATACATTATATAAATGAATGACGGAATAAGTAAGAAGTAAGGAGAAACAAATGAGATACGGGCAAAGGTAAAAGATTTGAAAGAAAACTTACTAGAGATGTGAAATTTTGCAGGAAGTACTAGTGCTTTTTTTTTTGTTCTGTAAAATCCCGTTTAAATATCTCCTGGGACTTAGCACGTCTTATGGGCTCAGATAAGGTGAGGGTAAGGTGAAGGAATTAGAGAAGAAGTTAGAAGAATGGGTAGGGATGGTAAGGCGAAGTGTCGCAGAGGAACGAAGATCACGTGACTGTGTAGCGGCGAAAAAGGAGAAACGTTGCTTTAGATACATTGGAGTGCTCGGGTTAAATAAGACAGAGTAGAGTACTGAAAGTACATGTATATTCCTACGATGATGGACAGGGAGCCACTTAAGTTGAGATCGGAATTCGGATACGTGGTCATATTTACGTAAGCCGAAGATAAATCGAATACAATAATTTTGAAGTCTTTCGAGTTGATTAAGAAGCCCCACTGACAAGTCAAGGTAGCAAGAATCAGCGTAGTCAGAGTCAACTGAAGAGATTGGGCAAGCGCAATTTTAGTACTGACTGGCAAGAAATTACGTAGGCGAATAATGTAAAAGGACATAGATTAGTGATGTCGTTTGAATATCATCTGGTGCTCACATCATTAACTTATTATCTTAATATTATTTTATTCTAATTTTTATTAAATAAACTAGCAACCCTTTTGAAGATTGTGACACATAAAACGCGCGGGGCATATAACGGGGTAAAAGTGGTAACATTTGGCGCGCCCCGAACGACGACTGGATTGTAACTATTGCATTCTTAATGCTACAACCGTGCTGGCACCGGGATTCATGATTCGAAAATGCGATGGACAATTAAAATGAGGAAATCAGATATAGGACGTACAGGTCCGGTTAAAAAAAAACTTAAAGCCCACACAGGAATTATACCTGTGTCGTGGGCGCGCTTACAAACCTAAAATTCATATACACAGACACTCGGACCAAAACAAATATTTGTAAGTTACACAAAGATTTATCACACAAAGTGGGGGGAGCGCCTTAAGCTCTTATCTAGTAAACTAAGCCATTACCTGCTACTGCCGTCAACTACTAAATTAATACTCTTAATTTAGATAAACCAGCGTATTTATCGAAGGATGTGAAGCATAAAACGCGCGAGGCATATATCGGGGTCAAACTGGTATCATTTTCCGCGCCCCGAACAACGACTGGACTGTTACTATTGCATTCTTAATGCTGCAACGGTGCTGCGCCAGGATTCAAGATATAGAACCATGAATTAGAAATGGTTTCGAAATATGCGATGGACAGTTTAAAATAGAGTAATCGGATATAGGACGCACAAGTCCGAGAGAACTTGAACATTATATTTAAAAAAAATGTAGCTCAACACTAGGAAATATTCAGGTATCGTGGATGCGTTTACAAACATCATTTTAAATGTTCCCTAAAGGTCCACAAGCTTTAACCTCCCTCTTTCTGATCCGTTCATAGAGATAGGATAAAAACATAGAGGGAGCATGTACAAGATTATATATTTGCACTGCTTACACTTATGTCATGTCAGTGATAGGAAAGGGGACAAATTCATCATTACCAGTTACACCCTTGTACATTTTTTTTGACATTAATGACATAGACTATAGGCCATACTTGTATTTTCCCACAAGTGTAGTATTGATACTTTTGATGAAATCATTTTGTATATATGTCGAAATTTAAATATTTTTTCAGTACAAAATATCGCGGTTTCTCATATTGCCAATTATAGATGCGTAACTTACTTAAATTTTGTCGTAATCAATAATAGTAATTGTATCTAAAGAATCTTGACATTCGTTATATGTTAAGCCTTAACATATAACGAATGTCAAGATTCTTTAGATAACTGTTAAGGAGTTGGATAGTTTTATTGTCCACCCTCCGGCTTAATGTTCTAACAGTGCTGGCACCGGGATTCAGGATATAGAACCATGATTTAGAAATGGATTTGAAAAATGCGATGGACAGTTTAAAAAAGAGGAATCAGATATGGCGCGTACCAGTCAAAGAGAACCTGACCATCTGGCAATGTACATACAGGGTGTAAGGGTGCTCAGAATTACATAGAGTTCTGGTTCTGGTTTTGTATCTTGCGGAATTTCCGACTTCAGCCGAATGACGTCCACTGCAGGACAAAAGTCTACCTAAAGATCGTCACAACGACCAGCTTTGTGAAATACATATCCACCTACGACCTTCACTCGGTGATCGGTCCATCTTGTAAGTCTTATCGGTCCGTCTATTGGTAAGTGGTCGCCTCTTGAGAACCTTTTTGTCCTAACGGCCGTTAGTTCTATGAGCGAGGTGCCCCACCCGCTGCCACTTAAGCAATTGCTCCTACGGATTTTCTCGTTTCTGATTCGATCACTATGGTAATTTCAAGAAATACTTATTTATTCTATATTTAAAGCTCATTAGGTTTGTATTAAGCTCAAATTTTCGGTAATACGCATGTGATAGTAAAACAAAATAACCCTTAATTCAAGTACTCCTCCTATAGACGGACGATTTAGCGCAGTGGTTAAGGGCTTAGCCCGCCCCGCCCACTGTGTCTAATAGTCGCGGGTTCGATTCCCGCACGGGACAAATCTTTGTGTGATCCACAATTATTTGTTCCGGTCTGGGTATTTGTGTATGTGAATTTTAATGTTTGTAAACGCACCGACGATACAGGAATTAATCCTAGTGTGGGGCAACGTTTATATTTTAAAAAAAAAAAAAAAAAAAAAAAAAAGTGAAGAAACCTTAAAGTGAAGAAGAAGATTGTATGCTCTCTTCAACCGGACACAGTCATACCACCACGTGGGGCAATAAGGTATAATTTTAATATATCTCAGTTTTACTTTTAAACATTCAATTATGAACCCTTAACATAAATAAAAGAGCTTTATCCTCCAGCGGGGCAACCTAAAAAACATAATATGTTGATACACTTTAATTTTTAAATGTTTAGAGGTGTCGTATAAACATTTAGTACTCAGAAATAATATGAATGATGTAGGGAGGTAATGAATAACATGCAAATGGGGTATCTAATAAAATCCTCGCTCGGAAGAACGCCGCACCCACCCCGCCGTCTCCCCAGCCAGGAATCATGTGCCGAGTTCGCTTCGAATTAATTTGTGGAACAGAAAACGTGAGCACTGTTCCGTATATCGCTAAAGTGTTGAGCTGCTTATTTTGAATACATTTCATTAGTGTTAAACAGGTTTGTGTAGGTTTCTTTTAGACCATAGGTGGTCCTTTCCCTATGGATGAACTTGGTATTCTTGACTTGGCACCGGTTCGTTCGTTGCGGGTTTTAATTAAGTTTCACATAGCTCAGTTCTCCCCATAGAGGAATGAGAATATTCTGATCTGAAAAAGAAAAAAAAGGTAATCTTGACTTAGGCGGATGCCCTTTTAGTATATTACGAACAATTAATAGTGATATTATTATTATTTGAAGAGTAATCTATATATTTACGATAATATTATCACACATAAACGAGTAAAGTTGTCACGCCATCGCATGCAGGGCACTTAGTGATAATTAGGCTATAAGAATTCGAGCAGTGGGTACTGTGAACCGAGTATTACTAAAGTTCGAACGCGAGTCCGCGCAATTTTCGTGAAAAGGGGTACAAAGTTATTGCTTCACGTATTAATATAATGATACTTATCAGCAGTGAAAAAGTTCGTTATTTTCCTTATTGGACGAGATAAAAAGGTGGCGTGTAGTATTGTTCGAGGGAACCACTAGAGATTTGAAGGAAAATATTCTAACTGCGTCATATTTCAGCGTCGAATTTGAGGCATAACGTAGCAGTCTGTTCGTGAATGCGGCCGCTCTGCCAGAGAATGGTGGAGCACTGACAGTAGCGACCGTAAACAAAAGCTTCTCGTCGCACTTTTATAATTTACTTAGGTACCTACTTCCTCTTTCCCTTTTGAATTTTGTTTTAACATTTCCCTTTTTTGAAGAGCCGTTATGTGGGACGCTCGGATGCCGCCTTCATTTTGCGTTCTATTCATATCTGTTTTGATGTGGGCCCTGGCTTCATATTTTCGACCGACGGGAATTTAACGTGGTAGGACATCATAGGGTGGTTGTCTTTTGTGCAATTGTTGGCGAAAATACTAAGTCAGAGAGGACGCTGAAGTTGCTGTTGCGATTAGTCAGGAGACAGATACAGTGGAGAATGTTTTAAATTAGGCCCTCGGGACGAACCTCCGTGGTTTTTAGAGTGTTCTGTTATAAATTGATGTTAAAAAAAAAACACCGTCCCGCCCATATTCCCCAAGCGGGGGTGGCCGAGGTGTACTGAGTACACCCACGTTTCGCCGACGCTGTTAGGTCTCATGTAATAGGGGGCGAGCCTATTGCCATATACTGGGCACAATTCTAGGCTCCGGACTCGTACTGCGAAGTTTTTCGTTAGAAAAACTACACTTGTCCAACCTAGGATTTGAACCCAGGACCTCATGATCACAAAGCGATGCGCTTTGCCACTAGACCAACGAGGCAGAGTATCTGTTATATTATATGTTAAAAAAGAAAAAAACAGGTAAAGGTTTTGTTTCAAATATTTTATTATGAATGATACTTATGAATATTTATATTGGGGGTATGTGTATATTGTGGTGTGTATGTGTACTGGTGATAAAGCCATCCTGAAAATTATAATAATATGTCGGACACCCGTGTCCCAGCGCAAGCCTTTTAAGGACCAGGTTCATTGGTCATGGTTCATAATTTATCTGCCTTTACCCCTATCATAGAATTTTGGAGTTTTAAATATTGTGAAAGACTAGAGCCTACTCACAGAAACCACCTATGCTGCAGCTGATAATAAATAAATAAGGATATGTTATCATGAGGTCTTACAATATAAATGGGCATTATAAATAACACGATGTTTTTTTCAAACATAAGTAAGGCCGTTCTAACAAGAAGTTGTTTTATTTGTCTGAATTTAGATACTGATAAAATTACAATATACTATAGTATTTAAATAAAAAATAATGTCACAGAACTTCAGGTGAATCGAACCAGACCACATATTACATAGTCGATTACCACACACTCATTTTTTTTTAAATTGCAGCCAGCCCAAAACATTCCATCAACTTTTTGCCGTTAACAAAAGTTTTGTCAAACTAATCATCGACCGAGTACCGATTTTTAGCACGGGAGTGGATTTTAATGGGCCCTCAGCGAGCGAGCAGCTGTCATCCGCCGAATTGGGAAGTGCGGAGTCAAATGGATTGTCTACCTATGAAAACTTGGACTGGGGAGTTTGAAATTGTAGTCATATGATACAATAATGACTATGTATTTCTTATTTTAATTTGTTGTAAAGTGGTAATATTTTAAAAAACTGGTTTAAGAACGTGGCTGGTAATAAATTGCAAAGAAAAAATATTTTGCCTTTTAGTCTCTTTGATATGGATTTTACTTATTTTATTTAGCATTTAAGTGGGCAGGACACGACACAAGATGTGGTGATGACAAGTGGAGTAGATCTTTGACAGAATGGTGGCCACGGCAGGGATATCGCAATCGAGGAAGGCCAGTACAAAGATGGGTCGATGATGTGGTTAAGTGCGTTGGTAAGACCTGGCTGGGGATATGTGTCCTAAAAAGGAGAAGGCTTATGCCCTGCAGTGGGGGCAATGAGCTGGAAGTGATGATGATTTTAAAGATTAAGCATTTAAAATCAAATTGTGTGCATGATTTGATTCAGGTTATAGACGTCTTAATTCGTCATCCCTCGCAAAGTAAGAAAAAATCCAAAGAAAGTAAAATTTACTAAGGCCCACTTGCACGAACCAGGGTTAGCGTTACTTATTAACTAACTCGATGTAATAACGTTAAATTGCCTTCAAATAAACGTTCTAACCACGACTTAGTCAATAGGTAAGCTAACTAGTGTTGTAAAAATGAGCGCCGAGCGCTCAGCGCTGAGTCGACGCTTACGAGCGTTCAAGACACGAGCGTTGAAGGCTCGAGCCTTTAAGGCTCTCAGAGCGTTGACGTCTCGCGCTATAACCCTGAACTGTGTAACAGAGGCGTATCCAACACCAGTACTTAACTAAGATTTTTGTATCAATTTTAATAAATGAAAAAAAAGCATGTAATTTTAAAATTACCAATCAATCAAAACGATAAACGAAAGTAGGCTGTAATTAAAATAAACACGAAAATGCACGCTGCACTCTATTAACTTGGAAAACAAATCAATTTAATTAAAACACCTTCTATTTTTCATAATCTGTGTTATAAAGGTTTTACAATTAGCATAATTCTAAATTAAATGTTATATTTTTAAAATTAATAACAAGCAGATATAATATAGCATATTTGCCATCGAAACGCTTAGAAGAAGAGATAAAAAGCACATAAAAACTAAAATAATTCCATCAGATCCTTATGTAGAGCTTAGAGACATCGAAAATATAGCAAGTTATTCTAACATAATCTCCCAAGTAACACATATTCCAATTTCCTAAATTTATCGGGGCTCTAACAACAATATATGCGCAAAGGCTCTTTCCCCGAGATGAATAAAAAAGCGTTTGATAAAGTTGAATGGCAACAAGTCGCTCGGAGAGAGCATATTGTCAATTTCCCACATTGTGAAGTTCCGAACAACAATCGAATCGGGACCTCGACGTCTCTCGACTTCAATTGGATCTAAAGGGCTTTATCTTTGATACAAAACAGAGGTATTTCTGTCACGCGGATCTACTGCTGCCGACAGATATAGTTATTTTATTGAGTAACGTGCTTGTGCAATGTAGTTTTAGATTTTGAGTACGAATATTTATGCATTGAATTGCGGTAGTTCCCTGCTGTCTAGACTTTTCAAAAGCTTCTAGGTCACTTGCGTGAGCGTATAGAAATAAATACATATAGAACTGTGAGTTTCATGCTGTATTAGGTATTTACATTACAGATGCAAAGCCAAATTTCAATGAGGTTACTTTGTCATACTAGTTACCTAACTACACCCAGTAGCAGACATTCTTTAAATTTTAAAAATGACATTAATATGAAAAAAAAAAATATTTTTCGGATTTTATAGAGGTTTATTTTTAATTTTAAAGTTCCCAACGTTCTAATAAAAAAGAAAATTAAGAATGAACCGCGATAAAATCCCGAAAATAGTTGTTTTATCTGTAATATTCGCATAAATCTAAGAACAACTTAATAAATTATATTAATATCTATCTCCAAATCATATATTATAAAGATAGATTAGGGGTTAATGCCACCTTTTTCAATGAACGTCTCTGCAGCTGGGCGTAATTTGTATAAATATTCATCAAAGATATCACATCTTCTCCTACGTTATTCCAAACTACGAGATACGTCATTTTCAGTTCCCAAAGAGCACGTTACGCCGAACAGTCTCAGTACGAATGCGCTGAAAAGGCAACACCGCCTAATGAATAACATGCAAATGATGGTGTCTAATGAAAGCCGCACTTGGTTTCCCGCTAGACTTTTCATAAGCTTCTGGGTCACTTGCATGAGCGGAGACTTGAATAAATACATATGCAACTCCAAGTGTCATGCTGTATTAGGTACTTACTTGTTTCTTATCAAACTAAATGCTTATGACTTGGCTAAATTGAAATTATTAAAAAAATTGTATCTAGAAATAATATACAGCCGTTATATCCTTCATAGCCTTATTAGTCTAGTACTGCATCCTGCGTGCAGTTGGTGATTATGATATCGTGAGTTCGAGCCCTAGAATTTAAACTTAACTCCACCCTATGAATTATTCCCGTATCATAGGTGCGGTTACAACCCAAACCGAAACAAATATTTGTGGGTCACCCAAAGATTTGTTCCATATGGGAATCGAGCCCACGAACAATCGTGGGCCGATCGATCATCATCATCCACCATTAAAAAACACACAAGTGTTACATACCACCTGACACTCTGACCACCAACAAAATTAACTTCTTTAGCCATGTACAAAATAGTATACTCGATTCGGATGATTTAAATGAATTTGTATTAATTGGCGACTTCAACGTCCCAAATATAAGCTGGTCGAAATCCTGCAACTCGCATGAGGCGTTGCCAAGCGAAGCGCAAGGCAGAGACGCAGAATTCCTCTTAGAGTTTTTGTCTATTTGTAACATGAAACAATATAACTGTATTCCTAACGACTGTAACCGCTTCCTAGATTTAATAATTTCGACAATGTCATCACTACAAGTTACTTCTATTAACCCATTGAGTAAACCCGATCATCATCATCCACCATTAAAAATTGATGTAGAAACGAACATATCACTAGCTCTTAAAGCGAATAACAGACGAAGATTCAACTTTCACAGTTGCGATTATTCGTCTATTAAATCTGAATTTGACATTTTTGACTGGTATGCCCTGTTGTCTGAAACCGATTTTGACAAAGCCAAACTCTAGGCGAAGTGGTTTTTTAATGCCTAAAACTCTCAGACTGGGTAACATCGTAACATCTGATGCGCAGGAGGTATGTGAATTATTTTCTGAATTCTTTGGCTCCGTTTTTGAAAAATCAATATGTACAAATGCAAGTATAGATGATGTAAGTTGTAATCGCACTCTGCCTAAAATACATATAACGGAAGACAACATATTGGCGAAGCTTAAGAAACTCGACATTAACAAGGGTGCAGGTCCGGATAGGGTACCGCCAATTTTTCTAAAATCTTGCGCTGATGAACTTAAAACTCCACTTCATATACTATTTAACCGGTCATTGTTGACTGGTGTTTTTCCTACAAAGTGGAAAACTGCTTTTATCGTTCCAGTTTATACGTCTGGTGACAAAATGCAATGCGAAAATTATCGCCCTATTAGTATGCTATCTTCGATAGCGAAAATTTTTGAACAACTTGTGTTTGATTCTTTATACAATCACGTATCTCCATTAATATCAACTAGGCAACACGGTTTTGTAAACTGTAGGTCCACAGTCAGCAATTTACTTATTTATAAAGATTATCTTTGCTCAGTATTTGCTAAGCGCCAACAAGTGGACACGATTTATACGGATTTTCGCAAGGCGTTTGACAAAGTGAACTTCGAAAAAAAATAAAAAAAATAAGCCGCGATAAAATCCGTAAAATAGTTTTATTTCATGTGTTATATTCGCGTAAATCTCAGAACTCAAAAGTGAACTATTCACTACTTTGTAAAAAGCTTAGTGCATTTGGTATCTGCAGTGACCTACTTCGATGGACTAGTTCATATCTTTCACGAAGGAGTCAGATCGTAGCTTTAAAGGGCTTCCTTTCATCTGAAATTATAGTGACGTCGGGAGACCCCAAGGATTTCATTTGGGTCCTCTATTTTTCATTATTTACATCAATGACCTTATTGATAAACTATCTTGCCCCTGCTGGATGATTTGAAGATATTTACTACTATTTGCTGCGCTAATGACGCTTTACGTCTTCAAAATAATCTAGACAGAGTTATTGAATAACCATATGTCTCACGATTTCCTTTACGAAAAAGCTAAATAAAATCATGTTTTCTTACAATATCAATAACTATGCTCTTAAACGCAAACGCACCGTAAAAGATCTAGGGATATTATTTGACGAACAATTAATATTTCGTGAACATTACAACTATACTAGTGTGTCGAGCAGGGTAGCGTACCTGATACTCAGAATATCCAAAAGATATTCGCTGAAGGTCATACAGGTCTACGCACCGACCTCGGCATACTCAGATGATGAGGTCGAAGTTATGTATGAGGACATTAGTAGAGCCATACATACTTCCAAAGCACACTTTACAGTAGTTATGGGTGACTTCAATGCGCGACTGGGCAAACGGGGCAATGATGAGTTGAGAGTGGGGCAATTTGGATATGGGCAGCGCAACCCCAGGGGTCAGAGGCTGGCCGAATTTCTGGAGAAGGAGGGACTCTTTATGATGAACTCTTTCTTCCAGAAGCCGTCTCATAGGAAATGGACCTGCATGAGCCCTGATGGTTTCACAAAAAATGAGATAGACTTCATCATGAGCACGAAGCGACAAATATTTAATGATGTCTCCGTGATTCACAGGGTTAAAACCGGCAGTGATCACCGAATGGTCAGAGGCACATTAAATATTAATGTCAAAATGGAAAGATCGCGTCTGATGAAGTCTACGCTCTGACCTTCTTATGCACATATCCAAAACCCCGAGAACTTTCAACTCGAATTGTCAAACCGCTTCGAATTGCTAGACAGGAGCGCATCAGTGGACGAAATCAATAATAGGCTGGTAGAGACTGTCCATACGGTCGGGTCCAAGTATTTTAAGCCCCACCGTAAAAATAGGCCTCAAAAGCTATCTGACTACACCCGAAACCTTATGGCTGAGCGACGTACCATGAGACTCCAAACCTCCGATGATGCTAAGTCCTATAGGCAGTTCAATGGACAGATATTGAAGTCCTTGCGACACGATTTACGGTCCTTCAACACAAGACGTATTGAGGAGACCATAGAGCAGAACAAGGGCTCCAAAGTGTTCGCAAGAGACGCGTCTATTGGGCAAAGCCAGTTGACGAAGCTGAAGACGGAGGACGGAAACGTAACGTCGAATAGGTCAGTGGTGCTTAGGGAGATAGAGAGGTTCTATGGACAGTTGTATACCTCAGTAGCTGAACCTGTTGTTGACTTGGTAAAAGACCCAAGAGCCAAGCTAACCCGATACTACACTGAAGATATCCCGGACATCAGTCTGTACGAGATTAGGATGGCTCTCAAACAACTTAAAAACACTAAGCGCCGGGTGAAGACGGAATTACCGCAGAGCTTCTGAAAGCGGGCGGATCGCCGGTACTTAAAGTCCTTCAGAGGCTGTTTAATTCCGTCTTGCTCGAAGGGAAAACGCCGGAAGCATGGAACAGGGGTGTGGTGGTACTGTTTTTCAAGAAAGGTAATAACACTTTATTAAAGAACTATAGGCCCATCACACTGCTGAGCCATGTGTACAAGTTGTTTTCGAGAGTCATCACGAATCGTCTCGAACGCAGGTTTGATGACTTCCAGCCTCCCGAACCAGCCGGTTTCTGGAAAGGCTTCAGTACCATAGACCACATACACACGCTGCGGCAGATTATACAGAAGACCGAGGAGTATAATCGCCACTATGCTTGGCGTTTGTGGACTATGAGAAAGCCTTCGATTCGATCGAGACTTGGGCGGTTCTTAGATCTCTCCAGCGATGCCGCATTGACTATCGGTACATCGAAGTGTTGAAGTGCTTGTATAATAACGCCACCATGTCAGTCCGAGTACAGGGGCAGTACACGAAGGCGATCTCCATAAAAAGAGGAGTAAGACAAGGAGACGCCATTTCTCCGAAACTGTTTACGGCCACTTTAGAGGACGCCTTCAAGCTCTTGGAATGGCTAGGACTTGGCATCAACATCAATGGCGAATACATCACTCACTTTCGATTTGCCGACGACATTGTGGTCGTGGCGGAGTCGTTGGAAGATCTAGGACGAATGCTCGGTGACCTCAACAGAGTATCTCAACAAGTGGGTCTTAAAATGAACATGGACAAAACGAAAACAATGTCTAACGTCCATGTCGTACCCACCGCACTCACCGTTGGGAACTCTACTCTTGAAGTTGTCGACGAATACATTTACCTGGGACAGGTAGTCCGGTTAGGTAGGTCCAACTTTGAGAGAGAGGTTAATTGACGAATCCAACTCGGCTGGGCAGCGTTCGGGAAACTGCGCAACATCTTCTCATCCAAAATACCTCAGTGCCTAAAGACTAAAGTGTTTAGTCAATGTGTGTTACCAGTGATGATATATGGATCAGAGACGTGGTCTCTTACTATAGGTCTCATAAAAAAGCTCAGAGTTGCTCAGCGAACTATGGAGAGAGCTATGCTCGGCATTTCTTTACGTGATCGAATCAGGAATGAGGAGATTCGTAGAAGAACCAAGGTCACCGACATAGCCCTTAATATTAGCAAGCTGAAGTGGCAATGGGCGGGCCACATAGCGCGCAGATCGGACGGGCGTTAGGGCAGAAAGATTCTAGAGTGGAGACCACGTATTGGCAAGCGCAGCGTGGGACGACCACCTGCCAGATGGACCGACGATATTGTGAAAATCGCAGGAAGTCGTTGGATGCAGGTGGCATCGGACCGGTTACGCTGGAAAGCAATTTGGGAGGCCTATGTTCAGCAGTGGACAAGTATAGGCTGAGATGATGACAACTATATATGCTGCAAAGCAACAAAACTACTCGGGTTTATTTTTAGGACTTCTAAGCCGTTCAAAAATTCTTATTATTTACTTCTATTGTACTATAGCTTAGTTAGGTCAATACTTGAATATGGTTCTATTATCTAGTCTCCTTTTTACTCTGTACATAGTGATCGCATTGAAGGCAT
Source organism: Phalera bucephala (assembly GCA_905147815.2). Classification (NCBI taxonomy): domain Eukaryota; kingdom Metazoa; phylum Arthropoda; class Insecta; order Lepidoptera; family Notodontidae; genus Phalera; species Phalera bucephala. The sequence continues at coordinate 11,002,090 of LR990626.1, forward strand.
TCAGAACAAATAACTAAAGATGATATGTTACCGTTTGGGATTAGGCCGTTCCATATCTTGTTATGAGGATAGACTTACCAAATTCAACGTCCAAAGACTTTCGTTAAGACGTAATTACATTGAATTACTATACCTCCACAAAATTATTCACTCCCGCATAGATTCCCCCGAATTACTATCTTTAATAAATTTTAACACCAGATACAAGATCCGCAATCCAAACATCTTCGTATTGCAAATTTATAAGAACAGCACCTCATACTACAATGTGTCATAAGAATGTGTCGTTCGTTTAATGACTTGGCAATCAAATATAAATGCCTCGACATAATGAATGGCAAATTTGAATCATTTTCAAAGGGTCTAAGGAAATTAATATTCAAATCGAATACCTAACCAATTTAACATGCCTATTTGACTAGGCGCTATAAATAGTCACGGTAAAGTTGCATGTTATTTAATTTTTTCGTCTATATCACCTTAACCTGCCAAGCGAGAGGCTCATTTTAACTTAAACTATCCTTCTTTGCGACTAGCCTACTACTGTATTTTGTTTCATCTTTTCTGTGTGAAACTCATGCCGATCTATGTTATGAAAAGATTACCAATATTAGGTAATCTATTAGTGATACTACTTTGCACGTTAGTAATATAGATTAGGACACATGGTTTGGAATATAATCTAATTATTTAAGTTTTGTCTTTATATTGAATTTGTAGCGATTGTATTCTGTTTTGTGTCGGAAATAAATAAATAAATAGATTACTCGATTCAGTGGGCGGAGCGGCTTAAGCTCTTAAACTTAAGACCAAGCCATCGTCAGTGTTGGGGTTTTGCCGCCAATCAATTTTATTTTCGTCAAAAAATTGTATTTTCGGCAATACGCTCGCTTTTTATTTTTGTGTATGTAGTCCGTGTGAAACCTTCCTTAACTCATCAGTTTACAGACCTACAAGGATCTTTTGACCCTATATTTTGACAAGCAGCCAAGATCAGAACTAACGCTGTCATGTAGTAAAATTTCACTTCATTATAGTCGCAGAGTTGCTGTTTGCTATGAAATTTACCCACGTTTTGTTTTAATTAGTAACCGTCCGGACCCACCTGGTGAAATATCTCCTTGGAAGTGAGAGACTGTATCTAATATGGGATAGAAATATTGCAGTGACAGGCCGCTTCATTTATATAAAACGGATAATATAAAATTATTATAGTCCTTTCTAAAGACACAGCATGGACACAGGAAGAAAGACTGACGTTGTTTTTCTACTCAATAAACACGATTTTGGGTACGTTAAAATCAATAAGAAATGTTTCATCTACAAATTGTAGCACAGTGGCTCATCTTAGTCCGAAACAGTACATATTGCCGCCGGGTATGCAAATCATGTGTGTTCCGATTCTGTGACGAGCTACCCCACTTGCATTGCATCTAGGTACCACCTTGATTATTGATGCTGATAGTTATTTATGATATTGATGCCTAGTGTATCTTCGAACATACAAAACTAGCTATGGCGTGTCGGCCTTATGTAAATATATACTCAAGGATTTCTCCCTTTCTGTCATCAGTAATTTGCCATGTGAAAGAAGGAAACAAAACATTTTGTAACTACACATCTGCTATAAACCGTTTATTTGTATGGGGATATTAGTATGAATTTGAGGTACTACGAGGGAATGCTTGTGACTTTTTTTCTATTGTTTTGGGTTTTCGAATTTTATTTCTTTTTTTTTTCACTGGTTGATCTGGTGGCCTTTAATAATCACAAATTTCGATTCCTAGGTTGGACGAAATGTGAGTTTTTGATAAAATAATACCTAAACCATCAGAGATCTCAACAACCAAGTACCTAAACGATTTCAGTTCTACATTACCCGCGATTTTAATGTAAACATGCTAAGAAATAAGTATACTGGAATTCGCAATAAGCCTACCCAAAGTAACCCTACTCAAACTAAGTAACATTCAAAAATATACACGTAATTACCGGCTGCCATACCAGTTATCTAAAAAGCAAAGTCTTGTATTAAAGAATTGCTTGTAAATAACCCAGAAGTAAGTGAAAGTTTGGAAGCAAATAGCCGAGTATGGTTTTCATTAGACACCGCCATTTGCATGTTATTCATTAGCCGGCAGCACTCTCTCGCCCACAGCTGAGCTTTGAAATTGTTCTAAAAAGCTTAATAAAATAAATTTATACCACTAATATACCCCACAATTGAATGCGTCCTTTGCGCAAATAAGAATGAATCCTGTTTGATTCACATATGGTTCATTTATTTTAAATAATAAATGCAATTATTTCCATAGGGACGCTGAGCTGAGTGCTCGCTTAAAGAATAGACAAAATCCGTATGCACTAATAATTTGTTCTTAAAAGATTTAAGGATCCAAGCCACGAGTATTAAAGCTGGTTTTTAAGCTTAAGCGTATCATAGACAACAAAATTAACAGTCTTATTCGTTAAATTGTATTTTTAGCAAGTCATTTAAGGTTACTGGCTGAACTAGAATTAGCGTATAATGTCGAAGGTTATTGTGTTTATACATCAGTCTAGACATCTTTTGATTTTCTGCGATTTTATTTTAGTTTTCAAGAGTTTGATTAGCTGATCCAGTTAACTTGTATGTAAAAGTAAAAAAAAAAAATATAGGGTTTTATAAAAACAACAACAAAAGTTTACTAGTATTTTTCATGTAAGGTGGGTACTGTGACAGGTGTGTCAAAGAAAATTATACTTTATTCAATGGCAATAAGAGGCATGACCCGTTTCTATACTTATGGTTTTATGCCTTAGCACTATTGAATTAAATATTAATTTCGTTTGGCAATTAGAACTGTCACTACCTATCCTATGTGAAAAATACTATAACATATAAACGGAACAGTTTTAGCATTTTACTTTAATTACGGATCACCCTTCACGGCATTAGCACTTACAATAATCAGATTAAAAAGAGCACACGATACTCCAAATTTGTTAAACCTAAAATTAGGAGAAGGTATAGAACTCCTTAAAAACAAGCACATGAATTTGGCTGTTCATTAATTCGCATTCAAAGCTACCTCATTACGTGATTTAACTAAATCCCGCAAGCGTGGACTAACGGACGAGTAGTTCTAACTTTAGACGTAGAACTGACTGATGGTAAGCACTGCCGGATAAGCAAACTAAGGTTAGCGTAAACTATCCAAGAGCAGAGGAATTTGCGATGACTAAATTAAATAATGGACTTTAAAGCATGTGAATAAAGTTTAAATAACATTAAAGAGTTATTTGCAACTCAAACATGCGAATCTCTTTAATCCTTTATCTACGCCTATTATTAAAGAATACCCCAAATGGGCTGGGAAGACTCCCACTAAGGGTATGCTCACATTTTGTCGAGGATGAGAAATCTAAATAAAGAATAAATACATAAAGGTGAACATAGAACCCTGAACTTTCTTTTTGAAGTCGGTCAGTAAAAAGGGCCGGATCTATTGCCGTTACGCCGGACAAAATTCTAAACTCCAGATGACTACTTTTTCGATAACAAAACTTCTATAACACTTTTTCGTCCTAGGAACTGAATTCCAAAGCTCTCCCAAACCTCATCCCAATTGCCACACCACAGACTTCTAGGGACACAGAGGCAGACAATAAAAGTCAATATCATATCTTTGATATCACTACATATTATAAATTAAAGCCCCCAAGCTCCCCCCGCCGCGTCTATATGAACGTGATAAACGAAATTTCTTACAGTTTTTACCAATGGACGGAGTCACTCAAGAGGAAGGTTTATGTGTATCAATCACCCGTGCGGAGCCGGGGCGGGTCGCTAGTTTTATCATTTTACCAATCGAATTATACCAACTCGTTTAAAATACTCCTTTTACTTGTAAGTCTTCGTTTGTGGCGCAACGAGAACGTCTTTTAATTAAAGTGGCTATTAAAAAGAAGCTCCCAAGAGGCACTTAATAGGCTTAGAGGATTAGATATTTATTTGAGGGATCCTGCTGAAATGAGCATGGCTTTGATTGTCTGCCAACGTATCTGCTTCACAAAGGCGACTCTTTTTAATTAGGCGACTATTCTGGAGTCCCCTTGCATACAAATTGTAGTGTAGCGACCTTTATGGTCACGACACGATTTATGGAACGATGAGTTGTGGGTGACGGATGTCATTCCGCTATTAAATGATGCCACGGAAAACTGGGGTTTGATTTCTATCCTGAGGGAACATCACAGTGGCGACGAGGATAATTAAGTGTGTTTGGTGTGTTTAACGAAGTAATTATCATACATAAAAATGTCGATCGGAAAATTGAATGAATTTGATGTACAGTCTGGTATGTGGTCATCATATGTTGATAGACTAGATATGTACTTTAAAGTGAATAAAGTGGTAGAAGATTTAAAGCTACCGACTTTGATTGCTAGCATGGGGGACGAGGCTTACGAATTACTAGTAAATCTCGCTAGCCCAAACAAGCCTTCTAAGTTGACATACGTGCAAGTCGATAATCTTATGCGTCAACATTTGCAACCGGCGCCTTGTTGTCTCGCCGAGAGATACCGTCAAAAGCGTCAAAACTCAGGAGAGAATATCGCAAGTTTTGTGGCGGAATTGAAGAAATTATCACGTAATTGTAAATTTGATTCAAGTTTGAATGAAAATTTGCGGGACCAATTTATCTGCGGGATCAGAAGCGAAGTAATTAGACAGCGGCTATTCGCGGAGAACGATTCGATGACGTTTGCGGATGCTGTCAAGTTAGCTTGTTCTTTAGAAGCGGCGAAGCGGGACGCAGCGGTGGTCGAAGGTGCGAAAGGGGATTCTGAAGCAACTGGCAGTGGCACTTGGCCAGTGCATGCTTTGTCATCGTGTGCGTGGCGCGCCGGGCAGGCTCCCGGGTGCGCTGGGCGCAGCGGCGCGGGCGTGCCGGCCGCGAACAATGCTCGGGCAGGCGCCCAGCCGCCTGCCGGCGGCAAGTTGTCGTCATCCTCACGGACTTTAACAAGAGTACAATGTTCGACGGAATTGTCGGGAGACAGCTGTTCAGCTTGTGGTGCTAACAACCATTGCTTCAAGACCTGTCGGTTTCGCAAGTTTGTATGTAGCAAGTGCCAGCGGGTTGGTCATTTGCGAAGGGTGTGTCCGTCTATACATGACCGGAGCCTGCGGGAGTGGCATGAACGTCGTGGCGATAAAGCTGTGAGGCGAGGTTTCCATTACGGTCACGCCGGTCAGGAGTCGAGCGAGGAGGAGGAAGAGGATGATATCGAACACATGAATCTATTGGCATTAAATAACTATAAAGCCGTAAGTTTACTCATCACGGTTGATAACGTTTTACTCGAGATGGAAATTGATACCGGTACGGCGATATCATGCATTAGTAATATTGTGTATGAGAATCTTTTTAGTCATTTACCAATTGAAAAAGATAGCACCGTTTTGAAATTTTATGACGGCACAAAAATTAAGCCGGTAGGTGTTATTAAGCCCACGGTACGTTTTAATAACGTGGAGAAGTGTTTAGAGTTATTTATTATTGATAAGGGTACTACTTCTTTGATCGGCAGGCAGTGGTTAGCTGAATTACAAATCGATGTACCTAAATTTCGATGTAATTTTATAAAAAAGGGTTTGCACATTGACGAAGAAATATGTAAATTACTCGACAGGTATAAAGAAGTGTTCGGTGACGGCCTGGGACGGTACACAGGTGGCAAGGCGACTTTGCGCGTGCGCGAGGGCGCGGAGCCAGTATTCCACCGGGCGCGGCCACTGCCGTACGCACTGCGCGAGCGCGTCGATGCGGAGCTGGACGCGATGCTGCGCTCCGGCGTCATCGAGCCAGTAGATTACTCAGATTGGGCCTCACCCTTGGTCCCTGTTAATAAAGCGGACGGTACGCTACGGATTTGTGTGGATTACAAGTCAACGTTGAACCCCGCCTTACTGATCGATCGTTACCCTCTGCCAAAGATTGATGAGGTGCTTGTAGGTCTTAATGGTGCACAATATTTTAGTAAAATTGATTTATCTAACGCATACAACCAAATAGAACTAGATGACTCTAAAAAATTCACTGTTATAAATACTCATAAGGGTTTATTCCGTTATAATAGGCTAGTTTTCGGGCTATCGTCAAGCGTAGGTATTTTTCAGAGAATTATGATGAAATTGTTGCAGGGTATATCTCATGTACAGGGGTTTCTCGATGACATCATAATTGGCGGTAGGACAAAAACAGAACACTTACAGGCTCTTGAAGCAGTTTTCAAGAGAATGGCCGATAATGGGTTAAAACTGAAAAAAAGCAAATGTGTTTTCCTGGTAGACGAAGTTAAATATTTAGGGTTTATTGTCACGAAAGACGGAATAAAGGCTGATACGTCTAAGATTGAGGCCATTTTAAAAATTAGTCCGCCTTTGAATATCACGGAATTGCGGTCGTTTCTCGGTATGGTGAATTTCTTTGGTAGGTTCGTCAAGAATTTTAGTTCACTATTGGGACCTTTGCTTAGGTTATTGCATAAAGGGGTTTCTTGGGCATGGGACAGGAATTGCGAGCGTTCCTTTGAGAAGATCAAACGTGCGTTAGTGGGTAGTGAGGTTTTAGCTCATTATGATCCGAAGAAAGCCCTAACGGTGACGTGCGACGCGAGCGCGCGGGGGGTGGGCGCCGTGTTATCGCAGCCCGGAGCGCGCGGGGAGCGTCCGGTTGCTTACGCGTCGCGGACGCTCACAGCAGCTGAGAAAAATTATTCTCAGATTCACCGAGAAGCTTTAGCGATCATATTTAGTATTAAAAAGTTCCATCAGTACCTGTACGGTCGCAAGTTCATTTTGCGTACTGATCATAAGCCGTTAGTGTCCATATTAGGGCCCAACGCTGGCATACCGACTATGACTGCGAGTAGAATGCAGCGTTGGGCAGTGATCTTATCGGCATATGACTATGATATTGAGTATATTAAAACTAGTGACAACTGTGCCGATGGCTTATCTAGATTACCGCGGACCGACGAATATACCCAGTCTAAAGACTCGATGCCGGAGCAAACATATTTACATTTTGCACAGGACGCTCTGTTGCTGGACTACAGGGAAATTAAGTATCTAACGTTGAAAGATCCCATTTTAAGTCGAGTATTAGCTTATGTTCGGGATGGTTGGCCGGATTCCTGTGACTTAGCAGGAATGGGGCCATACTTTAATAGGAAATTCCAGCTATACGAGGAATTGGGGTGTATTATGTGGGGGCACAGAGTGGTAGTTCCGGAGAGTTGTCGAGAGAGAGTGTTGAATATGATTCACGAGCCACACATGGGCATAGTCAAATCAAAGGCCATAGCTCGCAGCTACGTGTGGTGGCCTGGTATCGATGAGGCGGTAGAACGGGAGTGCCGCGCATGTGTGACGTGTGCGGCGTATGCGGACGCGCCGCCGCGGTCGACGCCACGCCCTTGGGCCTGGCCGGGCCGGCCGTGGACCAGACTCCACTTGGATTTTATGGGTCCGGTGGAAGGGAAAATTTTCTTGGTCGTAGTGGACGCTATGTCCAAGTGGCTGGAGGTTTTTCCATTGCCAAATACGGCGGCGCGTGGAACTGTTTCTAAGCTGAACGAGCTATGGAGTAGGTTTGGCATCCCTAGACAAGTGGTAACAGATAATGGACCGCCTTTCACTAGTAAGGAATTTGCGACATTTTTGGAGAGGGAGGGAATTGAGCATGTTTTTTCGGCTCCCTATCACCCGGCCTCGAATGGTGCGGCTGAAAATGCTGTTAAGACTCTAAAAAGAGTGATTAGAAAAGCGTTATTAGGAAGAGAGTGTGTGGAATTTGCGTTAAATAGGTTTTTGCTCCACTACCGTAACACCGAACATTGTACGACAGGTGAAACTCCATCGTTATTGCTTATGGGTAGGCGCTTACGAACGCGTTTAGACGCAATCAAGCCGGATAGGGAAGCTAAGGTGCGAGGGATGCAAAGGACTCAAGTAGATGCCGCGGGAGGTGTGGATAGGGTAGTGAGAGTTGGTGACGATGTTTGGTATCGCCAGTTTTTAAAGAAAGAGAAATGGCTACCAGGTACAGTAGCTAGCACCTCAGGAGCTAAGGATTTTCAGGTTTCGGATGGAAAAGATAACCACATACATAGGCATATTGATCAGTTAAGGCGTAGGGATGCGAATTTACTTGTGATCCCCACGATTCGTAATCGATCGCACGGGATTGCACCGAGCGTGGATCCTCTAGAGGCCCAACCAGGGCAGGCAGAGTTAACAGACGCCCGCACGACGGGGCCGCGTCCGGAAACGGGGCTCGTAACGATTTCATCGCCCGAGGGGCGGCGACTTGAGCAACCGGAAGAGGAATACACAACGCTACCAGCCACGCCTGTACCGCCCCAGCCGCGACCCATTCGGAAGTGTAGACTAAATAAGTTACCGAAATAGAGTTGGTTCCTGCTGGTCTCTCCACAGAGTTGGGTTGTTCCCATTTTAGTGGGGAGGAGTGTAGTGTAGCGTTTTAGTGGGGAGGAGTGTAGTGTAGCGACCTTTATGGTCACGACACGATTTATGGAACGATGAGTTGTGGGTGACGGATGTCATTCCGCTATTAAATGATGCCACGGAAAACTGGGGTTTGATTTCTATCCTGAGGGAACATCACACAAATTAAGGAAGATTAACATGATTTCGGGACGCCCCATATTCGAGTTTCCTTATGAAAAAACTTAACGGCTTTGGGTTTGTTTTTTTTTGTTTATAAAGTAAAATATTTATTTTACTAAACCGAGTCTTATCTGATGGAAAAGTCAAGAGTCTCCGTAACTGGCGAACATGTATGAGACGAACTATGAGAGTCGAGGAAGCCAGAGAGGTCTATAAAGAAAGAACCTGTTAGAACTCTGTACTCTCTGCCTACCCCACAAGAGATCTGGCGTGATGAGATAGATAGTTTAATTCATGCGGGACAAATGTTTGTGTATCCCACAAATATTTGTATCTGTCTGGGTTTTGTGTACGTGAATTTCATGTTTGCAAACGCAACCACGACACAGGAATAATTCGTAGTGCAGGGCTACTACTGAATGTGAAAATAAACAGGCCAAGCTAAAGAAATGTATGGCGCAGCAAGTTATATTTAGATATTATCTATCTATAGACTGCCTTGTTGGTCTAGTGGCAAAGCGCATCGCTTTGTGATTACGAGGTCCTGGGTTCAAATCCTAGGTCGGACGAGTGTAGTTTTTCTAACGAAAAACTTCCTAGTACGAGTCCGGTGTCTGAAATTGTGCCCGGTATATGGCAATAGGTTCGCCCCCTATTAAACGTGTGTACTCAGTACACCTCTGCCACCCCCGCTTGGGGAAAATAGGCGTGACAGTGTGTGTGTGTGTATCTATCTATATCATCACGCCAGTTCCCTTGCGGGGTAGGCAGAGAGTACAGAGTTCCTAAAGGTTCGTTCCTTGCAGACCTCTCTGGCTTCCTCCACTCTCATAGTTCGTTTCATACACGCTCGCCGGTTACGAAGACTTTACTTATTACTTTATTATATTTTATAGGTAACTATACTAAGCCTTACCCACGTAAGGTTATTTTAAAGAAATTCCATATTGTATACATGGATGCACTCCCGCTGCCCGGATTCCGAGCGACGCCGGAAAGGCGAAAGGAGAAAGGACCTGAGATAAAAAACTGTTAATTGCGTGGATATGTAAGATTACTGCCGCCATGCCTCTGCAGTCGTCGCCAAACGGAATTTTTGATACCCGCTTTTAAATAATATTTGTTTAGTCATATATGTATTCAGTTATCGAATTTTTCAAAAACCATGATTTTAAATGTTGCATATAATATTTTTGCTTATAACCGTATTTTCTGAAGTACAAGGAGCATTTCAAAAGATTTTTATATGGTTTTGAAATGCAATGAGCATATCATTATATTTTTTTTTTGCGTTCATGTAAGTATTAAGTTTTATTCTCCTTGCCATAAGGGAACCGGCATGACGATACAGCTAATTTTACAGATTTAAACTTAATTTTATATTTATTACAAGTTTTTTGTCCGCGACTACGTCCGCGGTGACTTTAGACAGGAACCTACCATTTTCCGGGTTAAAAAGTATCAAGGTAATAAACTATCTGTGTGCAAAATTTCATCCATATCCATTCAGCTATTTTCACGTGATTAAGTACATACATCAAAACATACAAACTTTCACATTTATAATATTAGTAGGAATTCCTTCAATCCTTTTAGGCCGTAGAAGAACAATGAAATCCGTATGATATACAACTTTATTACTTTGTTTACTGCTATATCGACGTTTATGAAAAATATGTCAGGGTCGTTTTGGAATTACCTTCTACTTAAAACATGCTAACACACTTTGTAAGTATCGAAAATACCTTAATAAAATTATTTCTTAATTATACTTCATTCTGTTGTATAGAAGAATATTAATACTGAATGGAAAATAGAAATGAAATGAATACAAAAGCTTATTTTCAATAAGGAAATGTGTAAACCTATGCAACATCCACGCAGCGTTCCGTTATATCAACGAGCCAATTAACTATAATAACATAGACAATACCCAATCAAAATGCTCCGATGAAACGGAACCAACGAGGAATTATTATTAAAGTTGATTAGGTTAATTTAAAAACATTTCTATATATTGTTTTATTTCAACCGTCACGCCTATATTCCCCAAGCGGGGCTGGCAGACGTGTACTGAGTACACCCACGTTTCGCCGACGATGTTAAGTCCCATGTAATAGGGGGCGAGCCTATTGCCATATACCGGGCACAATCCCAGACTCCGGACTCGTACTGGGAAGGTTTCGTAGGAAAACTACATTTGTCCGACCTAGGATTTGAACCCAGGACCTCGTGATCACAAAGCGAGGTGCTTTGCCACTAGATCAACGAGGTATATTGTTTTATCTTTTTAGAAAAAGTAGCCCTACTCTAGAAATTATGCCTGCATCGTTGGGTGGGTTCGTAAAATAATTTTTCATGCACAAGCACCCTGACCGGAAAGAACACGAAAATTTCTAAGAACAGAATAATTAATTTAAAAGATCTTGTTTTAAATTAAAAAGATATTTTTAAAGACAAGCTTTTATAGTAAAACACAAAAAAGATATCTTGCATAGTTGAGGACTTCCTGTAGCCTTTATGCAGCTCCATCATCAGACCCTGGCAACCATCTGGGTCCATAGTAACGTTAAGACAAATTCAACGACCACAAACACGATGGAGCTATATTGAGTAGTTGGGTTGTTCCGGCGACGATCTTACGGCAACAACAGCAGACCATCTCTATGGTATCACATCATGCATTGTCGCCGAACTTACGTACGCCAAATTTCAGCTCAATCGGATACCCGCTATGCTTGAAAAATACGAATGCGGCACACAGCGGTTGGAAAAGAAGAGCCGAAGGCAGTGCAGTGGCAGTCTGATACAGGCCGATGATGCTTACGATGACGAGTGAAACGACTATAAACGTTTCTGGGTTGTATAAAGATTTGTCCCGTGCGATGTTAGCCGCGACTTATCGATCCAATGAGTGGAGTAGCCCAGACCCTAACCGCCATTTCTACTAACAAAACACAAAATTCTTCCGAATAAAGTATTAAAATTGTTAAACTAGAATTATAAATTGTCTAGAAGCAATAAAACAAATTGAAAACCGTTATCCTAAACTAATATTTCTGCAGCGACAATATTACGAGTTGCTGGTCGCCAAGTTGTGTGTCCACGTCAGCAGCTGGGAAAAACAAAATTTACTACATGTGCAAGACGGATGCGTGGTCCCTGTTCCTCTTGGTATAACTTTAAACGATTATAAAGTTTGTCCGCCGTGGTCCGAGGGCTTCGCACGAAAAGATTGTTGCTAATGTGACGCTAGCGAGTAAGGGTGTTGTCACGTTCATGTTTGTTTAGTAAGTTTGAAGCGTGACAAGGATAGCGATTCGACTCGCTAGCGTCCCGCTAACGTTAATCTTTTTGTGCTACCTCTCTGGAGTTTTGAGTCCCATCCGCAGTCTCTGCGGCCGCATTAAGGCGCAACCAACATAATGTTAACACATAAAAATAAAGACAAGACATTTGTAACGCCTGGAAGTGTATTTTTACACCAGTTCGCGACTAAAAAGTGTTGTATGTAATGCTATCACGCTTTTAGAAGGGTCCAGTTTTAAATAACAATGTTAGTGCTGGGTATAACGTAGTCTAGTTAGGTACTGAACTCTATATGGGCCATAAAAGTGGTTTCTCTGTTGTCTTACTTCATCGGTAAAAGCGACAAATGACAAGGCGATGCTCTCACGCCTTAGTTTTTAACCGACTTCAAAAAGGAGGAGGTTCTATGTTTGGTAACATGTAGGCTTTTTTTTCTTTTTTTTATTGATGTTCACCGATATTTCCGTCAGTTGTGGACCGATTTTGATGATTCTTTTTGCATTGGGTTCAGTATAGCTCTAAGGTATCCTCCCATTAATTTAATTGGTATTGGACCTTGGACTTTAAAGATACACCAGGGAACTCCTTAACGACAAACAATAGGAATGTGCAAAATGTGTTACGTCAATCCTATAGGTACCCTACTATAGAACTAAGCACAATATTAACCGACTTTAAAAAAGGAGGAGGTTCATAATTTGCCTGTATTTTTTTTGTAATTTCTTTGCTTATAACTGATTTTGATGATTCTTTTTGCATTAGGTTCAGCATAGCTCCGTGATGGTCGAATTTAAATTTTATTGGTATTAGACAATGAGCTTTGAAGATACACCAGGGGTTTCCTATACGGTAAACAGCATGAATGTGAAAATTCAGTTATTATGAGTTTTATATTAATCTTGTAGGTACCTCACTGTATAAATAAGTAGGGTAATAAAAAGGAGGTATATAAATAATGCCTCTGCCTCGTTGGTCTGGTGGCAAAGCGCATCGCTTTGTGATCACGAGGTCCTGGGTTCAAATCCTAGGTCGGACAAATGTAGTTTTTCTATCGAGAAATTCCCAGTATGAGTCCGGAGTCTGGATTTGTGCCCGGTATATGGCAATAGGCTCGCCCCCTATTACATGGGGCTTAACATCGTCGGCGAAACGTGGGTGTACTCAGTACACCTCTGCCACCCCGTCTGGGGAATATAGGCGTGACGGTATATAAATAATAATAATAAATTCACTCATCACTTAAAATTGTAAAAACAAACTTTAAAAAAAACGGAAACCGACTTAAAAAAGCAAAAAATAAATATTTGAAGTCGGTGCTAAGTAAACGACTGCACCAACCAGCACGGACTTCAAATATTTATTTTTTGCTTTTTGAAGTTGGCTTCCCTTTTTTGAAACAGTTCTTTTTATTCAGCTTTTCTGTCTAGGGTCAGTCGGATCTCTCAACGATGAAGATTTTGTGAAAGAGAAATTATGCGAAGCCATTAGAGCCAGAGAGGCCAATATTTTGAAACACGAATTTTACCTAAAATGCATTACTGGTAGGGTCTTGTTCAAAACCAGATTGACCTACGTTAAATTTGTAAATAAGCTTCTCTGACAGTACACCTCTGCCTCCCCCGCTTGGGGAATATAGGCGTGACAGTGTGTGCTAGTCTGACTGTCATGACCTCATATCATAGTCGCTTAGAATTATACCCTATGACATAATATCACTTTGCCTTGTTGGTTATCTTTCATGTAGGTACTTTAATACCGCGCTATTTATTATCAACAATTCTCCAATCATTTGTAGCAAAAGATTTTCCATAACGATATTGAATTTCAATTGAAAACATATTCCATGAGAACATTGCAGTAAGATTCCTGAATGCACTCTCATAAAAAGCTCGTTAAACGAGTGCGCACTACAGAATACCTACGCGCTTTTCCAGTATTATATCTGCGAAGGCGGAGTTCATAGGACGCTGAAGTAAGATATAATGTAGTGGAATATAACTTGAAGCTCGTAAATTGACGGCAAGATCGGTGGACCGTCATGCAATACGTTCATGGTAGTTCCTGTTCCGGATACTTCATTTACTTATCTTTGGTAAAAAAACAGGTACATAATAACTATGACATGGATTATTGACTACATTAATTACTAATTATGTACCCGATACTGTTACTCACAGAGTATTTCAATCCAAACATTTAAAGCAGCTAATTCATACCCATTAGGCAAGCAGGATAAGCAAAATTTAATTTATAAGGAACTTTAAAGACAATTTAGGTTTTAAGGACTAATTAGATAATTTGAGTGAGTTTGTATATCTTGGATGCGCCTTTAGTAAGGATGGGAAATACACGGCTGACATAGATAGAAAAGTGAGTGCAGGGAACAGAGTGAATGGTACAATGGGAAAGCTACTTGGGAGCCGGCACTTAAGCCAATAGCTGCTGACAATGAATAACGGAGTGCATAAGGGTTATATTTTTAGCAGTCTAATATTGTTTACATTTTCATACGTATGTTCCACCGTAGCGCTCAAACTACTCATCTGCTTTTGATGAATGAGGTGTCCATCGATTCGTTATTATGATCCAGGCTAAGGATCCAGATAATATAAACTACATTTTATAGTCAATATCTATATGAAAAATATATCTATATATGGATCAGAGACGTGGTCTCTTACTATAGGTCTCATAAAAAAGCTCAGAGTTGCTCAGCGAGCTATAGAGAGAGCTATGCTCGGCGTTTCTCTACGTGATCGAATCAGGAATGAGGAGATTCGTAGAAGAACCAAGGTCACCGACATAGCCCTTAAGATTAACAAGCTGAAGTGGCAATGGGCGGGCCACATAGCGCGAAGATCGGACGGGCGTTGGGGCAGAAAGATTCTAGAGTGGAGACCACGTATTGGCAAGCGCAGCGTGGGACGACCACCTGCCAGATGGACCGACGATCTTGTGAAAATCGCAGGAAGTCGTTGGATGCAGGTGGCATCGGACCGGTTACGCTGGAAAGCGATTGGGGAGGCCTATGTTCAGCAGTGGACAAGTATAGGCTGAGATGATGATGATATGAAAAAAGTGGGGGTAAGGCTTTTTATCAAAGAGAAGATAATTCTAAGTTCATAAATTTAAAAATATAAGATATACCACGCGGCAGAAAAACAATTTCACTGTAGCGTTTATTCCGTAGTCGGGTTGAAGTCTTTTTTATTTGTTCTAAAAATTCAATGAAAGGGTTAAATAAAATTCAACATCCTCATACTATGGAATGTGATTTTTTATATTAGGTGCTGACGACAATGGGAAATATGCAGAGATTCATAACACAACACAAAAATACATCAAAACAACATAATACGGAGACGCCATGTTTTCAATTCATACACGGCGCCAAACATAGCATAATCCGCATCAAAAACTTTCTAACAAAGCATTCGTCGTAAATAAAATATATTTTGCCGATGGCAATAATGTAAGTTGGTAGTAACAGCCGGGGGCAGAGTGCTTAACACGAAAAGATTGACTTTAGCCTGACACTAGCGAGTTAATATGCCATCCTTGTCTCACTATAAATTTAATCAATAAACATGAAGGTGACTGCATGATTACTTGCTAACGTAACGCTAACAACGAAGTTTTCGTGGTAAGCCCGCAGGTGAGCGGATTACCACGTACCGACTGCGAGTATATCAGTATGAAAGATAAATAATTGCTTTCTTCCCCTAGAACTGTTTCCGCGACGTTTATTGGTTTGTTTGTTGGAAACTTGGCGCCGCGTCAGCTACCTGCCGTTTGGGGTTGCCAGTTGCGAGTTTGTATTGCTAAGTTTTAAGATGATTGAAGTTGTTTTGTTCATGGCTATGTGTTATATAAAACTGAATATACTTTTTCGCATCGTAATTTGATTTATTCCTGTTTAAAGTACATATGAACGAGACATAAATCTCAGTATAGAAAGTAAACCGATTTCAATCCTTACTCGTAAAACTTTAAACTTTTTACTTAGCAACCAATTTGTAAACGATTACTTACCTACTGCCTCGTTGTTCTCGGGTGCATGGTGTGACCATTATCAAAAAATCTCAATAGCAGTTTGGAGAATGGAATGGTGGCCGATATTATTATATCGGGCAATTTGGGCAGTGGTTAAGAGCTTAAGCTGCTCCGCCCACTGGGTCAAGTCGCGGGTTTGATTTCTGCACGGGCCAAATCTTTATGTGACCCACAATTATTTCTTTCGGTCTGGGTATTTTATTTTATTTTATTAGGGGAGCTTACGGCTATTTTTACAAGAAAATTTCGCTACTTAGTTAGCTAGGTGCTATTTACAAGCTTCCACATATGGAAGAAAAACTTGGTAGACTTAGGACAAAATAACTATACAGTATTATTAAAAAGTAGTACCTAATGCTAAAAATACAATATTCTAATTATATGGAAAACTTAACTAAATGTAAATATACTTGATGAACCAATTATTAAGAATTAAAAAAAAAGTTACAGAAGCACTGAGGGTTCCTTAGTTAAAATATTTTTAAAACTTTGAGTATTACTACAAAATAGATCGAACCGTGCGTCATAGTTTAGTCTGTTAAATAAACGAAAAACCCTAGGTAAATAACTATTACGTCTATAAGTACTGCGACAGGATGGTACAAAAAGAAGATCATTCTTACGAAAAAATCTGGTTGGTATATTGAGCTTGATTTTGCAGAGGAGATCAGGACTATCGACCCTATGGCGTGCAATGTTTGAGAGTAAACAGATATCGGCAATATGTCTGCGAAGATTGAGGGGTAAGAGGTGTAGTCTAAGACAATGCTGGTGATAATCTAAATGAGGTAGTTTGAATATTTGTGTATTTGAGTATTTTTGTATATAAATTTTCATGTTTGGAAACACTCCTACGACAAAGGTATAATAAGTATGGGGCTACGTTTTCTTAAAAATATATGTATTAGAGAACGAGCCTATTGGCTTATCCTCTATTATATTGAGACTTAACATCGTTAACGAAATGTTTGTGTACATACACATCTGCCACTACTGTTTAAAGAATGTAGGCGAAACGGTTCTCATAATACTAACATAATGATTGTACGGTCAGCATAATTAGTCGCTAATCATTCTCGGTTTCCTCAGTTTCAAGTAACTTGCACACTTTTGTTTTACATGTAATCCATTTATTTTATTTATTTTCTAGTGGTTAGACCGTTGGACTGCAAAGTCAAAGGTCTCGAGTTCAAACAAAGGCATGCACCTCTGTCTTTTCGAAAGCATGTGCGTATTAAAAATTAACTATCACTTGCTTTAACAGTGAAAGGAAACATCTTGAGGACACCTGCATGCCTAAGAGTCTCTCGAAGGTCTGTGAAGTTGCACTTGGCCAGTGTGGTGGACTATGGCCCAAACCCGCTCAGTTTGTGAGGAGGCTCGTGGCCAATGGTAGGACAGTTTATTAACAGGGCTATTATTATATTATTATATAAATATGTTTGAACATGTTGGTTCTAATAATTAACACTAATGTTTGTAAAATAAAGAGTACCTATTACCCTATTTCAATAACTAAGATGAAAATCGGTTTACGGTTCTATACTTCTAACCAAACTTAATAATAACTTATTCTCTAAATAAAAAATAAAAATATTCAACACACACAAAGATGAAATAATTTCCAAGAGCTGGTAACATCACGCAGCATTCAATGGCTCCGATATTATAGTTAAGAGACTGCTACATTATCGACTGGTGATATTAAATTTGCTTTTTTTTTGCATTTCTCCCCTCCGGCTATAATTTCGCCTCCTTCGCCGGTGAAATGACTTAACGCCGTTGCGAATGCAAATAAACTATACCTTTGTCTTTTGTTATTCAAATAGGGAATAATTTAACCTTTTTTTATAGCTTTGTGTTTGCGTAGGTGCCTAATAAAAGACATATTATAAATGTTTGGATAGATAGTCAAATTTGTGAGGAGAATAATAGAGATGGCGAAAAATATTTATTAAGTATGTATGAAAATGTTACGACTTCAATAGACCCCGATATCTCGTGAATACTATCGAAGGATAGGATGTTGATTTTAAAACGCATTATACACCCTTAGGTCCCTTATCGATTCATCAAGAAAGATCTCGAAACGGCGTTTGTGTGCTAAAACGTCTAGGTTTCTCCCTTTTAATTATCGACGGAGTGCGGACACGGTAAACAAGTACCCACTTGTTCAGGTACTAATAACGTAACAATGATTTTAATTTTTACCGTCAAAAACATCCGGATACTACCATTGCAATATCAGGGGCCATCAGCCATTTTTAGAAAGTCATAAGATCCGTAACCATGTTGATACAAAATTTGGTAAGATTTAGATACATTAGTTTTTCCAATAAGTCCACTTTTACGTTTCATTAACTGAAGTATATACATCATATCTTCTCCCTTAATATAATGAATACAGAAACGTAGTAATTTGATTCTTTTTGGAATACAGGCCCACAATGTTTCCACAAGGATCTTTTGGTCCGCGGCCAAAACCAAAAATAATGCTGTCATCGTGTAAAATGTCACTTCATGATAACGATGGGCGATTATTACTAAAAACAATCGAACCATTCGATTGTTCCGTTTATTCGAATACAATCGAATGACAATCATAATTCTTCGATTGTTGGTCGATTGTTGCTCAGCGTTTCGACTGCGCGCGCGTAACTTTAGTAACGAGTATGCAATCGACATACGAATCGACCGCACTGTCGATTGTTTTGGCGTCGTTCAATAGATGGGAACCGGACTTGTTTTTTTTAATTTTTAATATAAAAATTTATGTCCATAAGTAATTATACTTATAGAAAATTAATTCCAAATTTGTTTACTATTAGTAAATAAGTATACTACTATTACTATATAAGTATAATTCATAAAAATACTTTGAAATTTGTTGTTATCTACCATCACGCCAGATCTCCTGCAGGGTAGTTTAGTGATTATGACTACGTTAGATTTGTTTTGATTTATCTATAATTTAGTCGATATTTCCAACTTAACCTAAGCCCTTTATCGACATGACTTTCATAGACAGAAATTCTGATCAACTAAAAATTATTGAAACATTCCCCCCATATCAATTGTACCCTGTGTTGGCAACGCGTCGATTTTCATTCGTTCGTCGATTGTTATTCGATTGTATTTTAGTGAGGACGAATGAATCGACAATCGAATGTGTGTAACTACAATTGTCGATTCATTCGATAGTTTTTTTTGTAACAATCGCCCATCGCTACCATGACAGACACAGAGTTGCACTTTGGTATAAAATTTACCTAAATTATATCTTTCTTTATCATCACGCCAGATCCCTTGCATGGTAGGCAGAGAGTTCCGTGTTCCAACAGGTTCTTTCCTTACATACCTCTCTTGCTTCCTCCACTCTCATAGTTCGTCTCATACACTCTCGCCGGTTATGGAGCCTCTTGACCTTCAGATTATTTTTTTAATTAGTAACCGTGCGGACCCACCTGTTGAAATATCTCCTGGGAAGTAGAGAAATAAATATTTAATGGTAACCCTCATTTCAGGCCTATGTTTAGCATTGAACAAGTACAGGCTAATTTGATGATGATAAACAGTCACTTCACGAAGAGCAAAAGATCCTTGTCGCTCTGTAAACGAAATCCTATGCCTAATTAAATCATGGTCCAATTAATCATAATATCCAAAACAAAACAAATCGCATCAAATTCAAATACAAACAACTCTGACATAATGTATCGACAAAATCAATAGACCAACGACGTTTACTCAGCGTTTATCGGAACTACAACTTCGAGAGAGTATAAAGAAGTTAAATAAAATGAGGTAGCGGCGGTGAGTGAGGCGTCCAGAAAGTTCGGCAGGTTGGGCGATAAATCGGAATTTATGTGCCGCCCGCTTCGACGCCGGCGCCGCCCGCCCGACCGTTGCATACCAACACGCGCTAAAAGCGTGGCTCTGCTTACCTCCCTGTTCAGTATCTATATAACCTGCCCGTATAAAGTTTGAAGCTATTTTATTTACTCAATTTCACTTATAAAGTAATGTTAAGTTGGGAACTCTGAGACTGTATTATGCGACGTTGAAAAGTCTTCGAAGAAAACAAGTGTAATGAAATATTTATACAAATACGAGGAGGGATCAAAAAGTAGTGAGAATGAGATAGAATATAATGACTATTGATAACTTAATAATTTATTTTTCTACATAGTTTCCGAGTTTCTCTACACACCGAGTCCAGCGCTTTTCCAAGGACTTTTTTTGTGAAAGGGATTGAACCCTTTTACAAAAAAAGTTTTGTCTTGGTCCTGCAAAAAGCTTTCCACGGCATCCATCACCTCGTTATCGTCTTCGTACATGTTTCCCCTTAAGTATTTTTTCAATTTGGGGAACAGATAAAAATCGCTACCCGCCAGATCTGGTGAATGAGGGGGGTGGTCAACCAATTTGAAGCCAGCTTGCTGAATGGCAGCCATCGCAACTGCCGACCTGTGCGCGGGTGCGTTGTCGTGATGAAACAGCACGCCCCTTCGAAGTTTCCCTCTCCTTTTCTCTTTGATGGCATTCCTCAACTTGGGAATTGAAGCTGCATAATATTCGGTTGTAATAGTGGTTCCACGCTCCAGGTAATCAATCAACAATATTCCTTCTGAGTCCCAAAATATTGAGGCCATAACCTTGCCAGCCGATGCCATGACACGAAACTTCTTCGGGGTCGGTGATGATGGCCGTTTCCATTGCGAAGATTGCTGTTTTATCTCGGGATCAAAATGATGGACCCATGTTTCATCCATTGTTACGAAACGAGACAAAAACTTTTCAGAATCTTCTTGAAACTTGTCCAACAATATCTTCGAAATGTCAAGTCGATTTTGTTTCTGACTGTCGGTTAACATTCTCGGCACCCATCTTGCTGAGACTTTTCTCATATTCAAAGATTGTTTCAATATGGATTAAATACTTCCATATGAAATGCCCGTTTCTTGAATTAAGTATCGGATGGTAATTCTTCGATCGCTCAATACAATTTTCTCGACTTTCGCAACATTTTCTTTGGTGACTGACGTCAATGGACGGCCGCAACGATGTTCGTCTTCCGTGCTCGTTCACCCTACTCGAAATTGAGAAGCCCACCTTGCGACAGTGGAATACGGCGGAGCAGACTCTCTTAATGTTGCCTCCAAATCGCAATGAATCTCTTGCGTTGTTAACTATTTTAAACAGAGGTATTTAATAACGGCTCGCACTTCGTTTTTCTCCATTTTCGAGAACACTTTCAGAAAAAAACAAAAGTGAATCGAAGATTTTTTTTTATTCTATCTATCTATCTATCTATCTATAACCTCACGCCAGATCCCTTGCGGGGTAGGCAGAGAGTACAGAGTTCCAACAGGTCTTTTTTTTATTAATATTACAAATATGTATCTGAGCTATGCCTGCCAGTATTTTTTTTTTACCAAGTATTATGTCGTTCTCACTACTTTTTCCTAGTACACTACAAAATAATGCACTAATACATGAATCGTGCCTTAAATTTTCCTCTGCTCCTCTTATTTCACATTAAAACTAATTATGTTTACTACTAACTAATTAATATATAATGTATGTACATTATATATTAGGTGACATAAAGTAATTTGTTTCTTTACATAGTAACACGACAACTAACACTGCATATACTATTTACGTTAAAAAAAGAGATGTCAATAAAACTTACAAAAAATATAAATATAGGAAGCACATGTACTACAATCTAAATGAACGAAACTAAGTAATAGATATTTTGTCATCAAAATCTATCCTTACTGCCTCCGCCATGAGAGACGATTATATTAATTACACATATCATCACCGTGTCCAAAACTTAAGCTACCAAAAATCATCAAAATTTCACGACAAAGAAATACGACAAGGAAATTCTAACCGATATTTACAACCAATTTAAACATTATTGACTGTACAATGTTACTCACCTTTTACAAATATCTGGTACGTGATCAAATCTGTCACGTCTAACAACACGTCGTTCCAACAAAGTTATCAGACATCTAACACAGTATGTCCCTCTACCATGTAGCCAGTTTGCTATTGGGTTATTTAATTTTTACTAAAATCTAGCTATATCCAGCCTACATTGCTCTTACTTACACCGTCACGCCTAATTTCCACAAGCGGAGGCCGCAGAGGTGCACTGAGTACACCCACTTTTCGCCGACAATGTTAGATTCCGATATAATAGAGAGCGAGCCTATTACCATATACCGGGCATAATTCCAGACTCCGGACTCATACTGGGAATTTTTTTGACCTCGTGATCACAAAGCGATGCGCTTTGCCTCTAGACCAACGAGACAATTTTACTTAACCCTCAACAGAAAATGTAGATAGAAACAAAACATATTCCTTATTTCAAAAAAATAAAACGTGGACTTGCTGGCCCTTCTTATCCACAATCGCAGTCTTTGTGTTTGTCGATAATTTCACAGAACTTTAATAGTATGAATAAAAAATATTCTGATTCTGGTCCATGATTAAATGTTGTACTAGCTGTTGTCCGTGGCTTTGAAGGTGGTTATTTTGTAAATTGACTATTTTTATTACAATATTATAGCCTATACCACTCATAAATAATAAGTAATTTCACAGTTAGGAATAACTATGAAATTTTCAGAATTGGATCTAGAGATTACTTCCTACGTACATACCTACATGCCCACTTACTAAACGGGCGCTTACTATAGCAATGTCAACAACAACACATACACACGGGCCCCGCGGCCGACAGCGGCGATCATTTACATACTCAAGGACCCCGCGGCTAACAGCGTAGATCATTCAGACACACATATACACATATTCCTAGCATATTAAATAGGTCCGCTAAATAAAGTTTCATAAAAGATCTCGAAGGTGCGAGTGAGTTTTGTAACTCGTGGTAGTGCTTCAATAATATAGCGACATGATCAAACTATCCGGAATCAATTTATCACAAAGTTGCCCCTGAAAACAATAAAACACCGGTAACATTTGCCGGTAACGCAATGTGGTACGCAGCGCTAGCGGTAACTTTCTTAGCAAACACTTATGTTGTTTCAATCTCGAAGGATTCCCAGAGCAATAAACATAAACGAATATAGGAAAGAGTCCATGGAGGTTTCGTTCTCTACTGTTCAAGGAAAACTGTAGGTCTGGTATATAACAACAATGAGCAATAAAAAAACATAAACAACCTTTTTAAAACAAGCTTCTATCTATATTTTTATCACATCGTATAAATAATTCAAATAGTAATTCGTGGCTATCTTGTCTAGTCGAGGATCTTTTATCACCTGTTACCGGCTCCATCATTAGACCAACTCCATGGTCATATTGGCTCAATAAATCTTGTAAAGTGCGACAGATTTGCGATTTTTCTATCAAGTAACAAATATGGAAATAACAAAACCTAGAGGGTCAGTTATGATTTATTAAAGACCAAATAAACCGTGTCTGATCTGAAGGGCAAGTTCTTTGTCACAGGCGAGCGTTGAAAATTTATTTGTCGTTTTATCGCCAATTAAATCGCTCTAAATGATTGCCAGCAGTAGGTAATTCTGTGATTTTTTCCTTTTAGGATACTATAGGTGGCTTGTGAAAGAACTACCTTATTAAGTAATTTAGAGCCCCCATAACTGGCGAGTGTGTATGAGATAAACTGGGAGTGGAGGAAGCCAGAGACAAGTCCAAGGAAAGAACCTGATGGAACTCTGTGCTCTCTGGCTACTCCGCAAAGGATCTGGCATGGCGATATAGATAGATAGCAATACCTAAATTTAAATAAATAGTTATCTGTGAGATAAATAAATTGATATGTGAACGTTAAGAAGCTGTAAAGTGTGATTAATAATACAAGATAATTAATACAAAGCTCATTTAGCTTTTCGTACTATTCTCGATAAACCAACCCGGCATTGTGTAAATCTTCGGATGTGTATCTCACACGCCGAGGTGATATCTTAGTTATAACGGGCAAGGATTCCTTGTTTTATGTATGAGCCCTTTTCAATTCATTTGGACGATACTCTTGTACCTTTGTCCCTTCCGGGTCAGTTATTTATTGCTGGTGCTTCGCACTAAATCTAGCGAGTGTGTATTCTCATAAAAGTCCTTCGGTTGTTTTCGGTGTTCTATATAAAGGACAATCTTGGCTATTGTTCGGTCTGAGACTTCTGAACTACGTCCAAGTAGATACGTACCTATTATTGTGTGTGTGTTCAGTATATGGATGGAAGTTATAGATATCTAATCTTTTTGTTGAAAATTTAATCCAAGACACTTTGTTTTCACTATCAATTATAAAGCATCTCTCCCATAGCCACTTGTTTACACCACAATCGGGAATCAATCAAGCTGAAGAAAGTCCTCTCCAAAGATCGCCCGGGCGACAGGCTTATGCTGTTACCTGCGACCTTTACCAGGTCTTCAAACCACCATGTGCCGAAACCATCGAACCTCCGAATCTTCGAACCAGCTTTTCTCCGATCACTCGTACAATTTATCCACTCCACTAATGACACCGAACGTTGACCCTTTTATTCGCAGAGAACGCTGAATTGTCTTCAGACGCGTAACAAATTTAATTAGAAGAAATAAGCTGAAGCAAATTGAAGATCAACGTGAAGAGATGACACAAGTTTCTTTTTACTTTTATTATACTTTATAAGGTAGCTTAATTGAAATTACACCTGTTGAATTCAGTTTAAAGATATGAACATTTTTCTTAAGTCCCTGAGATATAAATATAAATGTGTAATTAGTAATGAGTAAAATATAATTCTATAAAGTATCTAACACAATTTTATACAAATACTAGCTACCTACCCCGGATTCCTACGGGTAGCACTAGTAAGGTAGTATTTACTTTTTCGGCAAAAATACATCCAAACTGCACTAAATACTTAAAAATTATATACCTAAGCCTTGGTCTTGAATCAATCTATATAATATATGAAAATGCTAGTAAAGAAGTTATTTAAGATTTTATCGTAACTGATCTTAAGTTCAGTCGAATAAAAACTATTTACTTGTGACTTACCAACTCTTTCGTGTAGCTTCATATGTAAGCGCACTGAATGTTTGCCTTGTCTGTATGGTCCAGGATCCAAATTCCGACTAGCCCCTCTGGGTTTTTCGAAGAGAAAGTCAGTTGTGTCAGTTGTTGAGAAGCATATAAAATTATGTGTCCGAAGCGTAGCGAACTCGACTAATTAGGGGTGTGCTTTGTATACCTCTGCTACTCCTTCACAGAAAATGCACGTAAGAGGTGCTGAAAGCTTAGCGCGAAAAAATTTACACTGTCGTATAGTTGACGAGAAAGCGTGCTGTCACGTCCATTTTTTAGAAAATCTGTAACACGAGAAGGATGGCATGTCAACGCGATAGAGTCACGCTAACATCAACCTTTTCATACTCACAGGCAAACACAATCAAATAGGATATCTTAAAAACCGTGATAGCGTGCGCATACCCTAACAATTCATATATTTTATCATGAATAAAGCATTCAATTGTCAATTGACATTCACAGCGTACGTAATATAAAGCAATATAAAATATTGTACGACACGATACTTCATGGTGTTTTTTAATTTCAAATTCATAACACGTGCAATCGCGAACGTTCAGTAAAATAGGAAGTGCAATAAAATATTTCTGACTGAAATGCTATAAGTGAAATAGAGTGCACGCGTCATATTTTTATAACGACACTTTATATTGAGTAGTAGGATTTCATAAATAGAAACATCCCTATTTCCCTCGGTTTATGTTGCCGATTCGAAATTTAAAACCTAAAGCACTAAAGATAATAACAAAAAAGATTTACGCATCTTATTCTTTTTTAAGTTATGGCTTCACACTAATTTTAAATGTATTTTGCTCGTGTCCAGTGAGATGCATAATCGTGTTTGAATAAATTAATTCAACTCCCCGATGTACTTGATGATATCGGTGATAATAAATTGATGAAGTACCCCACCCTGGTTAGTAAAGCGATGGATACTTTACATACCAATTGCGACGGCTGTTTTGAGGGAAATCGAAAAGGCACGTTTTGTCACTCTGTTACAATTACCTTCACTCATGCACACATAAGAACACATTATGGTTAACACTCCACTAACATTACACATTACTACACTACTACACTACATTACTACTACACTAACTGTACCTGCAACTACGTTCGCTTATTTTTAGCCGTGTATTTCACACCCAAAGGTGTGAAATACACGGCTTTTATAGGTGTAGCAGTGGATGCCTAGAGCACAAAGCCGGCCATGTTGGCGACTTTTGGGGAGGCCTTTTCCTGCAGTGGGCATCTTTCATATGACACTTGGAATGGAATGGAATTACTTTGGTACAATTGGTTGAACCAAAAGACGCAAACAACGCAAGCAATGCAAGGCAGAAATATAATATTAATAAAAATAATATTAGCCCTGTTAAGAAACTGTCCCACTGTTGGGCACGGGCCTCCTCTCAAACTAAGAGGGTTTAGGCCATTGTCCACCACGCTGGCCCAGTGCGGGTTGGCGAACTCCACACACCTTCGAGAAACTCTTAGGCATGCAGGTTTCCTCACAATGTTTTTCTTCACCGTTAAAGCAAGTGATAGTTAATTTTTAAAAGGCACATGCTTTCGAAAAGGTAGAGGTGCGTGCCTGGGTTCGAATCCGAGACTTCTGACTTTGCAGTCCAAAGGTCTAACCACTAGGCTATTACTATTCGGCTTCCGCAGCAATGTAATGAAAAATTTCGGAAGATTACTGATTGTGTACCTTACGCGACTTCCATCGGAGAAAAACGTTAGAAGAAATTGCGCGCACACATAAACAGATGTTAAAACTGTGTACTCAGTTGTATACTTTCGAATACAGCTTGCGCACCAAATTGCGGAGCTTTAGAACTTCGCTCGGTGAAATAAAAATTTCTTACTACAAACAGGCAATCAGTAGCATTTGCGAACCGTGCAAAGCAAACACGCCGGCACGGGGCGCGCGACTGCTTGTCAAAGACTGTTCCAACTCTTCTAGAATATTTTTTATACAAATCGCATCGGACTTGCCTTTTGACACTTTAAGCTCTTAGTTTTACTTGGAAATTGTACTGGCAAGTTCCTTCGGGCGATGCGACTGTCAAGTTATGGGAGATAATTTAAAATAAGAAATGATTAAACATAAACTATATAAACCTACTTGTTTCTGCTCGCGAATTCTTCTGACTTTAGACAGGAACTTTACCTATTTTCAATATAAAAAAGTATACCTACAGTAGGTAGGTGTTAATTCAGGTAATAAACTATATTTGTGCCAAATTTCATGAAAATCCGTTCAGCCGTTTTTGCGCGATTGAGTAACAATGATCCAAACACACAACCTTTCATATTTATAATATTAGTTGAATGGAGTACACACACATACACCCAACACTATTATAAGGGCCCAAGGGCTTTTCTCACAAGTCTACGTGAGAGAGATTGGGTGGGTATAGATTGATAGAGCCAGGTTTGTGACCACCAGTTATTGGAACTTATTATGCCGCCTACAAGGTTTTCAACTCGACTTAGCGAGCGAAGAGCGTACAGAGCAGACGTGTTGCTAAATATTCAAAAATAAAATAAAAGTGTCATCTTATAATTTTTAACCTTAAGCAAGACAATTAGTCAGTGAATTGCCTGCACAAGTCAAGTGATTAACGATCTAATACTTCGGCGTAAACAGTGACAACGCCCCTTCGGGTAAAAAAGGACGGGCTCCTTATTTTTGGCTCGCTCTCGCATACCGGTGCATGCGCCGCACTTGCTGTTACCACGCACATATAACACAGATCAATGAGCGTTCAAAGATCTCCAACTGGAAGCGGCCTAGGTGCTGGTCGTAGTGGATCGCATCCTGACTTAACTAGTAAAAGTCAATTTTCAAACTCACCTGATGGAGCACAAATAACTTTTCGCCATAAACGAAAGTTAGCCAGTGAAGGCGATGAAATTAAACTCGAATATTCAGAGATGAAAACCGAATTTGCTGACGTACGAAAACAGATGACGGCGATGCAAAGTCAAATGAGTGAGATGATGGCGTACCTAACATCTAATGATAGTATGCAAGTCGAAAATTTTAATAAAATAAGTGAAGATATCTCAGTCATCAAAGAACAAATTAAAGATATCAAAGGAACGACTGAACATTTGACTGAAGAACAAAATAAAATTAAATCAGCTATAACAAGTATTAAGCATTTCAATAGTACTACGGATAAAAAGATTCAATCTCTAGAATCAAGCCTTCAACTGCTAAGGACTACCACTTCAAATCTACCACTTCGCACGATACAGGCACAGGAGGATATGATGGTAGAACTTAATGAGCGCAGATTAAGGTGTAAAAACGTTTTAGTTTCTGGTATGGCAGAACCAGTATCCAAAAAACCCCCCAAAAGAAAGACAAGAACATGACAAATCTGTTTTCCTTAATATATTGAAAACAATATGTACACCATGTCCTGAACCGGTAAAATTATTTCGTATAGGAAAATACCACCCAGAAAAAAGCGAATTCTTAAAGTATGTTTTGAATGCCAGGATACAGCTCGACATATACTGCGAAACAAACAAAACATAACAGAAGACTATATTAAGATATTTTCTGACCAGACACCCCAGCAACAAACTTATATGAGAGCACTCAAAGAAGAACTTGACCATCGGATTAAAAAAAGTGAGGCAAATCTTGTTATTAAGTACATTAAAAGCGTTCCAAAGATAATTTCTTCTACTCCAAAAAACTTCAATCGTTAGATACTGCGAACAGAACTATGGAACGCACAGGTGGGGATATTACGTATCAAGTCACAAGTTGTTATACCAACATTATAACAAGTAAAAAATCCTTCAAATGCTTGTATGCTAATGTTAGAAGTATTGTTAAGCCTGGCAAATTAGATGAATTGAGATGTATCATTCAATCACTCCAAAATATTATAATACATATCATAGTACTATCTGAAACATGGATAACTTCTGAAGATGAAGGAAGGAACATACAGCTACCAGGCTACACACACTATTTCAACTATAGGAAAAATGCTAGAGGTGGTGGCGTTTCAATTTTTGCCCACAATGACTTCAGACATAATCTAATTGAAGAACAATCTGTCGATGACAATCATTTCCTATGGATACACATAGAAAATTTCTTCTTGGACATAGGCGCAATATATAAACCTGGACGTACTAATGACAAAACATTTCTGGACAATTATTCGACGCGGCTTGAAAAAAAGAAAAGAGCCATTGTATTTGGCGACTTTAATTATGATCTATTAAGTTCAGACAGATCGGTCAATAGCTACAGGGAAATAATTAAAGAGAGTGGCTATGACATAATCAACAAAATAGACAAAGATTCCTGTACCCGTGAAACAAGCAAAACGTACTCTATATTGGATCATGTGTGCTCGAACATAAAAGAAAATGAATGTCACTTAGCTATTGTAGAAAATAATATATCTGATCACAAACAACTGTATTTTGAAATGAAGAAATACAAACCAGAACCTGTACAGTCGATCAAGTACGAAGCTATGAACTATAAAAAATTAAATAAACTAGTTGAAGAGCGCTGCTGTAACAATAAGGACTCTGATTTTGCTATGTTAGAACAAAACTTATCATCTAGTATTCATCAAAGTAAAATAAAGAAAACCAAAAAGTGTAACCCAGTGAAGCAGGACTGGATAAACAAAGAAATTATATATGCAATAGATAAAAGAAACGTAATGTGGCTTAAACATAAAAGAATTCCAAAAGATAAAAAGATAGAAGAAGACTTTTTTAAGGAAAGGAAAGCTGTGGTTGAATTGATACAAAAAGCAAAAACTCGGTATTACCATACAACATTTAAAAATTGCCAAAACAAGCCTGCTAAAATGTGGTCCTTGATAAATGACCTTAGCCACAATAAAGTTAAGCAAATAACTACCCTGTCAAACTCCAGACTGAAACTAATACTATCTTCAACGAACAGGACATCTGTGAATACTTCAATGAGTTCTTTTCAACCATCGGTAAGAACCTAGCTGATGCGATACCTGAGAAGTATCATAAGAATAATATATTTAGAGATACAAAGCGTACTACTGAATCAAATCTACAGGAACTATCACAATTATCTCCAGCTACCACATCGGAAGTCAATAAAATCATTGATAATCTGAACTCTAATACGGCCTCAGGCATAGATGGCATTAGCGCCAAAGCTATTAAATGTGTAAAATGTGTGATTCTTGAGGAGTTAACGAAATGTATAAACAAATGCCTTGAACTGGGTACCTTCCCCGATAGCCTTAAAATAGCAAAAGTGTCCCCTATATTTAAGTCAGGAAGTAAATTGAATCCTGGTAACTACCGACCGGTATCCGTCCTTCCAATTATGTCAAAAATTTTGGAAAAGATTATATACAATCGCTTAGAAAAATACCTGGATTCAAAAAGCTTTTTATCGGAAAAACAATATGGCTTTCGAAAGAAATCAAATACATTGGCAGCAACAATAGACCTTATAACAAAAATAAAAACCAAAATAGACCAAAAACATACAGCGCTTGGAGTTTTCATTGACTTAAAGAAGGCTTTTGATACAGTAAGCCATGATATACTTTTGAATAAGTTAAAAAATATAGGTATCACTTGAGCGGCGTGCAATATTTTTAAATCATATTTATCAAGTCGCAAACAGATTGTAAAAATCGCTAACTTTCAAAGTCAACCTAAAAAAATCAGCTACGGTGTTCCACAAGGATCAATCCTGGGGCCTTTACTGTTTTTAATATATATAAATAACATCCACGATATAGGTTTAAGGGGAGACATCGTTATATGCTGACGATACAAGTTTATTTTACTTTGGTCATTCAATAGACAGGGTTATTACTGACGCGCAAAACGATCTTGACTTGCTGCACAAATGGTTCCAGTATAATCTCTTAACCATCAATATCTTAAAAACGAACTACATTGTTATTAAGTCCAAAAATAAGAAAATCGCGGACTACTCTCCTTTAAAACTAAATAATCAGAAAATTAACAGGACTGACTGCGAAAAATACCTCGGCCTTACCCTTGATATTACCCTTAATCTTACATGGAAACCACATATTGATAAAGTTAAATCGAAGCTATCTTCTCTCACGGGAGCCATAAGACGTATCGCTAAATGTCTTCCACGTAAAGTACGTTACTATATTTACAACTCTCTCGTTAAATCTCATATCGATTATCTGGTCGAAATTTGGGGTACAGCTGCAAAAATTAAACTTAATTTAATACAAAGCGCACAAAACAAACTAATAAAAGTCCTTTTTTCCTACCAACACTTAACGCCTACCGATACAGTGTACAAGAGAACTAAATTATTGAACGTGACCCAAACATATGTATATAATACTTGTTTATTCACACACCGTCACGCCTATATTCCCCAGAGGGGGTGGCAGAGGTGTACTGAGTACACCCACGTTTCGCCGACGATGTTAGGTCCCATGTAATAGGGGGCGAGCCTATTGCCATATATCGGGCACAATTCCAGACTCCGGGCTCATACTGGGAATTTTTCGTTAGAAAAACAACATTTCTCCGACCTAGGATTTGAACCCAGGACCTCGTGATCACAAAGCGATGCGCTTCGCTACCAGACCAATTTTATTAATAGCAATAATAATCAAAATTGTACCTGTTGGAACTCTATGCTCTCTACCGACTCCGTGAGGGTTCTTATATGTGGTTTATGTTCTGCCCATTCGTGCGGAAAACAAAGCCATTGCGGTCATGTAAACTACATACGTGACTTCTCACACTATTTCTGCCCAGCACGCCCTTTGGATCTCTTTTTGCGGGGTCAAAAAGCGCAAAGCGTGAGCCCGTTCGAGCGTTTACATTGCGGTCAATTGCCCTATCAGCGTCGCCAGTTTGGAGTCTTTTTTGAGATACTAGTGAAAAATTTTTTTTTGGAAAAAACTTAAGTGTATAATTCTAAAAATATGCATTAAATACAAAAAAATGACAAGATGACGCATCAATAGAAGTATGGAAAGCTAGCTTCAAATGGTTTGGGGATATTTTTAATGAAAAAGAATCCGTTGGGATAAAAATAATATATATAATAAATAATAAACTATCAGGACATTTTACAAACATAAAAAGCTATGCCTGATGTGTTAGGAGCTAAAGGGTTGGCGTTAATCGCTATGAGAAATGATTATTTATCAGTAACTTTGAAAAATATAGCAACATTCACCATGTAAATACACGGAACAAAGATGATCTTATTGCACATTCTACTCGTCTCCAGAGAATCAGTAATTCTTGTATGGGCTTGTGTGGGCTTGTCAATGTATATGCTTCTACCACAAAGTACCCATAGATATCCGAAACATGGCTATCAATAGGTTTAAAAAGGCAATCAAAACTAGACTCCGTAAGAAAGGGTATTACAAAATTTCGGATTATCTTGATGATAAAACAGATTGGGTTTGAGCAGCTACTCAATCAGCAACATTAATCAATGATGTATAATACCATTTTGAAAAAGAAAAATGGTTATCAGAAATGCCAAACAAATTAAATTAAAAGACTAGCCCGCCGCGCGTTCCGATCCCGTGGTAGATGTAAAAAATTGATGAACAAATAAATGATTTTTGACTTTGACTTTAATAATAAAGCCAGCAGACGGTCTTCAGGGTATTTCCTGAACACCGTCTACTTGAGTAGGTATCTACTATCGAGTAGTCTATGTAGGAAGTGGGGGTAACAGGAATTGGGAAAACGACTTCAAGGATTAATGATTGAAAAATTTAAGAGTTTTCATTATTTACAATCTATTATATAACTTGCAATGTTTGTTAGTTTGATTAGATCAGATCTTGCAAACTGAATTATAATCAATTTCCCTTATTCAACGGAATCGAAATTTGACACGATGATTCGATGAAAGTTCTAATGAAAATGCATTTTTATGGTAAGCCCGATCTGATTGACACTCAGAATTGGCTCGAGATGAAAGAACTTCTCAATGGCCAACAGCAAAGTTACGAAATTTTGTATGCACATTTAATTTTCATTGTCCGTTTAAAATTGCATCATTAACTGGCTGGATAAAAGCTTCTTGTTAAAAATGGTTTTTTACTGTTAATTTTTTTTTTTTTTTTTTTTAAAAACGTAGCCCCACACTAGGATTTATTCCTGTGTCGTGGGTGCGTTTACAAACATGAAAATTCACATACACAAATACCCAGACCGGAACAAATAATTGTGGATCACACAAAGATTTGTCCCGTGCGGGACTCGAACCCGCTATTTTAAAATGTTGTGACTGAAGACTGAAGACTGAAGATAAACCAATAAACTAAAAACGATCATTCTTCACTCACTCCAAAGGCCCCCCACATATTATATTACAAGATGCCAATCAACACAATTAAATTCAATATTCACAATCCAGAAATGCGTGTAAAAGTATTTACCTACTAACTAAAAAAATTGCAATATTTATTATGAAATATATCGATCCAATAACACCTGATACAATAACCGATGTGTACACAATAACCGCTTTAATCACAATGTTCACTCATTTGACACACTCACACACTTGATTCACACATTTGAATCTGTATAATGTAGACTCGTTGGATAAAATTAACTGACTGCACTTTAAGCGGACTCAACCTAAAATAAAATGCATCTTTCCATGTGATAGAAAGTATCCTCGTGACAAAGCAGTGTGTAATCACTAAATATATTGACGGACAGTTTGGTCCAGGTTAAGATTGAATAGACGCAGGTTCAATTCCCGCACGGGACAAATCTTTGTGTGACACAAAATATTTATTATAATAAGTGTTTGTGCATGCGAATTTCATGTTTGTAAACGCACTTACGACACAGGAATTATTCGAAGGGAGCTATATTTTTTATAAACGTACCCCACGTTTAAAAACATATAGCTCCTCAGAATATATTACTGATGATGTAAGTAAAATTTACTTTGCCGATGCCCTAAAATATTTTTTATACGACTTGTTCTTGTTTATCTTCTTTAATACACATGCTACGTAATAATGCAACGTGTCCGATATCTTTCTCGAGAAATTCTATAATAAGTAATTATTCTAACTAGTGGTCGCCCATAGGTCGATATTCGACCTACTCTTTCATCGTTTGCTGGTTATGTTTGACATTAAAACAAATAATATTAAAGACAAACATCACTTTGACGTGTATTGTGTCAAATACATTGTAGTGTGTGTAATGTTTTTTTTCATTGATTTAATGTATATTTTATCTGAAATAAATGATTATTATTATTATTTATGCATAATTTAAAAAAAATATTAGCTTTCTGCACTCCTTCTCTATATAAACTATAAGTGAGGGAAATTTCATACTCCTCCGTCTGCGCAATTTTCGTAAAAATGTGTACAAAGTTTTTGCTTCACGTATTAAAATATAGATAAGTCTATGAATCTTAGTTATATTTTTTTTACTTTTGCAGTTATATAAAATTTATTTAGTTAAGAGTGTTATGTTGTTATCTAGTTACATTTATGTTTAACTATTATCCGTACAACTTGACAACACTATAATCTATAAAAAAAATTATGTCTTCTGAGTAGCACATCAATGCCACACAATGAATATTATTGATATCGTATTACTTATAATCTTTTTATTTTCTTCTCACGGTCTATGAGGTAACATCGATCTTAAACAGCGATGTGTTTACCAATATTTGGTTGATATCGCGCCCCGTGAGTCTCAGGTATTGAATTAATTTCTCATTTTACAACCACTTAACTATTCTGTACGCGGAAGTTATTATAAATAGATCGATTTGTATACATTTCTACTAAGTAAATAAATTCAAGGTTCTATCAAACGAAACTTAAATTATTATTAAGAACAATTTAACGGATTTTGATTCTAATTTAGATGTTTTAATGTAGTGTGTATTTTTGACAGTATCTGTAATCGTTGAACTATAAATTTTGTATGCGTGGGCTGGGGTGGCCAACACGTGAGGCAACAGGCCATTTTAATTAAATGTATAAAACATAAAATAATAAATTTATGGTCTCGTTTCTTTATGAATTTGTGTCAAGTATCACCAGTACAGCTACTCCTGCAAATTCCGCTCGAGTACAAAACAATACTCTGTATACAAAAAAAGGCAACTTTAACTCAAAATTGGGTTCTTTGACAGCAAACCTTTGAGTGCCAGAGAGACAAAACATTAAAATAAGGATATAAACGAATTTACAATACGAAAAAAATACACTTTGTAAAATATAGAACTCGAAGGTTTTCATTACATACTTATAGGACTGCTAGACTTCCACTAAAATTTTCTTAAATTCTAAAAACTAGCAAAACAAGGGTCTCGTGATAAATTTTAAATAATTTACATAACACAATGTACCGAGGTAACGAAGGAAGAAGGCGAGGACGCAGTTATGAACTGAATAGGTATAACTTGGCACTCTCGTGAAACTTGTTTCATTAAATTTAAATTTACCGTCTGCTTATTAATTCAAAGAAACGCCCGACGTCTCCGCAAATTCGGACTGTTAAAAAAAGTTTCCCTCCATTGATACATTTCATTGTTCCTTTTTTGTCGACGCAGATGATTTTTAAACAGCCTCCTCGAAATATTCGGCGTGCCTACTTGTCTTAGTTACTTTTAACTTCTTTTGTTTTTAGTAATTATTCCAGCTATTATTCAAAAGATTAATATCTGTCCTAGTTTTGGAACAAAAGAAGAAAAAAAGATATTCTTGTTTATTTTTGAATTATTTATACAATTGCTTGTATTATCTACATGAAGTAAACATGTAATTTTTAATATTATGGGCATGGCCTAATTTCATATTTGATGTTTAACAGAGTGGTCATATATTTCACTATTTTCCAAAAGTAAAATTCTGTCTTGAGCTGTTTTTTTTCTTAGCTGTTTTAATATCACACCGCTATAGCCTAGCGGTGTGATATTAAAACAGCTTTTCTTATACTTGCTGAATTAGTACATTTGAAAAGTTAATAGTCGAAACGTAAGCCTCACCCAATTATTAAAAAATCACTTTATATTCCTTCATTTAATTTCGAGACTAATTAAAAATATTTTCAACATACAAAGGAGCTAGATTGCCCAATTAAAAGTTTAAGCTTATTACTTCCGACGCCCAGTTTTAAAATACGTTTGATTTCGCCTCCATCTTTGGTCCTTGCGTTCGGTTACCAATAGCGAAATTGTTATTAATATAGCTAATTCGGAATAACGTTATTATTT
Organism: Phalera bucephala; assembly: GCA_905147815.2. Lineage (NCBI taxonomy): Eukaryota > Metazoa > Arthropoda > Insecta > Lepidoptera > Notodontidae > Phalera > Phalera bucephala. The sequence goes on from LR990626.1 coordinate 11,038,489, forward strand.
ATACCAAACAGACGATGTTGTATATAATACAAATGCTGAATTTGGAAATAATGAGTAGCAATACTTGGCGTGGTTCCCGGCTTAGAATAGGACCAACCCATCTCATCCCATCGGGTGTCGTACAAGGCGACTAAGGGAAAACTAGGGAATGGGCAGCAGCGTTCCTTTAACACTTCGACGACCAATAACTGCGCTCGCCAACCCGCCTGCCAAGCGTGGCGAGTATGGCAAACACCCCCAATTATGGAAGAAAGTAGAAAAACCAGGCCCCTAGTCCCCGGCGGTCCTGTTCGTCCTGGCCACGGTAGCAGCCATGGTAACGACAGGACAAGGGGTGCTAAGAATCTCCGGCAGAGATTCGGCTACCACCAAAACCGAAAATTGGCCCTGGTGACATACAACGCACGCACATTGAGGACAGATGAGAAGCTAGTTGAGCTGGAAGAAGAGTTAAACAAGTTGCGGTGGAGTATTGTTGGTTTATCGGAGGTCCGAAGAGAGGGCGAGGACACGATAACCTTAAAATCCGGCAACTTGTTTTACTACCGGGAGGGCGAACAGCAGTCCCAAGGTGGTGTCGGATTTATCGTCCACAAGTCACTCATAAACAACGTTGTGTCCATCACTAGTGTGTCGAGCAGGGTAGCGTACCTGATACTCAGAATATCCAAAAGATATTCGCTGAAGGTCATACAGGTCTACGCACCGACCTCGGCATACTCAGATGATGACGTCGAAGTTATGTATGAGGACATTAGTAGAGCCATACATACTTCCAAAACACACTTTACAGTGGTTATGGGTGACTTCAATGCGCGGCTGGGCAAACGGGGCGATGATGAGTTGAGAGTGGGGCAATTTGGATATGGGCAGCGCAACCCCAGGGGTCAGAGGCTGGCCGAATTTCTGGAGAAAGAGGGACTCTTTATGATGAACTCTTTCTTCCAGAAGCCGCCTCATAGGAAATGGACCTGGATGAGCCCTGATGGTTCCACAAAAAATGAGATAGACTTCATCATGAGCACCAAGCGACAAATATTTAATGATGTCTTCGTGATTCATAGGGTAAAAACCGGCAGTGATCACCGAATGGTCAGAGGCACATTAAATATTAATGTCAAAATGGAAAGATCGCGTCTGATGAAGTCTACGCTCCGACCTACTCATGCATATATCCAAAACCCCGAGAACTTTCAACTCGAATTGTCAAACCGCTTCGAATTGCTAGACAGCAGCGCATCAGTGGACGAAATCAACAACAGGCTGGTAGAGACTGTTCATACGGTCGGGTCCAAGTATTTTAAGACCCACCGTAAAAATAGGCCTCAAAAACTATCTGACTACACCCGAAACCTCATGGCTGAGCGACGTTCCATGACGCTCCAAACCTCCGATGATGCTAAGTCCTATAGGCAGCTTAATGGACAGATATTGAAGTCCTTGCGACACGACTTACGGTCCTTCAATACAAGGCGTATTGAGGAGACCATAGAGCAGAACAAGGGCTCTAAAGTGTTCGCAAGAGACGCGTCTATTGGGCAGAGCCAGTTGACGAAGCTGAAGACGGAGGACGGAAACGTAACGTCAAATAGGTCAGAGGTGCTCAGGGAGATAGAGAGGTTCTATGGACAGTTATATACCTCAGTAGCTAAACTTGTTGTTGACTTGGTAAAAGACCCAAGAGCCAAGCTAACCCGACACTACACTGAAGATATCCCGGACATCAGCCTGTGCGAGATTAGGATGGCTCTCAAACAACTAAAAAACAACAAAGCGCCGGGTGAAGACGGAATTACTGCAGAACTTCTGAAGGCGGGCGGATCGCCGGTACTTAAAGTCCTTCAGAGGCTATTTAAGTCCGTCTTGCTTGAAGGGAAAACGCCGGAAGCATGGAACAGGGGTGTGGTGGTGCTGTTTTTCAAGAAAGGTGATAACACCTTATTGAAGAACTATAGGCCCATCACACTGCTGAGCCATGTTTATAAGTTGTTTTCGAGAGTCATTACGAATCGTCTCGAACGAAGGCTTGATGACTTCCAGCCTCCCGAACAAGCCGGTTTCCGGAAAGGTTTTAGTACCATAGACCACATACATACGCTGCGGCAGGTTATACAGAAGACTGAGGAGTATAATCGGCCACTATGCTTGGCGTTTGTGGACTATGAGAAAGCCTTTGATTCGATCGAGACTTGGGCGGTTCTTAGATCTCTCCAGCGATGCCGCATTGACTATAGGTACATCGAAGTGTTGAAGTGCTTGTATAATAACGCCACCATGTCAGTCCGAGTACAGGGGCAGTGCACGAAGGTGATCCCCATAAAAAGAGGAGTAAGACAGGGAGACGTCATTTCTCCGAAACTGTTTACGGCCACCTTAGAGGACGCCTTCAAGCTCTTGGAATGGCAAGGACTTGGCATCAACATCAATGGCGAATACATCACTCACCTTCGATTTGCCGACGACGTTGTGGTCATGGCGGAGTCGCTGGAAGATCTAGGACGAATGCTCGGTGACCTCAATAGAGTATCCCAACAAGTGGGTCTTAAAATGAATATGGACAAAACAAAAATAATGTCTAACGTCCATGTCGTACCCACCGCACTCACCGTTGGGAACTCTACTCTTGAAGTTGTCGACGAATACATTTACCTGGGACAGGCAGTCCGGTTAGGTAGGTCCAACTTTGAGAGAGAGGTCAATCGACGAATCCAACTCGGCTGGGCAGCGTTCGGGAAACTGCGCAACATCTTCTCATCCAAAATACCTCAGTGCCTAAAGACTAAAGTGTTTAGTCAATGTGTGTTACCAGTGATGACATATGGATCAGAGACGTGGTCTCTTACAATAGGTCTCATAAAAAAGCTCAAGGTTGCTCAGCGAGCTATGGAAAGAGCTATGCTCGGCGTTTCTCTACGTGATCGAATCAGGAATGAGGAGATTCGTAGAAGAACCAAGGTCACCGACATAGCCCTCAGGATTAGCATGCTGAAGTGGCAATGGGCTGGCCACATAGCGCGAAGATCGGACGGGCGTTGGGGCAGAAAGATTCTAGAGTGGAGACCACGTATTGGCAAGCGCAGCGTGGGACGACCGCCTGCCAGATGGACCGACGATCTTGTGAAAATCGCAGGAAATCGTTGGATGCAGGTGGCATCGGACCGGTTACGCTGGAAAGCGATTGGGGAGGCCTATGTTCAGCAGTGGACAAGTATAGGCTGAAATGATGATGATGATGATGAATACTTTCGTATCTTTTTAAAGTAGAAGTTTCAAAATATAGTGGATTAAACGCAGTTTAGTTAATTACATAAAGACATCACTATGACACAGAGTGATTTGATCGCTAGAGATGTAGAGATGTCTTTGCACCACAGAGGAATTTTATCAAGTTTATGTTTTCCAAGTAGATACACCTGCACTGTATATATTTAAATAATAATATATCAGGTCGTAATGTAACAGTGGGTGGGCATATTGCCATTATATCGGCCAATTCCAGACTCCGGACTGATTTTTATTGGGATTTTTTCTATAGTAAAACTATACTTTATTCGCCCTAGAATTCGAACCCAAAACCTCATGATCACCAGCTTTACTTTATGCTACGAAAGTAATGAGGCTGACAGTCTGAGGTTACATTCCAAATAACTTGCAACATACCGTTTCCTTTTCAGATTTGTATTTAACAGTTTATCTTCTGTCAAATGGAGCACGCCACTGGATTTCCTGGTATGGTCGGTATCGACTAATAGCGGATCGCATCCTACCGATACGTCCGGAAATTGGCAAGCTGACTTATCCGACGACATATGTCCCAGAGTGTCAGACAACGCCTCCTTGTCTCTTGATGCATTTTACAATAATGCGAAACATGGATGACCAAATTGCACATACCACGATATTGTGGATCATGGCTCAGAGAAGTTATAGTATGAAATTCATACACGAAAAATGCGTAAGTTGATCTGGTTACTATTTGACTTAAATGATATTTTTTGTCAGCATATTATAAAATCTATACATATAATAAACCAGTAACCGAGGCGAATTGGTACATTGAATATTTTTTGAAAATTTTAATTGTGGTACACTTCCTTATCGATTTAGAGGCAGAAACAATTTTATTTGGGCCTAGCTGTTACCCGCGGCTACGCACGCGTTTATTTTGTAATTTGACACAGGTAGGTAGGATATTTTGGGGATAGTATTATTCCAAGACTTAAGAGACATCTCTATATTTAGTTCCTTTTAAATCCGTTCAGCCGTGCTAATATGGAGAAATAGAATAAACTATCCCCAGGAATATTGCAATTCCCGACCTGAAAAGTAGTCTTAAACAATCTCTGAAAAATCTTCCATTTTCCCGTGACAGTCTATTTAAGATCGCCGCTGTTCTGGTTATTAATACAACACAAAAACACACATTTTTTTAATTGCGTCCGTATGCACTTAAAATGTCTTCTTTATTTCAAAATCACAAATTCCAAATCAATATTCCCCTGCGCTGTGCGGGGATCGTACCTGCGACTATTTGACAAAGTAAGTTGAGCTGTTTACGTTTTATCGCTTAAACCGTCGTCGTCTTTGTTTTGCAAAAGTATTTATAAAGTCAACTTAAAAATAAGTTAATTTTCGTTGTAGGACAATGTCAACAGATGCCCAAGCTTCCAGTCACATGTGAAGAGCAAGAGGGAGATCGAAGGATTGCCAGGCTTTTCTTTGACCAAAACATGATTACTATCTTTGGGGCTTCATGCAGGCTGGTAAAAACTCACCAAATGCATATTGCTGTGATTTTATATACTTAGGTGGATAATATCGGCTGGATCTAGTGAGTAAACAAAGTTACCCATTTCAATTTATATTTCACGACTTAAGATACTTTAATACTATCTTTCAATCTATATCAGATCTATATCACGTCAGATCCCTTGCAGGGTAGGCAGAGAGTACAGATTTCCGTACAGGTTCTTTCCTTACAGACTTTCTGGCTTCCACAATTCTCATAGTTCGTCTTATACACGCTCGTCGGTTACGGAAATTCTTAACTTGCCCTTCAGATAAGACACGGTCTATTTGGTCATGGTAAAATAGTCTAGGTCTCTCTCAATATGTTGCATTGTATCCACCATGCACATGCACCAAACATCTGTGCGGTTTTTTCATATTAAATCTCGTTTAAGTATGAAGAAATAATAGATATTCCGCAGAAATCAGATCAGAAGAAGTGATAAAAAGTGTCCTGTTTTATTTTACGATGTAAGATACCTTCATATAAAATTTCTATTAAATTCGTTTAGCTAATTTAATATAATAATAATAAACTTTATTGGCAAAAAAAATATGAATAAATACCAGCTATGTCGCAAAAACCGTGATTTTTTCCTAGATAAAAAGTATCTCGAATATTATTTCGAGACCAAAAACACCTTGAAAGTGTTAGTAATATCCATTCTGCCATTATAGTATGAAGAAATAACAGCTGTCTCGGAAGAACCCTGTAGAAAATACATTGTAAATTTTGTTAACTTCCACTAGACTTATTTTTCTATCAGCTATCTCTATCACTGGGTTCAGTCTTAGCCCCACTTAGCCCGCACAGGTGGTCTTTGTAAAATATAAACTAAACTATAGCGCGATCTTATTCAACACACGACACTAACGCCGTTTCATAAAAAAAAACATATACTATACCTTTCTTTTTACGAAGGTTCATCAGTTTATCTTTTTATTATAAAATTATTGGTAAAATATTACTGATTTAAGCCTTTTCTACCTACCCTGCCAAAGATTATAATCTAGCGTAATAATATTTAAAAAAGTATATTGTCAGCTAAGTATGTAGCAATGTTTTGTCGGCACATTGTATGGTAGTCTTCTCGTAAGATATTATAGTTTATGTTCATGATCAAAAACATGTCAAGATATCATATAATAAAATCTTGTAAAAATCATATAATAAAATCTTGTTAAAAAAATAAATGTGCAAAGTTGTGTATCCGGCCCATTCATCGTTAGAGTTCTCTCCAGAAGAAACCATCTTGAATAAATCATCGGTTCATACACGAAACCATGTTTAAGTGTTTTAATCAAACGTGTATGGTAAACTTCGAGTGAGTGCTTTTAACCATTCAAGAGTTTTTCGCGAGGAGACGAACCTGAGTCCAAGACCAATTCATGGAGGAACACGTGTGAAGGCCAAATCGCATATTTTACGTCGTAACATTGCAGCTCGGGACAAACAATCATAAAGTTTTATAGTTTATTCCGCGACAATCTAGCAGCTAAGTTGTTTTGTAACAATGAATGATTCAGTAAAATGGTATTTTTTGTCTTTCCTCAGAAACTGTTTGATATTTCGAAAATATACAGAGTTGTGATCTTTTGGACAGGCTAAAATTACACAAAATTTCATTTAAATCTATTAAACAGGTTTGTAGTAAACTCTCTTTTTAGAAATTCAATTTTTTGCTTATTATCGTCTTTTCTGGAACAACCTTTTAATTATTCGGGATAAATACTATACAATATGTTAGCCAACATATTAAGGTATCTGCATGCAAAGTTTCATCAAAATCAACGTAGTAGTTTTTGCGTTATGATGTTTCATACCCTTGGACGAACAGACAGACACGAAAGCCAAATTGGCTTCTACATCGATAGAATGATATCACTGTTTTGTTATTTCCTTAAAATATTCCATTTACAGACACGAGTTCCTTACAGTGTTATAATATGTATGTACAGATATAGATGCTTCACTTTTCCCTACAAACCGGTTGAATTCCCGAAAAAATAAATATTAACTATATTGTCTGTGATATGAAACATCTCCGTGCTATGTTTCACTGACATCTGAAGAGTAGTTTTGGATCAATGAATGACTTATCGAAAGCGACTTTTTTTTTCTTTCCTTAGAAAATGTTAGATTTTTTGAAAATATAAGTATACAGAGTTGTGATCTTTTGTACAGGCTACAATTACACAAAAGTTCATTTAAATCCATCAAACAGGTTTAGAGTAAAGTGTTAGCGTAGCGTAGTGTAGCTAAAAATCACAGAATTGGCTTCTACATCGATAGTATGATCTTATCTTATCTTAATATTGGCTTACCGGACCGAGGAGACCTCTGGCGCACTTCGATCCGATAGGATCTTTTGTGCTGTCCTTGCCCTAATGCTCTTACGTACCTGAAGTGTCCAATACTCCCTGTATTAGGTAGTATGATACCCCTGGATTGTTATTTCCTAAAAATATTCCATGAACAGACACTACTTCCTTACAGTTTTATTATATGTGTAGATTATTGTCTATCTGTCTCTTTGTATTTCAATCACGCGAAAACTACCAAACGAATTTCAATGAAACTTGATATGACTATATGACTTGATAACTTATACCCTAACTTAAAATCTATATACTTTTTATCCCGGAAAAATTAAGCAATCCCGAAATAAACCATAAAACTTTATATTATTTTATTGATAGTCGCGAGCTGCTATGTTACGTTATGTCTGTGATTTTGCCTACACATGAATTCCTCCATGAACTGATATTACACTCGCGTTCGTCTCCTCACGAAGAAACTCTTCAGTGGTTGATAGCACGCGCCCAATATTGTTAATACATATTTGATTTGGATACTCAGATACAATTTGTGATGTTAATAACGTCAGAATTGTCTCTTCGGGAGTGCACTCTTTCAACCTGGACACGAAACTTTGCATATTCGTTTGTTTAATATACCTAAACATGACTTTGATCATGATCATGAACTGTGTTTTCTTACGAGAAGACTAACATTCATATGTACTGACAAAACTTTGTTACATACTTAGCTGTCATGCAGATAAAGAAGAACTCATCGGTGCGCGATACTGACCCTTACTGTACCTTTTTTAATATACTTACCCCAGATCTTAAAGAGGGTAAGCTGAGAAGGTTTTAATGAGAGCCATTTTACCAATAATGATGATAATAAATATACAAACTGTTAATCCTCTTCAGAAAGAAAGTACCTAGAGATGGCGTTAACGTTGGATAAGATCGCGCCATATTTAGTTCATATTTTACCTAGACCATCTCGTACAGGCTTAAAAGTAATCGTTGATAGAGAAATCGACTATATTGTTCTAAAACGAAAATTTACTAATTTTAAAGTTGCCTTTTAAATACTTTTTTACTTTTGCAAATCGTTGGTGGCTTGGTTTATGCGTTAAAACGTAGACAACTTACCTTAGGTACTTTATTAAATAGTCGCAAGAAAGATCATCGCACAGGAATATTAATAAACAAAATTCATATGTCGATCTGTGATCTTGAAACAAACAAATTTTTTTAAGCTCATATGGCTACTTGCGCCCTGATAAAACCCAAACACGTGTTTTTTTTCATTTTTCTTTCTCTATTCGGTTGTTCGTACTAATCTCCGGAACGGCGGATCCAATTTTGAAGAAACTTACACCAATGCATTTCCTGGTACGGTCGGTATCGACTAATAACGTCACTTTCTGTCGACGCGGCCTTAATGGGAAACTTGTACAACTGACTTGTAAAACCTTAATTAATATTTCATTGTTTACAGCAAAAATTATGTCACTTTCAGAAATTTCTAATTTCTCAAAATACTAAAATGCAAAGTGACGTTAGTTGAGCTACTTTATAAGGCTTATGACATAATCAATCCACAATTATAAATTTTAAACCACATCAGTAAATTTACAGAACCAAAATCGTACTAAACAATTTATCTCCTGACGAGAGGGCCGTATAAGTGCATTTCCCGACGCGGTCAGTATCTACTAATCGCGGGTCGCTTCCTACCGATGCGGCTCGGAAATTCCTGCCCAACTCATCCGCCTACATATGCCCCGGAGTGTCAGTCAACTCCACCGTGTCTAGTGCCAACATTCTACATTAATGCGTAATATGGACTACCAATGTATACTGGCATACTAACATTTTATTATTTTCAGCAATAAATACATGACTGCACATTAGTGTTTTAAAGAAATCCGTAGGTTGATCTGGTTTTTACTCATAAAGTAATTAGTTTGCATATTATAGAAAAACCATTTGTAAATTTGCCTGATATGCCAACATCTTCTGCGGCAGCTGCCAAATTACTGGCAACTGCACCGAAAAGTAAGCGTACCGCTGCCTCCAGCAAAAAGTAGTTCTTTTTTTTTCTTGTGTGTTTAATTATCTTTCTTTCTTGTATTTAAGTAGCTTATTTTTTTTGTGAGTACAGTTTTTAGTAGTAGTATCTTAATGTTTTAGTAGATACTTATTGATATAGGTATTATTATTTAATGCTGGGATCTATTTGTCGATTTGTTTTGTCACTGTATCCCGCTTTCATTCTTCTGTAGCTAGCTAGTTGTACCCACATTCACTGTTATTTTACTTTAGTTAGGTAAACTGCATATTTAACATATAAGTACCTAGTTATCAACAACTTTATCGTAGATCGTAGCCGTATTGTTTATTTGTTATAACCTCACAACAATTGTCAATCATTGACATTTGACTTATTCTTCTTATTTTAATTAATGGCCCACACTTTATCAGTGTATTTCGCCAATGTCAAGTAATAATAGAGTATAACAGTAAATTATAAAAATTGGCTTCTTGTCGCCATTACGGCAAAAAACAACATTTGACTTACATTTGACAGATCGTTGACAACTGCTACTTGTCATTTTTTATTTTTTTTGTTTATACCATAGATAATATTTATCATACTGAGTTCTTAGATTTACGCGAATATTACACATGAAATAAAACTATTTTTTTTTCTCTAAATCTCGATAAAATCCGAAAAAATAGTAATATTTATCATTTGTCATTTTGTGTTTAGTAATTACCTACGTTTAGTTTTTCCGTTCTATAAATTTATTGTTTTAAGGTTATTTGTTTCTTAACATTTTTTTTCACTCTCTTATTGTTACTCTTTATATTATACTAATATCGCTATGTAAATATTTATGTTGTGTATGCGTAACGTGGTTTTTCTTGATTCTAACTTACAACCGGCAGGTGGAGTGCTTAAAGTCGCATAGTTGTTTATATACTGAAAAAGAATACATTATACACATATCACATACATATATATATAGATATATTTGTATTAATATACACGTTTATTTTTTTATTATATATTGTTTTTTAAACGATGAACAGCTTATTTATTGATAATGCTAGCAGTACTAGTGACAATTACTCCTCTTTATCCTCTGAATCTTGTAGTCGTGGTGACGAGTGCTTTGTTAGCACTCCTACTCTCTCCGACACACTCGAGAGCCAGTTTTCTGATGTACCGAAAAACTGTAACGTGATTCATATTAATGCCCAAAGTATTCCAGCTCATTTTTTCGATATGCAGGTGTCCTTTAACCAGAAAAATATTCACGCTGTGTTTGTCTCCGCTTAAACCCCGCCTTCCTAGATCGTCATATTGTTTGCCTGGTTTTCATTTGATTCGTAACGATCGAACTGGCGGTGGAGGTGGTGGAGTGGCCATTTACCTTCGAACACATATTCCCTATGCTGTAATTTCTACTTCACCACAACCACCAGTTTCAATTGCCGGCGAACATCTATTTGTTGAGGTACGCTTATTTCACACCAAGATCTTACTCGGAGCCTATTACAGCCCCTCTCTTCGTATTAATTATTTCTCATCTTTTGAAAAGATCTTGGAAGATCTCATGCCCTTATATAATCATACTATCATCATGGGTGATTTCAACACTTGCCTTCTTAAGCATGATTACCGTACCACTTCATTGGAAACTATCATCAAATCCAGTAACTTGCATATTCTTCCCCTTAGTGCTACTCATCACTTCCCTAACTCTACTCCGACACTTCTTGACTTGGTAATAATATCTTCACCGTTGCATGTTGCCAAACACGGTTAATGTTCTGCTGATGCTTTCTTGTATCATGATCTTATATTTCTCTCATATAAAATCCGTCCTCCTAAAGCTAAGCCTAAAATAATTCTTCAGCGCAATTTTAGTGGTATGAAGCAGGAAGAATTCCTTAGTGATGCTGGAAAAATTGCTTGGTCACCGTTCACTGATGCAGAGTCAGTGGATGACCAAATAATGAACTTCAACTCGCTAATAACCCAACTTTATGACAAACATGCACTCTTGCGAGCCATCAAAAAACACCTTCCAGTGCCATGGATCACTCAGGACATTAAACTTCTAATGCACAAAAAAACGATGGCCAAACATAAGTACAAGTGCTGTCCTAGCGATAAAAATAAAGCGAAGTATATTAAAACGCGAAATCGCTGCAATTTTGTATGTAGGGACGCTTTACGCCGCCATATCCATGAATCTGTTGAAAATAAGGATCCAACTAAAATCTGGAAATTTCTCAAGTCTATTGTAGTTGGCAAATCACGCCAAGATACTCTTCAAGCTGATTTAAATATTAATTCGCTCAACTTACACTTCTCTTCCGCGTCCAATATTGATGATTCAACTAGAGCAAATACATTAAAATATCTTTCAAATACACCAACTCCAGACTACCCTCCTTTTATTTTCAATCGTCTATCCGATTGTGATGTTAAAAAGAGCGTACTGTCAATCTCCTCCAACGCCGTGGGTGGCGATGGCATAAGTCGCAATATGTTAGTGCCATTAATCGACATTATCGCTCCCATCCTTTGTTTCCTTTTTAATAACTCCATCACAAGAGGCATATTTCCTTCTATTTGGAAAGACGCGCAAATAATTCCTTTACCTAAAAAACCCAATCCTAAATCTTTCTCCGACTATCGTCCGATATCCATTCTTCCCTTTCTTTCTAAGGTCTTTGAACGTCTTATTCACAATCAAATCAGCAATTTCCTTTCCTGTCATATTCTCCTTAATCCATTTCAATCTGGTTTTCGTCCTGGCCATAGCATAGTAAGTACTCTTGTTACAGTTACTGATGACATTCGCTTTTCTATGGAAAATTGTAACTTAACAGTGCTTACATTGTTGGATTTCAGCAATGCATTTAACACGGTCGATTTTGACATTCTCTTAGCTGTACTTCGCTCAATTAACATATCTCCAACGGTGGTCGAATGGTTTCACAGTTATCTGCATGGACGCCGGCAGCGGTAATTTATCTTTTGGCGAATGGACCGCAATATATTTAACATTTTCCGACGTGGATTGTATCGGCTAATAGCGGGTCGCGTCCTACCGATGCGGCCCGGAAATTGGCAACCCGACTCATCCACCAACATATGCCCCGGATTGTCGGCCAACTCCACCTTGCCTAGTGCCAACATTTGACATTAATGGGAAACAAAGACAACCGATGTTTAATGACTTAATCTTTGTTTACAACAAAAATTACCTCGATTAGCATATTAGTATTATAAGAAATTCGTAAATGGATATGTTTTTACTATGCTTAAGACTTTTCAGTATATAGTTATAAAAATAATAAATATTATTAGTTTACACAACCAAAATCGTATTAAATCATTTATCTTCTGGCGAGTGGACCGCACAAGTACATTTCCCGACGCGGTTGGTATCGGCTAATCGCGTGTCGCTTCCTACCGATGCGGCCCGGATATTGGCTGCCCGACTCATCCAGCGACCGACATATACTATGACCCTTGTCTCGCGCCAGTATTTTGCATTAATGTTTAACTTCGATGAGTTATGTTCACATACTATACCTCTAATACGAATCCTTATGCTTCTAATTTCTAAACCGAAATTAAAGCGAATTAATTAATCTTTCTACGTTATAACGTACTACACCGTATATGTTACTGATACCAATCGACTGTTAGTGTGATAAGATCTAAAATAAATTATCGCGAGTGGGAGATACATTACAAGAGCCTCTTCGTACTCCAGAGAAAGCAGTCAAATTTTGTTGTACTTACTAAAAGAGAGATTCTGATATAATTAGTCATGGAACAACATTTGACTTGTAACAATTAAAACCTCAAACTTTCATTAAACAAAACGAAATAAACGCAAACTAAAAATCTATGTGTTTCGTTTACCCGAATACACCAAGGGCCGTTGCTCCCACGTAAACTTTGTTCAATTCACAGAACATTAATTAAAGTGGTTCGAAATCAACGTTCTTGATTACACTATCATCAAATGTTCTCTGTCGATTACGATACCAGTTATTAGTTTCGAATGCATAAACAAGTAAAAGGATTTAGTAGTCCAATTAGCGTCGATCGTGTACATACAATGATTTCATTAAACATGAAAATTCGGGACTATAGTCACGTATCGGGACGCCTCTGGTTCTACTGTACTATTCTACTGTGTTATTGGTTAATAAACAAAGGTTTGTTTCCATTATCGGTCTATCGACTGATCGTAGGCCGCTTGGCACAATGTAGTTGTAATTCACGGATTCAAATTCACACTTACCAATTTCGATTTTATTGCGGTAAGTACCTAGGTACTCGTATTGATCAGTCCAATCCGTCTACTCGCGGTCGCATCTTTCAGAAATGTAGAGCCAACGTTACATAAAACATTTAGTATTTCTTAAATTTTCTGATCACATGTCTTAATTTAGATTTTTGGAATATATGTGGGTGATTTTGAGGGGGTTTTACACGTGTGACACCTCCCCTTTTCATTCACTTTTAATTTTGATATTTAATGGTAATGGCTACGACACTGGGCTATTCATGGTAAAGTCAAGTAGCATAACATATAAATATATCAATTCTATATCTATCTATCTATATTATCACGCCAGCTCCCTTGCGGGGTAGGCAGAGAGTACAGAGTTCCAACAGGTTCTTTCCTTAGATACCTCTCTGGCTTCCTCCACTCTCATAGTTCGTCTCATACACACTCGGCGGTTACGGAGACTCTTGACTTGCCCTTCAAATAAGACACGGTCTATTTGGTCATGGTAAGCTAGTCTGGGTCTTCCCCGGTACCTACATCCTTCCACTTTCACATTGTTTATCTGTTTTGTCATTCATACTTCTGACATTCTTTCTATATGCCCGAACCAACGGAGCATACCCTTTCTCATCTGTACACCGATACTATCTTTCATACCTACTCGCTTTCTTACTACGCTGTTGCCAATACGGTCGGTCAGCTTCACTCCGCACATCTTCCGCAGAGATCGCATTTCGACCGCATTTATCCTGCTTTCGTTCTCCTTCTTACATACCCAACTCTCACTGCCATATAACAGCGTTGGGACAAGCACTCCGTTATGCATGGCCAGCTGCGCCTGTTGGCTTAAGTGCCGGCTCCCAAGTAGCCTTCCCATCGCACCATTTACTCTATTCCGTGCATTCACTCTTCTCTCTATATCAGCGGTGTATTTCCCATCCTTACTGAAGGCGCATCCAAGATATACAAACTCATTCACTTGCTTCAGCACGTCGTTACCAACCACAATCCTTGTATTCGTTCTGGTTTCTTCCCGTTCAAAAACCATAATTTTGGTTTTCTTCACATTCAAATGTAAGCCATTGTTCATGCAGTCGTCTCTCATAAGTGTGACTAGTATTTGCAGATCAGTGGCGCTATCAAAACCGCGTTATCTGCATACAATAGGTGGTTTACCACTAGATCACCCATTTTTACCCCTTTATTCATCGCATTCAGTCTTTGAAGACTTTTATCCAGATATATTATAAACAGTCTAACGGACAACACGCAACCCTGCTTGACGCCGATTTTAACGTCAAACCAGGGTGACATGTTACCACCCACCCGTACGCATGCCTTGCTGTCCACATAGGTGGACTGGACGGCTCGCAACAGAGTGCCGTTTGTACCATACTCTGGCAAAATGTCCCAAAGTCTCTTTCGCACGACTCTATCAAACGCCTTCTCCAGATCCACAAAACCGCAGAAAACCTTTCGGCCTACTGCCAGATACTTCTCTACGATGTTGCGGAGGGAGAAAACTTGATCCGAACATCCTCTTCCATACCTGAAACCTCCCTGTGCCTCGCACAACATTCCATCGGACTTCTCGCACATTCTCCGTTCAATAATTTTACCTTACACCTTAGCTGCCAGGCTGATCAAACTGATGGCCCTGTAATTGGCGCAGTCATATTGTAATCCCTTGCTTTTATACAAGGGTGCTAGGACTGCGCGGCGCCACTCTGTAGGGACTCTACCGGTCTTCCAGCAAAGATTTGCAAGGACCTAAAACGTGTCCGGGATGCAAGTTCCACCATATTTAATCATCTCGGCAGATATCATGTCTATTCCCGCAGCTTTACCATTTTTCATACTTCCTATCGCCCATTCAACTTCTTCCATAGTCATGTCCTTTATGGATTCCGGTGCCTCTGGGCTCACTTTTCACGCTTTTTTTTTTCACTTAAGTTTTGGTGGCATTTTTGCATTGCCGGTATATTTACTGTCATTCAGATTTAAAGAAGAAACATAGTCCTGCCACGCTTTCTTCTTACTTTCTACAGAGCTTTTTAACTCCGCGTCCCACCATGCATCACCTTTCGCTGTGCTATGCTTCTTTGAGCAACCACATACTTCTTTTGATGATTCTACCAAACTCTCTTTGAGGCTATTCCAACATTTATCTTCGAGTCATATTTATGTTTACGTTACGTTACGTTCTCCTCACGCTCTCTTCTTGCAACTTTTCAACCTTTATTCTTTCAAGGCCTCCGAAAGGGATACGCTCTCGCCAGTGCCTCCATTTCCTGAACAAACCACTAAACCGCGCAACTCCGAGATAGTGATCCGATTCAAGAGTGGGGCCTCTATACGCACGCGTATCTTCAAGTTTGCTTCAGAGACGGTTATCTACCAGGATCAAATCTATCATGCTTTTCTGTTGGTTTCTTTTCCACGTATACATATGAATATCCTTGTGTTGGAATATCGTATTAGACACAAGGAGGCCTCTTTCCAAACATACAACTACAATGAGCTTACCCGCTTCATTCACTTTCTTATCACCATTAGAACCCAGAGCGGCGTCGCAAAATTGCCGCCTGGTTCCCACCCATCCGTTCAGGTCGCCACACAAAATCACCTTTTCATTCGCATCAGAACCAGATCCAGAACTTCCCTGACATTATCCTAAAACTTTTCAAGGTCCTGGGGTGTGGACGAGCTTACGGGAGCGTAGACTCCAACCAAAAATACTCTAGTGACACCCAATTTTAAACGGACCCGGAGAAGTCTCGCATAATGGAGGCCATAATCTCTCACTCCAGAAGCCAGGCGACGGGACTGCAAGGTACCGACCCCCAAGCTGGCACGATCGCTCTGTAGTACTCCAGACCACAGAGCCATCGTGCCGTCAGGGAGATCACAGGTTTCGCTGCCCCTCCGCTTAGTCTCTGTTACACACACAGGCGCCTTTCGTCTCTCTTTCATTACATGAATCACCTCATGCTTCTTATCTTCCATACCACCCATTACATTCCAAGTACCTATTTGGCACTCTGCACCCCGACTCGCCAGTTCGGGCCCGGCGTGATGGGTGGCGGCCCCCATCGCTGCTTCCACCTGTATTCGTACCAACGGGGGCGGACTGGTGTGCGTCACCTCGGGGAGACACACTAGCCTGCACTGCGGTATTTTCTCGGTCCAAGATTGCAGCCATAATGGCTGGCAGGGGTCGCGACGAGCACGCTTTTGGACAAGACCCTATTTTTTTTATTTCATGAAATTCGTCGTCGTTCGCTACTCGAGGGCCTCGCGAAATATATTTTGCCCACATCCAAATTAGGTCTTGCCCCGCCAGTGCCTTCGCGTATCACCTAACTCCTTCAGAAGGCCCTGGGAGGGGAAGGCAAGTAGTCCGAACGTGATTCGCGACTCCTTTTCAGCCTTTTACTTATCATAATCTAGGATCTTAAGGAACCCTAGCTTACTCTACACGCCGCTAGTCAGGACAACGTATAGACAGAATTCTTTCATGATACGGGCGTGTAGGACCTTCAATGTTGTCGCTGCTGAAATGGACTTAGGTTTGTTCAATACCAGTGCTTCTCAAATTAGAAACTTATTGGCTAGAGCATTCTTTTCTTAACTCTAGATCTTATGTTTTATGCTCGACTCTAATGTTCGACTAACACTTGCGGTCTTTCATAAGATGCGGGAGCGAATTTATGGTAATAGTCATAAGTGTTACACTGGATGCCGACTGTACTGTTTTTCTCTTATTCTTTTGCTATCTGTGGAAATTTGTAAATGGCTTTCATTTGTTTAAATTTTTTATTTTGTAGTATGTTATGCTAGCTGTAAGTTTCCCAAATATAATAAAATAAAATAATAAAAGAAATCAGCCAATCATAGACAGTTTTTTCGTACTTTACAGATTTTTGTTACAAATTTTCCTGCACAAAATTTACAGAATTCTAAACGATCTCGATAGCGAGAGTGAGTTTCGTAACTCATTATAGAACTGAGCTTATATTTCAAGTTATACTTTAGCGAGTACAAGTATTTTGAGATCATACTATTGCTGAGTTTCTTGGACGATATTATTATTCGAGAACTCTTAGGGCTTCACGTCAAAGGCTTTTCAGTGAATGCGTTCTTACAAGATCTGTTGATATATTTTATTCTATATAAAATAATATTCAAAAGATACGAGACGACTGATTTGAAATTAGGTACTTTAGCGTATTAAATGAAATGTATAAAGCCGTGCATTTTTAATTCAGGCCCTTTTAAGTCGTGAATCTAAGTCAAAGATATTCATTTTTGTGTAATATTGTAAGCCAATATTGTATTTATATTCTTTTGTAAAAAAAAGCTTCCCGCTCCAAGTATTGGCGATGACTATTTATAATATCTATGATTAATCAATACCCTTTACACAGTTGGGCGTTTTAATTACACACATCTATTAAAAAAGTGAACCCCATACCCTACCTAAATCAATTAATAAAACACTTTTTTTATCGGTGTGTCGATTTTATTCATGATGCTAAGACAACCGATATAAGCCGGCTGTCGATGAACTAAGCTTGGCCGCGAGAATAATATATGATATCAAAGGCATTTAGTATACCTAGTAACCAGCAACACGTTCCTGCATTCGGTCCAATGTCTATAATTCCCAATATTAATGCAAACTACAGTCATACAAGGATCATGTGACCCTCGGTCAAAATCGGAACTAACGCTGTCATCAAGTGAAATGTCACTTCATGACAGTCGAATGTATGAAATTTACCCAAGATCTTTTTTTAATTAGTAACCGTGAGGACCCACTTGTTGAAATATTTCCCTGGAAGTAGAAATATATTACTAAATGATAACCCTAATTTCACACCAATGCCCCCTTGTCAATTTCATCCACGGGTCAAAATATCCTTGTAGCACTTTACAGGTTTTTCGTTGACGTTGTCTCACGCTACAGTTAGAGGTGTGTACCTATTTACAGTTTTATTAGATTTAATTAGCTTCAAAGTAAACCATGATTTAGTAGTGACAGTAATTAAGGGTTGCCCTGTATAAAAGAGAATTATCATCAGCTGAACGACCTTCGCTGTGGAACAAAGGCATCTCCCAAAAATCTGTATAGTAACTATATTGTTGCCAAATTAAAGAAGAAGTCATTCAGGACACTAAGGCCCATATTACAGAACGAAAATCAGTCGTGAATCTAGTTTTAAAACTAACGTTTTAATACAAAAATCGGTTTTAAAACGACTGATTTACGTTCTGTAATACGGTACGGGTCTAAGTATTCTGAACGTGCACATTTCAACAAATTACTTGAAGGGCTTACGAAGGCCATTTGATATCAATTACTTCTAGGGGCCTTTATCAATATGACAAGAAACACCTGAGTGTACATTTTTTACTGTGTGGTGACTGACGGAAAAAATTGTTAAAATAAAATTCAAATTCCGTATAATATATTTCAGTCCATCCGAAGCAGTAAAATATCTTATATCTTAGACAGCACCTACGTTCGCACAGCAGCCCGTATATCTTTCAATAAATTACCCACTCGGGCAGGACACAAGGCATATGGTAACCAAACGTAAAATTTTCGATTATAGTCCCTTTAGCCGGGGAATATCTTGACAAACACCCTAATAAAAAGGCTCGCCGGGCGCCCGGGACGTTTGGAAAACCATTTACAAGGTTTATCGCCGCCATGGAAATAATAACTGGAGCCGTTATCGTCCTAAATTGATCTAATTTAAAATTATTGTTATCGTGAACCCTTTATTTTTATTAGGTAGGATCATAATATTTTGACAGCGGTCCACTCAAAAAAAAATTGTGTACGTATGTGTACTCTGCGAAAGTCGATACATATTATTCTTTTTCAGATTTCGTTCGTTCTAAATCAAATAAAGAATATATATTTAATTTTATTTGCGTCTGCAATATTTAGAATGCCAACACCACAATGCGTAAACGATTACTATTTCTATGAAAAGGGTCTCCAAATATCAAGAAACATTTTTGAAAGACTTGCTTTAATGGGCGCTGTCAGCAGGGAGCACAATGGGTTGGGGCCGCTGTGACTTTCTTGCTCTTCAATATCTACTTTGTTTAACGCTATAAACGAATACGTTCTCTTGCAGACGCAATAATTGCCTTATGGGACGAGAAAACATTGCTCCAGCAATAAAATATTATTTATGTGTGACTATGGCCATTGTGCTGAGCTCGTTATCTGCAGACCAGTCTGTTTAGCTTTGACAACAAAGTGGCTGCCTCCCGCGGTTTGAGTCTGCTATAGGTTGTTTCGCGAAAAATCTTGTGGAACAATTAGAAAAATCATTCCAGCGTGTGAACAAACTCGCGTGATTGCTGTGATACACTCACTTAATCACAATTGCAGCAAATTTTATTTTGTTTTTTTCGCGTCAAGATGTTGGCCAGTAGCTCTACCAAGAGCCAATCATAGCACACCAGTGGAAGTCACAGACGATATAAACGTGTTACAGTAAAAGACATGTTGAAATACAACAACTAATGGAAGAAGGGGTGGTTATCTCCACTACACACAAGGCGAAGGGTATTCTTTTTAAATTTTCCTTACAACTAAGAATTCTTCTTACATCGTGGGTGCGATTACGAACATAAGTCTCACATACAGGCACACAAAAACATAGATCGAAAGAAATGTTTGGGCGTCACGCAAAGATTTCTCACGTACTAGGATCAAACCCGTGATGAGTGATCACGGGTTTGATCCATTTAATGAGCGGTGTGGCCAACACTGACCATTAGATCAAGCTATCATAGATACACACCATGATTTTATAGACCACTTTATTAAACTTAACAAGCAGTTTTCTGTGGCTTCGCACCCAGTCGACAAGAGCGCCACCTAGCAAAGTCTATGTTACTTCTATCTATCTATATCATCACACCAGGTCCCTTGCGGGGTAGGCAGGAAGTAGAGAGTTCCAACAGGTTCTTTCCTTACATACCTCACTGACTTCGTCCACTCCCATGGTTCGTCTCATACACGCTCGTTGATTCCGGAGCTTGACTTGCTTGACTTGCCCTTCAGATAAGACACGGTGTATTTTGTCATAGTAAGATATTTTATGTAACTTCTGGGTAATACAACTTTCGAATAGTGAAAGAATATTTAAATTCGGGTCAATAGTTTCAGAGTTTATCGATTACTAAGAAACAAATCTTTCTATTTTAAATTATTTGTCGAAGAGTCGAAAATTGAAGATCGCAATTATTGGAATGCCAAGCACTTATTTTCACTTTACCACTTAATCTTATCTATAGACATACTCTATACCTTCCTTCAGTAATAGCTTGAGTGTGTTTAGTTGTGAGCGATGACAGATGACAGCTGTCAGATGACGATTGACCGATGACAGATATTCGATGTAAGATGCGGACGACGCCAAAGAAAATATAATCACTACGTGGACGACGCTGCGTTGTTATTCGATTGGCAATTGGGCGAGCGGTCGGACGTATCGCGGAGCGGCTAACCTCACTGCATTCCATGTTACAATATTAATCTCTACTATTGTGGGCATCCTCGGATATTTTGCTACCAAAGTTAGACTATCAAGGAAGAGCAGTGTACCGGACAAGACCCTAGTGTTATTTTCAAGATTTCTTTCATGTTTGGTCACCATGCAGACGACTATGAAAACGAAGAGAAACCCACCTTTCACCGTTACCAGCATTGAAACAGCCATACCAAAAACCTAGTGCCGACATATTAATATACGCAAATTTAACCGACTCAAACGGAATTAACGACCACTAAACCATAAATAAAAATTTACACAATAACTACAAAGTATATCGGAGCACGGAGATTTAGAGACCCGTTTACGCGGGCGGCTAATTCTAAAGGAAATAAAAACTTTATTTCTTTCATAATACAGATACAAAGGCGGAGATTATCCGGATTTTAGGGCCGACATCGATTCAGCGGCGTAGAAAGCAAACAATCGTCTTTTGTACTCCATGGCTATTGACGTTTAGGTAATTAATTATACCGGGTGGGCGTCATTTTGCAGATTCACTTCTGTAACGTTCTACGGAAGATTAACTGATTGGCTACCTCACCCCGTATCCTCGTAGACCCTCAGTGTTTCGGTGTCCTATTGTGTTGGATCGTGCGTGATTGAGCAAAAGTTTTTGTTTTCGTGAATGGTTTTTCAAAATCATTAACTTTGACTGTATCGTTGGCGCATGATACAGATAGTGATCACGAGGTCTTTGAAACCAAAGACTTCGAAGACAAAGTATTATTGGGAGTTCTTTCGAAAGATCAATAGAACCAATGTGTGAATATTTTGAACCCACCTGTCGTTTTTGGTTTTGACCATTGTTTGTAATGTAGGAAATAATAAGTGGATTGAAAAAGATCTTTTGATGAGGTTAATCTCCTTGGCTAATAGTTTCAGAACTAGCCAGGCTCCTAATAAAATGGCCAATTATATGTATTTTGGTATCCATATTAATATGATTGTGGAACAAATCAAGTTTGTGCATGAGTTGGCCGCTTAAGTTGTACAAATGCATATTCGATTTATTTGTTTTGTCATTTTCGCCTAGAATTTCGTCGTGACCTGCATATCTCAGTAATATTACCTACAAATGAATTCAGTAGCAATGGGTCTTAACTGATATTTTTGAGGTTGATTTTTCTTTGATACTGTTATGTCTAAAACATATCAAAGACTTAATCCGCTCCGCCCACCAATCCACTCCGATCGAGCTGTCGGGAATTCTATCCACACACGGGACAGATTTATAATTTTTACTTACCAACAACACAAACAGGTAAGTTCGTATTTTAGTGTAGCTCAAAAGGAAACTCTTTGTAGAAATCAGTTATACCCGGTTCGCCTGTGATCACCACAATAACTTCGCGACACCGAAACACAACACCGTAAATTATCAATCGAGCTGTTACTGTTCAGAACTTTGTACAAGTACATTATATTAAAAATACCATCGGATAGATAAATAATGCGAAGCAAAACACGGTATGCTTAACAATTTGATTGGAGACACAGTTTCTAATTAACACATCCTAAGATTTGACATTGATGTGTATTTTGCCTGTTCTCACCTACGGTGTCCAGACATGGTGACTCACCGAGGCTCAGAAGTCCAAACTCAAGGTTTGTCAAAGGGCAAAGTCATGTAAACGCAGCATCTTGGGTGTTAAACGTATGGATAGAGTGCGGAACTCGGTGCGTTCCACGACCCGTGTAATAGATGTGGGCGTAAAAACCGCTAGACTTAAGTGGGATTGGACCAGTCATCTAATCCGAATGAACGCCGACAGGTGGGCTAAAATAAGTACCGAATGGGTCTCAGAATACGGATATATTCGTCGTGGTAGGCCTAAAAAGCGGTGGCGCGATGATCTCGATGCATGTCGGCCTGCATGGCCATCATTGGCCAAGGATAGGACATTTTGGAAGAAGGAGAGGGCGACCTTTGCCCAGCAGTGGGACACAATAAGTTAGTTCAATAAAAAAGAATTGACCCAACAGTATTTCTATAACTGATATAAAAAAGTAGGTAACGCTTAGGTAATATGACATTTAAGACAGTAAGTAAGTAATATTACTATTACCTTGTTGTGAAAAGGTCATCTTTTCCAAATCAAGGTGACACAGTATAAGTCATATACTAACACGCGAACTCAGTCCAGTTTAGTGGAGGCCGATTCGTGGTTATCTGCTATTGGAATTTATTGAGCCGCTTGTAAGGTTTGACTTATCGATTGCCATATGAAGTGGTAATCAAGACCAACGACTTAACGTGCCTCCCGATGCATAAATATGCTCAAATATGGAAATGCGAACTGCTTATTTTCGTATCAATTTTTTTGCATGCTGCAGCACCAGTAAGCTATGATCCGGAATAAGAAAGAAGATGTATTTATTTATGTTGGCAATACGAACAGAGACAATGAGTCGGGTGCGCGGTAAAGCAATCAACATATAAACAATCATTCTACACATTATAAACACTCATTCTACACATTTAACACAGCATCAGTGAGCAAGTTTGTAAAAGGTTAGACGGTGCGTAGCAAACGCCGATTTGTGGTGGCGTCGGCTAACCAATGACGACAATCTATTTCGGGCAAGGGTTCGCTGTATGTTAGTTTGAGTAAAATACTCTGTACATATATTAGCAACGATCAGGGGTAGTCCTAAGCCACCGATTTATGACTTTTGGCTTTTGTTGCTAGCTGCGTTTTTGAGGTTGACATAAGAGGTTATACGACCTTTAGATAATACTTGGGTATTTTTAGTAGATCTGTGGCTTTAGTATAAAATAATTCGGTTGTATTAATTATCCGATGCAATTGTACAGAAACAAGGCATAATTTCTATCTAATAGGGTTTCTTGAATGAGTTTTACAAACACCTAGAGTTACTAGAGTATCCTCCACTCTAGTAATTGTCCATGTGCCATGGGTGCGTTAATATTAGCCCTGTTAAGAAACTGTCCCACTGCTGGGCACGGGCCTCCTCTCCAACTGAGAGGGTTTAGGCCATAGTCCACCACGCTGGCCCAGTGCGGGTTGGCGAACTTCACACACCTTCGAGAAACTCTTAGGCATGCAGGTTTCCTCACGATGTTTTCCTTCACCGTTAAAGCAAGTGATAATTAATTTTAAATACGCACATGCTTTCGAAAAGACAGAGGTGCGTGCCTGGGTTTGAACCCGAGACCTCTGACTTTGCAGTCCAACGGTCTAACCACTAGGCTATCACTGCTTGGGTGCGTTAACAAACATGAATATCACTAGACTGAACCGTTGTCATTTATTTCTCCTGATCGGCTATTACAACATAGCGTGAAAAGAAGTGCAACGCTAGTTTCGTGATTATACTGACACCGGTAACGATTGAATGAATTTCACAAGCATATTAAAGGAAAAGGCTTCCTTATGAAGGTGCGAAGTGCAAAGATACTTTGTAAATACTCCTAATGAAGATAGTATGTAGCGGAACTGTTCATGCATTACAAGGGAACCAGAGGGTTCACCTTCTGTTACAAGTTTATACAACCCGAATCTTGAACAGCAATAATTTCCGAAGATTGTAACATCTCACGTACGTTTCTAAGGTAAAGGCTACAGCGCATTGGCATGATTCTCTAAGCAACTTACCTATAGTTTTGTGGGGCTAAATTCAATATGGTCCTTTGGAACAGGCATCCGAGGGCTTAGCTCGAACACATTAATGTTAATGTTATGCTATCAAGTCACGGAGTAGGTACCGAGTTGATACGCCATCCTCTTCACACTACAAATTTACTAAATAAAGATGAAAGTGACAGCGCACTTTCTCGATAACGTCACGATATCGTCAAATGATTGTGTTTAGCCTACTGAATAATAAACTTATTTCAAGTGTGTCTTCTTACAAGTGTAGTCAATCTTACAAGTGTGATCACAGATGCAGACCGTTATTGCTTAATGAACGCTGTGTTTGTAATGTTTCTACTTGAGATTAGTCGTAGTGCGTTAATTAACATATTAACTAAGACTAACTGAGACGTCCATAGCTAATACTTAAGCTTTCGTATCAAAAGGGCATCTCCGCAAAAAGACATTTTTTCAAATCGTCCTAGTAGCACTACCAGTAAATTGATGTATTAGCTATTTGCCCTCGTATACGTTAATTGAAATGTGGCATCATTTTATTATTTAACGCCTTATTTAAAGCATATAACGCCTTACTTTACATTTAAGTTCAACGCATATGGAGCATAGAAAAAATATTCCATGTGATGTTAACTAGTTGTAAGCGACTTATCTGTTAAACAAATATACAGGAAGGTGTTTTCACAGGCGCTTTCGTAGTAATATTTATTATGCCCGTTACGTATATATCTTATCGGTATTACACGGGTAAATTCGTTTTCTTAGTCATTTAAGCGATTAGCCTATCCACGTCTTGTAGATTTATACCTTGATATAGATATCTGAATAAAATTTAATTAATGTAAAACGCACGTTATTTCGTGGCATGATTTTATTTCTTGTTAAATATACCTAGGTGAATGTAGTTTAATCATCATTTTATACAAAATTCTTAAAAGCTTATAAAGATTTGGATGTTATAAAGGGGCGCAACTAAAGGGTCGTTTGTGATATTTGTGAATATTGTCCAGGGCAGTAAATAATGGCGCAAGGTCGCCATTATTTACAATGACGATGAAGACTTTAGACGAACGGTCAATCTGATAACATGTTAGTCTTTTTATTTATTTATTCTTCATGCACTTTTATGTACATAGGTGGACTTAATGCCTGAGGCATTTTCTGCCAGTCTACCTTAGGTTGATTGATGTAGAGACTGGCAGGTGCGAAATTACACGAGTTGGAGAGGGTAAAGGAAAAATAAATAACAACTAATTAACTATATATACTTAATAAATATTAATTATATATAACGATAATATACATACATATATATTTATATATACCACAAATATATACATATATAAATAACTTTACAATGTATACATAAACTAGAACTGTGCGACATAACAACGTGAAGCAACTAACATTGAGAGGGATTCAACCTTTTGTGTAGATAGTCCTGCAGACTTTTTTAAAAGTGGGACTATTAGTGGCCATCCTGAGTTCCAGAGGCAAAGCATTCCAAAGAAGGATAGACTGAACAACGAAGGAACAATGAATGTAATCAGTACTATGAGGGGGGCACTGAAGGAGACGGTTATTTGCAGAGGGAAGATGTTTATCGTGGTTAAAACACAAATATTAAAATTGGGGCGAGACTGGAGAATGAAGGATGAAAAATAGCGGTGTCAGCGCCCTCAGAGTTCTACGCTGCCGAATGGGTAACCACTTTAATAGTGATCGATGCTCCGACACATGGTCGTATTTACGCAAGTTGAAGACAAATCGAATGCAGTTATTGGGGAGGCGGTCCAGTTTGTTCAGTTGATCTGCATTCAGGTCGAAATAGCACACATCATCATAGTCGAAAATAGGAAAGATTAGGGATTGCACAAGCATTGCTTTTGTGTTGGTAGGAAGCAAGTTTTTTAATCGATACAAGTATCGTAACGTACCAGTAACCTTTTGACCGACGGCCATGACTTGTGTTTGCTAGCTGAACAAAGTGGTAAGGCGCAAACCGAGATCCTTAACGCTAGAGCTTATAACTGTCCCGTTGTTTTTTTTGTTTTTTTTTTTTTTTATTTTTAGGATTTATAACCTAAAAAGGTAAATTATTCAACCTTTAACCGCGTGCGCTGCAAAATCTAGATCACTAACACATAGTTTTTAAATTTTAGTTTTACGCGCATTTCTGAGACGCACGTTTTGGTACCACTTTCAGATTTTTCCGATCAGCGTGCGAAGTACAAATCGCATAAAAGCGAAAACCACGTGGCCACGTGCTCGTGGAAAT
The DNA here is from genome assembly GCA_905147815.2 of Phalera bucephala. Lineage (NCBI taxonomy): Eukaryota > Metazoa > Arthropoda > Insecta > Lepidoptera > Notodontidae > Phalera > Phalera bucephala. The sequence goes on from LR990626.1 coordinate 11,065,379, forward strand.
CGCAACATATTTCAGTGTTTTAGAGCGTAAATTTATACCGTCATAAGAGGCCTACAACCCCCCTATTTTGAAATTTTTAAAATCTTTATCAAAAATTTGTAGTACTCAAATTGCGAAATAGTGAATTTTTAAACACCCCTAAATCTAAAACAAGATCTATAACATATATTTTTTATTTCCTCCGGTTATAGATCTTCTTATTCTCTATCATTTTCCAAATTTTTAGATTTTTCTCATAAGTAGTTTCCGAGCAAAAATTTTTTCAATAAATATAACCTTACACGAGGTCATCGAAGGAGAGGTCTGGGCGACTGCTTCCCTTCTAGGAAGTGGAGCGGCTACTAACGAGGACGCCATATCCGTTTGCAGGTTTCGAATCGGACGACTGGCTCCTGAGATATCCAACTTTTAAAGTGAATTTGCATGGAGATTTTATGAATTAAACCAGCATCCCCTTTACGAGACGCTTCATACGAGTCCAAATTCGAGGTGATTCGGTCCAGCGGTTCCGGAGTTAGCCTTTCGAGGGTGACAGCCGCCGCCATCTTGAATTTATTTGACCGCGATTTTCTCGGGAACCAGTGGTCCGATTTTGACGCAGTTTTCTTGTGGGTGGCTTGGCTGAGTGGGGCTTCACCGCGAGCTTGGCGGACGGGGGGGAAAATTTCTCGGATTTTCGGGCCGGATTTTCGGAGCGCGCGGATTACCTTGGGAGAGGCCCAGGCCAGCAAACCAAATCCGGGCGCTCTGAGACCTCCGGTTCGGAAGTTACGGGGGTTTTAAACTCCGACCGCCATCTTGGACGCCATATTGAAAATATTCGGAGGGTCATAGCTCCGCGGCCGGTGGTCCTAGAGCGACGCGGTTTTCTTGTGGGCGCTGGGCGCGGGTGGGGCTACCCTGTGGGCGAGTGAAAAACGCGAAAGCCCACTTCCGGTTTCTGGCCGCTATTTTATTTACGCGCGGACTTTGTCTTCCTGGGGCCATACGGACGCTGCTTTTCCCAGCTTTCTGCAACCGCTGGATCCCGAGATATCCCAATTTATAGTATTGCGCCGCCATCTTGGGCGCCATCTTTTAAAACTTCAACTGGCGATATCTCGGGAGCCAGTGGGCTGATTTCTGCGCGGTTTTCGACTGCTTGCTGACCCTGGGGAGGAGTATTAACGACACCTAGGCGCGAACGCCAACTACGCGAAACAGCGCTCCAAAACTTTGAACCCGCGAATACCCGAGACCCGCGGTCAAATTTAATTGAACTTTGGGGACTGGGGTCGTCAGGGGGGTAGGCACTAGAGTGTATCTGGGGCACGGGCGGATCGGGGCTCCCTTGAGGCGAAGTCGGTTCACAACTTTGCTGTGCTGTGGCACGGGAACGGATGCTCTGAGGTTGGCGTTACTGATTGGGCGAGACACACGGGCCACTGATACACTAGAGACACTCTTGTGAATCACTCTGGTGGAGGTACGTAAACCAGTTAAAGGGCCTCAGTGTACTTGGTGCGAACCGGTAGCCATATATCGGGTCGCTCTTTTGTTCTTTCTGTTCCTTCTCTTGTAGCACGAACTAGGCGCCCGAACGGAGATGGCTAGTCGGCCCGCTCCCGCGTTCCCGGCGGCCAAGTTGGCCAGGGCGGCCAAAAAGAAGACCGCTCCCACGACATCCGGGACAGGCTCCGGAAACGAGCAGAGGGCCCAGACATCTGCGAAGAAGGCGGCTCACGAGCGGGCGGATTTGCCACCGCCTGGACGAGATCAGGGCTGCGCGGACCGCACCCTTACACCACCGGTGGATGTGGGGAAGGAGCTGGACGTGGCTGCGTCGCGTGGTCGAGATGAGGGGCCGGAGCGATAGCCACTGGGTGGCGACCACCTTGAGACGGGGCAAAGGCGAGGTTCAGTCAGCTCGGCCGACGAGTGGTCCGACGCGGACGCACTGACCGTGTGCAGCAGAAGGTCAAGCCTGCTGCCGGGCGTAAGGACGGGTGTATCCATGGACCTTGCTACAAAGAGGGCCAACGAACTCTACCTCTCGGGCAAGGACGCCCTCGAAAAGGCTGCGAATATGAAGCGGGAGTTTAAGACCGAGGCCCTCGAAAGTCCACAAACCCTCTATGAGATTGTCCTGGCCATCTCGGACTCCAGGTCTAGACACATTATCGAGTTGGAGAGAGAGAGAGTGCGGTCAGCTCGCGAAATAGTCAGGACCGAGAGGGCCCATAATAGGCAATTGGCCACACTTAACGCAGACCTCATAGCCAAGCTGCGGGACACGCACGAGGCCATCGTCAGCACCCACAAGGTGGCCGAGGGTATACGGGGGTGGCTAAACTTTGAGCTTGACGCGCCCCTCAGGGACATCGGGACGATCTGAGGGGAAATACGAACGCTGGTGATACAGTCAAAGTCCCATCAGACCGCAACTGGCTCTAAGACAGAAGATGCCCAGCGCGATGTACTGGGATTACTAAACTCCCGACTAATAGGCCTGGAGGAAGAGCTCGGATCATTACGGCGAACTATGGAGCACCTCCAGGAAGAGATTGGGAAGGCGGCCAAGCCGCGATCGCCGCTGCTCGACCTGCAGTGGGACCCGATGTTGGACCCGCAACCGGAGCCGGTACCGTCCACACACCTGATGGAGACGGTACTGAATGAAATTATAAGCTTCAGGCAAGAGTTTACCGAATCTGCACAGGCCCGGGCGCAGCAGCTTACCGAAGACCGGCTGAGGGAAGAGCTTGGATCGGCAGTGGGTCCTCTCCAGGAACAGGTCAGGGGCATCGCGCGAGGCCTGGAAGAACTACGCGACAGGGACCCGCCGTCGCCGCCCGCATGCGTGCCGGCCATGCTGGGAACCGAGCTGGCTCTGGTAGAGATAAGGGACAGACTGGACCAGCTGGTGGATGGACGAGAGAACCGGCGAGGAGGGGAGGCCAACAAGACAACGTCGATATCAACCATTGAGTCACCGGTCATGCATTCACGAACCCCTGGGGAGGAAGCGGTGAGGGCGCAGACTGGAGCTGGGCCTACTTATGCAAGTGTCGCCAGACCCAAATACTCCATGGTTGTGGAGTCCCTGGACCCTCGTCACAGTAGCGAAGAAGTGATCCAGGCGCTGAAGACCTCCGTGGATGTCATTGACCTGGGTATAGGCATAACAGGATTGCGAAAGGCCCGTAACCAGAAGGTGGTGATCGCGTGCGAGACCCCCAGGGATGAACGGCGCTGAGTGAAGCGATAGGACGCTCGGGGGCTAGGCTCACTGCCAGACCGGTGGCAAACAAGAACCCCCTAATTAGACTCATCGGCGTTGCACATGACCTTACCGATACCCAAATAGAGGCGGCCCTATTCAAGCAAAATGCTGATCTCCTTCTGGACACACCACCGGATAAAAGATCAGCTAAGGTCCAGAGGAGAGCCAGGGGCAGAACATCAGCCATGTCGGACGTCATTATGGAGGTCAGTCCCGCTGTCTGGGGTAAAATAAATGGAGCAAGAGTTCGAGTGGGGTTCCAGATGGTGCAGGCCGTGGATCAGTCCCCCTCGCTACAGTGCTTTCACTGCATGGGATATGGTCACCGAGCTCGGGACTGCAACAGAGAAGATCCTGTATGCGGGTACTGCGCGGGCCGGCACGACACCAGGAAGTGTGGGAACTCAAACGGGGCACCTACGTGCGCAAATTGTCTAACCACCAAGACAACACCATGCGCCCACCCAGGCTGGAGCAGGAGTTGCCCGGAATGGATCAAGTGGGACAGACTGTCATGGGTAGGGGTAGCCTACTGCTGAGGGCACCTCAATGAGAGTACAGTTTCTGCAGGCAAACTTGGGCAGAGGGCTAGCCGCAACAAAGGACGTTCTCAATGCAGCCGTTCGGCAGGGCATTTCCTGTATTCTCTTGCAGGAACCTTACGTCGGGGCAAAGGGATATCTGTCGTGCGGTGCGCGAGTTATTTAGTGCAAAACTGGCACCGAGCCGGTTAAGGCTGACGTGGTCGTTCCCGACCCAAATATCCAGGTTTACGAAAATCCGGATCTTATAAATAAGAATATTGTCGCCGTTAAATCAGAGTAGGCAACTTAAACATAGGCATTAGTAGTGCGTACCTCGAGGGAGACAGGGACCTTTACCCTATGGACACCCAACACGTCATCATGGGAGGCGACGTGAACGCCAGGAGTCCTTGGTGGGGCTGCGAGACGGAGGACGGCAGGGGATCAGCGATTGTGGACCTCTTCTTAAGCAGAAATCTCCATGTGTTAAATCGAGGCTCCATACCCACCTTCCACATCTACAGGGGGGGCGTCCTCTATGAGAGTATTGTCGACGTGACCGCGGGTTCGGAGCAAATCCTCTCAAGAATTAGTGACTGGAGGGTTGATCCGGACTTTTCGGATATCTCTGACCACAGACCGATCAGGTTCACCATAAGGCTGGGACCAAACGAGGCTGTTAGGGAAAAGGCGGCCACAAGGTAGTACCACACAACTAAAGCTAATTGGGGGCGCTTTCAAGACACACTTGGAACAAAATTTAACGAGAACAATATCACAAGTGAGAGAATCGATCATATACGGACAACCACAGAAATGGACGACCTCATAAATGATTTCAACGAGGCGGTAACAGGAGCATGCGAGACAGCTATACCCCTGGTCAAGACAAATGAGTGGAAGAAAGTCTCGCATTGGTGGACCCCAGAGCTAGAACAGCAGAAGTGAGAGCGGATCCGCCTACGGAAAAGCCTAAAGCACGCAAACACGAGACGCAAGCCCAGCCTTCTTCAGAAGTACCTAAGCGTCAAGGAGAAGTACAAAGAGGCAATCCTGCTTGCCATGACCTCTTGTTGGAAGAAGTTCTGCACGCGTCAGGAGCAGGGGAATATCTGGCAGGGGATCTACAGACTCCTGAAGGTGTGCGGGGGAAGGCGGGAGGAGACGCTACTGCGAAGTCCATCAGGAGAAATCTTGTCACCCAAAGGCTCTGCTGAATTGTTGGCTGCTACATTTTATCCGCATGATGACCCAGCTATGGACGACGAGGCCCAGATATTGACTCGAACGAAGGTCACAGAAATCCACAGATCGCTAGACTCTTCGACATTGGGAGGCGTAGCGCGATTCACACATGAGGAAATAGACTCGGTCCTTAGAGAAATGGATCCAAAAAAGGCCCTGGGCGAGGATGGATTCACAGCGGACATTTGCCGAATTGCATTCAAGGGACAACCAATGGTGCTGCTCTCGGTCCTCAATAAGTGTCTGGACCTGGGATATTTCCCTGAGAAATGGAAAAGAGCGGTCATCAAAATAATTCCAAAACCTGGGAAGGAGGACTATACTGGTCCCAAGTCATACCGACCCATTGGGCTTCTTCCAGTTTTTGGGAAGACCCTGGAGAAGGCACTCGTCAGGAGACTCACTTGGTTCCTGGGCAGCAGTGGGGGACTGAGTATAAGACAGTATGGCTTCACTCCCCAAAGGAGCACAGAGGACGCCCTCTATGATGCCATGACATTGGTAAAACGAGGGCTAAGAACCGGAAGATAATAGTCATGGCATCGCTAGACATTGAGGGGGCCTTCGACAACGCCTGGTGGCCCTCCATACTGGTCCGACTGGAGTCACTCGGCACTGATCCCGGCTTGCTGCGACTGATCTGCAGCTACCTCCAGGATCGCAGGGTAGAGCTGCGCTACGCCGACCAGCGAGTTTTTTTTTTTTTTTTTTTATAAACGTTGTCCCACACTAGGATTAATTCCTGTGTCGTGGGTGCGTTTACAAACATGAAATTCACATACACAAATACCCAGACCGGAACAAATAATTGTGGATCACACAAAGATTTGTCCCGTGCGGGAATCGAACCCGCGACTATTAGACACAGTGGGCGGGGCGGGCTAAGCCCTTAACCACTGCGCTAAATCGTCCGTCAAAAAAAGGTTATCAGGGACACCACCAAAGGGTGCATACAGGGATCCATATGTGGCCCAATATTATGGAATATATTCCTGGACCCCCTTCTTCAGCGAGTGGACCTACAGAGAGCGCACATCCAGACTTTTGCGGATGACATTCTTGTCATAGCGCAGGGAGATACTACGCCTGAGGTGGAGGAGTCGGCTGCCTCCGCGCTGAACATGATAACCGAATGGGGTCGGGAGTCAAAGGTAAAATTCGCCGCACACAAGACCCAGGCGCTTCTCCTGACAAACAAACTCAAGTATGACGAGCCCCAGATACAAATGGGAGGGACCCCCATAAATTTTACTAACACTATAAAGGTCCTGGGAGTTACGATAGACAAAAACTTGAAATTTGTGCAGCATGTCGAGGACGGCACCAAAAAGGCCATAAACCTGCACAAAATTGTAACCACTGCAGCCAGGACAAATTGGGGTCTAAACAGCGAAATACTAAAGACCATATACCGGACCGTGGTGGAGCCCACCATCTTGTACGCGGCCAGCGTTTGGGCAGGCCACGAGCCAAGAAAGCACAGAGAAGCAGACTGGACCGGGTCACCAGGCAGTTTGCCATCCTGATAACTAAAGCGCACAGAACGGCATCGTTAATTGCAACGTCAACGCTTGCCGGAATCCTGCCGCTGGACCTGAGAGCCCTCGAGCAAAAGGAAGTCTTCGAAGCCAAAAGAGGAAGACAGCTGGCAGTTTTGCGACGGAGGCAAATAGAGCGGAAGGCAAGCCCCCGAGACCTCCTGGACCCCTCTAGGAGAACGAATATCGTATTTGGAGAGATTAACGAACTAGAGGAGATTCTGGCACTGGAGAGTGGTTGGAGCCTTATATTCACCGACGGGAGCAAAATAGAAGATAAGGTCGGCGCAGCGGTCTCCATATGGGAAAATGGCGAAGAGGTGGCTCACTCGCGAGCCAGACTATACGACTTCTGCAGCGTATATCAGGCAGAAATGTCCGCAATACTGAAAGCTCTTCAAATGATCGGTGGTCGTGGAACTCAAAACAAAAACAAATACTATATTCTGAGCGACTCTAGATCGGCCCTCCAGACCATCTCCGACAGTGGATCCCTACAGCCTATCGCCGTTGCGATCAGAGAGCGGATTGAGGAACTTGTAGGAGCAGGGTATCAGGTGAGATGGCAGTGGATAAAGGCTCATGCGGGATTTCCTGGCAACGAGCGGGCGGATGAACTGGCTAAGCAGGGAGCGCTCTACGATAAACGAGCCCCAATATACGATTGCTGTCCCCTGTCCCACGTTAAGCGCCTCATTAGGGACGAAACTATAGACAAGTGGCAAGAACGTTTTCGAGGGGCTGACACGGGTGGAGCACTGAAGATCTTCGTTACGGATGTAAGGGCGGCGTATAAAGTCTTCCGAGGTACGCTACACAATAACCTTAACTCGCAGCTCTTAACCGGCCATGGAGGAATACGTTCGTATCTGCACCGGTTCGGTCTCTCTGCCACTCCATTCTGTGTTTGCGATGATGAATCCGAGGAGACAATAGAGCATATTTTAATCAAATGCCCCCGCTTTGGAAGAAAGCGGTACGATTGCGAGCACAGGATGGGGAGACAAATGGACAGAGTAGGAATTGCTGAGGTTTTCGGGGACGACAACGGCAGGGTGGAGCTCTTGGCCTTCTGCCGATCGGTCATGCGGTCTGCAGCCAGGGCCAATGGCTCCACTGTAGCTTAGAAATTAGTCATAGCATAGTTTTAGAATAGGAATAGTATATAACGGGGGAGGCATGGCAAAGCAATAGGTGCATCCTTATTGCTTTGCTGTACACTTGCCGGCACTAAATATTGTGGCAGAAATGTTGTAATGTTCTGTTGTCTTGTGTACACTCACCTTAAATAAATAGTGTACCTGCAGTACATTGTACCAGAGACGCTGCCATGCTTTGATGACTTGTGTTTTATGTACATTTGCCTAAAGCAGATATTGTAGCAGTAAGAAGTAATGTTTTGTCCTTTGTCGTTTTGTTGTATGACTACCTGCAGTAAATACCGTAGCAGTTATTTTTTGAGTGATGTGTTGTTGCTTGTAGTTTTGCAGTACGATTATTTGCAGTAAATACTGGTTTGCAGTAAGTAATGGTAGCCAACATTATACCTGTAGTATATAGCAGTAGTAATGCTGCAATGCTTTAATGCTTTATTGTTTGATGTATATCTGCCTAAAATAATATTGTATCAGTAAGAAGTAGTGTCTGGTTGTTTGTTGTTCTCGGTGTAAGCTTACCTGCAGTAAATACTGTAGCAGTTACATTTTCTTGTAAAGCTTTGCATTAAACACTGTACTTGCAGGTTAGTAAACTGTAGCTGTAATAGGAATGCAGGTCGCTGCCTACTCAACTCGCAACTTGGCATAATAGAAACAAGCCTAACACACGTAACATATAGTAATAATAGCACTAACCTAGTAATAAACCATAGCATAGTCACAGTAGCATTGTCCTAAGAAGGGAAGGGGAAGAGAAAAAAAAATAATTTAGTTATTTATTTTACAGTAAAACATAAAAAGAGACAAAAGTTGCTGCATCAGAGAAAGGAGCAGTAAGAATAGAAAAAAAAAAAAAACTGTCCCGTTGAATTCAAGTGTAGGCAATAAACCAGTATCCGCCCTGCTCAAAAGTCTAGAACTTTTCACAAGAATCACCTGGCACTTTGTGTCTGGCACACTGTCGGACCAATTCTCTATCATATTTTGCGAAAGGTTTGATATATTTTGCGAATGTAATTGCAAGTCATCAGCATATAGATAATACGTGCACTGAAGTTCTTGAGTTATCAGATCAATGAAAATGGAAAATAAAAGAGGAGAAAGTATACCGCCTTGGGGAACTTTGCCAGGGGGGCGGACAAAAACTTTCCGCCAGAGAGATGGGAATACACTGGACTCTAAAGAGAAATTGATATGGTGAGTGATCACCGGAAGGAGATAGTCAAGTACGGTTATGATCATGAATTTGCGAATTTTATCACAACCCACATTTGGCGAAAACCTTGGATTTGATAACATTTTTAACCTCACATAAGTCGGGGGAAAAGTAGAAAGGATTGATGTTTGGATGTCTAAGACCACCCAACAAAGTAAGGGTTTGATGTATAATTAGACGATCTATGGGAGGAACAGTGGAGAAATGGCTATTAAGATCGTCAAAACTTATTGTATTTGGTGGTAATTTTCAAATATTAGCAGGCGTAGAAGATGTAATATTATTTTTTAGAATATGGCGGCGTTTAGCGTCACGTATCTTCTTATTACACCGGTTCTTAGTAATTTTGAAATGGGTCCAGTTGTCTTCCGTGCGATCATTTTTAAACTTTCGGAACGCACGATTTCTGCACCTCATCGCCATCCGGATCCCTCTTGTTATACACAGAGCAAGCGGTTGCTTCAACCGCACCTTTTTTACAGGGGCATGGATATCATAAAGCTGGATTACGGTTCTGTTGAAAATGCAAGTTTTCTCGGCGATGGTGTTGGCTCCCATGAGGGGATTCAAATCAAGTTTAGATGCATCTTCGTATAATTTTCCGATATCCATGCGATCAAAACAACGCCTGTACAGGACCTTAGGACGTGGCTTAAAAGGCTTCAGGATATATGAAAGGAAAATGAGATCATGATGGGAAAAACCGGAGGCATCATGTTGCCCATGAAAGGAAGCGAGAGAGGGATTAGAGGTGAGTATAAGGTCGAGCCAGGTATCATCACCTTTGATGTTATGGTGTGTGGAATTAAGAGGCAGAATGTGCAAACTGGCTGAACCTATGATTTGAAGGAGTTAACGGGAACGGTGGGAATTGCGGGCTAAGACATCAAATGAAATCGCCCATGATGATGTGATGCTCGTAGTCAGACCCCAAGGATTTCAAAACCGAGTCGAATTCGGTGAAATAGTCAGAAGAGGGAGGGCAATATACGACTCGAATTATGGTTTTGGCTCATTTGATCCAAACCTCGAGAAAAAGAAACTCAGAATTCAAGTCGTCAGGAGATGTGGCTACAATTTTGAAAGGAAAGTCACTACGGAGGTATATAGCCACTCCACCCCCACCTCTGCCGACCCGGTCATTTCGAATAAGAATAAAACCAGGAAGGGCATAAGTGGTTGATAGAAGATGAGGTTTGAGCCAGGTCTCGGAAATCAGGACGGCATGAACAGAAACTAATATCGCACGAAGAGACGGTAGATTCATTAATGGAATAGAACGAATCATTATCTGAAATCATATATAGATATTACAATAAATCTAATTATATAAATATAATAATAAATCTACAAGTAAAACTTGTAGATTTATTACACTCACTCACTCACTCACTTAAAGGTTCGCTGGAAGAGAACTCATATTTTGAGTTAAGCTCGCCTTTGTATATCACCTGTGAAATTACAATTGTTAATGTACTGTATATAATAAAGGATTAAAATAAAATAAATAAATAAAACAACACTAGATAACCACTTCACCCGCCAGCTAAACATTCACCAAACAAACTTACAAAGGCACATATTTTTAAAGAAAAAAAGTTAAATAAGAAAAAACATAATTAAAACTATAACATTATTTCTTATTGCAATAGAAAGCAAGTAAAATATAAGTGTGACATTATTTCTGGAACGGAATGTAGCAAAGAATTTGCATGTATCGGAACAAACATAGAACACAACATGTATTAATCATATTACTATAGTATTTTTCATGTAAGGTGGGTCTTTTTGTTTCTTGTCATTTTGTTTTTAAATACTTTGGCGTATGAATCATTATTATTGATAACTAGCGACCCCCCCCTGGGTTCGCACGGGTGAATTACACATAAACCTTTCCCTTGAATCACTTCATCCATTGGTGAAAACCGTATGAAAATCCGTTCGGTAGGTAATGGGTTTATCGCATTCAGACAGACAGACGCGGCAGGGGGACTTTGTTTTCTAATATGTAGTGATAATATCATCTTATACTTTCCGAAAGGTATTTGGCGTAATGATATATATATAAATAGATAGATCCTTTACTTTCCCAGTGTTGGGCAAAGGCCTTCTCTCATAAATTGGGTGAGAAAGATTATGTCATATTCCACGCGGAACCAGTATGGATTGGTGGAGGCAGTTTTGTTAAACTGCTGTTGGAACTCATCAAGCTTATAGGGTTGACAACTTGGCTAAACGACTACCACATAACATATTAATCGGGATCAACGGCTTAGCGTGCTTTCCGAAGCAGATGCACAAATATGAAAATGCCACAAATAATCTCCCATCTCAGGCCGTGCGCCTCGTATTAATTGTAATGTATCTATAAAGCATTGGTCAAATAGCCGACGGAGCGCAACGGAGGCATAGCAGAGCTCTCTATGCTTTTAGTCTTATCTCTATGGGCCTAGTGGCCGCCCAACATAGCGTCCCACTTGCACGCGTTTTGGTGTCTCGCTCCTGCCATGCTTTATCTGTACTCACGTCGGGCGTGATGGCGGCGGATCATGACGTTTGCCATCGCGCCGAGCGGGGCTGCGCTGTTTGGCGTCTCCCGTACATTTCAGTACATTACAACTCTCCAAGCCGCGCCACCGTCATGCTACCGTCACACTGCGTCGGCTATGTGGCTAAATATTTAATATTCTTTTATTGACGATTATTGGTCATAAAACACGTCTTTAATGAAAACAAAAATGTCAAAGCGTAGTGTGTCGTGCCAGACTAGCTCAAATAACTGCTCATTTTATAGACTTTTTCTGACTGCACTCTGGGGCTTGGGATTGGTCATGCTCACTAAAAAGTTTATGCTTGCAGTGGCTATTTGGTGCGGGTTTAATGACGATCCGCCAGATCGTGGCGGAGGCTCCCTTACCCTCCGGCAACAGCAGGCGTGCCCTGTATGAACCGCCGTCTCTCTCCTACATTACACCCAACGCTAGGCCTCGGCCACCAAAAACTACTAGGGAAAATGTATCGCCGCTAAGTATCAGCGACTCCAGACGAGCCGACTATTGCGACTTAGTATTTGAAGCTTCGACGTTTTTGGCGAAAAAAAATAATATTTCAAATAAAACGGCAAATATGGACATGGCTCAGCAGGCCTCTTTTGGCCATAAAATCGTCCTGTAATGAAACTAAATTGGCAAACACCGAACGGGAACTCAACATGGGGCCTTTGTGTTAACACTCTTGAAATAATATACGGAGCAACATACTTAGGCTGTATGTGGTATGGTGCACCTGTATGGGCCGACAGGGCCACGATAGGGTCGGCACGGTGTAAATTGCTTTAGAGTTAACGCCTGGCACTGATATTTTTGTATAAGGCATATAGAACGGTCAGTACAGAAGCCCTACCGGTACTTGCGGGCGTATTATATAGATTATTCAAACCGCAATCAATCGCCTATGAAGATCTCCTGACCGAATGGCAGGAAAGATGGGATACAACAACAAAGGGCCGTCACCTTCATTTGTTCTCTCCGTCCCTACATGAGCGTTTGGCGAGAACATGGCTGGAGGTGGACCACTGTGTGGCTCAATTTCTCACCGGAGATGGTAATCTAAAGTGTAAATTATTCTGTAAATTTTACTTACTGTATTAAACTGTGTTCCACGTTCTTGTCGGGTGAAACTGTAAAGGCCCCGCGGCCTAAAGCGTATATCATTCACACATACACAAAAGTCTAACTGCGAGTATGAACAATCAGCACATCACGTTATTTGGGAGTGCACTTTCTGGTATAACGCGCGCATCATTATGCTAAACAGCCTGCGAAATGCGTCTGGGGATAATCTTCTACACGGATCTTGTAGAAACTCGGGATAATTTGCGTTCGTTCAAGCGTTTTTGCCATACCTAATACTGGAATCAAACATGAGGCTAACAAATAGGCCCTTCTAATATTTTTTCGTATCCATGGTGCTTTACAACTGGGCTTATTCTAGTTGTAGTCTCCTTCTCTATGGCTGATGTGCCAATTTTTTGTGTATCCCGCTTGTTTTTTGTAGATCCAATCTTGTCACAGAACGGTTTTTGATTTCTGCTTCTATATTACCAAATATAAGACAAGGATGAATTCATATTTAAACTCCTCACGTCACACGCCAATCCCATTTCAGCGAACACCCAAAGAAATGAGGTGAAGTAAATAACAGAAAAGCATGGCTTAAACACAGACTCTGTATATTATCAACCTAAAGATGAAATTGCGACCCTAAACAAAAATAAAATATATTACGAGCGAATACTGTCCGTATATCATATAGTTAGAATACAGAATTGTAACTTTATTGTGTGGGATATAGAGCAGGGTTTAGATTGATTTGGTTACTTGAGGTGTCTGTAACCATCGCGAATGGTAATAGAGGGTTGTGTGATTTGCGTTCAGGAGATTCAATTTCAAGAACCTGTATGATTGACGGGGACATTATGCAGGTGTTCAGATCTCAACATAATTTACTATTTTATTATTTCTTGGGATTTCGTTTATTTCAGATGGTATTGTAACTTTTTGACACTATTGTGGATACGACGGGAATATATTTGACGACCGTTTTTCTTTTGAAGGGTTTGGCGGAGGTTTCACCGAGTTGTTTTTGACTCTAATGATTGAGTATCTCCAATCTCTTTAATGAAATGGGTTTCTCGCCGGATCTTCCCAGTGGAAGGTGCATTCTGATCCGGTGGTATAATAATAAGTACTAAAAATATAAACTTTGTAAAACCGTGCCCCCGCAGGGTATATAGAAATTAACTGATTAGAGGTCATGTTAAAATGTGATAGAGAGTCAGCGCCGTATGGGCACATGACGCACCATGTTGTCTAAAAATTTTGTTTTCCAGGCCTTGGAGTTTTTCTTACGGTATGTTTTTCGTTATAAGCAAGTGACATAAATTTCAAAATATTAAGAGATGCGAGCCGGAATTTAATTTGGGAGCTTATTTCTCGAACTTTACTTATAGGAATAGGTCAGTGGGGATGAGTAAAGAAAAACTAAGGCAATTGTAACGATCGATTTTGACCTTAATGAAATCGGGCACCAACTGCATAAATTTTGTGTGGTAGGCAAAGAGTTCAGAGTTCCACCACTTTCTTTCAATACACACCTTTGTGGCTTCCTTCACTTTCATAGGTCGTCTTATACACGCTCGCCGGTTACGGATACTCTTGACTTGCCCTTCATATAAGGCACTATCTGATAAAATGATAGCGTTTTAGTACATTTCTTTGGAGTGCTGGCAGTAATAACGTAGTTTTTGAAAAGATGGTGACATATGTTTTGGGAATCATTAGCTTACTTAAAGCACCTACTTATCTACTAAGTATATGTTTGGAGAATATAACTGCAAAGTTATTTCAGTACCAACATTAATTAATCTGCGAGTATTTTGTATTAATTAACACGTACGATTGTTTACGTAGCTTACCGCGGATGGCGGGCCTGAAAGAATGACTAATGATAGGGTATTCATGCTTTAATTATTTATATAATCCACGTCTGGGTCCATTTGAAAGCGTAAAAGTCCGTTTGAATTTAAAAATACGTAACCTAAAGCTTGGCTTCATGGAAATTAACGCTAAATTCTCGTATTTCAACCGGCCGGGCCTAATGGCTTACAATAAGAGAGTGCTTACAGTATTACGTATATCATGCTAGTTATTTTTAAAATCTGCGCGTATTATCGTCGAGCAATTTAATCTGTTTACATAATGATGGAAAGATTGCGTTTTATTGCGGTAAAAAAAAAAAATTCCTGTTTGTTTCTATGTTGCGGTCGCTGTGTATCAGCCAATTGAAAAAATATAGTTCATCGCTAAAAACATTACGTTTTTAGGGATAGTATGCTACTGATTGGTTTGCCACCAAAACTTAAATTTAAAGTGTTTGCGTCAGTAGTTAAAGCTTTTGACAAAGTTGCGTTTCCTTTGCCTATGAAATCATATTTAGACCACGAAATATGTTTACACATGTAAGACAGTGTAGAGACGGAGTAAGAATATATACTTCCCCACTGCAAACTGGACTAAAAGCGGGTCACAAGAGGCTACTAAAGCCAGCAACACAACCACAAATAGCTTAAGTGAAGTAGTACCCTGATGTCATATTCATGTCAAAATAATACACTTTGAAATAATGATTTCTATGGTATCTGACAACCTAAAGTCTAAATCCTGAGAATAGTTGAAGTCCGGTTCTAAAAACAATGCTAAGAAATCATGAATAGGTATGTCTAGGAGATAAATAGATACATTCCGCCCTTCCTATTGTAGCAACCCCAATACATCGCTACATAGTTACGACTACGTACCAATAGATGGTGCTGAAGATTCGCCATACATGTCTAGAATGCGATATTAAAGTGCGCACGACGTGTAACATATACAGATATACTGCAACAACGCTTGGGGAGAGTGGCAGGCCCCGCCAGACACAATACCCGTCTGGCTGAAAGATCTTCTTGACAAATCCTGCCACAACGTTTTTGTCAAACTAAAATATATATCAGCCTGTGCTGTTCCACTGCTAGGCAAAGGCCTTGTTTCACAAATCAAGGTGAGAAAGATTAGGTTACACTCCGCCATACGAACGCCACAAATAAGTATGTCTTGAAAATGATAAGAATAAATGGTTAGGTATATTTCATCGACCCTAGATGGTGCGAAATTGCAAGAAAGACTGCCATCATGACAGCTCTACTACAAAGTGTAGAGAAACTAAGCAAAAACGAATCGTATCAAAAATAGATAAACTACAATACAACAGTATACAAATTAAGGTTTAGAATTACAGTTATTGCTACGTCACATCGCTTTATCCAACATAACGCATAAACTTGCGAGCTTTCGCCAGTAACGAAGTGTGAATAGCAAGCAATTGTTGGTCGGACTATCTCGTCGGTACAAAAGTGTATGAGAAAAAATTGTTTGAATGAAGTGCTATTGTTACGGCAGATCTCCACAAAGAAATCTCCAAACAAAGTGTTCCCGGGAACGTTTGTTAGCAGATTTTTTTTTTTTTTGAGTTGATTAACCAGTTCAACTGCTACGGTAATAATAGATAGCGGCATTGAGGTGATTGTTTAAGGTGTGACGAAACCCATGAGACCTTAAATATAAGCTGTACATTCTAATTTAACAGAGGAAATATTAAAATTTTAAAAAATGTGAATTCTTTGGTTTATTACCCAAATTACAATTTATGAAAGTAATATTTAATTAGCTTTCTATATAGCTATATTGTTAAATTCCTTGTTGTCATGAAAACGTTGTTACTAGTATTTTACTTTCCCGATAGAAAGAACGATTGCCTACTGTGTTATCTCTTGACCCATGTCTGTATTCATAAATCGGGAAATTGTTTGTTAATTTAGGTAAGCTATTTATAGTCTCTTGTAACTATTTGTGAACTCGCAAGTAGGTACAAGGAATAAATAGTTACACTAGTCTGCCACCTCTGCGTATGAGCAATTAAATACGTACTAATTGAAACGAATGCCAAGAAACTTTACTTAGCTTTTACTATACCTTCTTTGTGTAGATATTTTTCTATGTATACCTACAATAACTTGTCTAGTAATGTGGTTTTGCAGTAATTTTCTGTTTCATAGATAGAACTCAGAAGATAAGAACGGTATTTGACCATCACCAATGTTCAATCTGTATGATAATGTTTTATGTATTTTCATTTCTAAACCTTACCTAGTGTAATGTACCTTATCTCCCACACCCCACAATTGACAGTGCACACAGAACAGCTTATTTTTTAAAAGTTCAGCTTTTGTTTGGCCGTGGAGTTTCTTGCCCTTCTTCGCTGGAGTGACTATTTATTTTAATAACGATTATATATTAGTCATAAAGCACGTCTTTAATGTATACAAAAATGTCAAAGCGTAGCGTGTCGTGCCAATCAAGCTCAAAGTACTGCTCCTTTTGTAGACTTTTTTACTGAACTCTGGGGTCTGGAATTGGTCATGCTCACTAAAAAGTCTATGGTTTCAGTGGCTATTTGGTGCAGGTCACTTCCTTTAGTCGTCACTCCGTCGAAGGAGGTGATGGCTGCTCAAGTAGTCGTACTCGTAAACGGGTGCTGCTTGTGGAGACTGATTCACCCAGAATCCTCTAGCTTTTCATTATAACATATATATACCTCAGTGCCTAAAGACTAAAGTTTATAGTCAATGTGTGTTACCAGTGATGATATATGGATCAGAGACGTGGTCTCTTACTATAGGTCTCATTAAAAATCTCAGAGTTGCTCAGCGAGCTATGGAGAGAGCTATGCTCGGCGTTTCTCTACGTGATCGAATCAGGAATGAGGAGATTCGTAGAAGAACCAAGGTCACCGACATAGCCGTTAAGATTAGCAAGCTGAAGTGGCAATGGGCGGGCCACATAGCGCGAAGATCGGACGGGCGTTGGGGCAGAAAGATTCTAGAGTGGAGACCACGTATTGGCAAGCGCAGCGTGGGACGACCACCTGCCAGATGGACCGACGATCTTGTGAAAATCGCAGGAAGTCGTTGGATGCAGGTGGCATCGGACCGGTTACGCTGGAAAGCGATTGGGGAGGCCTATGTTCAGCAGTGGACAAGTATAGGCTGAGATGATGATGATGATGATATATTTAAAAATATTATTATAAGTCTTATATTTCAGTCGTAAGGCATCACCCTGGAGCTGGATGGCATAAATGATTTTGTATAGTATAAAAATGTATCTATAAAAAAAATCGAAAAAATGATGAAATAAAATAATAGAGAATTAGAATTAGACAAAAAAGACAACCCCGCTGACATTCTCGCCGGATCTTCTCAGTGTAGGCTGCGTTCCGATCTGGTGGTAGATTAGTAAGTGAAATAAAATATTTAAATATGACAATTTGTAAACACCCGCGCAGAGTTTATGCAAAATAAACGATTTGAGCTTGAGTTTCTTTTTGTTACTATGGGTACCAAGGATGTAAGGGACATGCGCGCAAACCTTGAATAGGTAATAGTACTTATGAATACAATTTTTACTATGGCAAAACTTACCGAAAGTGAAATGCAAAATAGCAGGGACTTTTTGTTGAAACAACATTTTGTATGGAAATACTTTTTATTTTAGTCACAGTAATATTTTCATGGGTACTATAAACCAAAGTCATTGACATAGCGCTCAAAATTGCCAATCTTATGTGCCAATGGGTGGGTCGCAGAGCTTACGGCCGTTGGAGCAGAAAGGTTTTCGAGTAGCGACCATATCCCCATTCCATCTCCATAGGATGGACTGGTGACCCGAAGAAGATTTGATGGTTCAGAGAGTTAAATGCTTACAGCACAAAGTTAGTCTTGGGGCGATATTTGGGGCAAGCATTTATCCCGCAGTAGACGTCTTTTGGCTGTCTTCATATTTTTTTAGATATTGAGGTTAATTATTTAGATCCTACGTGTACCTATGGTCGCCAAATAATAATGCTGATTCTTCCACTCTGCATATAACTTGCGAGCGTCGAAAGTTTATTAATTTTTGAGGAAGGTTTTTTTAGTCATCGATAAACTCTGAAACTATTGAACCGATTTTAATTATTCTTTTACCATTAGAAAGCTACGTTATTCAGAACTAACATAGAGTATGTGGCATTGTTGTTGATCGGATGCGACGGCTATATAATGAGGACAGCTTAATTCAGTGGCCTAGAGCGTAAGACGCTCTAGGCTACTGGATCAAGAAGTCGCGGGTTCGATGCCCGCACGAGACAAATCTTTGTGTGACACAAACATATTTAGTTTCGCTCTGGATGTTGGCGTATGTAATTTCATGTTTGTAAACGCAGCCACGTCACAGGAATTATTTCCAGTGTGGGGCTACGTTTAAAGTTTTTTTTGAAGGTACATGATATATGTATGTAAGTACACAAATAATATAATAGTGTGGGAAATTCTTGATGATGATAATATCACTAGTAACTCTACATTTAAGGCTCTCATCCGGACAAGTTTATATTATCACCAGCAAGTTTGGGCATTGCTTTAATTTTGGGCGACATTCGTAGAGTTAATGCACATTAATGTGAGTGGAAAAGTTATCTTAATTAAACAAAGCTCCGGGCAGGAGACACTTGTACACAACGTGTAACTTGCTGGGGCATAGAATTTATAGTTACGTGATAATTCAAGTAGTAACTCGTGGCTATTGTGTTGTCATCGCTGAGCAAAAACTTACCACGAACTTGCAAATCCTTGTTTAAAGGTTTTATTTAATTTGCACAGTTCGTATATCTGTCTGTCTATTTTTCGGGTTCAAATTTTATGATCCATTTTTCAAGCAACTGTATCCAATTGAACTGAAATTTGGTATACGTATGTGAATTCGGCGATAATGGAATAATATGATACCATGGAGCTGGTCTGATGATGGAGTCGTAGGGTGGCTATAGGAACATGTCAACTACACAAAATAACCCCCTCGTGTTTAGGCTTGTTAGTGATTGCTGAGTACTATACAACCAAATGGTGTTCGGGGTCTGATGATGAAAGTGGCCAAGATAAATACCCAACTTTTTTTACAAAAACAACTTTTTTCTTTTTAATAAGTGTCTTTTTAAAAAGACCTTAATAAATGCAAATTATATATGCAATTCCGGTAGTTATTTTTTGGGTGGGTGGATATCGAAGAGTGATGTCGTCAATTTGTTTTAATTTCCAAAACGTGTGTTATTTTTAATAATAATGTGTATTGTTGGTGGAATATTAACCATTTTGTATATGGGCATGAGTGAAGGTAATTGTAACAAAGTGATAAAACGTGCCATTTCGATTTACCTCAAAACGGCAGTCACAATTGGTATGTAGAGTATCCATAGCTCTACTATCCAGGGTGGGGTACTTGACCAAAATCATTATCATTGTTGTCATCAAGTTTTGCACATTGCAGCACAAGGACATACATATGTATACGTGGAGAAGGAATGTACAAAAAAGCATGATAGATCTGATCCTGGTTGATAACCGTCTCCGAAGCAAACTACAAGATACGCGTGCGTATAGATGCCCCACTCTGGAATCAGACCACTATCTCGTAGTTGCGCGGTTTAGTAGTCTGTTCAGGAAGTGGAGGCACTGGCGAGAGCGTTCGGAGACCTTGAAAGATTAAAGGTTGAAAAGTTGCAAGATGAGAGCGTGAGGAGAATGTTTGAAGATAGAGTCCGGGACAAGCTTTTGACAGCAGGCTCTTCGGACTCAAATGTAGATGAATGCTGGAATAGCCTGAAAGATAGTTTGGTGGAATCCGCGAAAGAAGTATGTGGTTGCTCAAAGAAGCATATTACAGCAAAAGGTGATGCATGGTGGGATGCGGAGTTGCAAAGCTCTGTAGAAAGTAAGAAGAAAGCGTGGCAGGACTATGTATCTTCTTTGAACCTGAATGCCAGTATGACAGAGATGAGGAAAGAAATATACCGGCAATGCAAGAATGCCACTAAAACTTTAGTGAAAGAAAGGCGTGAAAGAGCCAGTATGATTGAAGAGGAGAGGCTGGCGAAGAACTTCGAGATCAACACCAAACTCTTTTGGAGCAAGGTGAGAAAGGCTCGAGGTGATTCGTCAGGCTCCAGAATGGAAAGGATAAAATCTAAAGATGGTGACATTCTTGCAGACACACAAGCTGTGCTAAACCGGTGGAGTGAATATTTTGGAGAAATGTATGGAGATGACCCGGATGCTGATGCCGCAGACGTGCCCAAAGGCGAGATTGCGGCAACAGAATCAACGGAGGACATCACTATGGAAGAAGTTGAATGGGCGATAGGAAGTATGAAAAACGGTAAAGCTGCGGGAGTAGACATGATATCTGCCGAGATGATCAAATATGGTGGAACTTGCGTCCGGGACGCTTTCCGGGCCCTTGCAAACCTTTGCTGGAGGACCGGTAGAGTCCCTACAGATTGGCGCCGCGCAGTCATAGTACCCTTGTATAAAGGCAAGGGTTCACAATATGACTGCGCCAATTACAGAGCCATCAGTTTGATTAGCTTGGCAGCCAAGGTGTATGGTAAAATTATTGAACGAAGAATGCGCGTGAAGTCCGATGGAATGTTGTGCGAGGCACAAGGGGGTTTCAGGTCTGGAAGAGGATGTTCGGATTAAGTCTTCTCACTCCGCAACATCGTAGAGAAGCATCTGGCAGTGGGGCGGAAGGTTTTCTGCGGTTTTGTAGATCTGGAGAAGGCATTTGACAGAGTTGTGCAAAAGAGACTTTGGGACATTTTGCCAGAGTATAGTATAGATGGCACTCTGTTGCGAGCCGTCCAGTCTACTTATGTGGACTGCAAGGCATGCGTACGGGTGGGTGGTAACAAGTCACGCTGGTTTGACGTTAAAATCGGCGTCAAGCAGGGTTGCGTGTTGTCCGCTAGACTGTTTATAATATATCTGGACAAAAGTCTTCAAAGACTGAAAGCGATGAATGAAGGTGTACAAATGGGTGACTTAGTAGTAAACCATCTACTTTATGCAGATGACGCGGTTTTAATAGCGCCAACAGCCACTGATCTGCAAACACTAGTCACAGTTATGAAAGACGACTGCATGCTCAATGGCTTACACTTGAATGTGAAGAAAACCAAGATTATGGTTTTTGAAAGGGAAGAAACCAGAACGAATGTAAGGATTGTGGTTGGTAACGATGTGCTGGAGCAAGTGAATGAGTTTGTATATCTTGGATGCGCCTTCAGTAAGGATGGAAAATACACCGCTGACATAGAGAGAAGAGTGAGTGCAGGGAACAGAGTGAATGGTGCGATGGGAAAGCTAGTCGGGAGCCGGCACTTAAGCCATAAGGCGCAGCTGGCCATACATAACGGAGTTCTTGTCCCAACGCTGTTATATGGTAGCGAGAGCTGGGTATGTAAGAAGGAGAATGAAAGTAGGATAAATGCGGTAGAAATGCGAGCTCTGCGGAAGATGTGCGGAGTGAAGCTGACCGACCGCATTAGCAACAGCATAGTAAGACAGCGAGTAGGTATGAAAGATAGTATCGGTGTAAAGATGAGAAAGGGCATGCTCCGTTGGTTCGGGCATATAGAAATAATGCCAGAGGAAAGAATGACAAAACAGATACACAATGTGAAAGTGGAAGGATGCAGGTACCGGGGAAGACCTAGACTATCTTACCACGACCAAATAAACTGAGTCTTATCTGATGGAAAAGTCAAGAGTCTCCGTAACCGGCGAGCGTGTATGAGACGAACTATGAGAGTGGAGGAAGCCAGAGAGGTATGTAAGGAAAGAACCTGTTGGAACTCTGTACTCTCTGCCTACCCCGCAAGGGATCTGGCGTGAGGTTATAGATAGATAGATAGATAGGTCATCAAGTTCATCGGGGAGTACAATTAATTTATACTTGAAACACGATTAAGCATCTCACTGGACACTGGCAAAATACACTTAAAATTTGTGTGAAGCCATAATTTAAAGAAGAATAAGAAGAATTCCGGTATGTGTGTGTTCGTAATGCTTTTCCTCGTAAACAGTTTGGCCGATTTTGTATATTTTTCTTTGTACTTATGGGGTCACTTGGCTTGTTCTTAGCTATAGTTGGATCCGTTAGGTGGCGTTGTTGTAGACTAGTGAAATCAGTAGTAGTAAAGATTTTTTTTTGATTTGGTATTTGATGTTGATATTAAAAAGGAGACCCAAATATTTTTGACTGGTATATTTTTATATCAGTTTGATATGACGGCTTGGTGCAGTTCTTAAACCGCTCCACCCTCTCAAACGAGTAGACGCGAGTTCGGTTCCCTCTCAGGACATATCTTTGTTTGACCCACAAATATTTGTTCAGGTCTGGGTGTTTGTGTATGTGTTAATCCCTATGTTTGTAAGCGCACTCACAACGCAGGAATAGTTCCTGGTGTGGGAAGAAAGAAAAATATAAGAGTTCGCCTTGTTGGCCTAGCAGCGCGTGCTATGACTGGCCTTCGTTCGCTTGCGATGACCTGTGTTCGATTCCTGAGGCAGAATGTTCGGGCTTTAACCATGGAAAAACTGTCAATAACGGTCCGGAATTGTGGTTGGTGTGCAATAGGCTGATACCCTACGACATGGGGATCTGTCGACGGTCTTACATTTAAGTGGAACGGGCTTACGTTCTCTAAATAAGCAGAGGCAGAGATGCATTATGATGTTGGACCTCGCTTTCTCTGAACAATGGATCTATAGATAGATAGTAAAGTAACTTATTAATACACGTTTTAATTTTTAGTCGACCTGGAGCGAAAGCTCAAGTGATGTATCCAATGCCTTCTGTTCACTAGTAAAAACAATGAATGATTATAACTCTTCAGTAAGTAAAATTTACCTGCTGACCTATCCAGACTAGTCATAGTATTATAATGGGTGATTTCAACACATGCTTACTTAAAAATGACTCCCGTTCGACAAGTCTTTACAATATTCTTGAATCCTGTAACTTAGTCCCTCTTTCGCTTCAAGCTACTTATCATTTCCCTAACTCAACACCGTCTCTACGTGACCTCATCCTGGTTTCTTCAACTGAACATGTCGCTAAGCACGGCCAGTGTTCAGCTGACGCCTTCTCCTATCACGACTTACTCTTACTATCTTATAAAATCCTAGCCACCTAAGGCCAAAGCTAAAATCCTGTTGCAGCGTAATTTTAGTGGCATCAATCTTGAGAAACTGAAGGAGGACGCGGCGAACATTGATTGGAAGTCTCTGTTAATGTCTAATTTGCTGGATGACAAAGTAAATATTTTCACATCAGCGTTAATTCGATTGTTCGACGTACATGCTCCTATTCGCCCTGTGAAAGTAAAACACCTTCCGGCGCCTTGGCTGACCGATGATATCAAGTCGCTTATGAGCAGAAAAGTGGCACTAAAATCCAAGTTTAAAACTAGACCCACTGACTGTAACAGGAATAACTATGTTGCCATTCGGAATCACTGTAATAAGGTGTGTAGGGATGCACAACGCCAACATATTCATAGTTGTGTACAAAACGGAAATCCAACAAAAGTCTGGAAATTTTTTAGATCAATTGGAGTCGGAAAATCTCGCCAAGATAACGTCCCTAAAGATTTAGATCTCAATCTTCTCAATAGACATTTCTCTACTTCGTCTAATTTTAATAAGACAACTAAATTCAATACGCTTAACTATCTTTCCTCTATTCCGACGCCAATTTATGCCCCATATGTCTTTGATCAATTTTCCGCTTGTGATGTTAGGATGAGCATAGAATCGATAACGTCTAACGCAGTCGGCAGTGATTGTATCAGTCGTAATATTATTCTTCCAATCCTTGACGAAATCCTACCTATTATTTGCCTTTCAATATCCAGCGGGCAATTTCCATCTTCATGGAAAGAAGCTCAAATAACACCCTTACCGAAAAAATATAATCCCACTTCCTTCACTGAATATCGTCCTATATCCATACTGCCCTTCCTTTCTAAAGTCCTTGAGCGCCTCGTCCATGATCAAATAAGAATATTCCTTAACAAAAACTCTCTCCTTAACCCTTTTCAGTCCGGTTTCCGTCCTGGTCATAGTACTGTTACTGCTTTGGTGAATATTACGGATGATATAAGATTGGGTATGGAAAACAGTAACCTAACTATACTCACACTGCTCGATTTCAGCAATGCCTTTAATACTGTAGATTTCGATATTTTACTCGGTGTGCTGCGCTCTCTTAACATATCTCCAACGGCAATTGACTGGTTCGTAATTACCTGTTTGGTCGCCGGCAACGTATTCGCATCGAAGAAACCTACTCTTCTTGGTATAGTACTAGTGCCGGTGTTCCAAAGGGTGGCGTTTTATCTCCTTTACTTTTCGCTGTTTTTATTAACTCTATTTCCAATCAATTAAGTTCTTCTTACCACCTTTATGCAGATGATCTCCAAATATACACTCAAGCTCCATTGGCCAAGTTGTCGGAGGCAGTTAATACCATCAATAATGACTTGACTAAAATATGTGGGTGGAGTAAAAGTCACGGTCTCCAAGTTAACCCATCTAAAACGCAAGTCATTGTTGTAGGTAGCCCCAGACTTAGTTCTCGTCTTGATTGGTCACAGCTTCCGCAAATTATGTTCGATGGTGTCACAATACCCATAAGCAAAACTGTAAAAAATCTGGGGATCTATATAGACTCCAATCTTACTTGGGGCCCACAACTGCAGGAACTCAGTCGCAAGATTTTTGCATCGGCAGGATCTTTAAGAAGGCTACGCAATTTTTTGCCAACGGCCACTAAAATTGCACTTGCACAATCCCTTCTCCTTCCTATATTAGATTATACAGACACCAGCTACCTTGATCTTACTGAGAGCCAACTTGATAAACTTGAGCGCCTTCAAAGTTTTTGTATAAGGTTCTTATTTGGTTTACGCAAATATGACCATATTTCTGAATTTCGTGGAAGACTCAAGTGGCTGCCAATCCGCCATCGCCGGAATGCTAACATACTATCGCTTTTATACAACATTTTATATAATCCGACAACTCCCTCTTACCTCAAAAAACGGTTTGAATTCCTTCATGAAACCCATTCGAGGTTCCTAAGGTCATCAGAGAATCTGAGGCTGAAAACACCAATGCATTCCACAAACTTCTTTCATAAATCCTTCACTAATCAAGCTGTACGCTTGTGAAATGCATTGCCTGTTACGGTCCGACGTGCAAAGACGTTGCATTCTTTTAAAACAATGGTTAAAGATCACTTATTCATGGTTGGATAATTTAATAATTGACGCATAATTGGATTGAATTAGATTTATATGTTTAGTATATCAAGTCCTGTGTATCAATATGTATGTAGTAGTATCTTATAGTATTTAATAGAATATATATCTTTATAGTGTACGCCACCAACTGCCCTCTATTTTGATCTGTTGCTTCTTCCAACGTACTGGTTGTCTGGAAGAAATTGCTCTTAGCAATAAGACCGCCAATTGTGCCTCTATCTTAAGTTAATATCACATTGTATTTTTCTGTTCGCTGGTGTACAAAAAAGAATACTCTATCTATCTATCTATCCGAATATCATAGCTAGGGTGAAAATTCGGAACACAGAAGTTATCTACCGGCCAGTTGACAAGCCGCGCCGCCCCTCAATGTCGTTTTGCGTTCGGTATAGATATTTTTTAATGCACTAAATTGGTGACTGCCTAATTGGTCAAGTGGCAAAGCGCATCGCTTTGTGATCACGAGGTCCTGGGTTCAAATCTTGGTCGAACAAATGTAGTTTTCCTAACGAAGGATTCCCAGTCGGAGTCCCGAGTTTGAAATTGTGCCCAGTATATGGCAATAGGCTCGCCTAACCGTTCGGCGAAATATCGGTGTACTTAGTACACCTCTGCCACCCCCGCATGGGGAATATAGGCGTGACGGTGTTACCAAATAGGTATTTTTATGGAGATGTTACTAACCGAAGTGTCATTTTTTCATTTTTTATTACCAGTGAGCAGTAGGCATTCGATACATCATCTGGGCTTTCGCTCCAGGACTACTAAAATTACACCGTGTATAAAAAGTATCTAAAACTATCGTCAAATTACTTGCTTGCTAAAAATTGTTGATATTTTGGTGTAATAATAAAAATATGTAATACTTAATAACATTTATTGATATTAATATTGACTTAATATGCTAGGATAAGGAAATGGAATTTGGTGCTCCATGAAAGTTTTATTCGATTAAATGCTCCAAGTGCTGTATTTCGGTGTTAGTTGCTCGATTTGGCTTTAGTCTAAAGAGACTGAAAGCTATTTCTCGGCAAATGTGCGAAGCATTATGAAGTACGAAAAGGACGTTTTTAGTATCTGTAATACATAAAAAAAATCTTTTTAAAACTACTACGCGCACACGCACACGCACATGCTAGGTCGGTTGCAGGGTAAATTGATTTATAACTTAATGTTATCCATGTCCGTTAGTAATGCATTTTAGGTAAGTGTTGATACAATAAACGTTGGTCTTAATAAGATCACCTAAGGTCTAAGAACAATATACTACAACAACGAACAACGGTATAAGTACAAATAACGTTGAAAAGGATGACATTTCACCTCGATAGCGTTACGCTAAAGTTAATGTGTGCGTCCTAAGCTTTTTGTTTCTCGGGTTTTGCTAACCCTTTCACTGTGACATCGTTATAATCATCAGCCCGTGTCAGTCTACTGCTGGAAATAGGCTTCTCCCAAGGCATACCTCGGCATACCACTGAGTACCCCGCCTTCGGCTCTTCTCTTCCAACCGCCTTACACTCTATATTATGTTTTTAATTCGCCGCGAAGGCTATACACGAAGTAATGTTTGTCATCCTGTAGCGAGTCCTGCTAATGTATCCAATGCCTACCGTCCGCTGGTAATAAAAAATAAATAAAAAGAACACTTCAATAAGTAACATCTACTTAGGGATGTATCCGAATATTACAGCTAGGGTGATAATCCGTAACACCGAAGGCATCTACAGGCCCGCTGATAAGCCGCGCCGCCTATTTAATGTCATTTGGCGCTTTGTATTGGCGCTTTTTGATGCATTAAATTAGTATTGTTACGGAAATGTTCCTTATTAAAGTGTCCTTTTTTATTTTTTTTGTACTCGTGAACAGGCATTGAATACATCACCTGGATTTTCGGTCCAGGAAGACTAAAATTACACTGTGTACAGTTACCGTGAGCATAGTTTGGACACCGACGGTGATCATGCCCATGGCTTTCACATTCATGGGCTGTTGTGCCCGCAGCAACATTAAGAAGACCAGTTTCCTGTTTCTAGTATCCATACATTCCCATGGTAAAGCGTATACTGCTATTGCTAGTTTTTCACCCTGAAACAATTTTAACTCGTGTTCGGACACAATGACAGGTCCAACAGTGAAAATAAAAAAATAAGATAATTAAACTAATACAAAAAATACAAATACAAAAATTTATTTCTTTAACTTAAAATCGTATTACAAATTAGCCGTATTTAGAGACTCCTTTTAAGTATGTAGTACATGTGCTAGGAGTCTCTGCTCTTCCATAACATACATTACTTGTATACTATGATTGTTAACATAATCAAAAATGAGATAAATTAAAATCAAATTTTAAACTTAAGTTAAAATGTGTGTGTGTGTGTGTGTGTGAGTGCGTGCATGCCTATGTGTATGTGTATGAGTTATATGATTCTTTGTAGGATTCTTTCAGTTTCATCGTAATTTTTAAACTTAAGCCATTCCACAAGGGATGTTTTACAGTCATGATAGGTATGTACGTAGATGTGTTTATTAATGAGGTTATATAAGGACGTGAGGTTAATGAGGTTATATATTAAACCCATGTTCAACAATTTATTTTCTTACATTTTTTTTGCCTCGTGTATTTTCGCACTTCTCATACTTGTTTCTATACGTCCTAACTACTGAGCGAAAATGCCTAAATATTTATTAATAAAAGATTAAAAAAACGTTCACGGTAGGGTAGACTACGATAGCTAAAGGAACTGTGAATGAGTCGAAGTAGAGTCGGCGCCGAGTCTGTGTGACGTGCTATGGTTTTAATGGAAAAATAATTTTGAGTATACCACGCTTTTAAAACGGACTAAAAAGTATGAAGCAATCTTCTATATCATCACGCCAGTTCCCTTGCAGAGTAAACATATAAAAGAAATTAAAACCAAACACGTGAAGCGCATGCTATAGATAAATAATAGAAGCAAGAAGTGTAAGTAGCTGTTCTTATCAGTTGCAGGTGATGGATAGTATTGCGTGTGCCCCACGTTTTTAATAGACTTCAAAAAGGAGGAGGTTCTATATTGGTCTGTATGTGTGCTTGTGTTTTTTTTTCTTATTTATGTTCACCGATATTCCCGTCAGTTGAGGACCGAGTTTGATGATTTTTTTTGCATGGGGTTCAGTATAGTTCTAAGGTGGTCCCATTTTAGTTTCATTGGTATTTGACCTTAGACTCTGAAGATATACCAGGGAACTCCTTAACGGCAAGCAATAGGAAAGTGAAAATTGATATACTATGGGTACTACGTCAATCCTATAGGTACCCTACTATAAAACTAAGCAGAATGTTAACCGATTTCAAAAAATGAGGAGGAACATAATTCGTCTGTGTTTTTTTAAAACTTATTTGCTTATGAACCGGTATATATAATTCTTTTTGCATTGGGTTCGGCATAGCTCCGTGATGGTCTCATTTAAATTTTATCGGTATTGGCCATTGGGCTTTGAAGATACACCAAGGGACTCCTTGACGGCAAACAGCATGAATGTGGAAATTCAGTTATTATGAGTTTTACATCAATCTTGTAGGTAACTTACTGTAGAACTAAATTAGAATAATATAATAGAGGTATATAAATAATAAAAAAGGTTAACCGACTACAAAAAGCAAAAAAATAAATATTTGAAGTCGGTGCCAAGTAACCGACTGCACCAACCAGCACCGGTTTACCTTTTTTTATAAAAGATTTTTATTTTACAATTTTAAGTGACCAGTGAATTATTCTATAGTGGGGTACCTATAGGATTGACGTAATAACCATAATATCTCAATTTACACATTCCTATTGTTTGTCGTTAAGGAGTTCCCTGGTGTATCTTCTAAGTCCAAGGTCCAATGTCAATAAAATTAATATGGGACCACCTAGGAGATATACTGAACACAATGCAAAAAAAAAATCAAAATCGGTCCACAATTGACGGAAATATCGCTGAACATACATAAAAAAAAGCATACATACAACCGAACATAGAACCTCCTCCTTTTTGAAGTCGGTTAAAAAATGAATTCACACATCACTTAAAATTGCAAAATAAAGAACTTTAAAAAAAAAGGGAACCGGCACCGACTTCAAATATTTATTTTGTGCTATTTGAAGTTGGTTTCCTTTACTTTTAAAGTTTTTTATTCGTATAAAATTATTTGTCGTATTAAATTTAATGAGCCCAAACACGACGGGACTATGTTGTTTATGTTTAGAGGTTCCTATGGCCACCTTCTTGCTTCATCATCAGATTTTAGGCTTCAACCAGGGATATAGTACTTCTCAAGACAAATTCAACGAGCCCAAACACGATAGGGTTGATTAATATAATTAAGGTGTCCCTATATTCACCTTCCGGCTTCATCATCAGACTAGCTCCATGGTACCATATTATTGCATTGTCTTCTAGTTCTGATCTAAGTTTAAAGTTTCTAATTTCTAGCTTATCGGGAATTTAGTTTAAAATCGTTTGCAAAATTTGTACCGAACAGACAGACACCAAAGCAAATTGACAAAAACGTGGTAATAATAACGTGGTAAAATAATAGAAAACATGCATGCTTATTTGTATAAGTTTAAGTTGTGTTTTATCTAACTAGTGAATGTTCAATGAACGTCAGTGTAAAAATCGAAGGAATATACTAACCGATGTCCCCAGTAGTTCAAATATTACAGATATCTGAATCAATTGCTGAAATAAAATAAAGCTCATCGTTCCATAACGCAGTAACACTTTGACATCCTGAAAACAATTTGATTGGATCATTACAAATATGACCTATTCCATCCAAAAATAATATAATTTGAAATAATCACTCTAATTTTGCTGACACTTTCTTATTAAAATTCGGGCGAGTTTAATGCCATTATAACGGTTACGAACTGCCATTTTTGTTTGCAAAAATCCCAACAATTATGTTTTCCGACCTAGGATTCGAGCCCAGGACCTCGTGATCGCTAACTGCACAATGCAGCATTAGATTAATTTGTTAGTCATATAAATATCACCTAATATAATCATAGAAATCGTAATAATAACACACTAGTCGTATAGCCTTGTAAATTAATCGCCACACTTGTAAGAATATTCTCACAAACTACTTACTGCGTGGACTAATGTAGTGGGTAAAGTTGGTATTTTGCAACAAATCTAACTGCAAAAGGTCTTCTAACACTTGTGTGTACCTGTAGTTATAAGGTATTACAAAAAATCGAAAAGTATTTTTTACGGCAATAATGAGTTTGTCTATTTTTGTCAAACTGTGCCTGTGTGGCAAAGCGGCGACAGTGCTATCGAACGAAATCGTGCGCTATTTTACTTCTAGTATTTTATTATTACGATTTCTGTGAATATAATATTAGCCAAATATACCGTACCAATTGCGAACATTCTAATAACAAGAAACAGCCGCATACTTGATGAAACGTATAGTAAATTAATAAAATTTCACCAAAAACATTCGACATGCTCGTTGAAAAACTGTAAATTAATAAAAACTGAATAAGGAGGGGCATTACCATACTATTAAGTATGTTTGTATTGAGAAAATTGTTTAAGAATTGCAAGCTTAATTTCTTACAGCAGACCTTGGGGCGATAGAGATGAAAATAGAGAGGACAGTACCAAGTGTAAAATGTGCATAAAAGTAACTATACTAATTATACATAAATTATACGTAAATTGAAAGTGCGAGAATTATATATATATATATATATGTATATATATATATATATATATATATATATATATATATATATATATATATATATATATATATATATATACAAGGTGTAACATAATAAACGCAAGACCTAAGACACCCCGATTAGAGAATTGCTTCATAAAGTCAAAACAAAAACCAAATTTTCAAATTTAAAAGTTTTTACCCTTTTTTAAATCACTTTTATACCCCAATGAACAATGAAACTTGTACGTGTATGTGTGCGTTTTGAGAAATACGTTTTAGGAATGCGTTTAGAATCTTCTTCTTGCTATGAATCAAGAATAAATTTATTTTTTCATAGCGCACTGAAAGAGTAAAAGCATTTTTTGAAAATTAAAAAAAAAATGTATATATATATATATATATATATATATATATATATATATATATATATATATATATATATATAATTCTCTCACTTTCAATTTACGAGATTTCTGTTACGACTTAATTGTTTACCAGCCACTGCGGCCATGCAGTCTAACTCCTGGTGTATATTACAACTTCTTAGGAGGTTAGGACATCGTTTGGGTTACTCCGCATGAACACCCCACATTGGTACTGTCCATTAATCCCCGCTTGAACATGTTTTCCTTGTTCTGGCCGACCTGGGTCCGAAATCTATTTAAAGACTTCCGGACTGGCTATGGTAATTTATGTCCAGGCGGGTGAGTCTCAGCTGGCGGGCCAAAGGGCCTAGAGTAGCGATACTCCTTCCCTCCAAAGGTTGCGCTTCGCTTTTGTATGTAACTCCTAACGTACGATAACTTAGTATACCTTGCTACTTACTTGACAATGAAATTATGATAACGAATAGCTGCACACATTCTAGCAAAAATGTCTTTCGATTCCTCATCAGTAAACATAACGTGATCTGTCACAGCTTTAGTTCCATCTACATTAACTTCTTTCGGTGCAGGCCTCGGGAAATTGACCAGATAGTCAATTAGTATTCTTATATGGCCCCACACATGAAAGACCATCAATGATAAGTTCAAATCGTGAATGCAGAAGGAGAACGCCACGATATGGGTGACGTAGAAGTTGAAAATACAGAGGACTAGGTACCCTCTGATGTTGGTAATGTAATCGAAAGGCACACTGTAGTATACGGCATGTTCAAATGTTGAGTTTTCGGGTCGGTCTGACCTGAACATACCGTTGGAGATATTGTTGTAAAGCGGCACAAGGTTGAACAACATACAGCCTGCTACCATCATGGCCAATAGGTAAATCGTGAATATGTGTGATATTTTGTGCACGAGAATGTGGGTCTGAAAATTATCATAAAAAATTATGAAGCCAATTTTTTGCCGTTGTAGAAAGATCATGTGAATTGCAGAAAGGTACGGTCATGTACCTACCCATGTATTTATGTGAACAGAGGGCTTAGCACGAAAATTTTGATGTTATGCCATCCTTGTCACACTACAAATTTACTAAATAAACATGAACGTGACAGCTCTCTTACTCTTTAGCGTCACGCAAAAGTCATTTTTTTTTGTATTAACCTCTAAGTATAATATGTTACCTACTTACTATAACGTGACTTGACCTCGTGATAATTTTGGCACCTGAGGATTGCTGATCGTTTTTACATAGGTGATTAATTGCTAATGTCGCACAGGGCTTAGCATGTACTCCATCGAAAAATCGTGTTGTCGCTTTCATCTGCCATTTAGTAAAATTGTTGTGTGGAAACGATGGCATATAAGACCGATGACGCCGCGCTAAAGTCAGTCTTCATGTTAAGTCCTTAGCAACAGCAACTGTTTACTTTAACAATGTATGCGGAATTAATACTCATGTACGTTACCTTTTTAGCGTATTCAGAATTATTTTCATGATTGAAAAGATGCATTGACTCGAGAAAATTTGTCTCAATTTTTTGGTAGTTTTCCGTGAATACTAACATGTATCTAGACTGAAAAAATCAATTGTTAATTAATATGTACACTTCCTAATCCTATATGGCACCTCATTTAGGAGTTGCGAGTTAAAAGCAGTTTCAGTGAGCTTTCGGCTTCATCATCAGACCCTGAACACCTTCTGTTTGTATAGTACTGGACCATTATTTCTACGACTACTGACTGTAATCGGATTCCAAATTCACTTATTTTCTTTTATACTTGTTATATATTATAATTAAATGCATAGATAAATAAAGCAAAATCGAGAATTTCCTTTGCAACTTACCGTAACAACTATAGTCATGAGCAATGTTATATACGAGTGACCAATTTCAAATGACGACAGAATATTAATGTTGTTAGTTATATAAATTATCTGAGTGAAAAAACCGAAGGTATTCTGGGCTGCAATATGCCAGGCGTAGTAGTTTTTTAATCTTGATGCACCCTTTTTTCTCGGCCATCCACCCAATACAAGCAACAGTAGACGTAATAGCTTCATGTATGTAAGATCCATAACACTTTTTGCATTTTTAAAACATTTTAGGTAGGTATTAACCGGAGCCGTATCCTCCTTCTGCGAGACTGCTCGACGAAAGTGACGGCGCCGGGGCTCTACTACTAACTCATGTCCCACGCTGTAACATTACGCGCGGCGGGAGACACCCCCTGCACCAACATTAGCAGGGGGGGGGGGGGCTTCGGGGACGTGGACGCGAGAAGCGGGGGACCTGAGCGTCTTTCACCTGACCCCGAAGAGGACGGCGGCGTTGTGTGGCTCACGTTACCGAAACACCACGTTGGTGCGGGGGGAGCGTGTTATCAAGTCTTCCCCCCGATGGCGGATTCTTAGGAGCGTGGCACATGAGGGGTACCAGTGCGTTCCATACAGAGATTCCGGAGATCCTCGAATTTTTATTCGGTAGGAATCGGACACACCCTGCGAGCTTCTTCCGAGGCTCGCGAAAGTTCTATGCAGGTGAAAAAAGAGGTAGGTATTAAGTTCTTAGATTACCGCGTATATAACATACGAATCTGTTTCCCGCGGCTTCGCTCCCGGTTGGTTAACAACAGCGCCACCTAGTGGGTCTATGTTACTTTTGGATAACATTATACTATTTATTATCCTAAGCTACTAGCTTACTAATGGTGAAAGAATTATTAAAGTCGTTTCAGTAATTTCAGACTTTATCGATTACAACCAAACAAACAAATCGACACGTAAATTACGCTGATTCAATTTTTCATTCCTTACTTGTTTGTGCTAAACATCATAAAAAATGTATTTCCGAGTGCTTCGCAGCACCCATGGTCATGGTTTCTCACGTGACTGTGGATGCTGGTAACCACTCGAAATGTCGGGAACTTAAAAAACAAAAATTAACCGCGATAAAACCCGAAAAATAGTGTTAATTCTTAGATAGGTGGTTAACATAACGGGTCGGTAGCTAACATGTCGAACGGCTTGGTCCAGGGGTTGAGAGCTGAAGCTGCCCACCCACTGGATCGAGTAGGTTCGATCCTAACATTGTTTGTTTCGGTCTAGGTTTGTGACGTGCACCCGTGCACGCACCCACGACACAGGAATAATTCCTAGTGTAGGCTACGTTTAAAACACATACACCAAAGTACATGCTATGATTAAATAACCTTGTCTTGGTAATACTATTCAGTAGGGTTGACATTGGCGGCCAGACTTTTCCTGCGTGGGATAAAGTTTTGTCGCCCCATGACTCGAGTTGTATGTAAGTCTTGTCTAAACGTCAACAATGCAATTATTAAAACGAGTTTTCTACCCCTAAAGTAGCCTTCCTGCCGCTAATCAAGTTGTAAACAATTCCGTTAATTAAAAAACAAACTAAAATATAAAAGAAATAATCACCGTCACGCCTATATTCCCCAATCGGGGGGAGCAGAGGTGTGTACACCCACTTTTCGCCGATGTAAGGTCCCATGTAACAAAGGGCGAGCCTACGGACATACTCCGGGCACGATTCTAGGCTCCGGAGTGATACTGGGAATTGTTCGATCGAAAAATTATATTTGAACTCAGAACCTTGTGACCTCAAAGCGCGATTCGGCACTAGACCAACGGCCAACAAAAAGAAATAGACTAATTACATAGAATACTAAAAAAATAAAAATTAATATATCACCGCAAGTCAGCTTCATAGTCTATGAGATTAATTTATGTCTCCCTTTATCGGTCGGACGTGAATGCGTTGACGTTTGTTCAAGACTTGTAAAGTGAAGTTGTAAAGTGAAGTTCGATCGCTATTTTTTATTTATTTATTTAATAGCGATCAATAGTGACAAATACAATAATACACAAGTTCGTCAATCTGCACGACACAGTTTGTTAGCGAAAGAGGCGCTCTGTTTGTCTACAATACAGCTTGTACACTTTTAATTATTATTGAAACATTAACAACTGTCAGTTTTGTAGTAGTAGAAGCATATTATTTTTTAGTTTTTTCTTTAATGTTGCAATTGATGTATGTTTTCTTAAGCCTTTCAACAAATTTATGTTATTATATATCACAGATGTTAAGTAACGCCGTATTCTCTGTCCATAACAGTTTTTTACTGATGGTATTATGAATTTTCCTTGTGTAACCTGCCTGGTATAGTACTTCTGTGATATTAATCCTTTATAATCTTTTTATAACATTGTTCAATAGCAATGAGTATTTTTCACATGCAAAATAATCAGGTTTTCATAATCAGGTTTGCATTGTTATTCAACTTTTTTATAACTAAGTATTTTAGGAGTAATTTGTGATTGTTTTATACAATCCAATTGCGTCTTAAACGGGAGCCCGTAGCTGCTTAAACCATAGCTTATAATGGAGAACATACAGTATGTTTTTTTTACAAAAGAGTACCGATCTACCTCCTCTATACTTGTGCATAGACAGCCAGCTTTATCATTGTACAGGTACTCATACGTATGACCTATAATGTTTATACTGTTTAACCGAGCTTTTCTGTATTTACTGTACGGAGAACTAATATGCATGGATTTAGTTTTGGTAAAATTTATAATTACACCATTATCATATGCCCATTTAGTTATATTCTCAAAATCTGATTGTAAACAATCTTGCGCATCTATAATATTGTCATCATCATCATCATCATCATCTCAGCCTATACTTGTTCACTGCTGAACATAGGCCTCCCCAATCGCTATCCAGCGTAACCGGTCCGATGCTACCTGCATCCAACGACTTCCTGCGATTTTCACAAGATCGTCGGTCTATCTGGCAGGTTGTCGTCCCACACTGCGCTTGCCAATACGTGGTCTCCACTCTAAAATCTTTCTGCCCCAACGCCCGTCCGATCTTCGCGCTATATGGCCCTCCCATGGCCACTTCAGCTTGCTAATCTTAAGGACTATGTCGGTGACCTTGTTCTTCTACGAATCTCCTCATTCCTGATTCGATCACGTAGAGAAACGCCGAGCATAGCTCTCTCCATAGCTCGCCGAGCAACTCTGAGATTTTTAATGAGACCTATAGTAAGAGACCACGATCCATATATCAACACTGGTAACACACATTGACTAAAAACTTAAGTCTCTAGGCACTGAGGTATTTTGGATGAGAAGATGTTGCGCAGTTTCCCGAACGCTGCCCAGCCGAGTTGGATTCGTCGATTGACCTCTCTCTCAAAGTTGGCTCTACCTAACCGGACTACCTGTCCCAGGTAAATGTATTCGTCGACAACTTCAAGAGTAGAGTTCCCAACGGTTAGTGCGGTGGATACGACATGGACGTTAAACATTATTTTCGCTTTGTCCATGTTCATTTTAAGACCCACTTGTTGAGATACTCTATTGGGGTCGCCGAGCATTTGTCCTAGATCTTCCAGCGACTCCACCATGACCATAATGTCGTCGGCAAATCGACGGTGAGTGATGTATTCGCCATTGATGAAATAAAACTATTTTTCGAGTGCTTTGCGGCACCCATGGCCATGATTTCTCTCGTGACTGTGGATTCTGTAAAGCACCCGAAATGTCAGGAACTAAAAAAACAAAAATAAACCGCGATAAAATCCGATAAATAGTTTTAATTCTTAGATTGGTAGTTAACATAATGGTTGGTAGTTAACATGACGCACGGTTTGGTCCAGTGATTTAGA
The DNA here is from genome assembly GCA_905147815.2 of Phalera bucephala. NCBI lineage: Eukaryota > Metazoa > Arthropoda > Insecta > Lepidoptera > Notodontidae > Phalera > Phalera bucephala. The sequence continues at coordinate 11,102,926 of LR990626.1, forward strand.
GCTGAAGCTGATCCACCAACTCAACAAGAAAAAACAAGCAGGGATGCGTGTTGTCCGCTATATACTGTGTTTGTACTATATCTGGATAAAAGTCTTCAAAGACTGAATGCGATGAATGAAGGGTTAAAAATGGGTGATCTAGTGGTTAACCGCCTATTATATGTACATGACGCTGTTCTCATACCACCAACAGCCACTGAGCTGCAAACACTGGTCACAGTTATGAAAGACGACTGCATGAGCTGACGACGGCATGAACAATGGCTTACATTTGAATGTAAATAAAACCAAAATTATGGTTTTGAACGGGAAGAAACCAGAACGAATGCAAGGATTATAGTTGGTAACGATGTGCTGGAGCAAGTGAATGAGTTTGTATATCTTGGATGCGCTTTCAGTAAGGTTGGGAAATATGCCGCTGATATAGAAAGAAGAGTGAATGCAGGGAATCGAGTGAATGGGGCGATGGGAAAGCTACTTGGGAGCTGGCACTTAAGCCAAAAGACGCCGCTGGCCATACATAACAGATTGCATGCCCCAACGCTGTTATATGGCAGTGAGAGTTGGGTATGTAAGAAGAATAAATGCGAACTCTGCGGAAAAGGTGCGGAGTCAAGCTAACCGACCGTATTCGCAACAGCGTAGTAAGAATGCATGTAGGTATGAAATATAGTTTCGGTGTAAAGATGAAAATGGGTATGCTCTGTTGGTTCGGGTATATAGAAAGAATGACGGAAGAAAGAATGACAAAACAGATATACAATGCGAAAGCGGAAAGATGTAGGTACCGGGAAAGACCTTTTTTTTTTACCTGGTGAAAATCCTGCATAGGACTTCCGCGAGCCTCGGGGGAAGCTCGCGGTGCGTGTCGGATTCCTACCGACTAAAAACCCCAGGGTGGCCGACATCAGCACTTTGGAGGGGCTCCGGGATCTCCGTATGAAACGCACCGGTGCCCCTCTTGTGCCACGCTCTGAAGAGCCCGCCTTCGGGGGGAGACTTAATGACACGCTCCCCCCCGCACCAACGCGGTGCTCACGGCAACGTGGGCCACACCGCGCCGCCGTCCTCCTCGGGGTCGCTCGTGAAGAACGCTCAAGGCCCCCGCCCCTTGCGTCCGCGACCCCGAATGCCCCCCTGCTGATGTTGATGTAGGGGGGGCCCCCCGCCAGATATTACGGCGGGAGACGCGAGTTAGCCCGTATTCTTAAGCCCAGGGCTATTGGGCTAGGGGGCCTGGGCGGGCTGTGCCTCCGCCCCAGCGCCGTCGCCTTCGTCGAGCAAGATCGGCCCTCTCCCGATATCGCTCAGCCTCCTCCTTCTGGGACATTACAGTCTCGCAGAAGGGGGATACGGCCCCCCACGCCGATTCCCCTGCTAGCATAGCCGCTACTATTGCCGGCAGGGAGAGGTCCGGTCCGATCCAGTCGACCAGGATCCGCCGCTCGGAGGCCCACGCTGGGCACTCTTTGAGCGTGTGCTGGGCGGAATCCTGGTCCCCACCGCAGTGGTGACCGGTCGTCGTCGCCTCACGTCCGATCTTCCTCAGATAATCACCGAAGCAACTGTGACCGGTGATTATCTGAGTAAGTCTATAGGTGACTCGCCCTCTCCTCCGCTGGTGCCAGGCTTCGAAGGACGGCAGAATAGCTTGGACGACACGCTTGCGCGCGATGTGCTCTTGACTGAGCCTCGCGCGCCACTCCTCCAGAGCGCGTCGTCGTTCCCGCCGTCTCACTTCTTCGAGCGCAGGCACGCCCTCACCGCTTTGGCGGACGCCACGAGTCTGGTCGTAGACCATCGAGCGGCGACCGGGAAAGACCTAGACTATCTTACCATAATCAAATAGACCGTGTCTTATCTGAAGGACAGGTCAAGAGTCTCCGTAACCGGCGAGCGTGTATGAGACGAACTATGAGAGTGGAGGAAGTCAGAGAGGTCTATAAGGAAAGAACCTGTTGGAACTCTGTACTCTCAGCCTACCCTGCAAGGGAACTGGCGTGATGATATAGATAGATATAGATAGAAAAACACCATCACGCCTATATTGCCCAAGCGGGGGTGGCAGAGATGTGTACACCCACTCTTCGCCGCTGTTAGGTCCCATATAACAAAGGGCGAGTCTATTGCCATATACCTATCACGATTACAGACTCCGGAGTGATACTGGGAATTTTTCGATAGAAAAACTATATTTGTTCAAGCAGAATTAGAACTCAGGACCTCGTGATCTCAAAGCGTAAATCGCCACTAGACCAACGGCCAACAAAAAAAAAATACTAATTATATGGAATACTAAAAAGCAGTGATAACCTAGTGGTTAGATCGGTGGACTGCAAAGTCAGAGGTCTCGGGTTAAAACCCGAGCACGCACCTCTGTCTTTTCGAAAGCATGTGCGTATTAAAATTTCACTATCACTTGCTTTAACAGAGAAGAAAAACATCGTGAGGAAACCTGCATGCCTAAGAGTTTCTCGAAGGTGTGCGAAGTTCGCCAACCCGCACTGGACCAGCGTGGTGGACTACGGCCTAAACCTTCTCAGTTTGAGAGGAGGCCCGTGCCCAACGGTGGGACAGTTTCTTAACAGGGCTATTATTATTCTTATTATAATTATATTAAAAAATAAAATCAATATATTACCGCAAGTCAGCTTCATAGTCTATCAGATTCATTTTCTTTATCCCTTTAGCAGTCGGACGTGAATGCGTTGACGTTTGTTCAATACGCCGTACACTTAGATTATGAATCTATTGTTACTATTTATTAAAATAATTTATCTATTACTACTTCTATAATTACTGCTTATCCTACTAATACTATAAATGTGAAAGTTTGTATGTCTAGATGTTTGAATGTTTGTTACTCAACAAAACAGCAAAATGGCTTGACGGATTTGGATGCAATTTGGCACACACATAGTTTATTATCTGGTTTAACACATAGGATACTTTTTTCCCGAATAAATGTACGGTTCCTGTTTAAAGTCAACGCTGAAGAAGTTGCGGGCAGAAGCTAGTATTTAAATAATTATCTATTGAAATATCATCGCAATATATTATACACATTATTTTTTATTTATGAATTTCCATGGGTATATCGCAGCACGTGTGGGCGTGTCTTGTCAATGCTGTACTTTTATAATTATTAATTATCCTGGTTTTCCTTTAATCTTATGAAAATATAATTAATGACTCGGCCACCAATAATGATGTTATACTATTAAGAACTGATAGGTCATATGCGTTTCGAAAGCGGCACGGTAAAACTAGTTTTAAAAAAAAACACTGTCACGTCTATATTCCCCAAGCGGGGGTAGCAGAGGTGTACTGAGTACACCCACGTTTCGCCGACGATATTAGGTCCCATGTAATAGGGGGCGAGCCTATTGCCATATACCGGGCACAATTCCAGACTAAAACTAGTTTAATTGGTCAATATTTCTGTTCTCTTTTCTTTTTCTCTTGGACTTATTCCTGTATCGTAAAATGGGTGCGTTCACAAACATGAAGTTTGTGAACGCACCCATTTTCACATACACAAATACCCAGACTGAAACAAATATATGTGGGCCATACAAAGATTTGTCCAGTGCGGGAATCGAACCCGCGACTATAACACATATTGGGTGGAGCGGCTTATGCCCTTAACTACTGCGGTAAATCGTCCGTCACGCCATTATTGCGTTACTGGCTTATTTGAGTGCGCGTACCGCAATCTCTTAAACAAACCTATATAATGTTACTTAGCCGTCAGAAAAAGATGTGGATAAACGTAGCTTATACCTCTGTCTCTCTTTCTGTTAATTTGAAATGCTATCCTTTTCACACTTAAAATTTACTAAGTAAAGATAAAAGCGACAACACGCTTTCTGTCACAGTCATACATGAATCTTGGGGCCCGTGGCCAAAATTGGAACTAATGCTGTCATCAAGTGAAGTGTCGCTTCATGCCAGTTGCTGAGTTGTCATTTGCTATGAAATTTACCCGTTCAGTTCTCTTTTTAATTAGTGACCTGCGGAGCCACGGGTTGAAATATTTTTTCTTTTTTGGTTATAAACGTAGCTCCACTAGGTAAACGAAGTTCTAAATGACCTCCGTGTGTACAAAGGAGTATACGCAACTGCAGGGTTGCCAACGCCAATCCTTCAAATTCCCCAAAAATCTAGGCCAAATTCCCCAAATTTAGGAAGAACAAAATTCCGATTCCCTTTCAAATTCCCCACAAAATTAGTTTCGTACTGGGTATTTTTTAGGTATCTTTCTTGTTAATTAAGCGGTTTTTTCAATTATAGCGAATTACATATTTAAATCAACTCTAGTTATTCTTACAATTATAAGGTTTAATAATAATATATTATTTCATTAAAACAAATGAGTCGTTGTGGCACATTAATAAATTATATTGTAGCGCCAAAATAGGAAATTAGAATATAAATGAAGAACGTTATTGTAGTCAAATTATGGAAAAAATATAAACACAATCGAGTGGCTCCTTATCACATGTTGCTAATACTTGCGAGAAAAGCTTTACAAGAGTCATGTGTTAAATACCTGTATAGGTCCTTGTTTAAGTAAAATAAATTAAGTACAATGTATAAGTGGAGGAAGCCAGCGAGGTCTGTAAGGAAAGAACCTGTTGGAACTCTGTACTCTCTGCCTACCCTGCGAGGGAGCTGGCGTGATGATATAGATAGATACAATATATTTCCGAAATGTCTTAGCATAAACAAGATTTTCAATTAATTAAATATTATTTAAATTGAACCCGCGTGACAAAAGTTCATCTTGTGTCCAAGAGGTGGCATCCAGATCGCACCTAATAAATTCCCAGGACACACTATAGTTAGAGAATTGAGAATAGAAACAAGTTATGTAAATTGAATAAATTTCAATTTTTGGTTATGAAAATTGAATAAATTTCAATTCAATTTCAAAATTTGAATATGTCAAAATCCCCGCATTTGCCCCCACATTATGTCAATCCCCACTAAATACCCAATCGACTAGGAGTTCCCCGCAAATTGGCAACGCTGCTCAACTGTGCCGAAATAGACAAGTCATCGTAACTAACCGGTCATTAATCGGTTGAAAATTCACATACACAAATACTCAGACCGTAACAAATAATTGTGGATCACACAAAGATTTGTCCCGTGCGGGAATCGAACCCGCGACTATTCGAAACATTGGGTGGAGCGGCTTAAGCTCTTAACCACTACGCTAAATCGTCCGTCGTTTCCCTGGAAGTAGGAAAATTCTATTAAATGATTACCTTAATTTCACACCAACCCCCCTGTCAATGTCATCTACGGGTCAAAAATGCTCGTCGCACTGTACATCTCTATAACTTCCTAGCGCACACATTCTATTTCGAGCATTTAACGTAAAGTGCGAGACGGGACAATTTTTTGCTCTAAGAATTTTCCGAGGGTCCACATGTAGCCCGCATTTTTTCCAAATAATAAGGTTCGGCGTTGTACATACCACATTGGAATATGTGAAAATTTCACGAGGACTTTCCGTGAGATTCCTTCCAACGTGAGTGAAATTCTCTGGAGTTCAATATATTCGAGTATCCTTTAAAGATTGGAGTGACACAAAGCGTACTGTTACAGACGAGAAGTTCTATTTGTTGGCGTTTTGTCACGAGCGCTCCCATAGTTATATTGTCTCTATATCCGCAAGCTGCGCTCACTTATGAGGTTTGTGTTATGTTAATCTATGTTTTGTGTAATAAGCTGGTGGTAATCATTTTATGTATGAAGTTGCTTACTTTATTGATAATGATTTTTCTTTTAGTTTTTAAATTCATTGCATTTAATCCAATATGGTTTAATCTCTGTCTATCTATCTATCTATAACCTCACGCCAGATCCCTTGCGGGGTAGGCAGAGAGTACAGAGTTCCAACAGGTTCTTTCCTTACATACCTCTCTGGCTTCCTCGACTCTCATAGTCCGTCTCATACACGCTCGCCGGTTACGGAGACTCTTGACTTTTCCTTCAGATAAGACTCGGTTTATTTGGTCATGGTAAGATAGTCTAGGTCTTCCCCGGTACCTGCATCCTTCCACTTTCACATTGTATATCTGTTTTGTCATTCTTTCCTCTGGCATTCTCAATCTCAATTCAACCGAACCAACGGAGCATGCCCTTTCTCATCTTTACACCGATACTATCTTTCATACCTACTCGCTTTCTTACTACGCTGTTGCTAATGCGGTCGGTCAGCTTCACTCCGCACATCTTCTGTAGTGTAGTTAAATGTTCTGACTTGTACCTACGTGTAGTTAAATGTTACTTTTTAATAAACAAAATAGTTTTCCAATCCGCATCCATCTCACCGTACTTTTTTTGGCCTGCTAGGTATATACACAACGAAAAAACTTTAAAAAGTGTCAATCGTCTATTTATACTAACAAGAAAATAAGAATGTCCTAACAAAGTACCGTTAAAATAACTCCCAGACGTAATACGCATTAGTAGATAGGTATATCCAAAGATTAAAAGCCATAAACCATAAACATTGTAACAGGGCAACGGTGAAAATTGTTTAATGGCTCACTAGCGATTGTCATAAAATTATATTTCGCCCCAGGAGGGTAGAGTAGGACACGGGCCCTCGTTAAAACTCTGACCGTTCACTAAATCTTAGGGGTTTACGATTCTACAAAAATTGGGGCACAGCCTAACGCCAACATTGCTTTCCCGGGGACGCCACAAATGTAAAGCACTTCTAGAGTTTTCTTTTTTGTTTTGGTTGCCTGGAAGAGATCACTATTGGCGATAAGGCCTTACAATTTATAATCATGTATTTTCCTTTTTATATTCCTATCTTTTCAAAGAGATGAACTTCTGGAATGAAGAGTACGAATGAAGAAGTTTGTGATTGAGAATGCCTATGGCCGCGGAGTCTTTACAGGTTCAACGGCGAAGAGGGCAAACGTGCATCGGACGTACGGACGGGGTCGTATTGAATAACCGTCATAGGAGAGATATAAACAAAATGTGTCGATATGTTGCTCTGCATCGGCCGGCGGGCGGCATTTTTCGACGTTGCTGCCGAAGTCGGTGTCGGCGAAGGGAAATGTTAGCGGCGGTCGCAATGGGATTGGATGCGATGAGTTTCCAAAAAGGCGGTATATTTAATTTTAATAGGTTGCGATGAACTCTAGACCAATGGACTTTTACAGTGCAGTGATAGTCAAGTTGCCCAAATCCATCCGACCCAAAATTTCATTTCATTGTTTATAAATTGTTTACATAATTTTAAAGTTTATATAACATCGTTACAATAAACTAGATAGAACGACAACTTAGATACATCGCCAACATCTACGGTTTTTTTGTAAGATTATATTATAATATAATTTATTTTTACAGACATTATTGGCAATAAATTCATGATATTGGAGCCAAATATCCACAAATATCTTCATGATAAGGTGACATTTCTAATGCCTCTGCCTATTTTTGGCCAAAATTACTCTAAATATATGTATTTGATAGCAATTTCAATGTTTTTTTTGTCTCGGCGTTTCTACGTGGATGTGTTAAGGTGCAATTAACTGTGGGTCAAGGTGCCGTATAGTTGGGGTTTGCCTGTACCTGAAACAGTTTCCTTGCGGGTAAAACGTCGCGACGGGCGAACTTTATTCTTGCTTTTGTTTAATCTTTCGGTTGGGGTTTCCCATCGCTCGTGACATCAAGACTATTATTTTTGTTTGCGGAACCAAGTAAATACTATTAGGCTGAATAATAACTGGGGGTTTATATATTAGAATATTTCACTCGAAAAGTTATTACGAATGTTCTTTTTAAAAAATGTAATTTCATATTTCACATAAGTAAGCAATGTTAGTATTTTATTTGGAATAGCATTTAGAGCTGAGTTGTCTCAAGCATACTTTATAGTCTATGTGTTATTATAATGTTTTCGCTATATTACTGTAAAGTTTTATCAAAATCCATGTAGTGCTTTGCGTAAAAGAGTAACTAATATCCATATATCCACCCATACTCACAAACTTTCGCCATTATTCTATTGGATTAAGATAATATTTAACAAAGAGGTTTTCTGTGTGGTTATAAAGATTATTGTCGGTCGTGTGGCTATAGGGATACGGGAATAGTGACAATTATGCAACTGCTTCAGCTGCAAAAACTCATGATCAATTCTGTTCATGAAAGCAAAACGTGGGTATCCGGGAAACTTACAATTATAACTTCTGTGTTCATTTTTTACATTACTTTTCAACTTTTTAAGCATTTAACAAAAGTATTCAAAGCATCTGCGTAACGTCTTCTGATCCAAATATACCTCAGTTCTTCAAGACTAATGTTTTTGGTTAATGTGTGTTGTTAGTGATGACATACGGATCAGAGACGTGCATTTCTCTACGTGATCGAATTAGGAGGAGATTCGTAGAAGAACCAAGGTCACCAAAATAGCCCATAGGATTAATAACTGAAGTGGGAATAGGAGGGCCACATAGCGCGAAGTTCGGATGGGCGTTGGAGAAGAATTATTCTAGAGTTGAAACCACGTATTGGTAAGCGCAGCGTGGGACGGCCGTCTACTGGATGGACCGACGATCTTGTGAGGATGGTAGGAAGTCGTTGGGTGCAGGTGACATTGCACCGGGTGCGCTGCAAAGCAATTGCAGAGGCCTATGTTCAGCAGTGGACAAGTATAAGCTAAGATGATGACGATGCCGTTTGACCACTGCACGAGCTCTTTTTTGGCTGCCTCTATTCCATTCCTTTGTCTCGATTCCTTATTTCATGAATTATGATTACATCTAATAATAATAATAATAGCCTTTATTCAGATCAACTTAATCTATTAACGTGAAAGTTTTGCAAGGTATGTTGCAAATTATTCTAAAACGTTTAAAAGAGTATGTAAGGCAGCAAAAGCGCTACTTATAAGTAAAAGAATTAAATCTGCAGATGACAAAATTAAGGCCACCTGGAAAATTGTTAATAGTAAAACTGGGAGGTCTAAGCACCGCAGTGTGGACTTTACTCTAGAGACTGCGCGTGGGCTCATTCAGGCAGATAGTGACGTAGCTCAAGAATTCGATTTTTTTTTACTAATATTCCGGTAGAGACAACAAAATCCTTAAATTACTCTTCTTCCCTTGCAATTTCTTTTGTTAAAAGCAACATTACTCTTTGTTCGGTGGAGTTCGGGTTTGAGTACACTAATCCCCGGTCTGTTATCAAAGTATTTGATGATTTAAAATTAAAAGTAACTGAAGACTTATGGGGAATGTCGGTAAAAGTGTGTAAATCCATTATACATAAAATTGCGCCACACTTAGCTGTTATTTTTAATATGTGCGTAGATCAAGGAGTCTTCCCGAATTTAATGAAATTTAGTAAGGTAATACCACTGTTCAAATCCGGCGATAGTAAAGATGCCAACAACTATAGGCCAGTGTCTGTCTTGCCAGTGCTCAGTAAAGTGTTCGAAAAGATAATGCTCATGCAAATGCTAGATTATTTTAACGCAAACAACATCCTGCACGATCAGCAATTTGGTTTTACCAAAGGGCGTTGTACTACTGACGCCGGTGTAACTCTAATAAAGCATATCTTCGATGCCTGGGAGAACTCACAGGACGCCATTGGCATTTTTTGTGATCTTTCCAAAGCATTTGATTGTGTGAAACATGAAACACTGCTGCTTAAATTGGAGCACTATGGTATCCAGGGTAAAGCACTTAATCTTTTAAAATCTTACCTAGAGGACAGACAAAAGTGCGTTCAAATAAATCAAACTAAATCTCTAGGCTCTTTAGTTAAAATGGGCGTTCCACAGGGATCGATACTGGGTCCGTTCCTATTCTTAGTTTACATAAATGATCTACCTGAAGTAATTAAAAATCGAGCGAAGATAGTGTTATTTGCTGACGATACCTCTTTGATTTTTAAAGTAGGTAGACATGTTAATAACTTTGACGAAGTAAATGACGCTATTCTTCAACTACATAACTGGTTTACATCCAACAATTTAGTGCTCAAAAACAAGAAAACTAAATGTATAAGGTTTTCTTTGCCAAATGTAAAAAGTACTGTACATGATATTATACTGAACAATGAGAAACTTGAGTTCATTAATGATACATCTTTTTTAGGGATTACGCTTGACTCCAAGTTACAATGGGGTCCTCATATTAAGAATTTAGATAAGCGGCTTAGCTCCGCTGCCTATGCCGTAAGGAAGATCTGACAACTAACTGATGTGGACACCGCGAGGATAGTCTATTTTAGCTACTTTCATAGTGTCATGTCTTACGGTATATTATTGTGGGGTAGGGCAGCGGACATTGAGTCTGTTTTTATCTTGCAAAAAAGGGCTATTAGGGCCATCTATAACTTGAGTAGTCGCGACTCTTTAAGAGAACTGTTCAAAGTAGCTAATATCATGACGGTCCCATGTCAATATATTTATGAAAACATTATGTATACTAGAAAAAATTTAGATCTTTTTAATCAGCTAGGTGATAGGCATAAATACTGTAATGGTTTAAATGAATAAAAAATATTCTGATTCTGATTCTGAACAATATTCTAAAACAAATATAAAACTTATTCTAGTATTTATGATTACATCTACCTTTTAAAAAAAAATCCGAACTAATGAAAGCTGGAGTGAATACCTTAATTAATACGCGGCGTACTTACTATTAATACGCCGGATATTTAGTAGTCAGCCGAGGTGTGCAGCTGTCTTGCCGCAATCAGCCGCCACTCGCATTATTTTATCATAACCTCAGATATTATCGTATGATTTAAGGTAAATACGTGGAACTTTGTGTAAACGTCTCCGTCTCCAGAGTTCTGGGGTTCTGCTTAATAGGGAATTTGGGTGTTTCACAATAGGGGGTCGATAGATCGTCAGAAATTTGAAGATATTAGTACCTATAATTGAAGATATTGGTGGCTATACATTTATTGCTAGATTATTTAAAGGAGTGTGTGAAAATGGTTGGATATAGGTACCGAAGAAGACTGACAAATAGAAGAGTATCAAATGATTGGTGAACTAGACAGTGTCTTGTCTAACGGACAAGTTAAAGAGTCCGTGATCGATTTGATTTGTGAGAATCTATTCTCACATTCAAATCGTCTTCTAAGACGTTAGATATGTTTATAAGGAAAGAAGATCTTTCGTTATCACATTTCTGAACGCATCGAAATGTTCATGTTGTTAGTTTTGTCTGTGGTGAAGACAGTTACGTTCAAACTGTCGACACGGGCTTGTCCGGCAATAGGAATTCCATCCAAAGCGTATTTTTTTTCTACTCAAAATCGTCATATCCTGCGCCTGTATCGGAGCTGTAATCGACTCCACTGGTGGGCATTTGCAACCTAAACAGCGCATCGGGTATAAAGTGGTGGAAGACATCGAAGGCAACAAAGGTAGGTATCATACTTAATTTCTCCTCGTATTATACTTAACGCAGCCTAATTCTCGAAACGTGAACGGTAACTATCGTTCCATCGTCCAGACCTTCAATCTGTCTTAAGGGGAGTGTAAAGCCACAGAACATCTCGGCATTGTGCAAACGCTCGAGAAGCTGTTGGAACTCTACATTTTCTGCACGGAATCTGGCGCTATAATATATAAGGTGTAACATAATAAACGGTAGACGTCAAAAGTAGTTCAAAATCGGTAACAGAATTGATTCAAGCAATTTTTTATGTATTGTTTTTTAAATTTGCAAGAAATGCTTTTACTCCTTCAGTGCGCTATAAAAACCTAAATATATTCTTGATTCATATCAATCAGGAGTTTTCAAATGTATTCCTAATACATATTTCTCAAAATGCACAAATATACACACAAGTTTCATTGTTGGTTGGGGTATAAAAGTGCTTAAAAAAGGGTATAAAAGGCTTTAAATTTGGATATTTGGTTTTCGTTCTGAATTTATGAAGCAATTCTCTAATCGGGGTGTCTGAGGTCTTGCGTTTATTATGTTACACCTTGTATATAGATAACAATAAAGTAAACACTTACCTTAGGTATTTCTAAGGTATTCTAAAAGAATTACTAGTAAAATTGCATTGCAAGAGTAAAGATGTTTTTCGATTTCCTTATTTAAATCTCTTATAACACAAAATATCCCGTAAATTTGTACGAAATCCGTGATTAACACATTATGAAACTCATCCTTTTTTGCGTCGTTACACACAACGTTAGGTAAAAAGTACAGGACAACACTTATCGTTATTTGATCAATTGTATTGACGGCTTGGTCCAGTGATTAAGAGCTTGAGGCGCTCCGCCCACTGGATTGAGTAGTCGCGGGTTCGATTCCCGCACGGGATAAATCTTTGTGTTACCCACCAATATATGTTTCGGTCTGGCTGTTTACGGATGTGAATTTCGTGTTTGTAAACGCACATAGGAATAATTCCTGGTGTGGAGCTACGTTAAAAAAAAAGAATTTCTCGGACTTTCCATTTTCAGAGTAGCGTACGTAGGTACGAGTAATTTACCACGATGCTGATGGAGTGATGTATTGCGCAATATGTAACATGCAAGTACTTTACAGTTGGTATAAAATACACGCTGCACTTTGTATTGAGACGGCATCTATATCTCGTAATGAACCACCACACGCCTCACTTAATATAGGTATATCTATAGGTATAACTATGAATTTTGAACTCGAGTTTGTAATCTATCTATTACCGGTGTCAGTCAAAATAGAGAAAAAGAGACCAAAAGGACGCAGCCCTAAGAGATGGTCGGATCAGATATTGAAACAACTCGGGCTAGTCAGCGCGGCGCTCCACCTGGCAAGTGATCGGAGCAGATTGTGAGAAATTATAAAAAAAGTCCAGCAACGGAGTAACGGTCCTCAGTCATGAAGGAACAAGTGAAGAGATAAAAAGAAAGAAAGAAAGAAAGAAATTGTATTTGTCACAGCATGGGAGACACATACAGAGATATTATAAAATTACAAAAACTATATAACTAAAAGAAAAAAAAAAATACAAAAATGGAACACAACAAAGTAATACACATGTGTCTCACGGCTGAGCCAAATAGGTATCCAGATCAGCTTAGTGTCAGGCACAAGTGCGAGACGCTGATTTTCATCTGGACCCTCCTGAGTCTTCACACATGTCAATCCAGTATATATATACATACATACATAAAAAAATATATATATAGCTCGGAAATTTAAATGTTATATAGGTAACTTTTAGTGCGCAAATTGTTAAGTGTAGTGAAGTGAAATGTGTGTTATCAATATTTCATACAATATATAATATAACATCTATAATGTAGAGATTGAAAAGATATGATAGCAATATTAATATTTTTTCCAAGAATGGTAAACACAGTCAACAGAATTCGTAGTCATGTAAGTGTAAGCGTGTTGTTTAATATAATAAATAGGTAAAGAGGTATATTTTATACACTATTAGGGTTAGATGCATACTTACGTAATATACGCTAATTATATAATAATAGATAGGTTTATATTTACATTACCCAGATTACGCTGCGAGTCTAAGAGGTAGGTACGCAGTCGTTTTTGGAATGTGTTAAGATTGTTGATCAACCTTAAGGGCGGTGGAAGATTGTTCCAAATTTTGGAAGCGGCATAACGAAAACTCCCCCTGAAGGCTGCCGTCTGTGCGGGGGAATACATAGCTGTTGCGCACACTGCCTTGACGGGCAGCCTCGCTGAATGGTAACCCAGTTAAGTTTTCGGAATAAATACGAAGGTTCCTTAAATTTAATAACCCCGAAAAGAAGACACGCCATGTGCAATTTACGACGCAGTTTCATTTTTATAATTGCATGTTTGTTAAGGAGTGGTGTGACAGGGTGTCGAGGGGGTACGCCGATACAGAAACGTACACAAGCATTCTGTACTCTTTGTATAAGACAGTTCGTCCTGGCTAGCAAACGTGGGCCATATACAGTGTCTGAATAATTGAGCTTTGATAACACTAACGACTCGACTAATAGTACACGTAGCTCTTCGGATAGATATGATCTCATTCTGCACAAAATCTTCAGACGATAAAAACAATTCTGAACTGCAGCCGCTATGTGTTTTTCAAACCTAAGATCACAGTCAACATATAGCCCAAGATTACGTGCCTCATACACCCTTTCTATAGAGTGCCCCGCCATATCTATATCTAGAGTTACAGGTAGTTTCGACAACTGTTTTTTTGTTCCGAATAACATCCATTTCGGTTTGGACTGATTAAGTACTAGACAACTACTTTCTGACCATCCCGCTATATTCCTTAAGTCATTATTCAGAGCTACTAGAGCAGATTCATATTTGTCTGGTGTAAAGGAAATATAGATTTGGACATCATCTGCATATATATGGTAGTTGCATGACTTAATACAGTTTGCCATATCAGCACAGTATAAAATAAATAAGATAGGACCCAAAATAGAGCCCTGAGGGACTCCCCTTTTGACAGGAGCTAGTTGCGACACTCGGGTGCTACCATCATCTAATCGCAATTCAACCATCTGCTTTCTATGGCTAAGGTAGCTATGAAACCATAGCACTGTCTTTTGATTAAACCCGTAGTAGTGAAGTTTCGATAGAAGCAAAGTCACATCAATGCAATCAAAGGCGCGAGAGAAGTCAAGTAGCACCAAAAGTGTGCACATTCCTTGGTCCTGGGCAGATAAGATGTTGTCAGTGACATCGAGCAGAGCGGTAGAAGTACTATGTCGTTTCCTAAACCCTGATTGCAACATGGGTAGGACTGAGTTCTTCTCTAGGTAGTCGGTCAGTTGCTGACACACCACCCTCTCCAAAACCTTAGAAAGACATGGAAGAATGCTGATGGACCGAAGGTCTGCAGTAGTTAACGGGTTAGGTTTTTTAGCTAGAGGTCTGACGGATGCTATTTTCCAAGTCTCAGGGAAGGTTGATGTCTGTATGGAGTGATTGATTATTTGAGTAACAATTAGGAGTATATACGATAAAGAAAAAGTCAACATTTTACGAGATATACCGTCACATCCCACAGCTTCTGATTTAAGACCAAGAATATACCGAGCAACGATTTGTTGCTCCACTGGCGTCAATTTAAATGCTGTGTTACTATAACGATGATATTCATAAAAGGTTAATAAAGAGATAGCGGGCTTTGCATTTCCCGGTACTTTAAGGAATTTACTGTTTATGTGATCTGGGTCCGTGAAATATGATGGAAGATCTTGACTCTGTTTCTGCTTGGACGGTATTAAATCCCTCTTGATGTTATTCCACAACGATTTAGATCGTTTAATTTTGTTGTTGATATTAAACTTAAAGTATGCACGTTTTTCACTATTAATTGAGGTAACCACTAGCGACTTCAACTCTTTGTAATATTTTCTTTTTGACTCTGACTTGGTGCTTCTATATGACGCAAGGGCTTCATTACGTAACTGCATCATAAGTTTTACCGTGTCCGTTATCCACGGGTATGACCGTTCTTTTACAAGACACGTTTTTAAGGGTGCGTGAACATCAAACAGATTTATTAGGCATTGGCCAAAAGCACTCACCATGTCATTTATGTCATTAGTAGAAAATATCATTAAATTCCAGTTAAATTGTGCAAAATCCAAGTAAAAGCTATACATACATATATCATTCATCGGTCGGTATGTATGCCAAAATGGCTTAAAAGAGTCCCTTTTAATATAAAATTCACAGACAATTAAGCTATGGCCTCGCAGGGATCCAAAAGGTTCGACGTCAGTAAGCCTTTCTTTGAGATCCGTACACACCAGATCAATTAGTGTTTCGCTATTATCCGTATAGTGAGTAGGACTCTTTACTAATTGATTCAAGTTCAGATATGACAAAAATTCGATCAATTTTTTTGTTTTTGGATCATTTTTAAGCAAAAAATTTATATTGAAGTCGCCTAATAATATGTAATGGTCGCATTTTCCGAGCGCGCAAATGGTATCAGTAACGCTGTCTAGGAAGAGATCGATATCGAGCCAGGGAGGACGATACGCCGTACCGATTGCGATCTTTTTACTATTTAGTGTGAGCGTCAACCACATTTGCTCCACCGATTCGTGTCTATGTACGGCAGGGATAGCCCATGTACGCGCACTAAGTCCGCGTCGCACATAAAAACCGACGCCCCCCCCGCGGCCTGCACGCACGCTAGCCGGCCGCGGCGTGTGGCGCAGACGATACCCTGGTACACTCGGCGCACGGTCGTCCTCCCCCGGTCGCAACTACGTTTCATTTATGGCAACAATATCAAAACAATGATTTTCTATTGCACAGATAAAATCATCATGATTAGTGCCAAGGGATCCCGCATTTAAGAAACCAACTTTTAAATAGCGATCACCTAGCATTACAATTAATAAATAATCCAAAAGAATGTATATATTTTTTTAAGTCAATTTTACATGTCAATTGAGTATAAATATTTTTATGTGTACATAAGTAAAAAAATAGGGCTGTGTGTAGTGTCACTGTGTTAATTTGTGTTATACGAGCTATAATAGAAGTATAGATAATTAGAGAATAATATAAAAATAAAAATAAGTGTATAGGGATTGTGATCGTGTTAAATGCGTTTACGAAGTTCGGATAATATACTGAACGACTTAAAACCGTGAGACAGATACTATGCGAAAGGATCGGGTAAACATCAAAAAAGTTACTAGCAAGGTTACAATTCAAGATAATAACAAGTTTTAAGAGGGTTGTAAGACATAAACACAATAAAAATACATTATAGGACAAGTTGCTTATCGTAACTGTTTGAGAATAATATAATTATTATGAGGTTTTAACAATATGTTGAGAAAAAACCGTAATAATGTCCTTCTCTTTTTGGATTTTTTCAACCTTTCGCCCATCTTCCTTGCGTGCTAGTATTCTACCGTCTCTGATCCATACATATTTCCAGTTATGCTGGATAGCAGATTGCCTTGCCTGGTAGAATAGGAGACGATTAGCACGAGTAAGGCGTTCGTTGACATAAATGCGCGACGAACCGCCGTGTATCTCCAAATCAGTCGTACAGAGACCGCGGCGCACTCGGGCCTCGCGAAGAACTTGATCGCGTGTCGCACGGCGGGCAAAGCGCACAGAGATACCGCGCGGCCGGGGCGCAGCAGGGTCGCCAGTCACGGAGCTATCACCACCAGTGGTCTCCACTCTGTTCCGGCGTGTCGACCCGACGCGCTCCGCGTGGATTATATCCCTGTCCTCCAAGCTGACACCAAGTTTAATTGACAGCGTCTTAACAAGGTGTGTCACGGATTCGCCCTTACTTTCGGGAATACCTGCTATTTCGATATCATTCAGCAGTAGTTCCTGGTCGCGCTCATTTAGTTGGCATCTCAATTCGGTGATCGTATTTTCAACTGGATTAGTGTGGGGGGGAACAAGATTTTCAAATTGTTTTTCGAGACACGCAACCCTGACCTCTATGGCTGAGATAGCTTCTCCATGCGACTTAAGCTGCACTCTAAATTGTGAGATTTCGTCCCGATATTCTCGGACCTCAGCTCTCAAGGCACTGATATCGCCACGCAAGGAAGAGATCTCACCGATCAAAGTGGGGATTGTATCTCCTGGCTCCGCATCCCGAGTTGAACAGCCGGCGGCTGTGTTGCCATAGCCACTACCACCATCCGGACTAGAGTCTGATTCCTGCCCCCTTACCGGAGTAGCAGAGTTGTCCTTCCGGGGTACTTTCGATTTGCACTCTGGGCACTTCCACATTGCCTTGATTTTAGATTTTTCAGGGACGTTTACACATTCCCTGTGAAAAAATATCACGCATTTACAGCAACGTATACTGTTCACGCTGGATAGAAACTTCCCACATCCTCCGCATTTAGACATAATTATAAGTTGTTTAACAGCTGTTTACTATTTGTGCATACACTGTAGATGGCGCTGCGTAATTTAGGCTCTTACCGTGCAGAATAAGAGATGGCGCTGTTTCTGCGAAAGACGTATTATGGTGATAACCGCAAGCGCTATGGTGTAACAACTATGGCAGTTAATAAACACTGTCCGCGATAAGGGTGTGAACACAACAACGTACTGATAAATTAACACAGATTGTTTGTTTACACTTTTTTATTTAGCAGTAGGGTAGGTTTTTATTATAGTTAGTTTTAAGATATTGTTTTTGTAAATATTGTTATACTAAAGACACACTGTCACTTAACTTTATTATATGTTGTAAATTACACTATTATGTATGTCCCAATAATAAATGTTTGTCCAATAAGCGAGTATTTTATTTGTAATTGTAATAAACAAAAGTACAATGAACTGTATTCGCACAATGAACTGTATATTAGAATCTATCTATCTAGATATATCTTCACGTCAGTTCCCTTGCGGGGTAGGCAGAGAGTAAAGAGTTCCACAGGTTCTCTCCTTACAGATCTCTTTGGCTTTTTCCACTGTCATAGTTCGTCTCATACACGCTCGCCGGCTACGGAGACTCGACGTGTCCTTCAGATAAGACCTGTCAAGTCAAGTCTATAATAATCATAATAAATAAATTAGCCTATATTGTCCGACTGCTGGACAAAGGCCTTCTCTCACAAATCGTGGTGATGGAGTTCAGGGCATACTCCACCACGCGGACCCAATGCAGTCTATACTTCACTAAAATGATTTTAATTTTAGGTAATAGCTGGTGTTTTGACTGTCGAGAATTGAGATGGCTTGCTGCTTCCTAAGAGCTAAGCGTAAACTATGAGACGTAATAATAACATTTACGAGAAAGCGTGCAACATTTCGATTTCGTAAAAAAATAATGTTATCAAAAAATGGGGAATTTACACAAAACTTTTGATGCCAATCGATCCTGTTGCTTATATTAAGAAAAGTTCCAAATCGCATAAATCTTTTCCCATACATTTACATTCATCGTGTCTTTGATAACCTTAAAAACACAACACTATGTATATGATATCTAGTAGTTAGTACTTTTCTCCGCACCAATTCCTCCGCCCCGAGCCAATTCCATTAAATTCTTGAATAAAACAGCAAAGAACTCTTTCGCATTCGCGTCAAAACTAGTAAAAATAAGAACTCTTATATAAATAAAATTGGATTAAAAGGAATTCTTCTTTTAAGGAAACTGTCGTTATTCCCAGTAAAGTTGTAAAGTTTTACGCTGCCTCGCGAATTCCAACTTCCGACTTAGACAATGTCTTCGACATATTTTAGGGCGCATTTATATTATAAGTTTTTTTTATTTCCTCACACACCCTGCCTGTACGTTGTATTATTTTGTTTTATCACTTATTCTAGAATGAGCATTACAAAGTATTATATTTTAAGGGTCATAAAATATACTTTGTTGTTTTTTTATTGTCTTTAATTGATCATTGTAGCAATAGGCACGATACCGTGGCAATCTTTTTTAATGCTCGTATCCTGCATCGGACGAATCTCAGCTGATGACGATGATGTCGATAATTTACAAGTATATCTATCTTGTCTCCCATTCTGTATAACTTTGTCGTAATTATGTACTAAAGATTCTTTGTGACACCTGGTAGTAGTTTTGTACCTGGAACAGGAAATGTATCTTCTTAATTAATCCATTCTGGTTTGCGGGTGTTTGTAATTCTCCTCCTAAACGGTCTGAACGATTTTGATGAAGTTTTTTTTACTTATGGGGTCACCTAGTTTTTAACTATATTTCAGACCCAGTAAGTGGCGCTGTTGTCGACTAGTGAAATGAGCAGTAAATATATTTTTTTTGATTTGGTATTTGATGGTGAGATAAAAAAAGAAGGCCAATTATTTTTGACTGATTTTTTTATGTGTTTGATTTTTTCGTCTTTGTGCAGTGTTTAAGCCGCTCCGCTCTCTGGATCGAGTAGATGCGGGTTCGGTTCCCACAAATATTTGTTTCGGTCTGGATTTTTGTGTATGTTTTAATCCATATGTTTGTAAGCGCACTCACAACACAGGAAAAGTTCCTGGTGTGGGGAAAAAGAAAATACAACAGTAAGCCTTGTTGGCCTCGCATCGCATGCAGTGACTGACCTTCTGCAAAGTCCTGTGTGACCCTGAGCTAAGGTGTTCGGGATTTTACCATCGAAGAACCTCCCATTAACAGTCCAGAATTGTGGTTGGTGTGCAATAAACTGATACCCTATGCCGCTATATCTGACCACGGTCTTATATTTAAATTGAACGGGCTTACATTCTTAATATAAGCAGAGGCAGAAATGTATTATGTACGTCTACATTACAGCGATAATGCTAACATTATAAGCAATAAACGCAAAGCAATAGACGCAATAAAGCTGGGGCCTAAGCCCCAGCTTTATTGCGTCTATTCCTAATAGTCAGCATCAGTTTGTCACCATTGGCGACTGGTAACAAATAGAAAAAAAAACTCAGTTGTTGCCAGACGGAACTTTGTCCGTGGTGCCCCTGCCACCGCGTGAAACTACTAGTAGAAATATGAAAGGACAAGACTATAGCAGTTTTCTTTCAATAGTCATATGAAACCAGTCACTTGTTGTTTCGATCTCGTTTGTATAGTAGTTAATCAAATGCCATCGGTACATATTTTTTCTTCGATTATTGTTAGTCTCGCGGTGAGTCAGCGTGAATTTTAATGCATTTCGCCTCGTATATCGCGTTTCGTCAAATGTAATCGATGCGTCATGACGGGACCATCCATCAACATCGTATTTTCCTATCGGTTCTTTTAAATGGAACATCTATCAATGCAAATTATGTTCAGGTTTTAATGGTTGTTGCCTGCAAATTTGACTAACAGATTTTGGAGTTGATAAATCAGGAGAAGGAGGACTTATTGTTTGTACGGAAAGTTATTTTTAAATTGATTTTTTTTAAGTAGGTATGTTGCAGTTTAGTTATAAAAATGGTAAAGTGTTTCTTATGTTAAATTAAGTACTGATCATTCACACAGCGTAACCAAAAAAACAGTTCAGTTAACCGAGGTTGTAAGTAGTAAATACTAGTTTTGGTTTTTGTAGTTGTCTTTGGGGGAGGTTCTTTCTCCAGCAGTGGACATCTCTCGGTTATAGATCGGTTAAGTAGTGTTATTCCAAATTTATTCTTTAATTAATGTTATATATAACTCAAATTCCTTTACCTCGAATGCCTCGTTGGTCGAGTGGCAAAACGCATCGCTTTGTGATCACGAGGTCCTGGGTTTAAATCCTAAGTCTGACAAATAAAGGATTTGTAACGAAAAACCTCCCAGTATGAGTCCGGAGGCCGAAATTGTGCTCGGTATATGGCAATAGGCTTGCCCCCTATTTCATGGGACCTAACATCGTCGGCGAAAAGTGGGTGTACTCAGTTCACCTCTACCAACCCGTTTGGGGAATATAGGCGTGACGATGTATATTTATTTACACTCAAATTCCAGTCCAATGTGCTCAAATATGTGTCTAAAATCTATAAGATCAATTGATCAACAAAGCATTCAGCAGCGCAAAATCTGGTATAGAGTGCTTCTCGCTTGCCGTAAACGTCTCTTTCCCAGCGTCATAAAGAGAAGCTGGAAAAGAGATGTTTATATCGGCGTGATTGCCACCAATATTCCGGTTTGATAGGATCTGTTTGAGAATACCTAAATTGGTAAAATTAGTATCTTGTGCTAATGTTCTTATCTAAATATCAGTAGTGTTTTTATTCTTTAATGCTATATTATCAAGCTAGATCCCTTGCGGGGTAGGTAGAGAGTAAAGAGTTCAAACAGGGTGTTTCCTTACACACCTCTCTGGGTTCCTCCGCTCTCATGGTTCGTCTCATACACGCTCGCCGGTTACGGAGACTCTTGACTTGGCCTTTTTATAAAAAAACAATCTATTTAGGTATGGTAAGATAGTCTAGGTCTTCCCCGGTACCTACATCCTTCCACTTTTGCACTGTATATTTGTTTTGTCATTATTTAATTTCAAATTTCAAATTCCAGTGTAGTAGGTATGTGGCTAAAATCTTAAATGCAGGTTGATTTATTGATAGAGCATTCAGCGGCACAGAATCTGTCTCTCGCTTTCCATAACCGTCTCTTCTCCGGCGTCATAAAGAGAAGCTTCAGTTTATGCCGGCGTGCATGTCGGCAATAATCCGGAACGGTTTGATGAGCCCTGTTTACGAGCCACCAGCGTATCGCTTAAGCGACAAATAAATCGCTGACGATGCCAAATTTATAGGACATAATATATTTTATGGCCGGAATGCTGGCGCTGTATGAAATGTACGAATGTGATTATGAAATTTTAAGAATGTATTGATTTTTAGTGTTGTTATCGGGTTGAATGTGCTCTGGTTCGCATTTGTTACTGTTAAAGTATGAATAAATACGTATGAAAATATTGGAAATAATTGGTAACTGAATATTTCTTTTGTATGTAAATGTGGGAACTATTCCGGTGTCGTGGGTGCATTTATAAACATGAAATTTACGTGCACCAACACCTAGACCGAAAAAATATTTGTGGTCACACAAAGATTTGTCCCTTGCTGGAATCGAACCCGCGAGTACTCAATCCAGTGGACTGAGCAACTCAAGCTCTTGGTGACTGAACCAAGCCTTCCGTCCGGCCAAGACCTACCATTGGTCATCCTCGGAACATGTTGTTTTAATAGTAAAGTCGAAAGTTATTATAGTAACACTTTCAACGGGCATAGCCCTTAGCCCTATATGTCCAAACTTAACGGTGTCGGCATAAAACGTTGTTTGCATTAGTAAACAGCCGCCATAGAAAATTCAGGACCTAGCTAATCTCAATTACATCCTTTCTGTCCGACGGACGGAATAATCAGAACACGAGTCACGTACATCCAACTTGTACATAAACCGAACACCTATTGGGAAATTGGAGATAATACAATATTCCATTACGGCAGATTTGTTAAATTGCACGCGAAATCGATGATTGAACATGACAGCGCGGCGCGGAGGCCCGCAAACAGATGGTGATCAATCGCATTATCAACTCGCATTCTCTGCGACGGCTAATGAATGCGCCAATAACAATGTAAAACAAACACATTGTATTTTCAATTCCATTAATACGGAAATTTGTTGTTTTGGGAATAAATTACTTTTTTTTTATTTTCCGTTTGTGTTAAGAGTTATAAGTTTTGTTAGGATGAATTTAAATGGATATGATAGATTTGAAAATAATAACCACAAATAACCGCAAATAGTGATTGTCTAGAGAAAAATCTGGTCCAGAATTAAATTTTAGATCTATCAGCGGACTCATTGCGTAACGATTCTCATTTGCTAAGTTTTGAAACAAAATTTGCTGAAGACACGGACAATCTTGCCCGTCCGTCTAGAAGACAGTGCATTTCAAGCGAAAAGTCACAGTTCAATTCATTCGATATACCAGTAAACGCACACGGAAAATACTTCGGTAAAACGTGGGTATATTTCTTCCTCACCTGACTTATCTACACAAAATTCTCAAAAGTGTAAACGTTTTCCAAAGCAGAACGACGGTAAAAGAGCACACACAATAAAGCACTGTCTTACATGAACATCACCCATTATTTCAAGAAGCGGTAAAGGGTCGAACTAGGTCACGTTTACCTTGCTAATGTGATACAGGAGACGTGTCGGCGGCCATACACTATATTTATGTCTTTGAGACAAGGATGTGTGGAAGCCGAGCTCGCCTGGGGACCTCATTATAAAGCGCTGATCAGGGATCATTGTACCGCCACCTAACACAAACGAACAAGAATTATAAGGTAGTGTATGAAGCTCAGCTTGTATCCCAAAGTGCAAGTTGTCAGGAAACGTGTGCATGTTCAGGTTAGGTTAGGTTAGGTTAGGTTAGGTTAGATATGGGGTGCTAGGTCAGGTAACCTCCTCGTGTGCCCACCCCATCGGTTTCCCTTGGCATGTCTTCGGACTGGCCTGGTAAAGTGATGGGTCTGGGCCGGTGCACCCTGGCCATCGTCAATAACTTCTCCTGCGGGAGTTCTTGTTGGCGATGGCGAATAACCTGGCGCAGGGGGGGGGGGGGGGGGGGGGTTGCGGTGTTGCTTCCCGCCCTCTTCGTATTCGGAGGGGGCGGGGGCAGCGCACGCAACGTTTGCCCAAGAGAGGGGCGTGGAGGAAGCGCGGCGCTACCGAGATTGCCCTGGGGGGGCTGAGGGGCAAGGTGGCGTCGCGAACGGGCGCGGCACCTCTCGGTGCTGCGTTTCCGTTTGGGTGAGCGGCTTCCCTGATGTCCTCAAAGTCCCCGGGTCCAGGGGGACGGCGGGGCGGAGGCGTGCTCGGGCGCAGCGCTCTTGGGCGTTGTGGGCCCTAGAGGAGGACTGGCGTCACAGTAGGAGCTGCTCCCAGTGCCCGTTACAGAGGGGAATACTGCGCCACCGTAGGTGCTTTTGGCCCTTTTCTGGTTTAGAGGGGGTTGGGAGTAGCGTGTGTGATGCCAGTGCCCGTTTAGCTGAGACGGTTGAGTCTGTGACGCGCGGCAGTCGTGCGCGTATAGTCACCCACGCGCGCGCTTCATCTTTATGTCATACCATAGTCGTGCGCGTAAAGTCACCCACGCGCACGCTTCATCTTCACATCACCCCATGGTCGTGCGCGTAAAGTCACCCACGCGCACGCTCCATCTTCATGTCATCCCATAGTCGTGCGCGTAAAGTCACCCACGCGCACGCTTCATCTTCATGTCATCCCATAGTCGTGCACGTAGAGTCACCCACGCGCGCGCTTCATCTTCATATCATCCCATACCATTATCATCCCTTTCCTTCCTCTTCGCTTTCCTTTTGTCCTTTTCATTCTTCCCCTTTCCCTCCTTTCTTTCCTTTTTGTCCTTTCCTTCTCCTTGTTCACCGGTGCGGCGTTTTGGTTGCGCCTGGCTGCACCCCTCACTCTCCGTTTTGGAGATGGTCGGGTGTAGCAGGTGGCGGATTTTTGCGTTGTGGTGTGGTAAGCCCAAACGGCCCAATCCAGTGGGAGGTCTGAAAGGCAGGGGGGCAAAGCCCTGCCACTACTGAGGCGTTTTAGACGGGAGTTAAGGGAAAAAACAAAATGGAAAAGGCTATTGGAAAAGAATCTACCCAGGGTGGTCCCGACAGCGATGTTCCTGTCGGGGAATCCACCACGAGTCCTTCGGGGCTCGTCAGGTCCCCAGCGTATTCTGGGGGGGACCACAACTGCCTTATCGCCGGGGGAGTAGCTCCTCCCTCGGTTCCAACGACAAACTGCGCTGTTTTACTGACACCGATCGAAGCTTGTGTTAAGGAATTTTTTGACGAGGATTTAGTGGCAGATGCCACGGATGGTGCGGTCGAGAAGGAGAGTCAGGGGAAATTTTGGACTAGGTCCCGGAAACGCACTGGTGCGCAACTGCACCCTGCGGGGGAACCAAACCTCTGTTCTAGTGGAGACGAGGAATTGCCGGCACCTAAAGTGCCAGCTACGCGGAAAGGACGCGGGGGTACCACCGCTAGACCAAAATCGACAGTGCAGCCGAAACGCGACGAGCGAGGGCGTTTCCTGCGATACCCTGAGGCGTCATCGAGGGACATCGAGGACGGAAATGAGTCGACGGGCTCATTAATATCAATGGCGTCGATGGCGTCGGTTGCGTCGACGGCTTCGAAAGCGTCGGCGAAACGCAAAAGCCAGAAGGCTCTCGTCGACGCCAACATCGAACAGTTAGTGCGAAAGGCTGAAAAAGGCAGAGAGGAGGCAGGGATTGTGGTTTCCGAGTCGGAGGATGAGCACACTGCATTAACGCTGCAACAGCTGATCGAGAGGGAACTGGAGACGGTGAGACTTGTCTCCCGAAAATCTAGCCATTTGAAGGGGACAAGCCAAAAGGCCTTGAATCAGGCGGCTGCGGCTATCAAAGAGGCTACTCAAAGGCTCTACAGGCGAACGGTGACGAAAGAGACGGCCAAACTGCAGGCGAATAATACTCGTCTGCAGTCAGAGGTGGCGGAGCTTCGAAAAGAGGTAGCCGAACTGCGAGCAGAAACCCGGAAGGCAACTGCCTCAAATAATGGTGGGGAAAACGTCCAAGGAGAGGCCGATCGGATATGGGAAGAGCGGTCGCGAGTCCTCATGTCCCAAGTAGGACAGATGATGAACGCACGTTTGGAAGCAATGGAGGACCGGCTTCTCCCGGAAAAACGCATGCGCCCGCCGCTAGCTGCAGATATCAGGCGCGAGGAGATGGCCAAGCGCAACGCGGTGGAGCCTGCTGCGGCTGCCGGTCCATCAAGTCTCGCGGTAGCGGATATGACCGATGGCGATGCCAGGCCACCGGCACAAAAGGTGGTGACCAAGAAGGACACTACGCGACCTAAAAGGGCGCCCAAAAAGGCTCAGGTGGTGACCAAACAATTGCCATCGGCCCAGAAGCAAGGCGAAGACAGTTGGACCCTAGTCGCCAGTAAGAAGAAGCGGAAGAAGGGGCGCAAGCCCAAAAACTCCAAAGAGCAGAAGGGTGTATCCACAGCGGTCAAAAAAGCTGGACCACCAAAGCTGCGCCCTCCCCGCTCGGCTGCGGTAGTAGTAACGCTGCAGCCTGGAGCCGAGGAGCGAGGGCTCAGCTATGCTGCTGTCCTGTCGGAGGCGAGGACAAAGATAGACATCCAAGGCCTGGGCATTCCAAAGCTTGGAATCAGAAAAACCGCAACCGGCGCCCGGGTCTTGGAGGTATCAGGTGAAGCGGGCCCGTTAAAAGCCAACGCGCTGGCTGATCGTTTGAGGCAGGCACTGAGTAGTGACGTCATCAAAATAACCAGACCTGAGAAGTGCGCGGAACTTCGGATTACAGGTCTGGATGACTCAGTGACTGCCTCAGAGGTGGTAGCGGCTATTGCCAAAAAGGGGGGGTGTGAAGAGGCCAATTGCAGGGTCGGCTCCATTCGCCAGGGATCCTCAGGGCTTGGCGCTGTATGGGTTCGCTGCCCAGTGGCGGCGGCCAAAACGATTGTGGATGGCGGGAAGTTGCTGGTGGGATGGGTCGCAGCCAATGTTACCCTCCTGCAGCCCAGAGGTATCCGCTGCTTCCGCTGCCTACAGAACGGGCACGTTAGGGTCAGCTGCACCTCAGAGGTAGACCGTAGTGATGAATGTTATCGCTGCGGTCGCCACGGGCACAAGGCCAGGGATTGTGTGGCAGCTCCGCACTGCACAGTGTGTGCAGCGGCTAAAAGACCTGCGGATCATGTCGTAGGGGGCGGGTCCTGCAAAGCTCCTCCGGTTAGGTGTAAGGGAACGCAGAGAGGGGCGGCCTCGCAAGCCGCAGCTCCCGGCGATGAGGTGACAGAAATGGCAACGGACCAGAATGTACCGTAGCCCCCCTCTCGAAGTACTTCAGGGTAACCTCAACCACTCCACCCGCGCCCAAGATCTTCTGATGCAGTCTATGGTGGAGTGGTCGATAGACTTTGCGGTGGTGGCGGAGCCCTATTCTGTTCCTCCTCGACCAAACTGGGCGGGGGACGTGCTAGGTTCGGTAGCAATTGTGAGTGGCGGAACCGCTCTCAATATCCTAGAGCGGGGTCAGGGCTTCGTCGTGGTTAAGTGTGGGGAAGTTGGCTTGATTGGGGTTTACTTCTCGCCGAATAGGACTCGCGCCGAGTTTGAGGTCTTCCTAGACGAGGTTGGGGCGGCGGTGCGACGTATAGCACCGCTGCCGGTATTCGTCCTGGGTGACCTCAATGCGAAATCAAGGGCGTGGGGGGGCGTGGCAACGGATGCACGCGGAGAGACGTTGGAGGAGTGGGTGGCGCAGGTTGGCCTGGAGGTTTTGAACCGGGGGTCCGCCTTCACCTGCGTGCGACAGCGGGGAGGGTCCGTAGTGGACGTAACTTTCGCTTCCCCTGTTGTGGCAGCGCGAGTTAGGGACTGGCGGGTCCTCGAGGCGGTGGAGACATTGTCGGACCACAGGTACATCCGCTTCAATGTCTCCCCGAACCGAGGGGCTGACGGAGTACGCCGAAGAGCGCATGGTGCTCAATCGCCATTTCCCAGATGGGCGCTGGCACGCCTGGACTTGGAAGCCCTCAAAGAGGCGCTAATTGTCCAGGCGTGGAATTCGGGGCCAAGAACGCCCGAGGAGGTAGTGGTGGAGGAGGAGGCAGTTTGGTTCCGCAATGCGCTGACCACCGTCTGCGATGCGGCAATGCCGCGGGCTCGTCGCGGACCCCCCAAAAGGGCGGTCTACTGGTGGTCGGCGGAGATAGCGGAACTCCGACGGGGCTGTGTGGCGGCCTGCAGAGCGTACACTAGGCAGCGCAGGCGGCGCCCCCGCGACCAAGCAGCGGAAGACCTCCGATACCAGCGGTATAGGGAGGCCAAGGAGACCCTACAGGTGGAGATCGCGAGGGCCAAGGATAGGGCCCGGCAGGAGATGCTGGACAGTCTCAACCGCGACCCGTGGGGGCGTCCGTATCGGTCCGTGCGGAAAAACTTGCGTGGCCAAACGCCCCCGCTCACGGAGACTCTTCAGCCCAACCTCCTGGCGGACGTGGTAGAAGCACTATTCCCGGGTGGAGTGGAGCACGAGCCTCCCGTGATGGCTCAGCGCCACTCGAGTACGGAAGACGCAATTGGCGAGATTCCTCGTATAACATCTGAGGAATTAAAAGCCGCCGTGCAAAAGCTCCGCAGCAGGAAGAAGGCCCCGGGACCGGACGGAATCCCGGGTCGAGTATGGGTCCTGGCACTGGATGACATGGGGGACCGGTTTCGGGGTCTACTGGACGCGTGCCTGGGGTCGGGCTCTTTCCCAACAATATGGAAGCGCGGGAGGCTCGTGCTCCTACATAAGGAGGGACGCCCGCAGGACTCACCATCCGCCTACCGGCCCATAGTCCTGCTGGACGAAGCGGGCAAACTATTCGAGCGGGTGCTCGCGGCCCGAATAGTTAGGCACCTACGGGGGACTGGGCCCGACATCAGTGACGCCCAGTTCGGTTTCCGGGGAGGCCGGTCGACCGTAGACGCGGTCCTTCGAGTTAAAGCCCTTGCGGAGGAAGCGGTGTCGGGGGGTGGGGTTATGTTGGCGGTATCTCTGGATATCGCCAACGCCTTTAACTCCTTACCATTTTCGTGTGTCCGGGAGGCACTTATTTATCATCAGGTGCCTTTTTACTTGCGGCGAGTGGTGGATGATTATTTCAGCCACAGGAGTGTCGAGTGCGTGGCGCGCGACGGGCGCATTTTGCGTCGACAGGTTGGGTGCGGTGTTCCGCAGGGGTCGGTGCTGGGGCCCCTCCTGTGGAACATCGGATACGACTGGGTGCTCCGCGGCTCTCTACACCGCGGACTCCATGTCGTGTGCTACGCGGACGACACTCTTGTGTGCGCCCAGGCGGGCGAGTTTGTGGAGGCGGCGAGGCTGGCGACGGATGGTTGCTCTGCAGTGGTGGGTAGAATCCAGCGGCTCGGTCTGAGGGTGGCCTTGGAAAAATCCGAGGCCCTATGTTTCCATGGGCCTCGACGACGTCCACCCTCAGGAGCGCGGATTACGATTGGTGGAGCGACTGTGGAGGTCAGGGCCCATATGAAATACCTGGGTCTAGTCCTCGACAGTCGCTGGAACTTTGTGGAGCACTTCCGTCTTCTAGCCCCGAGGCTGATCAGGGTGGCGGGGGCTCTGAGTTGGCTTCTGCCCAACGTGGGGGGCGCGAGTGCGAGTTGCCGTCAACTATACACCGGGGTGGTGAGGTCCATGGCCTTGTACGGTGCACCGGTGTGGGCGGACGCCCTGAACGCGCGAACACGGACCCTCTTGCGGAGACCGCAGAGGGTTATGACGACCAGGGCGATACGCGGATACCGCACCGTCTCGTACGAGGCCGCGTGCGTCTTGGCGGGGACCCCACCTTGGGATTTAGAAGCGGGGGTGTTGGCCTCAGTCTTCCGTCAGAAGGCGGAGGTAAGAGGCCAAGGAGGCGCCCCACCAGATGAGGTGGCGAGATGGCGGCGGCGGGCACAGAAACGTGCCCTTCGAGATTGGCGGAGCCGACTCGAAGAGCCGAGTGCGGGTCACTGGACCATACGGGCGGTGCACCCAGTGCTGGAAGAATGGGTGCACCGAAAAGCGGGAGACCTGACCTTCCGGCTGGTGCAGCTCCTGTCGGGGCATGGTTGCTTCGGCAAGTACCTGCACCGTATAGCCGGAAGGGAAGTGGACCCGAAGTGCCACGAGTGTGGCTGCGCTGAGGATACGGCGCAGCACACACTCGAGGCATGCCCTGCCTGGGGTGAGGAGCGCGACACACTAGTCGCAACTGTGGGAAGAGACCTCTCCCTGCCGGCCATTGCTCGCTCAATGGTCGGCAGTGAGAGGTCATGGGAGGCAATGATTACCTTCGCCGAGAAGGTTATGGTGGCGAAGGAGGCGGCGGAGCGGGTCAGGGAGGAGGATCCCCTCGCTGACCCGAACCGGCGTCGAAGAGTAGGACGGAGGAGACGGCGGCAAGCCGATCTGATGCCTCCGTAGTAAGGGCGTGCGCGGGTAATGGCTTCGGGGGCCGTCACCTGCATTGCACACGCGCCCGCGAGATGGAGGGGACGTGCTTGTGTTTCAGCACGCCCCCTGGGGGGGAGAGAGAAGGAGGCGGAGATATATCCGCCCTGGGAGGAGTCCAAAAAGGACAACCGCCGGAGAGGCCGCGGACGACATCTTGGACCCGTGGCCTTCCGCTATGGTGGCGAGTAGGAAACACCGTGGAGGTTTTAGTCGGTATGCTGCTGCGGTCCCCGCACCGCACAATAGCGGGGCGAGGACCACAGCAGAGAGTCCGACACTCCCCCGTCCGTCCACCCGAAGGCGGACGGGGGGTCTTTAAAAGATTTCCTTCACGTTAAAAAAAAAAAAAAAAAAAAAAGGTTAGGTTAGATATAAATAAAAAGAATAAAACCTAGAGAGTCGGTTATGATTTAAAGAAGATCAAACAAACCGTGTCTTATCTGAAGGGCAAGTCAAAAGTTTTATCGCCAATTAAACCGCTGCAAATCACTGCCTACAGTAGGTAACTCTTTGATTTTTTTCGTTTTGGAATAATATAGGTGGCTTGTGAAAGAACTACCTTATTACGTAATTTGGAGCCCCCGTAACTGGCGAGTGTGTATGAGATGAACTGGGAGTGGAGGAAGCCAGAGAGAAGTCCTAGGAAAAAACCTGATGGAACTCTGTGCTCTCTGGCTACCCCGTAAAGGATCTGGCATGGCGATATAGATAGATATAGATAGATATAGATACATAAATTTAAATAAATAGTTCTGTATGAGATAAATAAATTGATATATGACCGTTCAGAAGCTGTAAAGTGTGACGGTGTAATTAATCCAAAGCTCATTCGCTTTTTGTACTGTTCTCGATAAACCAACCCGGCATTGTGTCTATGTAAATCTTTAGACGCGTATCTCACACGCCGAGGTGATATCTAAGTTCTAACCGGCAAGGATTCCTTGTTTTATGTATGAGCCCTTTTCAATTCATATGGACGATACTCTTGTACCTTTGTCCTTTCCGGGTCAGTTATTTATTGCTGGTGTTTCGCACTAAATCTAGCGAGTGTGTATTCTCATCTCAAGTCCTCCGGTTGTTTGCAGTGTTCTATATAAAGGACAATCTTGGCTATTGTTCGGTCTGAGACTGCTGACCTACGTCCAAGTAGATACATACCTATTATTGCCGCGTTTTTGTTCGTGTGTGTTCGGTATATGGAAGAGAGATGTAAATATCTAAACCTTTTGTTGAAAAGTTAATCCAAGACACTTTTATTATTTTATTTGGTTTACCAACAATTGTTTACACTAATACAATTTAAGAATACATGCGTCAAGAACATTTTCAGTGCAACAATTACTTAAAGGTAAACACCGCATGCAGTAATAGAAAAAGTGCAGACAAATAAATTTAAGTCAGTATAATATTATAGATAACATAGGTTATTCGATTAAGTTTATTTAAGATTTTTGTTGAAAATAGACTTTTGTTTCGTTAAAGAATCAAAGTGTACGTCAATTTTATCATTACACTTGTTCAAAATCTTGCACAACCTTGCACAGGGAAAATTGGCACCTGAAACAGTTTTCCTTAACGGTTGACAAAGTGGCGTGATAGAGTTGTGAGGTATTTTCCACGGGACCCGAAAATTAAAAAGGGTCAGTAATTGTGGACAGTCAATTTCGTTATTGAAAACTTTACACGCGAATAGTCCATCATTCATATTCCTGCGTTTGTCAAGCGTGTTCATGTTAAACAATTTCCCTCTTTTTTCGTATAAATGTACTTTTTGAGCCTTACCTATTGAGAAAACTAGGTGCCAAAGGAAACATTTATGTACTTGCTCCAAACGCAGCGTGTGTGTCGCATAATGTGGGCGCCAGATAATCCTATAGTATTCTAAAATACTCCGAACCAAGCTGTTATAAAGTAATATTTTCGTTGTACTATAACGAAATTCTTTACAATTCCTTAAAAGAAATCCTAACATGTTTGATGCTTTTTTGTGATATTATCTATGTGAGGGACAAAGGTAAGTTTTCCGTCTAAAGTTACCCCAAGGTCACGAATATTGTCAACTTCTTTAATTTTATGGTTGTTAATAAAATAGTCATGATGTATGCAGCTCCTTTTCCTTGAGTATTTGACACGGTAGCATTTTTTCGTGTTTAGGTGCATTCTATTATATTCACACCATTGGACTAGTCTATTAAAATCACTCTGCAGGTTTGAGGCATCTTCGTCCGACTTAATAATTTTTACAAACTTGAGGTCACCAGCGTACATGAAGATATCAGAAAATTGAAAACAGTTTGATGTGGGTGTTAGATGTGGGCCCTGAGGTACTCCAGAAGATATATTTTGCACCGTTGATTGATAACCATTGACTACAAAAAAAACGTCCTACAAGATAAGTAAGAGTTGAACCATCATAGCAAGGAGCCAGCGATATCATAGGCACGCAACTTCTATAATTAATTAATATTTAGTGGGACGTGAGTTAGTACTTACTCTATCAATTATAAGGCATCTCTCCCATAGCCACTTATTTATACCACAATCGGGAATCAATCAAGAAGGAGAAAGGCCTCTCCAAAGATCGCCCGGACGACAGGCTTATGCTGTTACCTGCGAACTTCACAGTTGATTTTAATGTGGGTAAACTTTTGTATATAAGGTGCGTTAAGTGGTCGGTCGTTGTGCCAATCTTTGGGGAGGCTTTTGTTGTGGAATAGACGACTGTCGGCTAATTATGAAAATGAAATGTTTGGATTTTGTTTATTTAGAGTATGAAATCCTTTTCTATTTACCGTGAAAGGGGTGCAGCAAGAAGTATAGTTTTACAACATTCATGGTTCTCGGTTTTTACAACATTGTTAGGAAGAAGCAGTGATACAAATAGGGTTTCATATTCCAATAAGGATATAGGCACTATTACCGGGAATAAATATTATAATTTTATCCTTTTGGTAATAGTAAATCTGAAAGTTTGTATATTTGTTACTCAGTTACGTCAATGGCTGAATTGAAAGGACACATTTAAATTGACTCAGGGGTCGTTTATAGGCTGCAATAACGTATAGACAATATGAAATTGTTTGAAAGAGTGGACATAGAGATCACTCTAGTTATAAATTACAATCAACAAACTAGACGACTTGGTCCAGTAGTAAAGAGCAAAAGCGGCTCCTACACGCTGTATGTAGTTTTTATGTTTGTAAACGCATCCACAACACAGGAATCATTTCTGGTGCCTGTTTTAAATTTTTATTTTTCAAATAATTTTGTGAAGGTATCAATCAGTCTAAAAAGTATTGCTATACGAGCATACATACGAAACAAGCAGTTGGCAATGACGTGTGCCGGGCGCCGGGCGACAGAGAGGGACTAGGCGCGTTGACACAGGCCCAATTACATCATTCACACATGGCTTAGCTGTATTCTGTTCACATACAATAACACTGTTTCATCTTAGATAGAAATTAAGACCGTCACGCCTTTATTCCCCGAGAGGGGGTGCCTGAGATGTAGTGAGTACGCCTAATTTTTGCCAACGATGTTAGGTTTCATGTAATAAGAGGCGAGCCTATTGCCATATACCGGGCCCTATTTCAAACTCCGGACTCGTACTGGGAAGTTTTTATTAGAAAAACTACATTTGTCAGACCTAGGATTTGAACCCAGGACCTCGTGATTACAAAGCGATGCGTTTTGCCACTAGAACAACGAGACAGTCAAGAGAAATTAACTTGTTCTTAATTCTCATCCATGTATTTATTTATATCATCATCATCATCATGAATTTTCATGTTTGTAAACGCACCCACGGCACGAAATTACATACGTGTATTCCAGATGCGGCTGTTTACTGGAGCGGACGATGATTTGTGTGGACTTTATCAACTTGTGACTGCCTAGCTGATCTTCTGAGCTCCTGTGCTGTGTTGTTCAAAATTGTCCAATATTACCAACTTAATGTGTTTGTGCAATGCGCGGCTGGGCAAACGGGGCGATGATGAGTTGAGAGTGGGGCAATTTTGATATGGGCAGCGCAACCCCAGGGGTCAGAGGCTGGCCGAATTTCTGGAGAAAGAGGGACTCTTTATGATGAACTCTTTCTTCCAGAAGCCGCCTCATAGGAAATGGACCTGGATGAGCCCTGATGGTTCCACAAAAAATGAGATAGACTTCATCATGAGCACCAAGCGACAAATATTTAATGATGTCTCCGTGATTCATAGGGTAAAAACCGGCAGTGATCACCGAATGGTCAGAGGCACATTAAATATTAATGTCAAAATGGAAAGATCGCGTCTGATGAAGTCTACGCTCCGACCTACTCATGCATATATCCAAAACCCCGAGAACTTTCAACTCGAATTGTCAAACCGCTTCGAATTGCTAGACAGCAGCGCATCAGTGGACGAAATCAACAACAGGCTGGTAGAGACTGTTCATACGGTCGGGTCCAAGTATTTTAAGACCCACCGTAAAAATAGGCCTCAAAAACTATCTGACTACACCCGAAACCTCATGGCTGAGCGACGTTCCATGACGCTCCAAACCTCCGATGATGCTAAGTCCTATAGGCAGCTTAATGGACAGATATTGAAGTCCTTGCGACACGACTTACGGTCCTTCAATACAAGGCGTATTGAGGAGACCATAGAGCAGAACAAGGGCTCTAAAGTGTTCGCAAGAGACGCGTCTATTGGGCAGAGCCAGTTGACGAAGCTGAAGACGGAGGACGGAAACGTAACGTCAAATAGGTCAGAGGTGCTCAGGGAGATAGAGAGGTTCTATGGACAGTTATATACCTCAGTAGCTAAACCTGTTGTTGACTTGGTAAAAGACCCAAGAGTCAAGCTAACCCGACACTACACTGAAGATATCCCGGACATCAGCCTGTGCGAGATTAGGATGGCTCTCAAACAACTAAAAAACAACAAAGCGCCGGGTGAAGACGGAATTACTGCAGAACTTCTAAAGGCGGGCGGATCGCCGGTACTTAAAGTCCTTCAGAGGCTATTTAAGTCCGTCTTGCTTGAAGGGAAAACGCCGGAAGCATGGAACAGGGGTGTGGTGGTGCTGTTTTTCAAGAAAGGTGATAACACCTTATTGAAGAACTATAGGCCCATCACACTGCTGAGCCATGTTTATAAGTTGTTTTCGAGAGTCATTACGAATCGTCTCGAACGAAGGCTTGATGACTTCCAGCCTCCCGAACAAGCCGGTTTCCGGAAAGGTTTTAGTACCATAGACCACATACATACGCTGCGGCAGGTTATACAGAAGACTGAGGAGTATAATCGGCCACTATGCTTGGCGTTTGTGGACTATGAGAAAGCCTTTGATTCGATCGAGACTTGGGCGGTTCTTAGATCTCTCCAGCGATGCCGCATTGACTATAGGTACATCGAAGTGTTGAAGTGCTTGTATAATAACGCCACCATGTCAGTCCGAGTACAGGGGCAGTGCACGAAGGTGATCCCCATAAAAAGAGGAGTAAGACAGGGAGACGTCATTTCTCCGAAACTGTTTACGGCCACCTTAGAGGACGCCTTCAAGCTCTTGGAATGGCAAGGACTTGGCATCAACATCAATGGCGAATACATCACTCACCTTCGATTTGCCGACGACATTGTGGTCATGGCGGAGTCGCTGGAAGATCTAGGACGAATGCTCGGTGACCTCAATAGAGTATCCCAACAAGTGGGTCTTAAAATGAATATGGACAAAACAAAAATAATGTCTAACGTCCATGTCGTACCCACCGCACTCACCGTTGGGAACTCTACTCTTGAAGTTGTCGACGAATACATTTACCTGGGACAGGCAGTCCGGTTAGGTAGGTCCAACTTTGAGAGAGAGGTCAATCGACGAATCCAACTCGGCTGGGCAGCGTTCGGGAAACTGCGCAACATCTTCTCATCCAAAATACCTCAGTGCCTAAAGACTAAAGTGTTTAGTCAATGTGTGTTACCAGTGATGACATATGGATCAGAGACGTGGTCTCTTACAATAGGTCTCATAAAAAAGCTCAAGGTTGCTCAGCGAGCTATGGAAAGAGCTATGCTCGGCGTTTCTCTACGTGATCGAATCAGGAATGAGGAGATTCGTAGAAGAACCAAGGTCACCGACATAGCCCTCAGGATTAGCATGCTGAAGTGGCAATGGGCTGGCCACATAGCGCGAAGATCGGACGGGCGTTGGGGCAGAAAGATTCTAGAGTGGAGACCACGTATTGGCAAGCGCAGCGTAGGACGACCGCCTGCCAGATGGACCGACGATCTTGTGAAAATCGCAGGAAATCGTTGGATGCAGGTGGCATCGGACCGGTTACGCTGGAAAGCGATTGGGGAGGCCTATGTTCAGCAGTGGACAAGTATAGGCTGAAATGATGATGATGATGAATGTGTTTGTATCCCGGTTACAAATTAGCTCTTAACTAGAATTAGCCTTTCTGAGAATTATGGACTTCTTTTTCTCCTTGTTCACTTATGTGTGTAAACGTTATTAGTCAGTAAGCAAGATTTATGTATTTAAATAATGTAATGATAAGTTAGATATGTATTTAGATAAGTGACTATGTGTGTGGCCATACCGCGACCTCAACGACCGGCTCCAACGGAAGACCAGCGCTGATTGCTTGCAGTCAGCACAATGCTGAGTTGGGACCGATTCGCAACAATATCAGTTTTTTGTTATTTTAGTGTGTTGCTACTATATTTTTTATTTATTTTGTGGCGAATAAATTTATTTTCTTTCTTCTTCTTTCTTTCTGTGCTCAAATCAATAGATGTGGCGAGATGATATCAATAAGTATGATGAAGATAGATGAGAATTAAAAACAAGTTTCTATTGACTGCCTCGTTGTTCTAGTGGCAAAGCCCATCATTTTGGGATCACGAGGTTCTGGGTTCAAATCCTAGGTCGGACAAATGTAGTTTTTCGAACGAAAACTTCCCAGTATGAGTCCGGAGTCTCGAGTTGTGCCCAGTGCATGGCAATAGGCTCGCCCCTTATTAACGTGGGACCTAACATCGTTGACGAAACGAGGATGTACTCAGTATACCTCTGCCATCCCCGCTAGGGAAAAATAGGAGTGACGGTATTTTTTTTCACCAGTTACATCAGGACCGCTAAAAAGTACCTAAGCTATAAATATACTACACAACATAATCATAGTCAGGTACCAGCTAAGTCTACTGCTTTGAATGTTAGCCGCCCGTCTTACTATAACGAAAAGTTGCGGGTTTAATCTCCGCATAGGATAAATATGTGTAGTTGACTTAACTGCATCTATACTGCCAACCGACTACGCAGTCCGCTTGCAGACGGAATGTAGTTCTATTACAAATAGTAACAATAATACTTGTGTAGACTGCGGCGTCAGTTGGCGGTTTTGATGTAGTAATGTCAACTGCACAAAAAGTGTATTCAAACTGCCATTTTGTATCTGGCGTGCAGTTCAAATGAATTCCGTCTCTTTGGACTTTTACGTACAACTAGTAAATGCATAGACAGATCGGTTTAATTAATTGAAGTCACACAAGCCTCGATGCTTAAGTACATAATTCACGTAACAATACGTGTTCGATTGATGCTAATAGAAGTTAGGTATGTGTATTCCCAACGCGGCTGTTAACTGGAGTGGACGATGATTGGTGTGGATATTATCACGAGATCCTAGTAAAGAACTTTAGGTCGAATTAAGTGATGCGCAGGCTTTTCTATCGAAAAAAAACATTTCTAATCCGGAGTCTGAAATGATGACCGGTAAAAATGCAAAAGGCGCTCCGCGTATTTATTTAGAACCTTAAACCGTCGGTAAAATGTGGGTGTATGCAGTTCCACCTCTACTACTGCTTGGAATGTAATAAAAGTCCAGTCATCGATCAAATATATGTAGATATACGCTCGCCGCACGACAAATGGCACCACCAAAAGGCAGGCAAAAGTGGACGGTACTAAAAAATTAACACTTCTTCCTTCCGCTTTTTTGAAAATACAACTTTAAATGATATGAGTAAGGTACAATATGCCCTAATTTATGTTAATGTCATAAATATAACTACTCACGTGGATTTGGGGATGTTTTTAGAGTAACTTTTGAATGGGACTGTGTATCTTGTTATGATATATCGATGGGTCTGGTGCTGTTTTTAAAACAGACAAACGTTTCTATGCATATAACGCGAAGAGATGTAATAAGATTAGATATATGTCAACTTGGAGTGTAGTATAGTTTTAGCTAAGTACACATTTGCCTCGCACGAAGCACGCCGTAGAGTATTACAAACTTAGCTGTCCCCACAGCCTCTCGGTGCTTACGAAAGCGTGGAGCCATTCACACTACCGTATCACTCGTGATCGCGCTGCCAACTAGAAGCTAAGGGATGAGGTTCCAAGAGCCTGCGATCCATGGTTAAAGCCCATTCCTTAAAGCCCCTCACAGTAGAGCTGGACAAGCTTAGAATAAATATATCCAGATGGCGCGTCCAGTCATAATTGCACGTCGCGCGGTGAAGCCACAAATTCGACAAGCACTTCCCACCCGCGTAATGTTAGCAGCCCGAAAAGATGGCCACTTTTTGGGTAAATGTTGATGACACAGAGTAGATGATAATAAAATCATTGTTGCTGTAACGTGTATTTTAATGCATATTAAAGTCAACAAATTGACATAGTTGACCGATTAAATTTTGTAGTAATTCAATGCAGGGAAAATATATTTTTATCATGTTAACTAAATATTAAAACCGGCATATAGTAGTTAACTATATTAACACAATTAAATACTAGAATTTATGAAGTACTTAGCAAATTAAAGTAGGGAATAATTAAATTGTTACACTAGCAACTCTAACAAAATAGACGCGGCTTTTACTAGGACAATTACAGGCGGAAGAATTAATTCGATATTTAAATAATACGGCATCTGAATGCGGTAGTTACGTAAGAATGTGAATCCTATCATGTTCCTTTTTGAGCTCAACAGCATGTTTACAGGCTGGAATGACACAAGACAGCGTGGTTTAATTTAATTTAATACGCCCAGAGCACGTTATTTCGCACGACGGTCGCAGAGTGACTACTCGCGTGACGTGTGACTACTTGCTTTTCAGGCAGAAATTGTTCCTTCAATTTGATGCGCGCCCGCGTCTTGCAAATTATATTTATTATTCTAAGTGGACAAGTAAAATCCCTAGTGTGGAGCAACGCTGGCTTAAAAATCATCGGACCAAATTAAATTTTTCTTGCTTTCTATTAAATTGTAATCTAACTCAAACTTAGAGGGCTCAGGCTGTAGTCCACCACGCTGGCCCAGTGCGTGTTGGTGAACTTCACACACCTTCGAGAAACTATCAGGCATGTAGGTTTCACCACGATATTTTCCTTCACCGTTAAAGCAAGTGATAATTAATTTGTAATACGCACATGCTTTCGAAGAGACAGAGGTACGTGCCTGGGTTTGAACCCGAGACCTCTGATTTTGCAGTCCAACGGTCTAACCACTAGGCTGTCACTGCTTTTTTTGTTTGAAATTGATTATTCAACAATTCCTCCTTTTGTAACAGAGCACAGCTATCTTCCCTTCGAGTACATGCGGGCGTAGTATCCGATAGCTCGACACGAAAAGACTGATTGGCGTGACGCTACCGAGGTTATATGCCATCTTTATTACACTACAAATTTACTAAATAAACATGAACGTGATAGCACGGTTACTCGCTAGTGTCACGCTAACATTAAAGTTCTCGTGCTAAGCTCTCTGTTACTTTAATGGGCGCGTGGGTAGTGTAGGATTAACACTAACCGTCCCAAAATAGACGGCAGTAAAGAGTATGGTTACAGAGATTGGATTAAATTATACAATTTCGTTTGGCTAATTTATAAAATGTATCCTACTGTCAAAGATACTACTGTCGAACCTAAATCTGCGTTAATTTATCAGATTTCAGATCAAGTCTATTTGGGGAAATGAGATTTTAGAGCTGGTTTTTCTATGATTCTTTGGATTTCGCACTTTCGTACTCATTTTGCTCCGGTAAAAATAGGTGAACACTTCCAGTGTTCAAAGTACACTTGAATTTCGCCGACGTATTTTGGACCACAATGCTACAGTATTTTTTTTCAATCTTCAGAAGATTTTCAGTATGTGAGACTTTTACCTCACTTACCCAACGGTGCCCATCTTCACAAGAAAGGGGCTTCAGGATGTCCAATATACATTTTATTACATCTATCTATCTTTATCATCACGCCAGTTCCATTGCGGTGTAGGCAGATAGTACAGAGTTCTAACAGGTTTAGATTTAATTACATATACTTTATAAAATATTATCCCGTCAATCACATATATTATACATACGTATTTAGTCCGTACGGTTACCAGTTAGTTGCTGCTCGTAACAAACATTTGTAAAAGCTAAACAATTATGCTGGTACAGTTCAAATAGCAGTATCATTTTGAACGCTAAACAATGGATGGGAACTAAACGTCAGCAAATTAATTCCGTAACGCTAATAACCCGCATTACGTTCACGAAACGTGTTGGTTACCGTTTATTCTTGGTAAAACGAAATGGATATTTATCTATGAACAATGCTATCATATATGACTATAATGCAATATGCAATCAATTTGGGGACGAAATTTCCAAACCGAACGTTAAAAAATTAGTTTATCGATGACAACGTTACAACGAAACTCCCCATTTATCGAAGTTTTATTTGAAGCTAATTGCGTGGTATTGTTTATTTAATTCATGATGCGTTAAATTATTTGCATATAATATGGAGTACTGATTGTCAGAATAAATAATCTTAATAAAAAAATATTTTCAAAAACAAGCTTTTATAGCTAAAACACCACGAAGATATATAGCTTATTTGAGGAGTTCCTATGACGTCCTTCCGGCTCCATCATTAGATCTTGGTCACCATTTGGATCTAAAATACTCGTCAAGACAAATCCAACGCACCCAAACACGATGAGGCTATATTGAGTAGTTGGATAGTTCCATTGGCCACCTGTTAGCATTATCATCAGACCCTAAACACTACCTAAACATGAAGAGTTACGTTGAATAATTTACATGTTTCTATCGCTACCTTCCAACTTCATCATCAGACCAGCTACATGGTACCATATTATATCATTCTCAACGACTTTAAATACGTATGCCAAATTTCACTTCAATCGGATAACCCCAAGTGCTTGAACAATGGATTACGAGATTTCAACCGGAAAGACAGACAGATGAACATTGCAAGTTAAATAAAATCTTGTAAAAAGAATGTATCGATTCCTTAATTAACCAACTTATTCTCATCCATTCTCTTACATTATACACCGCAGCGCTGTTGATAAAATCGTAATGTACACCACACTTAACCGACAATCTTAATTCCTAGTGCAATGGGAGGCGAACTTATCGCTATTATACAAAGTACAATATCATCCTTCTTTACTAAGAATTTTTCCATAAAAAACCTTAATAACTATTTGTCCTACAGGATTTGAAACGAGGTTCTCGTGATTGACAGATGCACGATGCGGTATTTCAATTCTGACCAATTTCAATATTTAACTAATAAATTTGCGAAGGTAGAAGTATGTAGGCATCGAGGAAGACCTAGACTATCTTACCATGTCCAAATAGAGCGTGTCTTATCTGAAGGGCAAGTCAAGAACCTCCGTAACCGACAAGCGTGTAGAAACAATCTGTGAGAGTAGAGGAAGCCAGAGGTGTGTAAGGAAATAACCTATTGGATCATTGTACTCTCTGCCTACTTCGAAAGGGATCTGTGATGATATAGATAGATTTGGTTACTGCCAGTAATATTTTGATAGATTTTTCATATAGCGTATGTGTAAATTCTACTGGTAGTAGGCAATTATTACATAATAAGTAATTAATGTTTTGTTATGAGTACGTTCTTATTATTTTTGAATTTCAATGTAATCATAAAGTTTGAAGATATCAATGTATGGTGTATGTCAAGATCGTACTAGTGGAAACCTTTGCCCTGCCTACCTCTCTTTCTTAGAGAGGTAAGCAGTGACTGTTTTATTACTTTTGTTAATTAAATAAAAAATTTGGATTTTTGTAGCCATAAGAAACAGACGTGGTAGATTTAGAATCATAATTCCACATTAGTAATATGTTTAAATTCGTAGCATGAACTAACGTAAATGCTTACTAAATTACGAACGATAAATGCGCATTAGAGTTACGAAGTGCATCGGTAACCGCTCATTCCCGTCAAAACGGAATTATTTTCTGACGGATTTAATGCGGAATTCAGTATTGCGAAATTATTTGTTTAAGCTACATTTCACGGAAAACCCATTTGGTAATAAAATTGAATGGGCATTAAAATTAATAACGACAATAATTCCTGATAAAAGTAATTTTTAATGTCCATTACAGGATTGATAGG
The DNA here is from genome assembly GCA_905147815.2 of Phalera bucephala. Taxonomy (NCBI): domain Eukaryota; kingdom Metazoa; phylum Arthropoda; class Insecta; order Lepidoptera; family Notodontidae; genus Phalera; species Phalera bucephala. The sequence continues at coordinate 11,145,878 of LR990626.1, forward strand.
TGAATTTTGTAGTTGCGTAATACGTAAAATTTATGCGCCCCGGAAATAAGAGAACCGTTAAACTTTTTTGTGGATGATATATTATTGGTCAAGCAAAAATGAAAAAAATAACATTAAAATTGTTGATATTAATATGACGCAACAAACGACGGCTTGGTACAGATGCTATGAGCTTCCCCTCCCTTGCACCAACATCTGCAGGGGGGCCTTTGGGGTCGCAGAGGCAAGGGACGGGGCGGCGGCGTAGTGAGGCCCATATCACCGTGAGCAGCGTGTCGGTGCGGGGGAGCGTGTCATAAGTCTCCCCCCGATGGCGAGCTCTTCAGAGCGCGGCCAAAGAGGGGCACCGGTGCGTTTCATACATTCATCAGGAAAAAAAAATGTAAAGAGTTTAAACCTCCCTGCCCACTAAATAGAGTAGTCACGGTGTCAATCCCCGCAAAGGACAAATCTTTGTTACGGTCTGGGAATGTAATGTTTGTAAACGCACCAAAGGCGAATCATGCGTATAAAAAGTATAACTTATATACTACAAGGCCTCAGACATTGCTTTACGAATTCAATACGAAAATTAAACTTACAATTATGAGAAGTTTTCCATACTGTCTTTGGTACCTAAAATGATTAATTTTAGGTACCAAAGACGAATGATTAATTTTAGGTACCAAAGACGAAACCTGAACTTTAGTGTGCATATTGAGGTATATGTATTAGATATATGCATTTAAAAATAGCCGTATTGCTTTGAATAATTATTGAACTTTGTTGAATACAGCTGAATGAACGAGTAACGGGAATTTAAAAATAGTTTGAATCGAATCAGTTGCCGATTTGAAACAAATAACTTTCAGGACTTGTGTTGTTTATGGTACATCTTGTATAACAATAAAATACGGGTATTTTTATCCTAGATCGGACATTTTTTTTATTTCTTTTCTTAAACGTACCCCCACACTAGGATTTAATGTCGTGGATGCATTTACAAAACATGAAAATTCACAAACACAAATACCCAGACCGAGACAAACCATTGTGCGTCACACAAAGATTTGTCCCGTCGGGAATCGAACCCGCGACTATTAAACACAGTGGGCGGAGTGGCTTAAGCTCTTAACCACTGCGCTAATCGTCCGTTAAATGTAGTTTTTCTAATGAACAAATTCCCAGTATTCGGAGTCTGGATTGTGCCCGGTATATGGCAATAAGCTCGCCCCCTATTACATGGGACTTAAAATCGTCGGCGAAAAGTGGGTAGCTCAGTACACCTTTGCCACCCGCGCTCGGGGAATATAGGCGTGACGTGTTTTTTTTTTACTTTTTTATAGTTTTTTTTTAAAATAAAAATGGACCTGTCTACTTTCGCTAAAGGTCATTTTCGAGAAACGCGAACAATCGCGATGTGCCTGGTACCTTGATAGAAGTGCAGGTAATCTATAGGATCTAAACCACTCATTGTCTGTTTGCACGGCCGGCAGAACCACTTAACATTTAGACGGGTATAATTAATCGAAGTCGTGCGTTTGCCGGCTTGCCGTTGTCTATTATTCTATAACCAAACGTGGTGCGCTACGAGAACTTCGTGAAATGGTCGTGGTATTCTGTATGACGGACGATTTAGCGCAGTGGTTAGGAGCTTAAGCCACTCCGCCTCTGGGGCGAATTGGGTTTGATTCCCGCACGGGACAAATCTTTGTGTGACTCACAATTATCTGTTTCGGTCTGGGTATTTGTGTATGTGAATTTTCTTGTTTGTAAACGCACCACGACAGGAATAAATCCTAGTATGGCTATACTATACTATACTTTATTTAAAATCAAACAGGAAACGTAATTTGGAGCTCTGCCCGGTATATAGCGAGAGGCTCACCCCCTATTACATGGGATCTAAATAGTGTTGTAAAAACACTTGAGTCGGTTCTTAAAATGCTCCCGTTTTCTACGTGTTTCAACACTCGTGAGCGTCGACTCTGCGCTAAGCGCTCGGCTTTAGCGCTCATTTTTACTAACATCGTCGGCAAAAAGTAGGTGATACACCTCTGTCACACCTGTTTGGGGAATGGCGGTGTGTGTTATCGTAACGCGCCGTGTTACGTTTTTAATCGGTCATACCGAGTAAGGGCTCTGTTATCGGAGCGTAAATGCAAATTATGCAACGCCGTGCGCCGCATGTGATCCAGTTAATAAGCACATTACAGCGTTCGATGGATATTAATAGAAATTAGTTTCGTGTACTCCCAGCGAGGCTGTTCCATGTAATGATCTGTGTTAGTTCCAAGGAGGGGTATTTATGACTCCATGTAATTTATACTCTGTACTCTCTGTCAAAGTCAAAAAAATTTTATTTGTATTGGCCTAAAATGGCACTTATTAATGACGAAATAATTAATTTTTCTACCACCGTCATCATCGAGGGCAAAACGTTATATCTACGAAACTGTTCTCCGCCGCGCTGGAAGATGTCTTCAAGCTTCTAGACTGGAGAGGCTAGGTATCAACATCAACGGCGAGTTCATCTCTCACCTTCGATTTGCCAAAGATATCATGCACATGGCTGATACCCTGGAAGACCTCAGTACCATGCTCGACGACCTCAGTAGAGTCTCTCAACAAGTGGATCTTAAAATGAACATGGACAAGATAACGATCATGTCAAACGTCCATGAAGTACCCACTTCTGTAAAGGTTGGAGACTCTACGCTCGAAACTGTTGACGATTACCTGTGACAAAGAATCCAATTAGGTAGGTCCATCTTCGTGAAAGAGGTCAATTGTCGAATCCAGCTCGGCGGGGTGGCGTTTGGGAAGCTACGTAACATCTTCTCGTCCAAAATTCCGCAGTGTCTCAAGACAAAAGTCTTTGACCAGTCTGTGTTGCCAGTGATGACTTACGGCACTGAGACATGGTCGCTTACGATGAGCCTCATAAAAAGGCTCAAGGTCACCCAAACGGCGATGGAGAGAGCTATGCTCAGAGTTCCGCAGGAGGACCAAAGTCATTGACATAGCACTTCGAATTGCTAAGCTTAAGTGGCAGTGGGTAGGGCACATTACTCGTGGAACAGACCGCCGTTGGGGCAGAAAGGTTCTCGAGTGGCGACCACGTACCGGAAGACGTCGAGTGGGCAGGCCCCGCAAGACAAGATGGACCGATGACTTGGTGAAGGTCGCGGATAGAAGTTGGATGCGTACGGCACAAAGCCGGTCGTTGTGGCGGTCTTTAGAGGAGTCCTTTGCCCTACAGTGGACGTCTTTCGGCTTAAGAAGAAGAAGACTACCGGAACGGAATGCGGCCTCCACTGATTAGATCCAGCGAGAATCTCAGCGGGCCAGTCTTTTAACTTAATTTGTTTTATTCGATTGCGCTTTCGAAAAACCATTTTTTTCAACCTTTGTCTACCTAGCAAGGGATCTGGCGTGATTAAATCATCATCATCATCGTTCCAGCCTATACTTGTCCACTGCTGAGCATAGGCCGCCCCAATCGCTCTCCAGCCGAACCAGTCTGTGGTGACAAAGATAAATGTAATTTTGACTTACTGATTAATTGTTTACGACTATATAAAGATCAAATAGACCATGTCTTATCCGAAGGGCAAGTCAAGAGTCTTCGTAACCGGCGAGCATGTGTGAGAACACTATGAGAGTGGAGGAAGCCAGAGAGGACTGTAGTGAAATAACAAGTTGGAACTCTGTACTCTCTGCCTACCCCGCAAGGAATCTGGCGTGATGATATAGATAGATAGAGAGATAGACTATATAAAGACTTAGTTTTTCCCTCCAGAACCTGGATTACGTATTAAAAATAAATAAAAAAATAAAGTTACGCCATATTCCCCAAGTGGTCGTGGCAGATATGTACTGTGTACACTCACATATCGATAACAAAATTTATGTCTCAACTAGAGCCTATTGATGAAAACCGCCTAAAAATACGTTTGGTCTTTTTCACAAGTACATGGGTACGGTGACGTGTCATCAAATAATATTTAACGCATTCTTTTTAATGTGGATTTAATCACAAATCTATTTTAATTTGTTAATTTGCGTAATTACTTAAAAAATCTCATAAGTTTATATAACTCTACTTCTTAATTATGTAAATTGGAATGGTTTGCGTTTTAAGGGCTGACACAATAAATCGTTATAATCGATTAATTGTTTTTAAAATTGTACAAAATCGATTACCGATCTCTTTGTGTCAGCACCTAAAACCACCAGCCACCCACGAAACAGAAATTGTTCCTAGCGTGGGACTATGTTTAAAATAAATATATAAAAGAGTACTAGCCGATCGCCATAGCACAATTCAAGATTCCGGATTACTAGTATGAATATTTCAGAACAAAACCTACACTTTGTTCGGTCTAAGATTCGAATCTAGGACGTAGTAATCGCCAGCCAACAATACCAATAAAGATCAGAGAGGACTGCGTGTTGTTCCATGTAATTTATGATGCTTATATTTGGTCACGCCCAGGTTTAGACGTAGTATGAAAGCCAAAAGGGGATAAGTGATAAATGCTACGACGGTTAAAAGTTTAAAAGGCGTATGAGATATTCGATTACATGTCGCTTACGCCTATTAGCTTTTCAGCAGTCGTTTCGCTTATTATCTTTTATCTTCCAAGTGTAGATATATGTAGTTTCCCCACCGTAAGCTGGATTTTGTGAGTGTGAATGATTTACGCGCTGCTGACCGTGGGGCCTTTACAGCTTCACCGGACAAGGCGTAAGCTGGACTAACAGCGGGTTCGGATGCCTCCGAGGTAGGGATGTGACAAGAGGGATAAAAAATAAATTTTTTGATATTTGTTTTACCTAAATATCGTTTTTCAGAAAATTGATTATTTAAAAAAAAATGATCGTTTTTATTAAAAATCGTTTTTTTTTGTTTCTCGAAGAAATATGATTAGAAGTAGATAGGATGTCTCTTTTCTCTAATAAATAATCTTAATTAGTCTAAAAAATAAATGATGTTGTTAAAAAACGATTTATAGATATCTATCTATCTATCTATCTATAACCTCACGCCAGATCCCTTGCGGGGTAGGCAGAGAGTACAGAGTTCCAACAGGTTCTTTCCTTACATACCTCTCTGGCTTCCTCGACTCTCATAGTTCGTCTCATACACGCTCGCCGGTTACGGAGACGCTTGACTTTTCCATCAGATAAGACTCGGTTTATTTGGTCGTGGTAAGATAGTCTAGGTCTTCCCCGGTACCTGCATCCTTCCACTTTCACATTGTATATCTGTTTTGTCATTCTTTCCTCTGGCATTCTTTCTATATGCCCGAACCAACGGAGCATGCCCTTTCTCATCTTTACACCGATACTATCTTTCATACCTACTCGCTGTCTTACTATGCTGTTGCTAATGCGGTCGGTCAGCTTCACTCCGCACATCTTCCGCAGAGCTCGCATTTCTACCGCATTTATCCTACTTTCATTCTCCTTCTTACATACCCAGCTCTCGCTACCATATAACAGCGTTGGGACAAGAACTCCGTTATGTATGGCCAGCTGCGCCTTATGGCTTAAGTGCCGGCTCCCGAGTAGCTTTCCCATCGCACCATTCACTCTGTTCCCTGCACTCACTCTTCTCTCTATATCAGCGGTGTATTTCCCATCCTTACTGAAGGCGCATCCAAGATATACAAACTCATTCTCTTGCTCCAGCACATCGTTACCAACCACAATCCTTACATTCGTTCTGGTTTCTTCCCTTTCAAAAACCTTTGATTCATCATCATCATTTCAGCCTATACTGCTGAACATAGGCCTCCCCAATCGCTTTCCAGCGTAACTGGTCCGATGCCACCTGCATCGAACGACTTCCTGCGATCTTCACAGGCGGTCGTCCCACGCTGCCCTTGCCAATACATAGTCTCCACTCTAAAATCTTTCTTTCCCAACGCCCGTCCGATCTTCGCGCTATGTGGCCCTGCTACAGCCAGCTCAGCTTCAGTTTGCTAATCCTATGGGCTTTGTCGGTGTCTTTGGTCTTTTCTCCTCATTCCAGAATTTGGGGAACACAAACATCCCCGCAAACCCCGAGGTCATTAAGTTACACGCCATTTTTTATTTGAGCGCATCATAGCTTTTCTAGTGCTGTATGATGGCCAAGATTGTAAAAAAAATAAGTTTTGTCAAATGTTTACCAAGGGTTTCTGGATTTGCGCACGATGTTGCCTGCTATCGAAAATAACCTTTCAGCTACAGCATAGGTATGTCAACAAATCAGCTTTTTCGGGCCAAATAATCGATATATATCTGGCTGTGAACCACTATATTGATGCGGTAGGTCGATCCCAAAAGCCAACGAATCGGATCGGTTCACGATTCAATCATAAAAAAGTTGTAATCGAAAATATGACTTAAAAATTCTTTAAATCAGGGATATAAATAATAGCAAAACACATTTACATTTAAGAATACTACTCGTACATACCAAACATGAGTTTATTTTAAGTCACTTGACTTTTTGATAATCTCTCAATTGAACGCAATAAGAAATTATAAAAAGGAACAGATCCAAAACAAACAAATCATTTATTCAATCGGCAAATTAATAAGAATCAGCCTCGAATCGATTAATCGAGAATCGGTTTTTTAATCCTTGATTTATTCGATTGATGTGTTCGTTATGATTTTTCTTAGAATGACTCGAAATACCTGATGATACCAGATGATATGATAAATAATTCGATTTAATTCCAAAAAAACGAATTTTAATCGATTAAAAAAATTAAAAATTGACGATTATTAATATTTTTAAAAATTGACGATTATAAATATTTTGCTATTATTTATATCCCTGATTTAAAGAATTTTTAAGTCATATTTTCGTCTCGTCTCGAACGCAGGCTTGATGACTTCCAGCCTCCCGAACAAGCCGGTTTCCGGAAAGGCTTTAGTACCATAGACCACATACATACGCTGCGGCAGATTATACAGAAGACCGAGGAGTATAATCGGCCACTATGCTTGGCGTTTGTGGACTATGAGAAAGCCTTCGATTCGATCGAGACTTGGGCGGTTCTTAGATCTCTCCAGCGATGCCGCATTGACTATCGGTACATTGAAGTGTTGAAGTGCTTGTATAATAACGCCACCATGTCAGTCCGAGTACAGGGGCAGTGCACGAAGGCGATCCCCATAAAAAGAGGAGTAAGGCAGGGAGACGTCATTTCTCCGAAACTGTTTACGGCCACCTTAGAGGACGCCTTCAAGCTCTTGGAATGGCAAGGACTTGGCATCAACATCAATGGCGAATACATCACTCACCTTCGATTTGCCGACGACATTGTGGTCGTGGCGGAGTCGCTGGAAGATCTAGGACGAATGCTCGGTGACCTCAACAGAGTATCTCAACAAGTGAGTCTTAAAATGAACATGGACAAAACCAAAATAATGTCTAACGTCCATGTCGTACCCACCGCACTCACCGTTGGGAACTCTACTCTTGAAGTTGTCGACGAATACATTTACCTGGGACAGGTAGTCCGGTTAGGTAGGTCCAACTTTGAGAGAGAGGTCAATCGACGAATCCAACTCGGCTGGGCAGCGTTCGGGAAACTGCGCAACATCTTCTCATCCAAAATACCTCAGTGCCTTAAGACTAAAGTTTTTAGTCAATGTGTGTTACCAGTGATGATATATGGATCAGAGACGTGGTCTCTTACAATAGGTCTCATAAAAAAGCTCAGAGTTGCTCAGCGAGCTATGGAGAGAGCTATGCTCGGCGTTTCTCTACGCGATCGAATCAGGAATGAGGAGATTCGTAGAAGAACCAAGGTCACCGACATAGCCGTTAAGATTAGCAAGCTGAAGTGGCAATGGGCGGGCCACATAGCGCGTAGATCGGACGGGCGTTGGGGCAGAAAGATTCTAGAGTGGAGACCACGTATTGGCAAGCGCAGCGTGGGACGACCGCCTGCCAGATGGACCGACGATCTTGTGAAAATCGCAGGAAGTCGTTGGATGCAGGTGGCATCGGACCGGTTACGCTGGAAAGCGATTGGGGAGGCCTATGTTCAGCAGTGGACAAGTATAGGCTGAGATGATGATGAATATTTTTATTCAAAAAAATAATCGATTTTTAAAAAAATGGGTTATTTTTTCACAAGCCTACTTTGAGGGTACATCACCATAGCTGACCCTTCGACTGTAGTACAAGGCTTCAAAGAACAACGGCTGGGGTGGTCCTCCGTCAACCGGATCAGATCCAGAGTCGCAAGGATTATCTGCACAAGTAGGGCATCACTGAGTCTCCTTGTTGTGACTTTGGAGATTCTCTGCAGGCTATCCAGCACATCGTGAAGGACTGCCTCCTTATGAAATTCACTTAAAACCGGACATCCAGCTGGCTAAGCGATGGCTCCTGCACTCTGACATAAAATTTTGATACGATAATGTTGAGCAGACCATTTAGCCCCAAGGTTCTGTCAATTTTTACTGGACTACGGAAAGGCTAAAAGAAAATATATTTTTAGCAGTCTGTTGTATGTATGTTTGTATTTACATATGTTCTACCTTAACGCCTAAACTACCCATCCCATTTTAATTAATGAAGTATCAATAGGTTCGTTATTATAGTCCGGGTGACATAGGTTGATAAATGCATTACAATACAAGGCTGTCTATACGACTCCTAACACATGTATTGGAGACTGCAATTATGTTCTCCGAGACGCAATGACGCGTCGCGATCGTTTTCCAATAACAACTTAGCCACGAAGCACGAAGCCAAATAGCACGAAGTGGTTGACGTTATCGTAACGTTGTCGAGAAAGCTTGCTGTCGCGTACATCTTCATTTAGTAAATTTGTAGCGAGAAAAGGATAGCATATCGCCTCGATAGTGTTACGCGATCGTCAATCTCTTCGTACTAAACCCTCGGTTACAAGTAACGTTTTCACGCCTCATGTAGTCTTGAAAATGAAACGTGCTGAGTGTAATCAAGTTCGTATCATTAACATTAGTACGCATTCTAATCGAACAAATGTTAATGAATATTAGTTCTGGAGATAGTCTAGCTAATGCTAGCTAGCGTTGCTCGTATTGATTCAATGTTAATTACAAAGAGTGAACAGTGGGTGAACATGTAATGCATATCGATAAGCTGTGTTTAGGTACTGATCTAAGTACTTATTTATTTTGCATCTTTAAATGGACCTACTTTTAAGTTTCAATCAATTCATGAATGTCCAATACAATTATTATGTTTTCTTAATTGCTAGGTACTTGAAGTAAAGGCAGAATATGGCGTACGACCAATGTAATTTTAACATCCACTATAACCTATTTTCGCAATTAAACTGATTTAACTTGGTTTGATTTGAAAATCAATCAATCAATCCAGCCGATTTCGGCAATGGCGTGACGTGACGGCTTCAGTAGAGTGAATTAAACTTAAGTTTACTAATATTACATAAGATTATCAAGTTTAGAATGCCTACCTCTTGAGGTCTACGGTAACTGCAGGATGGAATTATCCCTTATGTTATTTGTTGGACAATATATACTTTTTTATAGCTTACCAAGTCTCTGCTATCGTTCACACATTTATATAGCGCGAATTACAATTACCAAGATAAAATAATGTGTCTTCTAACGTCTTCTACGCGCACGTTTATATCTACAGTTTTTGGCCCAACACGTACCATCATGGCTTCACGCTTGGAAGATGGTCAAATTCTAAACGTCGCGTCGTGTCGAGTTGTTGAATTTTATCCAAATGTTTCAATTATTGACAGGACAGGCTCTTGCATAACACACAAGGTGAAATCACTTCATAATTTTAAAGCATAGCAGATACAGCAGATATGAAATATAATGAAAACTCATATGTGGACGAGTAAACAGGTAACTTCACAAGGTGCATACTTTCCTCATACAGGGCTAATCATCATAGACAGCTGGGTACCAAGACCCTGACCACAATACTTGTCGGTTTGTGCATCTCCAACCTTTCTAACTTGCGGCGGATTTGACATATGCGCTATCACGGATAAGGCTCTTCCCATGGTGAGGTGGTAAACTCATGCGAAATGATTCATAACATTTAAGTGCCATTTTTGATATATTACAAATGTCCCGTCATTACTAAACTGTGCCATCTGCGGTCTCCAGCGTCTCCAGCCACGCTCATAGAAGTGTTTTCCAATAGCCGGCATTGAAAGGCGAGTTTTAACGGCTCATAGTGTCGGCGATGTAACGTTCAGTTGCGTACAATTCAATCAGCTCCGTCCCTCTCAAACTTCGCTCTGACTGCCAACTTTCTTTGACTGCTTCCTTAATCGAATTCCCGTTAACTTTATGAAATGCGCCCGTGTGCCTGGTTTATGTTTTCCGCGCTGGTTAAGAGCTTTCCAAGAGTTTTCGTATTCGTTAACAAAGTTCTTTAGTTCATGACGGAATTGAGGGGTTTTGTGTAATAACATTGCATTTGCGTTATTTACTTCTTTTTTATTTTTGTGAAATATTAGTTGGCATTTTTCATAATTTGTTTTGTGAAATATTCAAATGTATGTGCAATAAAGTTTGAATTAATATTATACACAAAAATAATAAAAGTTTAAAGACGATAACTGTGTTCATACTTTTAAGTTTATAATTGACTGCAGATTATATAAGTCTACAAGGAATCTTTATGTAATTAAGTCATGAACTGAAGTGTCATTATCATGATATGAGCCAGACATAAAGTAGATTTAATGAAATAGTTCAAAATTCTCGGTAACGTACTTTGATGTATGCAGTTACTATACGGCCCTAATATCGAATTGAGTAAAAAACAGAACTTTGAATTTGTGTCGAAGACACACAAAAATATTGCACTAGAATAAAACTGACTTTAAGTAAAGTACCGCCACCGCCTTCGTTGGAGCCATTCACCAACAACCCTATATTTTGCTGCAAATAAAATAGCATTAACCAAATTTCAACAACCGTAAAGCTGTCGACCCGGCGTACTCGGTAAATGAACCCAGCAACGATAATTTTTAACTAATAGAGTCACGAAACGCATTGATACAACCACTCGCTACCATTACAGCGAAACTACTGCAATTTGGTTACAAATACGGGAATGACGTTATTATCGTTTCGTTTGTTTTGTCGATGTGGTTAATGTATGTACTCAAATTGGTGATTGATAGTTGTGAAAGTTTATGAGAGTGATGCTTCTAAATGGTGCCTGTAACGAAAAGATAGTTTATTTAATTTATTTACTTTGATCCTAATATACTCTTAACAATAGCTAGCCATAGCTGAGCTGGAGCAAGTGAGTGAGTTTGTATATCTTGGATATATGTTGTATGTCTTCAGTAAGTATGTAAAATACACCGCTGACATAGAGAGAAGAGTGAATGCAAGGAATAGAGGAAATGGTGCGATGTGAAAGTGCTTGTGAAAGCCCGTTGTCTCGGGCCTATAGGAAGAATGACAAAAAAGGTATACAATTCAAAGTGGAAGGATGTAGGTACCGGGGAAAACCTAAGCTCTATCAAGGTAGCAGCGTCAAGGTAGCATGTTTTGTTCAGCAAGTCAAGTTCAAGCTAGCATGTACTAGGAAAATTATTGCTGATCAAAAGAATCGGCCGATTTTTAGTTTTTATTTTGTTGCTGATTCTGTAGGCTCATTTGAACACTGTTCAGTGTAGCAACTAAATTTTTTTAGCACTTTTTGTTCAGCAAGCCAAGTTCAAGCTAGCATGTACAAAAAAAATTGTTGCTGATCGAGAGAGTCAATCGATTTTTAGTTTCTATTTTGTTCCTGATTCTTTAGGCTCATTAGAACACTGTTCAATGTAGCAACTTAATCTTTTTAGCATTATTTGTTCAGCAAAACAAGTTCAAGCTAGCATGTACTAGGAAAATTGTTGCTGACCAAAAGAATCGGCCGATTTTTAGTTTTTATTTTGTTGCTGAATCTTTAGGCTCATTTAAACATTGTTTAATGTAGCAACTAAATTTTCTCATCATTTTTTGTTTAACAAGTCTAGTTCAAGCTAGCATGTGTTAAAAAAATCATTGCTAATATAAAAAATTTGTCCGGTCTTTTTTTTTTAATTTTCGGTAGTGCTTACTTGCAGCAACAAATTAGCAACAAATTCTGGTTCAATAGTTGATTTGATATTTATTGATTTATCAAAATTTTATGCTAGCTTTATATGAATTTAGCAGTAATTGCGATTTTTCGCGAACGGCTCAAGCAACAAAATCGCGGTTCTAGCAACTAAATAGCAACAAAAAAGCTACAAATTTTGTATAATTTTATATTGAATTTTGCTGATTTGACGCTGCTACCTTGATAGCGCTGAAAACCTAGACTATCTTACCATGACCAAATAGACCATGTCTTATCTGAAGGGCATGTCAAGAGTCTCCGTATCTGGCGAGCATGTATGAGACGATCTATGAGAGTGGAGGCAGCGAGAGCGGTCTGTAAGGAAAGAACCTGTTGGTAATCAGTACTCTCTGCTTACCCCGCAAGGGATTTGGCGTGTCGTGACGTCAATTCCTACTGGAAAATAAATGCCGTCCTCCGTTGCATTTCTTTTTTCTGTTTACTTTAGACCTGTATAAAAATTCATATTATTTCTATTAAGTATTCCTAATCGTCATAGACGTAAGACAAGAGACTAACTGCAAAAAATAACTCACGTCTATATCTCACATTTCAGCAAAGTTACTAAGTCTCAATGTAGGCCTAATTACCTCAGTTGCATGTAAAATTTTCACACAAGAAACTTAGCTGGAATAGAAGACCCATGTTCGAAAATCCATATAACGTTATTTGATATATTTTGCGTGTTTGTATACTGTTGTATTTATTTATATTTATATATTTAAGCGCTAAGAATTGCGGTTATAAAACAATATCAACAAAAGACTCAGTCTCCACGTCCGCCTTTTGTCTTCAAACAACAACCCTTGTACATAAAGTGCTTCAGTCTTTTAAAAACCATCGGGCATATAATGGGTTATACACACACGTACACATCATTACACAATACGTACGTACGTACGTGCGTACGTACACGTGTATGTGAAACAAATTGATTGTTAAGTTAAGCGTTACTTTTTACGAGCGACTTAAATTCCCTATTTCAGTTTTTACGAGCTTAAAACTTTTTATTGGCCACACACGTTTAGTGAAGCAATCTTGGGACTATTTACCTTAATGCAGGAAGAAGGATAACGGAATTTTATGTCCATTTGGTAGACGATAATGAATAAAATGTTACCTTGGAGTTCTGTGATGGATTCAACAGGAAGTAAGCGAATCTAATGCGGAATCCGTTGAAGTGCGCTTGTGGCATGGGACCTCGAAACTGCTTTCGTGTTAGAATTGTCGGTGGTGATTCCAGAGACAAAAACAAATGGAAGTATTACCGGGGACGATCTACATTTCAATGGATCTTTTTCCCAATTCTTGGGGCGTTTGGCGATAGGTATCGCGGTCACCGATTAATTTCGCCGTACTGTGTGGGTTGACGTATAAGCTAGTTTTGCATAGCTTAGCTGGCTATACGAGCTACTGTAAAATGCGCTTTGTTTTCGTGTTAAAAATGCTTCAACACATTTGATGTATGTACCTATAACCTACATTTAAGCTGCTATTTGATTACGGATATCTGAATCTCCAAACATTATCTGATGACGTCCCGGTGCAGTGATTAGAAAGTAGGCAATTTGCCTGCCGGATCAAATAACCTTGGTTTATTCTCGCAAGGTTTCTTTTGATTTGTGAGTACTACTGACATTTGTTTTGGTGTGGGTATTTGTGCATGAAAAATTGTTTTTTTGTAAATTGTATCCACAATACACACAAACCCTTTAAAATAACTTATATAACCAGCATTACAATGCGGCGTTGCTTTTTATTAGTTCACTTGTAAGTTAGTTAATTTTTGTAGTATGTGTTTGCATTTTTATATTATATTTAAGTATTTATTGCTATAAGTTAGAACTTCTGTGTAATAAGTGCACCCCCGTTTATTCCACAACCTAATCGTTTTCTCCATCCCAAGGTTGCCTGGAAGAGATTGCTTTTTAGCGATAAGGCCGCTTTTTGTGTAACTTTAAGTTCTTTTTTTCTCTATGTAATTGGTGCACAATAAAGAGTTATCTATCTATCTTTCTATCTTACCCGAACAAGATATTCATTATTCTTCCTTGTATAAGGTAGGAAGTATAAAGAAAATATCTCTACCATGTAGCTGTTGCCGATCCTGTATTATACGTACGTCACCGCATCCTACAAGCATTACCGGCGAGGGTTGGCACTAACACAATGTGTTATGTTATTAATTATTTGTGGGAATGGCGTGTTGACAAAGGCGCGAACCGTGCAGATAAGGCTGGCGTCTCCTCGAGGAGGCGCTTCCGTTCTCACCGCCGACGCACGTCGAGGAACAGACGCCGGTAATGAGCCACACCTTAATACGACTAGTATGCTAATAATGGCGCTTGACGCATTTCCTTTGAATGCATGCTTTGTTTGCGGCTATTGCATGTATTGGATTGTGTTGTTTAATATAGGACCAGATTTCGTGAAGTTATTGGTATAGAAAATTAACGCTACTCTTTATTACAGTGACTGTTGTTTTGGGTGACTAAAGGAGAAAAAAACACACGTTGGGTCAAGCAGTGATAATGGGCTGGCGACTCTTCGAGGAGACGCTTCTGCTCTGACCGCCGTCGCTTATCGCGGGACAGACGCCGGTAATGAGCCGCACCTTATACAACTACTATGCTAATAATGTGGTGATTGATGCGTTTCCTTTGAATACATGTTTACGGCTATTGCATGTATTGAATTATGTGTTGTTTAATATAGGACGGGAATTTCGCGATACTTATTCTGTTGTTATTGGTAAAGGGAAAATACATTTATTTTGGGTTAAGCAGGGTGTCTCGTCGAGGAACTACTTTGGGCGGTGCTGCGCGAACAGACGCTGGTAATGAGCCACTTCTTATACGCTTGAAGCATTTGAACACGCGTTTACGACTTTTGACTTACATATGAATCAAAGCTATCGCCTTAAAATCCCGTACAAAGCGGCCAAGAGGTTAATGATACTTCTTTAATTAGTTACTAGCTTATCATTTTGGCGCCTTTATTGAATTGCTGCTTGTTTAAAGAATTATATGCAGTACGTAATGTTTTATAAAATACACCACATATAATTATTGTATGTTCCAGTAAAATAAAAACGTAAACTATTTTCCAAAAATGGTACTTACCCTCATAGGTGTTGACAAAAATAATCGAGTTTAACTCTAATACAGCGACGTGAATAAAGCTTATCCCCAGTAAAGCGTACACTAATTACGCGAGTCGACATCGCTTCGGATTAACCTCCTTAGTCGGTTAACTAACACGGTGATACGTCGGCAAAATAAACGGACGCCTCCGGCTGGCGCCGCCGGTTTCGTGATCCGGTTTGCGAGGACGATAAACTGACCAAACAGCTAATGAATCCTGATTTGTAGGTAACGAATTCGTGTTTTACCGCCTCGCTGGTCTCGCAGCGAATAGTAGGGCTAATCTTAGATTTGAATCCTAGGTTGGGCAGTGTGTTTTTCCGATGGAGAAATTCTCCGCAGAATAACAGTTCCGGTGTGGTTCAGGGTCTGAATTTTATGTCGGAAAGTTGTTTTTTTTTTTCTATGGACAAAATTTCAATACTAGACCGGCCTGTGTGATTATACAAGTTAAAATGGTAATAAGGTAACGCTCTATTATATTGGGATTTGATATAGATGGCGAGTTGTGTGTGGACAAACTGCATCTCTATCACCCCCGCTTGGGGAATATAGGCGTGATGACGAATTTGTCTATTACTTGTACACAAGCTATGGGACTTGTCGTTTACTGAAAGAAATTTTACAAAAATTGATTGAATCCTCACGGGAGCCAGGGGTTGGCAGATTATTCAGACAGCGAATCAGTTTAGGTATACAAAAGAGGAAGCGCTGACAGCCGTACGATGTTTTTTAGCTAGCCTCTACTTTTTAATTTAATTGATGGATGTTAACCTTTGTTTCATTTAATTATTGACTAGATAAGCACCCTAAAACATAAGTTATTGCATTGTTCCTTATTGTAATTAGTATTCATCATTTAAAGTGTCATTATAAGTTTGGAAATACCGTCAATCCTACATTCCCCGAGCGGGAGTCGCAGAGGTGTACTGTGTGTAGCCATATTTTGTGGAAAATGGTAGACCACAAGGTAAAAGGGCCATTACCATTATATGAGAACAATTCTTGTCTCCAAATTTACGAGTATCACATCAAAATAGATCATAAGAAAAGCTCCCAGAAAGTAAATGAAGTCGTAAGAAGAAGGATGTTCTGTTTACGCAATAATTTACCGCTTAGAGTACGCAGCGAAACCCACGTCGCTGTGGTTTCCAGATATGCAAATATGCAGAATCGAGTGTCAGAGAGGCTATTTCTTGTTTGTTTTGTCATGCAGGCTTGTCGATTCTTTTAAAAAAAATGATCTTTGGGTCGATTCGAATCAAACGCGCAAGAATCGATTCTCGATATAACTCGACGTTGATTCTTATTAATTTGCCGATACTTATTAATCAATAATAGCGTAAAGTTATACTGTATATCACTGGGTCATTTAAGATTTCGCCACATAGCCGAGGTAGCGCGACGAGAGCGCGACGATGACGCGGCTTGGGGAGTTGTAATGCACTGAAATGTACGGGAGACGCCACACAACGCAGCACCGTTCGACAGCAAACGTCATGACCAAACGTAGCCGAGCGCTTGCGTCGCGCTACCGTCGCGCACGGTCGGCTATTTTACCAAACCTTTATAATTACATAAAGTTATCGTAACGTGCCTTGAAACATCTTTAATTAGTCCTTGCAAATGAGAGCCCACATTAAGATGTTAATTTTAATTGCACATGTCATTGTTCAACATAAAATATTTTGCATAGAACTTTATAGATTTTTCAAAGTTACTGTAACAGAAAAATACGAGATCCTTGAGACATTATTTAATGCGTTATTTAACGATAATGTTCGTTTAAAGGAAGAGCTATTTTATTTCCCGAGACGTCCATAACCATTAAACGCTCTTCGGTTTATTGTTCCGAGCATCTCTGATTTGTGATTCCTTTGGCTCTGTGCTATTTGCTCCTGACATTGTGCTACTTTGTGACTATTTTATTCATTGAAAGTATGCACGTAGCGATTACGAGATCCTGTACTGGCAAAATGTAATTTCCAGTATCAGCCTGGAAACGTATTGCAGCTCGCCACCTACATATCATGGGGAAAAAATAGAATACCTATGAACATTACCGCTTCGGGAACTAGGCGTGACGGTGTTTATTTTATTTTTCGAACAACGTTTTTTTAACACGAGCAGATTGACATTAGCGTAATGCGATAGAGATGCATTATGCCATCCTCTTCACACTACAAATTTAAGGGAATTACTAACTTGAGAATTCTTGTTTAAAAACTTTCCTTGTCCGATGACCTTGAAGGGTGAAAAGTGCCCGGAGGCCCCAAAATGCAGGTATTTTTTTCAAATAATTCAGATATAATTAATTAAAATAAAAACAAGTCATTCATATAAGTTACAGAGCATATCTTAACCTTTTTTCGAGTATATTTTATACATATCCAGTCTACCATTGAATAGAACATTTGCAATATATATTTAACATAGAGTTTTTTTAAAGTATTATTTTGTATAATTTAATACATAAACTTAAATTTCTGTCCATACATTCAATTTACAACCAATTCATCTTTATTTTTACATACAAGTTGTAACATAATAAACGCAAGACCTGAAAGTAGTTTGTTCTAAACCGGTAACTTTTCTTTTTTTTTCTTTTTTTTTTTAAAAACGTAGCCCCACACTAGGATTTATTCCTGAATCGTGGGTGCGTTTACAAACATGAAAATTCACAAACACAAATACCCAGACCGAAACAAATAATTGTGGATCACACAATGATTTGTCTCGTGCGGGAATCGAACCCGCGACTATTAGACACGTGGCGTGGGCGGAGCAGCTCAAGCTCTTAACCACTGCGCTAAATCGTCCGTCAAACTAAATTAATTCGAACAATTTTTAATGTATCTTACAATTTTTATAAATTTGCATAAAATGCTTTTTTTACTCCTTCAGTGCCCTATAAAAAAATAAATTCATTCTTAATTCATAGCAATAAGGAGATTTCAAAAGCATTTCTAAAACGTATTTCTCAATACGCACACACATACACGTACAAGTTTCATTGTTAATTGGGGTATACAAGTGCTTAAAAAAGGGTAAAAACCATTAAATTTAGAAATTTGGTTTTCATTTTGAATTTACGAAGCAATTCTTTATTCGGGGTGTCTGAGGTCTTGCGTTTATTATGTTACAAATTGTATATTTCTTATAACAAATACGCAGTACATTCATCAACAATATTCTGTAAATAGAGCCTACTTTTGGGAGGTAGGGTTAGGTTCCTACTTAATACATAGATAGGAACGTAGCGCCAAGCTTTCTAAATAACGATACTATAACGTTTTATTGTTTGTGCTTTAGCCTGACTTAGGTCTCAGACTGACAAAAAGGTCAGTCTTTAAGTGAAGTAACAAAGATCTTACTTGACTTTACTTTGGACTTTATCTAAACATACCTATTTTGTCACCCTGTGCAATATTACACATGATTGCTATACCTATTATCAGTTGAATTGGCAATTTATGATTTCTCCTTTCTAAAACGCTTTCAATTATCTTACTAATGTTATACTTGTGAAAGTTTGTGTTTAGATGTTGGTCACATATTCACGCAAAAACACCTAAACGGATTTGGATGAAATTTGGCACACAGATAGTTTATTACCTGGATTAACACAAACAATACTTTCTATCTCGTAAAAATGTAAGGTTCCTGACTAAATTCAACGCGGAAGAAGTCGCGGGCAAAAACTAGTTAGGTATCTATATAATTTTATTCTTAGACTCTGAAGACGAGGCTTTAACACTTTGAATCTAATAGCTGTAACGGCTCTTTTCTGGTGGACCAAATAACGCAAACCAGAGTTGGAAGTGCTGTGGGTATCCTTCAGTTTCCACTCGACTGACGAAGTCCCGCTGAGGTCTGACGTCTCTCTGGAACTCTTGGGACCGTGGTGCCAACAGCTCTGTACAAAATTACATTTAAAATTATTATTTTAACATTTTAATTATTATTCGATGTTAAATTTCTAAATGTCCTCCGATCGATCGATATTGGATATTGTCATAATCGACGACTTAATCACGAACCAACCATCTTCACATAATTTCCTTCTAAGAAACATTATTTTTTACATAAAGGAATTAATAACGTTTATCTCAACAAATGGGATGTTTCCACTTCTAACGAGAGCAGGACCCGGTAAATGAAGACCCGTGACAGTAAACAACTTAACGCAAATGAAAATAAATTTGCTTAAATAAAATTTAATATTACGAGAGATCTAATTTATTCGGGAAACGTCCGAATCAAATTACCTATTTCAAATAAAACAAGTCGATTTAACAAATCTTTACACTCGGCTATGTAAATAGGAGATACAAAATGGAATGTTTACGTATCTCAAGTGTAAATACTGTCCCCTGTCATGATTATTTGAATGTACAATTATCATTGAAATTGTTAGGCTGGGTTGCCTGGTTCAAAATAATAGTAATCCCTATAGCATACTTGAAATGTGTTAGTAATTAGTATATAAATGTGAACGAATTTGAGATTGTTTAAAGTTTTATTATAAGGAAACAGCATCAGATCTACATATTTTAACATGGGGTTAACATTCCAGTTTAGCATGGGGCAAGCCTATTGCTATTATGTCTTCATTGTTTCTGACTTTTCTTCAGAATATTTCGATAAAAAACTCTTTCATTCTTTTTTTTTAAATAAAATCGTAGCGTATGCTATGAAATTAATCTATATGTCGTGGGTGCGTGTACAAACATGAAAATTCATATACACAAATACCCAGACCAAAAAATATATTCGTGAGTCACACAAAGATTTGCCCCGTACGGGAATCGATCCCGCGACTATTAGACATAGTGGGCAGAGCGGTTTAAGCTCTTAACTACTGCGTTATATCGTCCGTCAGATTTGTTAAACTCTCACGTCTTAAACTCTAATGATATTTAGTGCCATCTAGAAGTCGATTCGATTCTACCATATAGCCAGGAGAATTATGAGCCTCAAGAAGCCTGAGGCAGGTCATATGACTGGAATTTATCATTATCTCAGCCTATACTTGTCCACTGCTGAACAGGTGCCTCCCCAATCGCTCTCTAGCGGAACCGGTCCGATGCAACCTGGATTCAACGACTTCCTGCGATACTTACAAGATCGGCGGTCAATCTGGTAGGCGGCCGTCTCACGCTGCGCTCGCTAAAACGTTGTCTCCACTTTAGAATCCTTCTGCCTGCGATCTTCGGGTTATGTGACCCGCCCACTGCCACATCAGCCTACAAATCGTATGGGCTATGTTGGTGACCCTGGTTCTTCTACGAATCTCCTCGTCAGCACAAGTAGAGCCCAAACACAGTCTTTTTCTAACTCTTTCATCTTTCATCACGCTGATGGTGTTACAATCCAAAAAGAAATGTTAAATATTTAACCCTAAATTTAAGGGTGATTTTTAAAGCTGGTAATCCTAGCACCAAGCTGCCAGCAGTGATTCGATTAGAGCGCGCGTCAAGGCCCAATAAACAGTGGTATAGAGCCTCTGCCCGACTCCGTTCCTCATTAGACCTTTTGAATTGGGCAAAGCGATACACGCAGCGTTTGAGTACCATATAATATTTTGAAGTATGTATTTTTAAAGTTCCTAACCAACATTTTGTGGCGTTTGTTTAACCCATGTGGATGTTGGGAGTAGAATAGAACAAAAGGGTTTCTTCCTACAGAGTTAGCACAGACACGACAAGACTTTTCTTCCACATGATAAAATATTGTCGGCCATTTTGCCAAAACTCAAGACTTGTGCGCAAGTTAAAATAGTTATATCTACTCGTCAATTCTTGACACGGGCTTTTTTGTGCGAAACTTTTTCACGGCACGCCATGCCATTAAGTACCTACATATCCAAAACAGTTATCTCACACCTAGAGCGAATAAATACCTGATATATCATTCCGAACCGCCTGTGCTAGCCACGACATCCTGAATCTATCATCAAAGGTGACAAAGGAGAAACACAACATCGATCATAAGGCACGCGATCGTTATTCCGAAAGAAATTTGTGAGCTTTTTTTAAGGAATGTTAACAATCTAAAAGAATCCAACTGTATTCATTCCCCTTTTGTGTTTTAAATCTCTGACCAGTGCTTCAGGGATATTTTTTGAATATATATCTACGTATAAGCTTAATATACTTCCTAAAACTTCAGACATTACACTAAATAACTCTCCAGCAGTACGATACTTATGCGTTCTTAGCAGACACACCGGCGCGTTCGGCGCGCGCGCCCTTTGACATGACGCCCCACGCCGACGCCCTTTCAAAGCACTCCTTTGTTCCGCCCCAACATATACCCGGGGTGCGCTCATGCCTGCTACTTTAATGACTTAATTGCTATACAACATAATGAGCGGGGAAAATAGACTCCCGTTCGAATTGACATTAAAAAAAGGGCTATTTGTTTTTCTTTTATTGTTTGCAGTTTATGTGGTAAAATTGTAGAGTCGATAGGGAAATAACAATAATACATCATTTATTGTGGGTTATCTGAATACATATAAGAAGAAACATAATAAATAGGTGTTTCACCATCACATGCATAATTGATACATAACATTTAAATATAATACAATAAATATCAAAGAAACAAATTATCAGATAGTTCGAATTTTATGGGTTTAGTGGCGATTTATGTGAACAGAAAACACGAGGTCCTCAGTTCGACTCCTAGGTCAAATAAAGTATAATGTTTCGATTGAACAATTCCCAACTTAAGTAAGGAGTCTGGTATTATCGCTGGTTAATGGAAATAGGCCCGCCCCCAATTACATTGGAACCTTACATCGTCGATAAAAAGTACACCTCTGCCACCCCTGCTTCGCGGACTATAGGTATGACGGTGTTAATTTTTTTATGATTAAATTGATAGTCAGCTAAAATGCTGTAGCAATTGTACGGTCATCGTAAATACGAAATGGATTTATTGATCATACAAATTCTTATACAAATATACAATATTATACATTAAATACACATACATTATATTATATATCTCAACAGATTCTTTGCTTCCATACCTCTTTGGCTTTCTCCAGTTTCCAGGGACAGTTTCCTAACAGGGCTAGTATTATTCTTATTATTACTTTAGAACTAAACAACGTCGGCGATTTGTAGTCGTACTCCTCTGCTACCCCCGCTTAGGGAGTAAAAGCGTGACGGAGGAAATTATTTATTTATTAAGGTTTGCTAACAGCTATTACATTATATGCTTAAATAAATAAACTTTCAAAGAGTTATAAGTTAAATCCATAGCCAATTATAAGCACACACCACATACGCTATGAGCAGATATATAAAAAATAGAAAATGTGGGAAATTATACAAAAAGTTCTGAAAAAAACTAAACTTATCATAAATAAAATATACTAAATAAACATTACGCTAAAATTAATAATCTTTATGTAAATCATGTATACAGGAGGAGACTACGTTTTATATTATGTTTAAAACGAAGGAAATAGTTTATGTACTACATTGTTATAAAGTCATATAAAAAAAATTGTTTACTCTTACCTGCTTATTTTTTTCTTTTTCTTCAGCCCCTATCATCCCATTGTTGGGCAAAAGCCTCCCTTCCCACTGCTTCCATTTGGTTATGTTTCCGGCTTTTAAATGCCAGTCTTCTAGGAATGAGTCTAGATCTTTCCGCCATCTTCGTCTGGGCCTGCCGTGATGTCGTTTATAGTTTTGAGGGACCTAGCTGGTAATTATTTTTGCCCAAGGTGTATAAGACATGCGGCAGATGTGGCAAACCCAGTTCTATTATATCGTGGCGGCTTGTGACCAACAACAGAATTTTTTCTCATGGAGCGTGTGTGTGCACTATTCCTAATATGGTCTGTTTAATTTTTGACCTTTTAAAATATTTGCGCATTTATTTAATTATATGTATGTACTTAATTTAAGTAAATTAGTAATAATGATAAATAAAATTGTGTGAGCTGAAGTTTCCTGAAGATTCTGATAAATTATTTACTATCCAATAAGATCGCATCACGCCACAGACTCAACTATCACAAGTCCATTTTATATAGCCAAGATTCATTAATACCTATCAGTGAATATCCGTTAAAGTCCACAATATATTTTTGTTATAACACAGTTACCATTGATATTGTCCACGAGCCAACCAAGATAATAAAGAAGCATTGTTGCATTGCAAAATATTCGCAATAACTTTCGGACGAACGGTGAAGGCACTGCGCTAGGGTTACACTTTGAATAAATATCGACTTATTTGTATCGATTATGAGTAACTAGCCGTGCCCGCGACTTCGTCGGCGTGGAATAGTGTCTTTAGGTAGCATTAAATATTTTGTCTCTTATAAAACATTTACAAAAACCTTACATATTTCCATACAAACTTTCATCCCCTATTCCCTATTGTTATTTTACACCCTTAAGGGTAAAACTTTTACAAACTTCGAATGTCATGTTTATTTATATCAAATCAATAGCCTTAAAATAAGTTTCAAGCTTCTAGCTCTAAAAATGACGATACTTCCATACAACTTTTCATACCCCCCTTTCTACCCGTTACAACCCTTTTTTGCATTAATATGTCCTTTCCCAGGCTCTAGACTATCTGTGTACCAAATTTCATTCAAATCGGTTCAATAGTTTTGGCGTGAAAGCGCGACAGACAGACAGACAGAGATACTTTCACATTTATAATATTAGAATGGATTTAAAATCGACATTATAATGAATCATGTAATATGTTTTGTAATACTTAAAAGTTTACAACGCTTGTAAATGGCCTTCTGACTATTCATCTGTATTTATTTTGTCATGTTAGCTGTAAGCGTAAAATAAAATAGAAAATATAATGTTGTATGGGTAGATAGATAGATAGAATACTGTTTATTGTACACACCAAATGCATTATAACATAACAAAGTAGTAGTGGTAGATACATATTGAGAGTTAAAAACTCTAAATAATTAAGTAAATGCCGGTCTATGTCCACCGTAAAATGTTAATAAAAATTAGCGGCCTAGAAATTATAATATCTTACAGAAACAACCAAAAACATTTGCAATAATGTCTTGTTTACTTGCTAAATTTCGTATTACCTTGTGATATATAATGCATGATTGATACACAATATGAATTTATAGACCCCAACATCGATATTGTGTAAACAGAACTCGTGACCCCACTACGCTGCGCTCATTTCTTCAATGTAGAAACAATGGCTCCAGTACGCCATTCTTCTTCGGAAAAGAAAATAAAATGTCCTTATGAACCAAAAAATTCTTTTAGCGAGTTAGAAACGGAATAATGGAAAATGCTGTGATCTGACAGTTTATTATGTTGCAGACCATTCTCTATTAAATTATTAAAGTATTTTTCACATAGGATGGGAAGTGACAGTTCTAATTGCCAAACGAAATTAATATTTAATTCAATGTGTTAAGGCATAAAACCATAAAATGTGAAAAATACTATAATAATATTATTTTATTAATACCCTGTAACTATTACTATATTAATGTCTGGTTAACAGCCTGGTTGGTGTAGTGGCGAAGAAAGCGCGTAGCGATCTCGGTTTGAATCTCAGGTTGGACAAAAATATATTTTTTCTACAGAAAAAAAATCAGTATTTGTCCGGAGTCTGGCATCGTGTCCCGAGTACAATAGGCTCGCACCCTATTACATCAGACCTAACATCGTCGGTGAAAAGTGAGTGTATACAGTACACCTCTGCCTACCCCGCTTGGGGACGTGATGATGTTCATTTTTATCTATTAATAGCATATACTGTCACACTGCTAATCAAATGAGGTGAGAAAGATTAGGTCTTACATGGAGGGCGGATTGGTGGAGGCAAGGGTGTGGCCACCTGCTGTTGGAACTTATCAAGCCGCCTATAAGCTTTCCAGTTAGACTTAACATTACGTGGTAAGTGGGACCAACGGCTTATCGTATCTTCTGAAACACGGATACGCTCAAATATAAGGACGGACGGACGATTTAGCGCAGTGGTTACGAGCTTAAGCCGCTCCGCCCACTGCGTCTAATAGTCGCGAGTTCGATTCCCGAACGGGACAAATCTTTTTGTAATCCACAATTATTTGTTTCGGTCTCGGTATTAGTATATGTGAATTTTTGCATGTTTGTAAGCGCACGCACGATACAGGAATAAATCCAAGTGCGGGGCTTCGTTTTTTTTAAAATAAAAATAACATGTCACTAATCGAGCCGAATGTAGCTTAACCTTGATGATCGCTACGAGCGCCTCATAAAAGTATCATACTACCTATAAATACTTTCGATTCATTTCGTAGACTTATGGTACACAGAGAGAATGATAAGGGACACTTGTATACACATAAAGATAATGTGTAAGGGAGGGACGCGTTGAACGCGAAATATCGATGCGTTGAATGTAGATTGTGGGGCAAATATATTCATACAACCTTTAGGGGTTGTTTTTCTTTTGTCTTTTGAACCAGTCTTTTAACGATTGTAAATATTATATTTTTCTCGATCCTCAATGGATATTTGGTTGTTATAGATTGCGCTCAGTCCAAAATATATGTATTACTCATTTGTCTCCCTCTCCCTCTCAGTTTAAGAGGAGGCCTGTGCCCAAAAGTGGGACAGTTTCTTAACAGGGCTAATATTATTATTTTACTCATTTGTCTAAAACATGTTGCTGGGCAAGTTTAATTTTTTTTGCAAATCTAATCATGCATTATGACCTTGTGCAGGTAAGCCTTCTTATGCGACCCCGAGGACGGCAGCGGTGTGGCCCACGTCGCCGTGAGGACCGCGTCGCTGGAGGAGCCCGGCACAAGAGGGGCACCAGTGCGTTCCATACGGAGATCCCGGAGCCTATCCAAAGTGCTGATGTCGGCCATCCTGGGGTTTTTAGTCGATAGGAATCCAACACGCCTCGCAAACTTCCCCCAAGGTTCACGGAACTCCTATGCAGGATTTTTCCCCAAGTAAAAAAAAGGTAGGTCTTCTTTGCACTACGATCTTCTCCCATTCTCTGAATGATTCCAAGCCATCGGAGTCTGTACGCTTTCGTTTCTTCTATGATATTAGGTTCAGGAATGAGTTTTGTCGATTTTGGCGTTATTACCGATTCTCCAGATTCCATATGAATTTCGAGATTTTCCGAAGAGTCTTTGTTTCGTTATTTCCAAAGCTTTATGCAGATAATAATTTAAAATTAAAACATTGTAATTTCCCATTAAAATGCTCGACAGCAATTTGCTTCCACCGTCATGTTCCATGTATTAATGCAGAAATCGTGTAGGTAGGACGCTTATTAGTCATAATAAGTAGTGTTTTTATGTAAATTATAAGTGGAGTGATTTTATTAACAGCCCGCTTTATGGCTCCATACGTTATATGGAATAGAAAAGAAAAATTACGAACATGAAAAAATAAAATTGCCTCGTGTTTGTAATAGTGCTATTGGCAAACACGAAAGACCTAGGTTCTAATCCTATATCGGACCAGGTGTTCATTTATTTCAATAGCACATTTGAATTTGAATCTGTTGACGGACGGATGATTTAGCGCAGTAGTAAAGAGCTTAAGCCGTTCCACCCACTATGTCTAACAGCCGCGAGTTCGATTCTCGCCCGGGACAAATCTTTGTGTGACTCACCATTATTTGTTTCGGTCTGGGTATTTGTGTATATGAATATTTATGCTTGTAAACGCACTCACGACACAGGAATAAATCCTAGTGGTTTTTTTTTAAAGAATAACAGTCTAGTGTTTCTTCTATATAGAATAACTAGCAGTTTCCCGCGACTTCGTATCCGGTCAACAACAGCGCCACCTACTGTGTCTATGTTAAATAGCCTATGTTACATCTGGATAAGGTAGCTTTCTAATGGTCAAAGAATTTTCAAAATCGGTCCAGTAGTTTTTGAGTTTATTCATTACAAACATACAAAAAATACAAATCTTTCCTCTTTATAATATTAGTGTAGATGTACATTATATAATTCTGATCGGTATGGTACTTACGGTACGGTACGGCCGCAGGGTCTTTACAGCTTCACCGGACAAGAGGGTGAGTGTGCAATCAATACGTTTGAGCCAGAAAGGCAAGGGGACAACTAGCTCAAGGGCGCCTCATGGAGCAATGGCCTCGGCTTGGGCAGTCACTGTGGGAGAGGGCTTATATTCTTACATTCTTCTTAACTATCACTATCACATTGCACTTATAAAATCGAAAATTAAAATCTTTGAATAAATGTATGATTACTAAAATTTACTTTGTTTTAGTAACTTAAGTAAGTACATAAATAAATCAGCGCTCATAAACCTTAAATAAATGTAAACAGATTTATGAAGATTCCCCGCTGTAAACTTATTTGAATTTCCAAGTTACAGCCATTGCATTTTAATTAAGTTTAACAAACTTGTTGCTTCCATATCCCCGGTGAAGTGATTAAGTATTACTGGTTCGTAGTACTTACCTATTCGTTTTAGCCTTAAAGTTATTGGGGTCTAGCGTAATGCGGATCCGAATTGAGGTCTTATAGTGCAGGGCAGAAATCGGGCTGCTGTAGAAATAATTCTATACCAGTGTTTAAATAAAACATCAAGAGCATTAGAGAAATGCCAGAGACACCATTGACTATATTTTGCTATTTCTCCTGTTTTTTTATTTGGATTTTTTTTCTGGTCAAATAATGCGCCTAGCGATCACAAGGTTCTAGGTTCAAATCCTGGGTAAGAATTTTTTTTTCTGTTGGATTGATTATTTTCCAGTATCAGTCCGGAGTCCGCCATTATACCCGGTATGATGGCAATAGGTTCGCCTCCTATTACATGGGACCAAACGTCGTCGGAAAAAGTGGATGTAAACAATACACCTCTGCTACCTTCTCGCCTGGGCGTGACGAAGTATTTACCTGTTAATTATATCTATCTAACTATCTATCTATAACCTCACGCCAGATCCCTTGCGGGGTAGGCAGAGAGTACAGAGTTCCAACAGGTTCTTTCCTTACATACCTCTCTGGCTTCCTCGACTCTCATAGTTCGTCTCATACACGCTCGCCGGTTACGGAGACTCTTGACTTTTCCATCAGATAAGACTCGGTTTATTTGGTCGTGGTAAGATAGTCTAGGTCTTCCCCGGTACCTGCATCCTTCCACTTTCACATTGTATATCTGTTTTGTCATTCTTTCTATATGCCCGAACCAACGGAGCATGCCCTTTCTCATCTTTACACCGATACTATCTTTCATACCTACTCGCTGTCTTACTATGCTGTTGCTAATGCGGTCGGTCAGCTTCACTCCGCACATCTTCCACAGAGCTCGCATTTCTACCGCATTTATCCTACTTTCATTCTCCTTCTTACATACCCAGCTCTCGCTACCATATAACAGCGTTGGGACAAAAACTTCGTTATGTATGGCCAGCTGCGCCTTATGGCTTAAGTGCCGGCTCCCGAGTAGCTTTCCCATCGCACCATTCACTCTGTTCCCTGCACTCACTCTTCTCTCTATGTCAGCGGTGTATTTCCCATCCTTACTGAAGGCGTATCCAAGATATACAAACTCATTCACTTGCTCCAGCACATCGTTACCAACCACAATCCTTACATTCGTTCTGGTTTCTTCCCTTTCAAAAACCATAATCTTGGTTTTCTTCACATTCATTTTATCCTTAAAGTTATTTCGGTCTAGCGTAATCCGGGGTAGTATTGAGGTCTTATAATGCTAGGTACAAAGAAGATAGGTGTAAAAATATGCTAAGACAGTATTTTAATAAATACACCATCAATAGCATTAAAGAAAGGCTAGAGACACTACAAACTACTTTTTGTTATTTTCTCCTGTTTTTCTTTTTTGTAATTTGTTGCGAGTTCTAGGACAATCTTGCTTCCCGGGACACGCCGAGGTTCAAACCTTGGTGAATTTATAGCAGTCAGTGTGGGTCCAGCTTGCAGCATGTATAATGGTGGGAATATATGGCTTAGTCCAAGGCAATACAAGCAATACTTCCTCGTGTTCACACGCAAGCCAACAACGTCTAGTTTTTTTATTTAACAAAAAACAATTAACTTTATTACACCAACATTACCCCAGCTAGTGTGGCAAAGCTGGTGTGCTGTATATATTTTAGAAATGGTCGAGCATTACAATTAATGGTCTATTTATCATTTGTTCCTATACACTTTAATTCATCATATACGCCGAATCACACTGAATACATCGGTTATATACATAGAAAAAAGTAATGTTTTATATATCGCCGGTGAAGTAACAAGAGCTCCTCAATGACATTTTTATAACAATCAATTTTACTATTTAATTAACTTAAAATAAATTCCTTTTCCTCACTACCACGTTCATGCACTTAGAAGGTCTTGTAACATCACCGTCAGCATGTCATACACGTATCTTTAAATTGTAAGATATATTACGAATGTATAATAATAAAATTATGACATGAAATAAGTAGATTCATGAAAAAAACCATACAGAGTGAGGGATCTGATTCTACACTGTGTACTGGAGCGTCTACCTATAGATAGGGGCTTCTCTCTGAATAGGTATGATTCCATTTCATCCAGGATTTATTTCCAATAGCAATAGAAGGATTCCGACGAAATATTCCGCGTTTTGGGGGATACAAAAATACAATCCCGGCCAATGGTATAAAGCGATATTAACTAAACATATGAGTATGTTATATGTATAGCGGAAGGTTGTTGTCATTTTGTTACAAGTCGTACATTTTGTTCTGTTATCGTGAATAATCTTTTTTTTTAAGTTGCACCCCGTACTGGAAATTATTACTGTAGATTAATATCTACGTCTATCCGTATTTTTGATGCCGTAGATGCGTTAACAGGCAAGTATTTCTTATTCACAGCCACTCAGATCGAAGTAAATGTAGCTTTCGTTCGTTTGTCTCGTGAGGGGTTTAAGTACGCGCCTACCGGTCAATTATGCGGAGTGGCTTACTTTATGAATACTAAACCAAGTCATCAAATTACTTATTATTTTGTAATAGCTCCTGTTGTTAAGTTGGACGTCTAAAGTTTTAATCAAGCGCTTGATAAGTACGAACAGCGGGTGATCACAACCCTGCTTCCAATAATCTGCACTGGGTCCAAGTGGTGAAAGCTTGACCTTATTCTGTCTCACGGAATTTTATTAGAAAAGGACTTTTAAAAATAAATAAAAACACTTGGATTTATTTTGGTTTCGTGGGTGCATTTAAAACATGAAAATTCACATATGCAAATACACAGAACAAATAATCGTGAATTGCACAAAGATTTGTCCCGTGCGGGAATCGAACTCGCGTCTATTAGACACAGTAGGCGGGGTGGCTTAAGCTATTTATCACTGCGTTAAATCGTCCGACTTAACTCAGCAATGGAAGTACAGGCAAATTGATATATTCTTTAAACTAACCTAATGTGACACATTGTTGGGCAAATGTGTCCTCTGTCCTCCAACGATCATCTTAGTTATATATAGATGTAATATTATAAAGGAACAGAATTTACCAATAAGAACGTAGCGTAATAGAGGTGAGTTTGTCTTCGTATCTGGGTATTCTATCGATATTAACCCTGTGAACGTGAACTTATTTTTCATATTGGTTCAATTAAAAAATCGGACCTTTGACGTTAATTTAGACTGGTTTTTCTCTCTAGGTCCTATTAGAAAAGTGACGTCGATGACGTCCTATTACAGCAGTTTGGAACAAGTCATGAGATCCATACGACGATGACTTTTGATATATGGATAATAGGGAAACTTGAAATAAGGATTTTAGGTATTAAAAGCGATTTTTTTTCAGAATTTTTTACTTTTTATA
This sequence comes from Phalera bucephala, assembly GCA_905147815.2. Classification (NCBI taxonomy): domain Eukaryota; kingdom Metazoa; phylum Arthropoda; class Insecta; order Lepidoptera; family Notodontidae; genus Phalera; species Phalera bucephala. Next base: position 11,176,994 of record LR990626.1, read on the forward strand.
GGTTCTCGGTCTGTTTTAAGTATTTACATTTACTCATGGTACGATAAATCAAACTATGAATACTCGTATTTCCCTGTAGTCCAATCAATCAGACTATAAGATTTCATGATTACTCTTGGTCTGATGAATCGGAAAAATAGGAAATTTGATGCCAATGCAATAATATGGTACCATGAAGCTGGTCCGATGATGGATTCGGAAGGTGACCATAAGAACATGTGAACTATACAACGTAACCCCCTCGTGTTTAGGCTTGTTAGATTGGTATTGATAAGTACTACACAATCAGAGAGTTTTGAGGATCCGTTGATAAATCCAAAAAGTGGCCAATGGTACCACTCAACTACTCAATATAACCCCGCCGTGTTTGTGCTCGTTGAATTTGTCTTGATGATTACTTTAGACCCGGATGATGTCTAAGGTCTGACGATGGAGCCGGAAGGAAGCCAGAGGAACTCAACTAAGCAAGATAGCTTAGTTGTGTATTTGCTATAAAAGCTTGTTTTTAAATTAAATTCAAATTTTTATCTTTGATTTATGTGATTACTTCACTGATGCAGGTCGGACAAAATGTAATTTTTCTGTAGAAAAATTATCAGCAACAATTTGGAGTCTGGTACTATACCCTGTATAATGGCAATAGGCTCGCCCCCGGTTACATGGGACCTAATATCGTTGGCGAAGAGTGGGTGTACTCAGTACATCGCTGCTACCCCCGCTTGGAGAATATAGTGGCGTGCCGGTGTGTGTGTTCACTGGTGTAAGGAACTATTCGTAACTGCACTTTTGTGTACTTATTATTATTGTAGTATTGATTATTATGGAGCAGACTAAATATTATACTGTGTCCTTCGTTCTCGATATAAACTATATTAGCAGCTCTCTCGAGTCGCTTGGCAACCGCGCGTCATTCAGATACTTGAAACGACAACGCCGCCTCTATGGTATCTGTGGACATAACCTCTGCAACCATTCTTTTGAAAGCGCGGCAGCCGATGCTTTGTAATAAAGTTTTGGTCGACATTTAATTTAATAATCTTGTTATGTCACTGAAATTATATAACAAAAAGGTTGTAATATACTCAAGTGACCTTGTGAAATAAATTTAAAACATCGTATAGGCAAATTTAGAAAAGTTTACGTCCTGGCAAAGAAGTACATTCTAAAAAGATCAACCGATAGTTGTTTATTTGTGGTGTTTTCAGCTTAACTTGTTTATTTATATAATATCTAATATTTGGAGACGTGAGTTTCGTCATATTAAAATTTGGGAAAGCTTCGTCGCCCGAAAAGTAAACTTATGAAGTCTATGTCCCTATTCGTGTACAAACAGTTTAACACGAAATATACCTGAAAACGATTATTAACCGTCTATAAATTGGCAATGTTATACCTCCAATAAGGGAAATTAGGGGGACGTTCATCAATTATGATGATTGAGTTCTTAGATTTACGCGAATATTACACATGAAATAAAACTATTTTACGGATTTTATCGCGGCTTATTTTTTTTTATTTTTAGTTCCCGACGTTTCGAGTGCTTTGCAGCACCCATGGTCACGGGAGGGACTGAGGTGTTAGACGTCCAATAGGCATAGTTGTTCCGAGGTACCCTCAAACTTCTTAATTATTTTTGTTGTTGTTGGTCCGATCTACGCAGAATGAGCTCACGGTGTCTTGAGGTCTTGCAGTGTTATGCTTGGTTTTGGATTTGATTATATTAATTACCGGATCCCAAGACGATGGAAGCACCCAGCCATCTTCTCTATTGAAATAAGAATGTTTTTTAATTTCAATAGCCTCGCGAACCATCCTTGGTAGGAATCGGTGTTCTTTCACGAGGATTTGTGGTCTATCAAATCTGATGTTATGGCGGGTGCGGTCAAGGACATGTTCACAGACTGCAGACTTCTTTGAGCGACGGTGTTTTAGGTCAGCTATGTGTTCTTTAACCCGAGTTTTTACTGGTCTTTTTGTTTGTCCTATATAAGAGAGACCACATTCACAATCAAGCTTGTAAACTCCTGCATCTTGTAGAGGGATCTAACACTTGACAGATGGTAAAAATTGACTGATCTTCTTCGGCGGCTTAAAAGCGGCGTTAGCTAACTGTGTTGGATGGTGGTGAGATTCACCGTTTAAGTACCTATCAGTATGGGTCTTTTTACGATAAACCGTATGGCTTAAGGTGTTGTTGGGGTTACGGATTACTAACACATCTACGAAAGTTAGGGAATTATTTGCCTCCAACTCCATTGTAAACTGAATTTTAGGGTTAATGGAGTTAAGATGATTTAGGAATACATGAATTTTGTCAGATGGTAATATTGTGAAAGTATCATCTACGTACCGCTTGTAGAAACTTGGCTTTACAGGTGAGGTACGAAGGGCTGTCTCCTTAAAGTCTTCCATGAATATATCGGCAACAATGGGAGATACAGGGGAGCCCATCGCCACGCCATCTACTTGCTTGTAGAACTGCTCCTTCCACAATAAGTAGCCAGATGTAAGGCAGTGTCTCAATAGTTCTAAGTATTCCGCTGGCATGTTGTTCTCCGCTAGTTTCCTTTCTACAATTTCGACACAGTCTTGTACAGGTAGGCATGTGAATAGTGACTGGACATCGAAACTGACCATAGTTTCATTGTCAGTAAGATGTAGATTTTTGATCTCACTAACAAAATGGTATGAATCCTTAACATTACAAGCTTGATTGTGAATGTGGTCTCTCTTATATAGGACAAACAAAAAGACCGGTAAAAACTCGGATTAAAGAACACATAGCTGACCTAAAACACCGTCGCTCAAAGAAGTCTGCAGTCTGTGAACATGTCCTTGACCGCACCCGCCATAACATCAGATTTGATAGACCACAAATCCTCGTGAAAGAACACCGATTCCTACCAAGGATGGTTCGCGAGGCTATTGAAATTAAAAAACATCCTAATTTCGATAGAGAAGATGGCTGGGTGCTTCCATCGTCTTGGGATCCGGTAATTAACATAATTAAATCCAAAACCAAGCATAACACTGCAAGACCTCAAGACACCGTGAGCTCATTCTGCGTAGATCGGACCAACAACAACAAAAATAATTAAGAAGTTTGAGGGTACCTCGGAACAACTATGCCTATTGGACGTCTAACACCTCAGTCCCTCCCGTGACCATGGGTGCTGCAAAGCACTCGAAACGTCGGGAACTAAAAATAAAAAAAAATAAACCGCGATAAAATCCGTAAAATAGTTTTATTACAATTATGATGATTGTTAAGGATCGATGGCATTTTAAGGACACGGGTGATGTACGAGATACATCGGCGTGATCCGCAAGACTTGGGGCCCATACGAGATATGTGCTGAAGGTCACACTACTCATAGGTTTCATCCATGAGGTGTTCCTGTGCAGTTCACATTTCTACAATGGTAAGAATCAAAAATGTTACTTAAAATACATACCTTAAACATGCCTAAAACAGTAAATACAAAGACTATTGCTATAAACTATAAGCAATTTGTCTAATTATATCTCCAAAAGGAGACTTACTTACCTACTTTGAAAGGGTAATTAGGGTGACATTGTTTATGTATAACAATACATTATTAATAACAAAAGCCACTCCTTTGCAGAAACATAGTGTTTTTATTGATTTCATTATTAGACATACTTGTATAATAATACTGAAATAGCCCAAACTGGAGCGTATTACACAAACAATTGTGCAAAATTATGAGTACTTGTATTAAAAAAGTTAAATTCAGCAATACTTATTCCTGAACAGGGTTTATAACCAAATAAGCCAAAGTAATCTACTAATGGCAATGCCTGTTGTAACTGACAAGCAACAGGACTGTGGATACATTCCAAATATAATATCTTATCCTACCGATGCTGCGGCAGGCAGGTTGTGGGATAATTTGTGTTATGCACAAAGATACTTAAAAGATAATATAAAATACCTGGTCTATCCAGTTAACATAAAACTAATAATTATCTATCAATATTATCAACCCAGACTCCTTGCAGTGTAGTCAGAAAAGATAAATCCTAACAACACAGTCATGAAACCTTTATTGAGATAAGAACCTTTAAGGTCAGCAGTATATGTTTTGCATAAAAGGAGTATTAATATAGTGGATTATCAATATGGAATTATTAACTAGCTAGTCATAGCCAGTAGTTAATATTTCATAAAACGACCACCGTTGTAACCAACATAGAACAACAAACCTCATCCTGGGTGTGAAAATATTAAGTCACAGTGTACCTATCAGTTTACCAAAAACAACATCACGTTGGACATTGGAAATCTCCTACCAAAGAAAGTGAGGTACAAAAAGCATGCTAGGCATTTTACATAAAGACTTGGTTTTTAAGTTGCTGAAAAATTCAGAAAAACAATCAGAAATACAACATGGGTTTTACAAAGAAACCATAACATTGGAGGCTAAAGGTATTCACTGACTTTGGTATGTATGCTATGACACTAATAACGCCTTCAACGACAAACATAATTGTATTGGTTTTGTGCAAGTACTTGCACTTCAGACAAGTGAATCTTGTCCTACATATGTTTAACATTATGTATAGAAACATTATTATTAGAAACACTATTGTTTAGTAATTGATATATAATTTATAGCCATTTTTATTAGAATTTAATTAAAAATGATCACAACTGTGTTATAAACCTGCTTCTACAAAAAAAAAAAAAATAATAAATCTTAATGCTGTTAGCATTAAGATATATTATATAGATATAAGTACCCAACCCGCTCTGCCCGTTGGTAAAGTTCAAATGTACTACTTCTAAAAGGAATGGTTTCAAAGGTTATGCCCAGATACCATAGTGGCGGCGTTGACGTTTCAAGTATCTAAATGACGCGCGGTTGCCAAGTGACTCGAGAGAACTGCTAATATAGTTTATATCTTCGAACGAAGGACTTCGTATAATAATGATCGAACTTCACTTCAGGTAAGTTCGTTTGATCACTTATTATTACGCCGTAAAACAAAGTGTTACGAGTACGAGCTCTCATACTTAGGGATAACATATAAAGCTTATGAATATCAACGTTTTTTGTTGTTTAGCAGCTTTTGAAAATATATATGCGAGTGTTCGGCCGTTATGTACTTGCCCCGAGGTCGCTCCTTATGTATTTTCTGTCATATACTTTTGGTCCATTCTAGTGACCAAGAATTGAATAGCCCTATGTTTTTATGAAGACTTGTTTATTGAGGATTATAATGTTAGGAAATCCACCCTTAGAAGCCCTTTCTATATGAAACCAAAAGCAACAAATTACAAGTTGTTTTTTAATAATAAATCTGCCCATGCCTGCCACAGAACAAAGATAACTACTACTTCTAAACTAAACTATTTCCTACGTCCCACCAACGGGCAAGGACCTTCTTTTACAAACTGATGTGAGAGATAAGGTTATACTCCATTATGCCGACTCAGTGCTGAAGATGGAGTGTGATTTGTGGCCACTTGCTATTGGAACGCCCTTCAATCTGTCAAGCTTTCGATCAAAACTGACAATGATGGACGATTTAGTGCAGTGATGAAGAGCTTAAGCCGCTTCGTTCACCGTGTCTAATAGTCGCCGGTTTGATTGCCGTATGGGACAAATCTTTGCGTGATCCACAATTATTTGTTCTGGTCTGGGTATTCGTGTATGTGTATTTTCATGTATGAGACTGCACCCACGACACAGGCGTCCAACACTAAGTGGTAACCGGGACCAACCGTTTGACGTGCCCTCCGAGGCACGACGATGTTTGAATATTAAAATGCCACAAACGATCACCCATCTCAGACTGATTGAGCTGAACGCTGCTTAACTTTGGTGATCGCTAACACAAATATATAACACTACGAGCGCCTCTTTTTTACTTTGCTTAAATATTAACTGGTGGAAAACGGCGTATTTACAATTTTTACTGTGAGGCACATGCAGTAAAGGAGATGGTGAGTGAATTTTCACCTCCTGTCATATTCGATTAGTGGCGTATTTACCAGCAGGCTGAGTAGGCTCCAGCCTGTATATAATAATGCTTTTGTTATTTTTAGGCTACAGCCTATTATATTATATGCAAATTTTAGGGGGCCGGCAAATTTCGTCCAAATTTTTTTATTGTCTTTCAGAAATAAAAATAGCATTTTTATAGCATTATTACACGTGTAAGTAGTTTTATGGAATACCTTACCGTTTTACCGTTACAGTACATGATTGAGCTTTTCTTAGCTCAAAAGTAAATCCAAAGATTATTACTTGTGTAAGCTTCACTAAATCTTGAGTTGTTAGAATAATCTAGGAACTGACACAACGATCCCTTAGTTCACAATCACACTAATAACGAGAAAAGCTGATGTCATGATGACGATAGAGCACAAATCATAAAATTTCATTTACAAAGAAAATGTAATTAATAGGATTGTGAACTAGGGTATTGAATTGCAGAGGTTTGTAGTGGCGGCAAAAATTGAATAGCCTACTGGCGGCAAATGCGGAAATCCGCCACTACATTCGATAAAAATAATACTGTATGAAACGTAGCTGACTACACACAGTAGGACTACGACACATGATAACCTGAAATGCCATCCTTGTCACACTACAAATTTATTAAATAAACATGAACGTTACAGCACGCTACTCGCTATCGTGACGCTAACGTCAATCTTTTCGGGTGAAGGCATCAAGATTGGTATTGTTTTTATGTTATACTATACCATATTTCATAAAAAATGCCAGTATATTTTGGAATATAAATGCCGAGCAGAAAAAGTGCATTCTTTCTAACATGTCCGGAGGGCAGGTGGGCTGGCTATGACCTGAATTTAAAGAGCGCGGAGCCGCGATGTGGTATTGCGGAGAGCTTGTTTTTATTTCGACTACATTTACTTTTGTAAACATTGCGAAATAGAAGCGATTTTTAGAAAGTTTTTATTCCTTGTTCAAACCGTTTTTTAACAAAGCATTCAATCTGTACTGTCTTGTCTGGTCTGAGTGGTGAATCTCGCACACTTCGGACACATAAAACTACAGTATATTCCATGTTTACCCTCATGTTCGTTTATGCACCTATATTTGTATGCTCCTGTTCATATCGAAGAATATGGGATGGAATAAAATGCCGATTACATCACCTTAGCAAGAATCAGTGCTTGATATAAATAATATTATAAAAGTCTTTCAAGTTAAGAAGTCGATTCACAAACATACCATTACTACAAACTGAACTATAGAGGGAAATAAAAAAAAAGCGACAAATAATCATTGAAACAAAGCAAAGTAAGTAATTAACTTTTGAAATGTCTCGAGTCCTAATCCAAGTTAAAAGAGTCTTATGCAAAACTACATTATAATGCATACAATTGCAGTCTGCCATTTTGTCCAGGAGAAAAAAAGTTAATAGTTTCATTCGCTAGGCAAAGTATTATAAAGTTAGAGAACTCTATTAAAGATTACACCCGAGGGAAGTGGCGCAAAGGAATGGAGTTGAGTTCGCCAGCTGGCTGAGCCAATCAGACGGTTAGATCAACTTCATATAGAGAGTTGTTTTAACTTGACAGAAACAAGAAATAACTATGTAATATTTAATGTAAATTCCGTGATAATTAGGGAGCGTAACAAAAATATTCCTCGTACAGATATGATTCTAGACTAACTTGAAGGCTTAGTACGAACAAAAATGGACGTTAGCTTAACGCTATCGAGTTAACATGCCATCCTTTTCACCCTACAAATTTACTAATTGAAGATGATTGTGACAGCAAGTTTTCTTGACAGTGTCACGATAATCATCATCAACGATAAGATGATTGTGACAGCAAGTTTTCTTGACAGTGTCACGATAATGATAATCTATTAATGCTAAACCTGCAAGTATGTTACATTTACCTTACGTTAATTATTTAATAGATATTTAATAAAACACCAAGAGGTTTTGGATCCCATGTGTGATGTGAAAAAAAAACTTGTACATCATAAACTAAATTATGGCACATATTAAATTGATTGTTTATATAATAACCATATATTAGAGACTAAATAATTACTAATAATTTAGTATATTTCAATCGGAAAAGTAATAATAGTGTAGCTAAAAATCCGACTAATAGCTTAATCTCAATGACTACTTCAACAAATAAATACCGGTAATTCCAGTTTGTACAGCCTTCAAGGTAATTAGTTCACTTAAAATATTACTCGCAAATTAAAAAGTCTCTGATTAATAAACCGTTGAAGGACCGAGGTGTACCGGCGGAGCTGCCCCTAAAGTGAACTTTATAGAAGTAATAAAATATTGCTTTGAAATGAGATTGAAAGTTGAACAGCTGTCATGTTCTATTCAAAACTGTTTATAGTACTTAATTGAAGAGTTTTAGCGTTTGTAATAAATACGTAGACTGATATACTCCTTTGTTGCAAAAAGAAAATAGACTGTTATTTCTTCATATAATGAGAGCTGAAATTGGTTTTATTTCATGGATGAGTCGTTAGTTAATTAGTGATGGCTGTATAGAGCTTCAAAATTGGTTATCAGCTTTTCGTTTATTTAGGACTGATAAAATTAAAAAAGCTGATAATATATAATAGTAAATAAATAAACTATGACAGTGCAGGAATCCAGAGAGGTCTTTAAGGAAAGAACTAGTGGCAATTTTGTACTCTTTGCCTATTTAGCAAGGGACTGACGTGGTGATTCAGATAGACAGTTTGAGAAGAGAAAATAGGGTTATGTATTCTATAAGAGAGGGTAGGAGAGGTTTTATGGTATCTAATACTACACCGACGATGTTAGGTCCAATGTAATAGGGGGTGAGACTATTACATTATAGTGGGCAGACTTTTCCTTTAAATCTCGGCCGCTTTGTCACAGCGTTTTGAAGCTATAACATATTTACTTAACCTACAGGTTACAACAAAAAATACTGTTGAATTTTAAACTCACGTAAAACCCTATGGCCAGTCGTACTACGCGCAACTGGACCAGTAAAGCAGTTGTGATGAGTTCTTTATGAATTAGCGTCACTAGTGCTGTAATCTCTTTTATCTCAAGATAGACGTTGCGTGTCGATGAGCGGCCGATTTGTGGCTGCACTAAACTAAACGGCACTCGCTTGCCGCGACTCTCGCTATGAAAACTTAATCAAAGTTTAACAAGCCTATTAAACTTTATGTTCTTTATAGAAACGGATACCTCCTGATGGTTTTCTGAAAAAGATTAATTTTAAATTGGCAGGTAAGGTGCTTTTTACTAGAATTCTTTGAATTAATTACAGTTTTTAGTGGCTACTTTTCTGATGTATTGTTTGAATGAATATAATACATATTTCTAATCGGGTATCACTAGTGTTGTAATCTCTTTTGGTCTCGTTGGGTTTTGGTGCGTTGCATTGATGGATTTCTAGTCATAAAAAAGTTGAATGAGACATGTATATAAATTGCTGCTAGTGTTATCTACTGGGTTTCTTAGGTGGACATCTTTCGGTTTATAATGATTATGAATCTTAGAATATATATATAGAAGCCGCGTCCAGTCGTAATTGCACGCCGCGCAGTGAAGCCAAAAAATCTCAACAAATCAACAAACTTACCGCAGTCACCGGACTTCCCACCCGCGTAATGTTGGCAGCCCGGAAAGATTACCACTTTTTGGGGTAAATGTTGATGGCATTAGAGTAGATGATAACAAATCTTTGATGCGTAAACGTGTTTTTAATGCATATTAAACTCAAGAAATATGTATACTCGAACTTTTAAGGTTTGTAGTAATTTAATATAGGAAAAATATAATTTCTTTATCTTAACTAAATATTAAAACCATGGTGTAGTAGAGAACTATATTAATGCCATTTAATACTAGAACTTAAAAATACCTCATCAAATAAAAGGAGAGAAAAATAAAAATTTTATACTAGCAAAACTAACAAAATGGACGCGTCTTTTACTATGACAATTACAGACGGAAAAATTAATTTGATATTTGAATAATGCGGCACCTGAATGCAGTAGTTAGGTATGGACTGTGCTTCCGTCATGTTTCTTTATGACCTTATCAGTATCTTTATAGGCGAGAGAAGACGGCATAATTATATTTAATTTGACATGCGCAGGGCACGCTATTTCTCATGACGGACACAGAGTGACTACTGGCGTGAAATTGTAACTACTAGTATTGAATTATATTTAATTATTCTAATCTATGGATATATAAAATTTCCGTGGTTTTAAATTTTAAATAATGGTGAACTACAAACAATAAAATAAATCAAAGAAGTTTATTTTAGGATCAGTATTACCAGTGCAGTTACTCCAGTAACTTCCACGAGGATACAAATTCACTATCTATATATCTACTCTGCTTGATTCCTTTTAGAAAACTAACAGAACCCTGTTCGCTTGTATAAATAACATGAATCTGAAGAGGCCGCATTAAACTTTGATTGGTTTTTACGGCGAGGTAACGGCGCGCCGTTAAAACGTCCACAAATCGGCCGCTCATTGCCGCGGAGCGCCCATACCGACGGACGTAAAACCCACACTACATGAGTTCAGCTCGTGTTGCCCTTTATGTTGAATCAGAGATGTAGAATATAGAAATATATGTACGTATACATGTGTGATGGTAACTGGGACTTGTGCAGTTACCGTGTACTAGTGAAATTATGCCCAATTTTCTTCTTATGGATACCGTAACAAACGACAAAGAGATAGGAAAATTATCGATTATAAGACCAAAACATTATATCGGATAGCTTTTTTAATAGTGACGCTCCTTTTGGCCCCATGCTACTGAAATAGAATTGATCATTGGGATAGCAAAGTCACCAAAAGTCATTACGTATAAGTGATTAAAATCCTTTAATATCAATCAGACTTCTCCATTTTAATTAAATTTTACGTTTTGATCCTCAACATACACATTACTAACTAGGGTACTCTTGACTTCGATTAGGGGTTATTCCGATTAACCGCCTAATAAGTTTTAGTTATATAAAATGCGAGCTGAAAACAAAAACCATGTTTTAAGTAATAAAAAAACACTATCATGCCTATCCTCCGCAAGGGGGCATAGCAGGAGTGCATATATTTTTCGCCGACGATGTTAGGTCCTACTCTAATAGAGGGCGAAACCATTGACATTTTACCTTGAGCCCACATGGTAGATTGACAGACTGATACTGAAAATTAAACGTCGAAAAATTTTATCGATTTAGGAGTGGACGAACGCAGCACATCGTGATCACTACGCACAATATTCATCACTTGGCAGGTTTTAGCGGAAATTAGGTACGCAGGTATTACGAGAGTGTCAAATTTAATTTTTACCGACATCCCGTTTAATACTTGCGTAAACGTAACCATAATATCAGCCTATCCAGTCCCACTGCTGGGCAAAGGCCTCCTTTCACAAATCGAGGTGAGAGATATTAGGTCATACTCCACCACGCGGACCCAGTGCAGATTGATGGAGGCGGGTTTGTGGCCACCTGCTGTTGGAACTTATCAAGCCGCCTATAAGGCTTCCAACTCGGCTTTACGACTACCACAGTAAGTGATAACCGGGACCAACGGCTTAACGTGCCTTTCAAACACGGAGATAGTCGAATATGAAAATGTTACAAACGGTCACCCATCTCAGGCCGACCGAGTCGAACGCTGCTTAAACTTGGTGATCGGTAAAAACACTGTGGTCGCACAGTAATACGAACGTCTCCAGCACACTGACTAATTATAACTTTTATAGATTATCTTACTAATAACAACCACACATCCATTTAAATGCATATATTTATTCACCAGACCACCCCAAGCACATAATGACCAAGATACAGGATCGTTCATAACACCTAATACAATATTCATTCAGTCATTTACGATCCACGAAGACGATCTCGCTTCGCATCTCGAGCCAACAAACGCCTTTTGTCGACTAATAATTAATAGCTGTACACCCATTGTGGGGGGACAGATGGGAGTCTTCTTTGTCTTCGGATTATGTCAAGAGCGCATTTAAACTTAAAGTAAACCAAGCGAACCGGGGTGCAGCGGAGTTATGGCGGCACTTTGGCTTCGTTTAGCTTAACCGGGATGTTGCATAAAATATTTGTAATGCAAACAATGGCGTACGAATGTGTATGACAATAGTTATTGCACTTTGATTTCTTTGCTATCTACCTATCAGTCTTCTTTCTTCTGTGTTTCTATTCCATGCAAAGTAGGTAGAGAGTGCAGAGTTTCAACATGTTCTTTTACTGATGTCTCTGGCTTCCTCCACTCACATAGATCGTCTCATACACACTCACCGGATACAGTCCTTGATTTGCCCGTCAGTTAGGACACCATCAAACGATCATTTCACGAAGTTATCATAACACGCCACGTTACGTGTTTGGTCATAGCGAATAAGGTCCTGTAAGCGGGACAAGTTAGCTAGCATTTGAAAGGCTTAGAGCCTCTGTCACCACCCTTCAGTGAAGTCTGAAGTAGATTAATCGACAATTAAAGTTGCAAATAAGTATGTGTCAATTTCATCATTTCTGAGTATTCCTATCCGTCCGTTTAACTATTCAGTTTTATTTGCAGAGTAACGCTAATCGGGAATTAACTAATCCGCACTTCACTCAAACGTAGTGAAAGCGGCCCTAAGTCTTTAATCCTGAAGCTTCTCTTTGGGCTCAGGTTATCAGAGGTTGTAAATAATAATAATATCAGCCCTGTTAAGAAACTGTCCCACCGTTGGGCACGGGCCTCCTCTCAGACTGAGAGTGTTTAGGCCATAGTCCACCACGCTGGCCCAGTGCATATTGGCGAACTTCACACACCTTCCAGAAACACTCAGGCATGCAGATTTCCTCACGATGTTTTCCTTTACCGTTAAAGCAAGTGATAGTTATTTTTTGAATACTTACTTGCTTTCGAAAAGACAGGGGTGCGTGGCTGGGTTTGAACCCGATACCTCTGACTTTGTAGTCCAACGGTCTTACCACTAGGCTATTACTTCTCTTGCCAGAGGGAGTCTTGCCAGAGGTTGTAATCAACTTTATTATTAAAGTTGATTGCAAATAAATAAATAAACATAGGCTTGCAAACGGTTACCAAAAATTTGAAATTGAGAAACGTAATCATAATCGTAAAAATTGTACTACAAAATGATGGTATTATTTTCAATGATTTCGTCGTACTTTAAAGTTAAAAGGCTTTGAGATGTTTTGAAACTGACCTTAGTATTTAAAGCGCTATTTTACACGGCGAAAAATTTATATTCAAGAATAGGGTAGTGTTAAGAGCAACGTATAGAATCGTAGTACGAATTCGCGGTTAGCATTCCGTGACCTGGATACGCTTCAGCAACCTCTTTGGGGAAACTGAAGGGTTTGTCTTTGCAATTATGGACGAAGTTATCATGACGAACAACTACCGGAAACACATCCTAAAGGACGGTACGGTTGACATTTTTCGGGCATGCCACCGTCCCGGTGAGTCTATTAGATATGTAGTTTCCGTTTGTTATCGTCTTGCTAACGGAGAGTACCTGCGTGGACACAACTTGGTGGCTAGGATTATCCATCAGCAACTTGCTCTTACATATGGCCTTGTGGACTCTGAAGTACTACCAGTACCAGGCTCTTCCAGTTCTCGAAAGTGGTCATATCACGCTCCACTGAGATCGATCTATTATCACAATAGTCCTGTATTGTAGCCAATAAACCTGATATCGTGATAATAGATCGATCAATGCGTTGTGTTATGCTAGTTGATGTCACCATTCCGCATGATAAGAACCTTGTGAAGGCCGAAAATGAATTATTATCTAAATATTTGGACCTGGCCCACGAGGTTACCGCCATGTGAAATGTTGATTCAACTATCATTATTCCGATGGTCGTTTCAGCCAACGGCCTTATAGCGCAGAGCTTCGATAAACACCTCAAGAAGCTCTCGCTAGGCAGTTGGGTGAAGGGCCTGATACAGAAGGCAGTAATATTGGACACGGCGCGCATTGTGAGGAGGTTCCTCTCTTTGGAGCCCTGACCACCGGTAGCTTGTACTCGTAGACCTTGCTGCCGGTGGAGCACTTTTTTTTATACAATATTTATAAGAATATTTGTATTTTTATATATATTTTATAAGAAATTATACTTCATAAATACACACATAATAATAATAATTATTAGTTAGCCTTCAGTGCACCACTGCTGGGAAAAGGCCTCCCTCGATCTCCTGCACTTTACTCTATTTAGGGCTATTGAGCGCCAATCGCCAATGCGTCTAGTTTCTTCCGCCATCTACTCCTGGGCCTGCTGTGATGCCATTTAAATTGAGAGGAATCCAGTTGGTGATTATTTTTGCCCAACATGTGACCGGCGACTGTCCCACTATATTGTCCCACAGCTGCGCAAAGACCTTTTCTCAGAAATTGAGATGAGAGGGATAGGTACCCGTGCCGATTGGTGAAGGTAGGTTTGTGGCACCTGCTGTTGGAACTTATCAAGCCGCCTACATGGCTTTTAACTTGGCTTAACGACTACCACATTAAGTGGTGACCGGGACCAATGGCTAAACTTGACTTCCGAAGCATGGAGACGGTTAAATATGAAAATGACACCAACGGTCCCACATCTTAGACTAACTGAGCTGAACGCTGATTAACCTTGGTGATCGGTAAGAACACCGCAATCCTGTACGATCGCGGTGTTCTTCGCGACGTTCGCTACGAAAGTCTCAATCTCTACGCTTACAATAAATTTGCATAGATTTTAAAGACCAATGTCTTCGAATGGTAATGAAGATATTACAGAATTGTATAATTAGACGATCCCAATAATTGCTGATAACTTTCATTCAATATTGCCGACACATTAAGGGGCGTAGTTCACAACCAATCAGTTATAACTGATGAAAGTTCGACGGTGAAAGTCAGCACAATTTTCTTTCCAATAATTCGCGAGTCGGAGGTGGCGGCGCGTACTAACGACCCTTGCTCGCTCGAGTGTCGTATGTCAACGCAGCACCGACGCGCCAAATGAAGTGGAACTGATGCCACCCAACGGTCACGGCAAAAGGTCGTGAAAATTTTTAATAACTAATTTTATTAACTTTTAAAATTTTGTGTACTCAGTATTGCGTTCACCTTTAAAATCGACGAGAACACAAAACAACAGCCTCTATGTGCTGAAAATCCAAAGAAATGTAAACACATTATGCATCCACACTCAGACACGACCCCAGCGAGAGGTGAAAATAATTTCACCGCCGTATTGCAAAGTGGGACATAAATAATTCCAGGCGGTCGGTGTCACGGCAAAAGGGCGTGATCGTTGGGTGGCATCAGTTCTACGTCATTTGGCGCGTCGGTGCTGCGTTGACATACGACACTCGAGCGAGCAAGGGTCGTTAGTACGCGCCGCCACCTCCGACTCGCGAATTATTGGAAAGAAAATTGTGCTGACTTTCACCGTCGAACTTTCATCAGTTATAACTGATTGGTTGTGAACTACGCCCCTTAATGTGTCGGCAATATTGAATGAAAGTTATCAGCAATTATTGGGATCGTCTAATTATACAATTCTGTAATATCTTCATTACCATTCGAAGACATTGGTCTTTAAAATCTATGCAAATTTATTGTAAGCGTAGAGATTGAGACTTTCGTAGCGAACGTCGCGAAGAACACCGCGATCGTACAGGATTGCGGTGTTCTTACCGATCACCAAGGTTAATCAGCGTTCAGCTCAGTTAGTCTAAGATGTGGGACCGTTGGTGTCATTTTCATATTTAACCGTCTCCATGCTTCGGAAGTCAAGTTTAGCCATTGGTTCCGGTCACCACTTAATGTGGTAGTCGTTAAGCCAAGTTAAAAGCCATGTAGGTGGCTTGATAAGTTCCAACAGCAGGTGCCACAAACCTACCTTCACCAATCGGCACGGGTACCTATCCCTCTCATCTCAATTTCTGAGAAAAGGTCTTTGCGCAGCTGTGGGACAATATAGTGGGACAGTCGCCGGTCACATGTTGGGCAAAAATAATCACCAACTGGATTCCTCTCAATTTAAATGGCATCACAGCAGGCCCAGGAGTAGATGGCGGAAGAAACTAGACGCATTGGCGATTGGCGCTCAATAGCCCTAAATAGAGTAAAGTGCAGGAGATCGAGGGAGGCCTTTTCCCAGCAGTGGTGCACTGAAGGCTAACTAATAATTATTATTATTATGTGTGTATTTATGAAGTATAATTTCTTATAAAATATATATAAAAATACAAATATTCTTATAAATATTGTATAAAAAAAAGTGCTCCACCGGCAGCAAGGTCTACGAGTACAAGCTACCGGTGGTCAGGGCTCCAAAGAGAGGAACCTCCTCACAATGCGCGCCGTGTCCAATATTACTGCCTTCTGTATCAGGCCCTTCACCCAACTGCCTAGCGAGAGCTTCTTGAGGTGTTTATCGAAGCTCTGCGCTATAAGGCCGTTGGCTGAAACGACCATCGGAATAATGATAGTTGAATCAACATTTCACATGGCGGTAACCTCGTGGGCCAGGTCCAAATATTTAGATAATAATTCATTGTCGGCCTTCACAAGGTTCTTATCATGCGGAATGGTGACATCAACTAGCATAACACAACGCATTGATCGATCTATTATCACGATATCAGGTTTATTGGCTACAATACAGGACTATTGTGATAATAGATCGATCTCAGTGGAGCGTGATATGACCACTTCCGAGAACTGGAAGAGCCTGGTACTGGTAGTGCTTCAGAGTCCACAAGGCCATATGTAAGAGCAAGTTGCTGATGGATAATCCTAGCCACCAAGTTGTGTCCACGCAGGTACTCTCCGTTAGCAAGATGATAACAAACGGAAACTACATATCTAATAGACTCACCGGGACGGTGGCATGCCCGAAAAATGTCAACCGTACCGTCCTTTAGGATGTGTTTCCGGTAGTTGTTCGTCATGATAACTTCGTCCATAATTGCAAAGACAAACCCTTCAGTTTCCCCAAAGAGGTTGCTGAAGCGTATCCAGGTCACGGAATGCTAACCGCGAATTCGTACTACGATTCTATACGTTGCTCTTAACACTACCCTATTCTTGAATATAAATTTTTCGCCGTGTAAAATAGCGCTTTAAATACTAAGTTCAGTTTCAAAACATCTCAAAGCCTTTTAACTTTAAAGTACGACGAAATCATTGAAAATAATACCATCATTTTGTAGTACAATTTTTACGATTATGATTACGTTTCTCAATTTCAAATTTTTGGTAACCGTTTGCAAGCCTATGTTTATTTATTTATTTGCAATCAACTTTAATAATAAAGTTGATTACAACCTCTGGCAAGACTCCCTCTGGCAAGAGAAGTAATAGCCTAGTGGTAAGACCGTTGGACTACAAAGTCAGAGGTATCGGGTTCAAACCCAGCCACGCACCCCTGTCTTTTCGAAAGCAAGTAAGTATTCAAAAAATAACTATCACTTGCTTTAACGGTAAAGGAAAACATCGTGAGGAAATCTGCATGCCTGAGTGTTTCTGGAAGGTGTGTGAAGTTCGCCAATATGCACTGGGCCAGCGTGGTGGACTATGGCCTAAACACTCTCAGTCTGAGAGGAGGCCCGTGCCCAACGGTGGGACAGTTTATTAACAGGGCTGATATTATTATTATTTACAACCTCTGATAACCTGAGCCCAAAGAGAAGCTTCAGGATTAAAGACTTAGGGCCGCTTTCACTACGTTTGAGTGAAGTGCGGATTAGTTAATTCCCGATTAGCGTTACTCTGCAAATAAAACTGAATAGTTAAACGGACGGATAGGAATACTCAGAAATGATGAAATTGACACATACTTATTTGCAACTTTAATTGTCGATTAATCTACTTCAGACTTCACTGAAGGCTGGTGACAGAGGCTCTAAGCCTTTCAAATGCTAGCTAACTTGTCCCGCTTACAGGACCTTATTCGCTATGACCAAACACGTAACATGGCGTGTTACGATAACTTCGTGAAATGATCGTTTGATGGTTTTCCAGTAGCATACAGAAGACCATACACCATACACGATTTATTACGAAGATTACGAAATTAATATAACAGGCCCCGTTTGGCCCTATTAAAGTGAAATGTTTTTGTTGGAAATATTTTCTTCTTTCTTTTACCTAGCCTGCCACTTGTGTGGCCTCTCAAACTGTAAATAGATCGTCAATAGAAAATTAAATTTTCTTCATTAGTCCTTAGGAAAATTAAGAGCGTTTCACTAATCGGATGGTTCATTTTGATTGCTCAATTTACGACTCCGTTGATGATTTATTGACGTACCTTATTTTGGATGTCGAGTTTGAAAATTTGTCAAGACTAAATCTCGCTAATAGATGGCTGATAATCTGATAACCTGAGCCCAAAGAGAAGCTTCAGGATTAAAGACTTAGGGCCGCTTTCACTACGTTTGAGTGAAGTGCGGGTTAGTTTATTCCCGATTAACGTTACTCTGCAAATAAAACTGAATAGTTAAACCGACGGATAAGAATACTCAGAAATGATGAAATTGACACATACTTATTTGCAACTTTAATTGTCGATTAATCTACTTCAGACTTCACTGAAGGCTGGTGACAGAGGCTCTAAGCCTTTCAAATGCTAGCTAACTTGTCCCGCTTACAGGACCTTATTCGCTATGACCAAACACGTAACATGGCGTGTTACGATAACTTCGTGAAATGATCGTTTGATGGTTTTCCAGTAGCATACAGAAGACCATACACCATACACGATTTATTACGAAGATTACGAAATTAATATAACAGGCCCCGTTTGGCCCTATTAAAGTGAAATGTTTTTGTTGGAAATATTTTCTTCTTTCTTTTACCTAGCCTGCCACTTGTGTGGCCTCTCAAACTGTAAATAGATCGTCAATAGAAAATTAAATTTTCTTCATTAGTCATTAGGAAAATTAAGAGCGTTTCACTAATCGGATGGTTCATTTTGATTGCTCAATTTACGACTCCGTTGATGATTTATTGACGTACCTTATTTTGGATGTCGAGTTTGAACATTTGTCAAGACTAAATCTCGCTATCTATATCATCACGCCAGATCCCTTACGGGTTAGGCAGAGAGTACAGAGTTCCAACAGGTTCTTTCCTTACATACCTCTCTCTTCCTCTACTCTCATAGTTCGTCTCATACACGCTCACCGGTTATGGAGACTCCTGACTTGTCCTTCACATAAAACCCGGTCTATTTGGTCATGGTAAGTCATGGTAAGACTAAATTATAATAATAATAACTCATTTATTTTCAACCAAAAGAAATTTTACAAAAATAATTTTGTTTAACTTACAGGCCCATAAAATATATATCTTACAGACTAACATACATATAAAAAATAAAAATTATAAACTAAGATACATGTGTTGACGGCGACATGTTGCGCTGTGCAGGGGCATTTTTAATTATTCCCCGAAATAATATATTTTTTTTGTAGCTAGATTGTATATTTTTCAGATAATAACCATAGATAAATAGAAGGATGTAGGTACCGGAAAAGACTTAAGCTACCTTAGCATGACCAAATAGACCGCAGGCAAGGATCTCCGTAACTTACGAGCGTGCATGACAAAGTACTGTATCCGGCGAGCTTGTATGAGACGATCTATGTGAGTGGAGGAAGCCAGAGACATCAGTAAAAGAACATGTTGAAACTCTGCACTCTCTACCTACTTTGCATGGAATAGAAACACAGAAAAAAAGAAGACTGATAGGAGCTAGATAGCAAAGAAATCAAAGTGCAATAACTATTGTCACACACATTCGTACGCCATTGTTTGCATTACAAATATTTTATGCAACATCCAGGTTGCGCTAAACGGAGCCAAAGTGCCGCCATAACTCCGCTGCACCCCGGTTCGCTTGGTTTACTTTAAGTTTAAATGCGCTCTTGACATAATCCGAGGACAAAGAAGACTCCCATCTGTCCCCCCACAATGGGTGCACAGCTATTAATTATTAGTCGACAAAAGGCGTTTGTTGGCTCGAGATGCGAAGCGAGATCGTCTTCGTGGATCGTAAATGACTGAATGAATATTGTACTAATACACCTAAGTATTATGAACGATCCTGTATCTTAGTCATTATGTGCTTGGGGTGGTCTGGTGAATAAATATATGCGTTTAAATGGATGTGTGGTTGATATTAGTAAGATAATCTATAAAAGTTATAATTAGTCAGTGTGCTGGAGACGTTCGTATTACTGTGCGACCACAGTGTTTTTACCGATCACTAAGTTTAAGCAGCGTTCGACTCGGTCGGCCTGAGATGGGTGACCGTTTGTAACATTTTCATATTCGAGCGTCTCCGTGTTTGAAAGGCACGTTAAGCCGTTGGTCCCGGTTATCACTTACTGTGGTAGTCATAAAGCCGAGTTGGAAGCCTTATAGGCGGCTTGATAAGTTCCAACAGAAGGTGGCCACAAACCCGCCTCCATCAATCTGCACTGGGTCCGCGTGGTGGAGTATGACCTAATATCTCTCACCTCGATTTGTGAGAGGAGGCCTTTGCCCAGCAGTGGGACTGGATAGGCTGATATTATGGTTACGTTTACGCAAGTATTAAACGGGATGTCGGTAAAAATTAAATTTGACACTCTCGTAATAACTGCGTACCTAATTTCCGCTAAAACCTGCCAAGTGATAAATATTGCGCGTAGTGATCACGATGTGCTGGGTTCGTCCAATCCTAAGTCGATAAAATTTTTCGACGTTTAATTTTCAGTATCAGTCTTTCAGTCTACCATGTGGGCTCAAGGTAAAATATCAATGGTTTCGCCCTCTATTAGAGTAAGACAAAAGGCCTAACGGAACGGAGTTGTAGTATCTATCTATATCATTACGCTAGATCCCTTGCAGGGCAGAGAGTACAATATTATTATAGGTATAGTACTATCTACTGGCCAACTAGTGGGCCAAACTGTACCAAATAGGTCCCACAACAAGGTCATCGACGCCGAGGCAGGACCAGGAAACGGTGGCACGATGACCTCGACGCGTATCGACAAGAATGACCATTATTGACAGATCGTCGTAGAAAAGAGAGCTCTTCCTCTTTTCTCCAACGATTCCATACGTCTCTACCTTTTCCCAGAAGTAGGACGCATTAGGTTAATAAAAAAAGGTACAATATAACATTTTTAATCTCTTAAGAAAAAGCAAGGATCATTGGCATAGGACCGCGAAGAATAGCACAAAAACGGGGAGGCTTATGGCCTGCAGTGGGAAAGCTGATGAAGATGAGGAAAAACCACTACTGATTGTACTATAGTATTGTGATGGTTTCTATACAATATGCCGGGGGTACAACAGCCAGGAAAGCCCGCCGGGTTTTACGGCGACAAGCCTGTGGCACCCAAGGTAACGTTATAATATAATAGTAGCCCTGTTGAGAAACTATCCCGTCGGGCACGGGCCTCCTATCAAACTGATAGGGTTTTAGGTCACAGTCCATCATGCTGTCCCAGTGCGGGTTGGCGAACTTCACACACCTTCGAGAAACTCTGAGGCCTACAGGTTTCCTCACGATGTTTTCCTTCGCCGTTAAAGCAAGTGATAGTTAATTTTTAATGCGCACATGCTTTCGAAAAGACAGAGGTGCGTGCCTGGGTTTGAACCCAAGACCTCTGACTTTGCAGTCCAACGGTCTAACCACTAGGCTATCACTGCTTATACGGTTAAGGTTACGTTATTTTTATTTTATACCGCAACATTTTTAACTTGTATTTCACACCTTTGCTTTTTTAAGGCAAAAGGTAGCCTATGTCCTTCACCTGGATAAAATCTATGTTACTGCGGAATTTGATTAAAATGTGTTCAGCGGTTTGCGCGTGAATGGCTAACAGACAAACAGACAGATAGAGAGACAAACAGGAAGTATATACTAGTATGGATTATTATTATTTGTCATGCCAGCGAGGACATCTGATTACCGAGCGAGGCCGCTTGTGTGTGTGTGTGTGTGTGTGTAAGAGCGGAGGGCTCAGCACGAACAGATTGAAATAACGCTATCGAAATGGTATGTCGTCCTTATGACACTACAAATTTGCTAAATAAGGATGAACGTGCTAGCATTCTTTCTTGACAACGTTATGATAACGTCAAATGATTCGTGCTAAGCCCTCTATTATATAAATTTTGAGTGTTACTCCACTTACAAGTTATCAAATTTATTTAAGTACCTAATGGTCTTAAAGACTGTTACACGAAAAAAGGTAATAATAACTAATTCTGCCATTATGTGCTTTGAAAGCAACAGTATTAGAATAATCCACAAAAACAAGTTTACCTAACCATTTCCAACTGTAAGTCCTTCGCCTTAACGCAAACACGGCAAAACGATAAGAGCAGATAATATTGATTCCGCGAGCCTCAAATCTCTATTGTGTTCGCCAATTTGGGGAATTGGCGAACATTGGGTATTTAATGTAAACATTCTACAATTCCAGCCGTCGTTTGTTGCAGTTTGATTGAATGCAATTATCTTAAGGGTACGTAAAAATTTGGGGCATATTTCTCCCCTCCGGTAAGCGATATCGTATTAAATTCATAAGTCGTTTTGCGACCCCGTTAGCATTTGTGATGGGACAGAACTTAGCACTCAGTCGCAGCGTTATATACACCAAACTCACGTCAGATTAAGAACGGCGTTAGACTCGAATATGACACACCCAGTGATACGCATGTTATCCTGAGATCACATTTTACCCAATCAAATGGCAGTCAGCTAAGCAGTAGTACGAGTAAGAGTAAGTTCATGCGTTCAAGAATAAGTGGCAGCAAGCAGAAAAGTCTACATTATACAGAGGACAGCGCAATAATCTAAACAAGTTTATCGTTAGGTGTCACAAATAAGCTATTGAATAGTCTGACATTTTTGCGTTGCCCAGTTTCATATCAATTTCTTTGCTCAAGAATTAAATCAGTCCGATTCTCCCGAGGCCCGTGGTACATATGCTCGATTTTTCCCTCGTAAAAAAAGCGATTAAGGTGTATTCAAATGTGGGTCTGCGTTTATACATATCCTATCCTAAATTCAGCTCTCTCATTTGTGGCACAGCACTTATCGTGCTTTATACTTTAATGTCCAACGAGTATACATCACGAAATTAAGCTGGATCTTAACCAGGGATTACGTACATATTAATTTATTTATTTGATTTGGTACATAAACAGGTTACACCCAAGATATGATTACATTAGGTTTAGTATAAACATTTATGAGCTAGGGAATAACCCTAAGATAATTTACACATAAGTAAATGAATATAAAGAAAAAAAAACAGAACATCAACTGTTAAC